>OY747712.1:11038234-11638234 GCA_963556495.2 Valencia hispanica | reverse complement strand
GCATCCTGGTCTTCCATAACACCTCAGCAGTGCCACAGGCTGATAGCATCCATGCCATGAGGGAGTAATTGATACAAAAAGGGGCCCAAAACAAGTACTGAGTACATATGCATAATTAAGGCTGGATGATCATTCAATAATATATATCGACGTGTGGTGCAATAGGAAAAAAAGGGTAGATAAAAAGTAAAAAAAAAAAAAAAGATTATGTTTCCCTTCCTTTTTCATCATAGCCTATCGGGTAGCTTAATACCACAGTCATTCCCTACTCCAAACCAATCACAAACACAGATTCAGCCATGCTCTGTCACCAAGCCCTGGCTCTTCTTAAACCACAAAAGAGTGCAAATGTCTTGAACTGCAAAAGATGTTACAGCAAGGAGAGGCAGAGGAAATTGTCCCCAAAAAAGTTTCAGTAGTTCACTAGCAGGTAGGCCTACATGTTGCGTCCCATTTTGAACCGAAACGCGAGGCACAACAACACTGAATGTAACAACCGTGAACAGAATTAAACACACAAAATACTATAATCAGCAAAGTTGTGGTGGCGGGATGCAAGCCATGTCCACCCGGTTCTCCACCACGTCCTCAGAAGCAAAAACACTTTTAAAAATACAAACGGGGGTGTAAAGACCTGCTGGCCTCAGCACTCAGTAGCTGGACTAGGCTCCAGTGTTTTGGGCTCTGTCCAAACTCAGCTTCAGTAGCTGTACTGAATTAAAATCAGTTTTTTTGGCCGGTTTTACACACATACTAAATCAAATGTCTGAGCCTTTTAATAAAATAAAGTGTCATAAAACATTTAAAATGTATTTTTTTTTTTACATCAGGCTATAATGTAAATTACTAACATATATTTTTTAAATTAATCAAAAATATAATGGTTAATAACATTAGCCTCTTCTTTATATTTGTCAGTATTTACTGATGTCACTCGGGTTTCTTAACTTGATTTTTTTTGGTTTATTACAGACTTTCAGTAGTGGTAAAAAAGCAACAAATTTTTTTTTTTTTTTTAAAGGTGTTCGAATAAATGGCTGAATTGAATTCTTTATCAAAAGTAGTTCATTAAAGAATAGCATAAAAAGCCCAGGGTTGCACTTAAAATCAATTTTCTACATTTTTTGATAGTTATAAATAACAATTGATATCGATCAATATGACTATTCCCTTTATCGATATGTTCTTCTTTCTATATTGTCCAGCCCTATGCATGAGTATACTTGTCAGAGGTCATACATTTTTTGTATTTAAATTCGTTGTTTTTTGATTTTTAATGTAATATTCAAATTTTCTAAGATTTTGAATTTGAGCTGTATGCCATAATCCTCAAAATTATAACAAATAAAGGCTTGAAATATCTCACTTTGCATGTAATGAGTCTATTTCCTATATTAGTTTCACCTTTTAGTTGAATTACTGAAATAAATTAATAATCTAATTTTTCGAGTTTCACCGGTATACTTTTACATCAGCTGGGTAACATACTTTGGACCACCATTACCCTTTGCTTTTACAGTGCTTTGCTAAACTATTCATGTCTCTTAAACTTTTCTACATTTTGTCACATTATAACGATAAACTTTAATGCATTTTATAAGGATTTTAGGTGATAGAACAACACAAAGTAGAGCACAATGTGAACTGAAAGGAAGGATGCACGGTTTAAAATTTTTTACAAGTAAAAATCTGAAATATGTCACCAGTTAATCATCCCCCTTTACTCTGTTACCCCTTAATAAAATCAAGTGCAACCAGTTACTTCCAGAAAACATCTAACAGGAAAATAGAGTCCAACTCTGTGTAATTAGATCTCATCTAATATCCTTTCGGGATGAATAAAGTGGTTTTGAATTGTATTGAATGAATTCAGATCTTCTGTGAAGGCCTCACAGGTGTGTTAGAGAACATTAAGGAACAAAGAGTTTCTTGATGACCAAGGTACATAGCAAAAAGGTACGGGATAAAGTTGTGGAGAATTTTGAAGCACAGCTAGGTTATAAAACAATAAATACAATAAGTGGTGGTTTAGATCAATGTATAAACATGTAGACTGGCCCAGTAGGAAAGATTTTGTGGGAAGACTTTAAAACCATTGTTCACAAACTGTTCTATCCATCAGCTTGAGGTATTTTGTGAAGTAAAATGGGCAAAGACTTCATTCTGTAGGTGTACTCAACTGAAAAACTCGACTCAGAGAGGCTGAAAACCAAACACAACACAAAACCATGCACCCGTCTTCTACTGCTTCACAATTATGCTCTACTTTGTGTTTATCATATAAAATCTCAAGTACACCAACATCTGAAATGACTGCTGGAGATGTGCATTGGACATCCGCAACCCCCACCATGGATGAAAGGAAAGACAAAGACACTTTTTTTTCCAATGTCACAAAATGTGGAATAGCTCATAATTATTCATTTTGCAAGGCACTTTAAATTGTAAACAATTCTAATGCTTGTTGTTAGTCTCCAAAGCAAAATTATAATACATCTACCTACTGACCTTTTAATCCAGCTTAGTAGGATGTACCATTTTATGCTGCCTACTGATGTTTTGATGGCTGATAAAATGCAAAAATTTAAGTAATGAGCACAAAAGTCCCTCCGTATTTTTTCATTCTGTGATTCCTTTCTTTCCGTAATGATGGATTACGCCCCTCAGGCAAGCAGCATGCCAGCAACTCTTTTTGTTGCAACTGGAAATACAAAGTAGAGACTGGCATCTAGAAATGGCAGGCATGTGAAATGTAAATCTGCATGTGAGTGTCACCCGGCCTTTGTTCTGCTCGAACAAATGGACGTCGGCGCAAAGCCAAAAGCACATTTTCCCCCACTGATAGAAAGAGCAAATTAAACCAAACAGTTGCTTTTTTTACTTCCAGGTTCTCATATTTGACACCAGTAACGCAATTTCCCTTAATATCACCTTTACCTTGCCTGTAGCTATGAAACAGGCGTACAATTAGCACCCTTTCAAATGAGAACTGCTAAAATTAACCAACAATTATATGATAATTCAGTCAAGAGAGATAAATGTAAAACATTAAGTTAGTTGTAATGATGTATTGGAGCAATAAAATTACAATAAAGCCACATCGAAACTTAAGAAAAAGCAATGAAAAGACTATAAAGACATAACCAGAAAAAAATTGAAACGTGTTAAACTTGCAGATTTTAAACACCAGAGCAAAAAATGATTACTGGCATTGCTGCTCAATGATTTTTCTTCCTTTCTAGCACTGCTCACCATGTCAGTGCCCAGGTCGATGCAGAGGATGGTGACAGTTCCCAGAGGAAGAGGAACACTAGCGATGATGAACAGGAGGAAGGGTGAGATCTCTGGGATATTGCTGGTTAATGTGTAAGCAATGGACTTCTTCAAGTTGTCAAAGATGAGACGACCTGTGCACAAACAGAGGGAGAAAGTGGTTTTTATGTAGACATGATAAATTATTGTATAATTATACATTATTAATAATAATATAACTTTTTATGTGGATTGATAAAAATACATATACAATGGTTTTCCAAACTTTACACACCTTGGAAAAACCTTTTTTACCTTTAGAGTTACACACATCCTGTCTTAGTCAATAAAAAAAAAAAGAAATTTTTTGGAGGGGGGAATGGAGCAAAACGAGCATTGATCTTGTTGCATACGCTCTACTATTCTTTTTAAGACTCCACAGTTCTGCTAAAGCAAAGTCCCAGAAAAACGGCACCGGTTTTGTGATTTTGGCTAAAAACGGCATAATCATAATTTAAAGACCACTGAGAATGTTTAAAAGGGGGACTTTAAGGTAAGGCTAGGCAACTTTATTTGTATAGCACACTTTGGGTGATTAGGGGATGAAATAAAAGCAGCAATATAACAAAAATAAAAAGAGAAAACACAACATCAGAGAAACAAACCATTTGACATATTAAAACATATGACATTCCAGCTATTAATAATCAGTTACTCAAAGGGAGCTGGGTTTTCAGCCTTGATTTAAAGAAACTACGTGTTTCAACAGCTTGCAGTGGTCTGGAGGTTTGTTCCAGATTAGAGGAGTCTAGAAACTGAAAGCGGCTTCTCCATGCTTGGTTCTAATTCTAGGGATGATTAGTAGACTAGACCTTGAAGACCTGAGTGGTCTGGGGGGTTGATATAGTTGCATCAAGTCTCAACATACTTCGGTGCTAAGCCATCCAATGATTTATAAACTAGTAAAAGTATTTTGAAGTCTATTTTTTGAGCTGAGTGCAGAAATCAATCTGACTAAAGATAAATGCATGGATGAGTTTTTCAAGGCTCCATTGTGATATTAGTCCTTTAATTCTAAAAATGTTCTTCAGGTGATAGAATGTTGACCTTATGATTGCCTTTATGTGACCCTGGAGGTTCAGGTCTGAGTCCATTACTATACCTACATTTTAGGTATAATCAGTAGTTTCCAGCTGTTTTAACTGTGTGCTGACTCTTGATCGTTCCTCTTTAGCTCCAAAAAGACTTGCTTCAGTTTTGTTTCTATTCAGCTAGAGAATATTATGGCACATCCATCCATTGATTTGCTAAATGCATTCACTTAGAGTTTGGATGGATTGGATACTTTTACTTAAATATTTAAAGTTGTCCTCCTTTATGATCTATTTTAGTAGTATCAAACAGTGGCTCTGTGACTATTACTTGCAGGTAAACTTTGAAAAGATTAAAACCCTAATTATTGCTCTTGAGACCCTAATTGCTAAGATCAACACACACTACTCATCTACTAGACTCAAAGCACCTGCACAGGAGTTCCCACGTGTCATTAAATTGCTTCACTTTGGTTCAGTTGTCTGAGTTAGGTTCAATATGGAGAAGACTGGAGAATTCACAACTGGCCAAAAGACCATCATTGATACCCTCCATAGGATGGGTAAGCCACAGAAGTTCATAGCTAAGGAGGCTGGCTGTTCACAGAGTGCTGTTTCCAAGCTTATCAATAGAAAGTCTAGTGGAAGGGCAAAATGTGGCAAGAGAATATGCACCAGGAGAAGAGCCGACTGTGAAATTCAGCAGATTATCAAATAGAGAACATTAATGAATCTGGCAGAGATCCAGAAAGAGTGAAATGAGGCGGAAGTCACAGCTTTAAAAACCACCACATTCAGACGCATCTGAGAGATGGGCTACAACTGTTGGGTTCCTCGGGTCAAACCAATTCTGAGGCTGAGCCAACGTAGGGAGCGTCTCAACTGGGCCAAGGAGAAGAAGGACTGGACTGTTGGCCAGTGGTCCAAGGTCCTCTTTTCCAATGAAAGTAAAGTATGTCTTTCATTCGGGAATCAAGGTCCAAGGGTTTGGAGGAAGACGGGTGAGGAACAGAACCCAAGCTGCTTGAGGTCCAGTGTGAAATATCCACAGTCAGTCATGATTTGGGGTGCAATGTCCAGTGCAGGTGTTGGTAAACTCTGCTTTCTTGAATCCAAGGTCATCGCATCAGTCTATCGAAATGTTTTAGAGGACTTCATGATTCCTTCTGCTGAGGATCTGTATGGAGATGCAGATTTTATCTTCCAGCAGGACCTGGCCCCTGCTCATACCACCAGAAGCACCAAAACCTGGTTTGAGGCCCATTCGATCATAGCGCTTGACTGGCCAGCCAACTCGCCGAACCTAAACCCCATTGAGAATCTATGGGATATTATCAAGAGGAAAATGAGGGACACCAGACTCAAAGTCAAAGAAGAGCTGACAGCAAGCATCAAGGAAATCTGGGCTTCCATAACTCCCATGCAATGCCACAGGCTGATTGCCTCAATGCCACGGCGCATCGAGGCAGTGATTAAGGCAAAGGGATTCCCTACCAAGTATTGAAGATTGACCTATCATTTTGAAAGTACCATATTTTGATTGATTTGATGTGCATCAAATTTTTTTCTTTTTTTCAGCAAAAACTGAGACGTAAATGGTGATTTCTTCACAGTATTTTAATGTTTTGAATTCCTGTTTTCACAGGTTTTATGATCTGGAAGCCCAAATTATGTACAAATAAACAATTATATACTTGAAATCGTTTAGGTGTGGGCCCTGAATCTATAATCTATGTAAGTTTAACATTTTGAATGGCATTAGGGAAATAAATACACTTTTCTATGATATTCAAATTTTTTGGGAAGGGTCTGTACTTATCATGCAGTGGGTTTACTTTTCCACAAACAGAACTGTAGTTGTTGCTAAGATCAGTAAAATTCAAAACTGTTTTAAATACCAATTAGTTTTGACCCAAGAATTAAAGAAAAATCAGTCTGTTTATCTGAACAGGGGAGTGGTTAAAAAATGTTCTCACAATATGATAGATTTGGAAAACCAAGGTAGAGTGAACAAATGTTCTAAAGCAAAGATGTGGAAAGCAATAAAGACCTAACGTTGAAAGAACGGGTGCTTACAAATATACCACCAGACTATGGCACTTTTTTCCCCTTAACAGGTTTAGCAAGTTTGCAATTGAATACTACGATAAATATGTCACATTGAAGGTGTAACGGGTTTTGAATCGATTTATCATGGTCTAATTTTCCACATTACAACACGTGTCTTTTTAACAGCAAAGTGTACAGTTCTGAGATTTACAGAAGTATATATTCTGAACCATCTTTTTGTTGTTAATGGTAAAAATTCTACATACTTAACAATTCCCTTTAACTGCTTTATCAGCATAACCTCATTAGAAACTGATTTTTCAAGACTATATCAGGCAACCCAAGTTCAATTAAACGACTGTCACCCGAGGCAAGTCTCAAATCCCATCTCAAGCCTGTCAGTGCAAACTCTCAAGTGAAATCTCAGACTGCCATGTCACATTACAGCCTCAGAATACGGTTCAAATTACAGAGAACTATAAAGTGCTCCTTTTGATTCCACACTAGAAAGGCTTCTTTATTTGCAACCCGTCTTGTAGGATGTTTTATGTTTTTCACAGAAATGAAGAAAATTTTGAGAATGTAAAACTACTAATACGACAATAGTTATATCAACAGCTGAATATTTTGACAGTGAAAAATGAAAAATAAAACTTGTATTATTGCTGTATTTTTGGGTGTGGATGCATTCCTTGTATTAAATTCTGAAGTTTCAATACACTAAGATTACGGTCTCTTTAAAGAATTTGGGAATGTCCAAAAGATGTCTACAGCTTCTTAATTCACATCATTGAAGTTAAAAGCAGACACACCTGTGGATGTATTTTAAGACAGTACCTCGAAAACGTTGTTTTGCTGCATAACTTCCTGTGACTTTGGTCAAGAAATCAAAAAGTTGTTTGTGGACCTCTACAAGTCTGGTTCATCCTTGGGACCAATATCCAGATGTTTGAAGGTGCTATATTAATTTGTTCGAATATGTAAGTAGATGATTAAAGGTTGTCTTGTCAAAATAATTTTGTAGGTGGTTGGTCATGTCTCAATAGGTTTGCAGTTGTGTCATAGTCTTTCCATTTTTGGATTACTGATTGAGCAGAGCTCTGTGAGATGTTAAAATCTTGGGATATTGCTTTATAACCTAAAGCTGCTTTAGGCTTCTCAACAACATTCTCCTTGATCTGTCTGCTGTATTCCTTGGTGTATTTGGGACTGTTTGTTCCCTAATATTCCCTAACAAACCTCTGAGGCATTTACAGAACAGTAAGTTGAATTAAACATCAGTGAAAAACAGACTCAAATCCTGGAGGGCCAGTTTCTTGCAAATTTCAGATGTGTTCCTGGTCCAACACAACTAATTCAAAGGCTTGATATGCTTCTTCAGCATGCCATTAAGTTCTGCAAAGTCCTGCTGATGACCAAAATTATTTATTCCAGGTGTTTTGAAGCCCAGATACATCTAAGAGTTGCAGGACACAGGCCCACAAGGGACCTTATAGATTATATACAGCAAATTATATAGACTATTAAAAAAGCACCTATTAAATCAATAGAATTTGCATTCACAAAACATTTTACGGTTAGGTAAAAATGATCTCATGTCTCTTGGCTCTTTCTTGCCAAGATTTACTTTAAAGCATTTTCTGCCTGGCTCTGTCTTTGTTGCTTTTTTTTCTTCAGCATTTTCTTCTTTTATTCTGTCATTGTCTCACCACCTTGCACTCACCCTCCTCCACTCCGGTAACAATGGAGGCAAAGTTGTCATCCAGCAGGATCATGTCAGCTGCCTGCTTGGACACATCAGAACCGGCAATTCCCATGGCAACGCCGATGTCTGCCTTCTTCAAAGCCGGAGAGTCGTTCACTCCATCTCCCGTCACAGCCACGATTGCCCCCTGTGCCCGTAAGGAAAAACAAAAACTGTCAAGAGGAGAAAGATAAGTACTATGATTTAAGTTCCCCCCCTCCCCTCCTATCACTTTCTGCACTGCCCTTCCCCCTCTGTCTTAATAATGTCTGTTCAGAGCAGCTCTGGGGAGATAAATAATAAAAAAAATTAAATAGAATAGCAATCATTCAGACACAGTGTCAGAATGAGTGAGTCAGGGTGAATTGTTGCATGACCTCAATACATGAGTGCAATACAGAGATCAAGTATCTTTTTTGTACATGGATGCAAGGTTTTTCCTGGAAGTTTAACATACTCTTAATAATATACCTTACAGAGGCACACTTGTTTTTAAGCCGTACGCACACAAACAAGCCCCTGTTGCAGGAACTCTCACATGAATGCACAGGCACGCACAAAACCAAGTATTCATCCATTGAACCACCTGCACTAACAAAAAGCTCAAGAACACTCAAACGAACTCACATAGAAAGCTGCATTCAGCAGTAAATGGCAGGGACACACAAACACTTTCACTTACACACACCTTTATTCAATCATACCGCCACACTTAGACGTCAACAGGCACATTCATGCATCCGCCATGGGTTTATCACAAGATACACATGCTTGCTTTCAACAATATGTACCAACCTACTAAAATTCAGCTGAATGGTTCCTTAAAAAGAGCCGAGCACACGTTCACACACACATGCACACACCATTGACCATTGACCTGTCTCTGGCAGCCCTCCACGATGATGAGCTTCTGCTGAGGAGAGGTGCGGGCGAAAACAATCTCAGTGTGGTTCCTTAGCAGGTCGTCCAGGTACTCGGCGCTCATGTCCTTTAAGTCTGAGCCGTGCACCACACAAGCCTTGGCATCCCTGTGAATAGCATACACATGAACAAAAACACCATGGAGTCAGAGATACCAAGCTAGGAAGGGGGCGATCTGACATTTCCTTGCCGGCTATTGAATGCGTCAACTAACATACACACAAACAATGTCGTAAAAGGTTGTTCTGCAGGATTTTATCTGAAAAGGCAAAATTTGAGCATCTAGTCATTTGGAATGCCTGCTCCACTGCCAGCGCTTAGTTTTTACTTCCTCGGCTGTAGAAGTAGCAACCTGTGGTGGCAAGCCATCGAACATTTTCTATGTGATAGGATCAAAGCTGCTCATACAAAGAGAATAAGTAGACAAAAAACATTTTCCTCAGCTCAATACAAGTTTAAACTTAGTCAGTGGTGGTGTAATGTCATTAATTGCTTAATACAATACAATATAATGTAATATAATGTTTTTTTTTGCTCATCTTTAGTTAGTGCGAAATACGGCAGCAAGATTACTCACAAATACAAGAAGGCGCTGTCATATCACTCCTGTTCTTCAATCTCTGTGCTGGTTATCAGTAAAGTTCCGAACGGAGTTCAAGATCCTCACATTCGTCTTTAAGGGTATCCACAAACTAGTTCCAATCTACATCTCCAACACTCTTAGAGTTCATAAAAGCATCAGATTAAGCAGATCATCAAGTCAACTGTATCTAGTCATAATTCTAGACCAAATATATACAATGGGGTGACCGCTCATTTGCTGTGTTAGCCCCAAAACGTTGGAATATATTGCCCACTGACCTGCGTAACATCATGGATCTAATGGTTTTTAAATCTCCTCGAAAAACTCACCTTTTCCATCGGGCTACTTACTTATGGCCATTTTTGTCTTCCGGTGAGTGTGATTCTTATGTTTAATGTGAAGCACTTTGGTCACCCTTTGGGCTATGTAAAGTGCTATATAAATAAACTTTGATTTGATTTGATGTCCGATATTTTAAAAAGCCAATATTGGACTTCCATAAATATAATATAATATAATATAATATAATATAATATAATATAATATAATATGATATGATATGATATGATATGATATGATATGATATGATATGATATGATATGATATGATATGATATGATATGATATAATATAATATAATATAATATAATATAATATAATATAATATAATATAATATAATATAATATAATATAATATAATATAATATAATATATGCATGGAGGATCAGTTGGTAGCACTGTTGCATTGCAGCAAGAAGGTCCTGGGGTCACCAGGGGTCTTTCTGCATGGACTTTGCATGTTCTGTCAATGGATGGGTAAGTTCTCTCTAGGTACTCTGGCTTCCTCCCACAGTCCACAAAATTGGCTGTAAGGTTCATAGAGCTCTTTATGTTACCCTTAGGTATGAGTGTGTGTGTGCATTGTTGTTTCTCCTGTATGTCTCTGGACTGATGACCTGGATGTACGCCGCCTCACACCCAATAATTGGATGGATGGATAATATAGTATAATTTAACTTAAAAGTGCAACTGCAGCCTGCCTTGGTCTCTTATGTTATTGGTGGTGGGGGTTCTGGTTTTCCAACGCCCAGCTGTGAGTGACATGACCCACCAGTGAGCTCAATTATAAACACTAACTATTTGAAATCATGTCTACAATGCATTTTATTTTGAAAGTCCCCATCAAATATGTATGTGTAATTTATTGTGTTCATGAAATATTCCAGTCTAGACAAAAATATGTAGAACCTTCTCTCCCACATGAATCAATAAGTTACCTATAGAACAGAATGCCCCCGATTCTCATTAACATATCATAATTATTTAGTTTAATCCCTTCTTTGTACAAACCCCAAAGCAAGGTCTTGTTGCTTTGGTAGCTAAATGTTATAATTATTTTCTTGACAGACCATATAGACCCCTCTGCTGGAGTCTTTTAATCAACTTTTATTGTCATTTTAACATTGTTTCCACATCAAAAGCATGTCTATACAGCAAGAGATTGGCAGGTTTCTTTTTTGTAAAGTTTTCTAATTTTCCTCCTCTAAATTACGGTTTTTATTTTTACTATTCATATAATAACTTCACTCAAAACCAGGTTCTTACTGCCCAGTTTTCCCGTCCAGCTCAGCTTAGCAGCATCTGATTTGAGCATCTTTCCTAACCCTTGAATGATTATATTTGCCAGCACTTTCTTTAAGCACACACTCCCCCCTGCACACACATCCAGGGGACAGTCCACTGCTCACATCCTGAGCTCAAACAATCTCACAGTGGGTTGCCCCTGGACGCTTGAGCACACATCCACAACCTGCTCTGACACACAGACACACCTGGGGTTAACTTGGCTCAGAGGGATGTTCAGTCTCTCAGCGATGTCCTCAACCGTCTCGGTACCCTCAGAGATTATGCCCACCCCTTTAGCAATGGCCTTGGCTGTAATAGGGTGGTCCCCGGTTACCATAATTACCTGTTTAAAGACAGAAAGCACCATAAATCCGTGATCTTACTGTAATGGATCATCATATGGATCTCATGCTCAAGCATGCCACAGCATGAGCTACATTATACAATGGACAATATGTTCTAAAAATATGCCATGAACTTACAATAGAAAAAAATTATGCTATTAAAGATATTGATATCCAATAGTATAATCTGCTCAAACGGTGGTGACTGAAACAAAAATCCATTGAGCAAAACAAATGGGGCTTTTGATCATTGTACTCTGCAGGGACAAGCATGTAGCTTCAGAAATGGTCACAATGTTGAGTTTAGCCTGTATGTATTCAGCTCTAAATCAGTTCTAAAATTTTCTACTGCAAAATGACTGAATAAGAATAAAGATAACAATTAAAAATGGTCTGATCAATGTTCTGGCTGCAGTGTGATTGAGAAATGGTGTAGAACCTGGAGAGAAAAAGAAAAGATGAAAGAGACAAAAACTGGTGGCTGAAATAATGAGTTGCAATTATTTCAGTACAAGGTTGGCACCATAAAACAGTCTTCTATGTATTCACTTTTTGTTTTACTCATACGATCTGAAATATTATAAGATCACATGTTTATGGTAAATGGACTGAACTTTCATAGTTCTTTTCTAGTCACGCTGACCATTTAAAATGCTTACACTGGAGCCACATTCACACACTGATATGCAGATTGGTAAACAACTTTGTGTTAAGTGCCTTGCCCAGAGGTAAATCAACATGTGATGGAAAGAAACTGGAATCGAACCTATAACCCTCTGATACCAAGCCTACTACTCTACCCAGTGAGCCACAGTTGACCCTATATTTCTGGCATGTGAACATACATAAGGACAGAGAACGGAGATATACTTTAAAAACACCTGAAGACAAAACAGAACAAAGCTGACATTTTACTATTAAAGTTAAAACTTTTTGTCAAATCTAAAATCTTTTTTTCCCAAACTCCAGCTATTTTCACCTTCACATTCTTCTGCCTCCAGTTAATATTTTTTTAAGACAATTACGGTGTGTCTTTCAAAAATTCATTACCAAGGGAAGCATTTTAACTGCCTAAAATTAAATGTGTGAAATCCCTTTTCCTAATCTGTAGTTGTTACCTTGAGTTAGAACAGCTTTTTCTGCTCATTATGAAATTTCTATCTCTGCTGGCAGTTTGTTAACCTTCCTTTGGTCAAGCTTATTATTTTTCTGACAAAGCATTTACTCTGTGTGTATTTGCAGTTTATTAAAAATGCCAATAATCCACACTGTAACAGATGGAGATCTTTACAAACTGCTATCATAATGAACTGATTCATTTTCTTTATTAACTTTCATGCTTTTAATTTGTACATAATAAAATGTATCTTCGGTCATTTTGCAATTTCTGAACTTAGTCACTAATTCCCACCCAACCCCTGAAAACTATGAATTATTTCTAAAGTTTGTTTGTTGAAGAAAAAATCTGCAAAGAGATTTTAATGCCACTGTTATAGCATGAGCTTTTTCTATACAATGAACTTTATTTATCCACAGGTCATCATCGATCATGGCCCTGGAGGTGATCTCTTGTCATCTGAACTGCATGCTGTGATGTGAAAAGACATTTGATGTGCAATATTCCTTTCTAAAAAGCTTGATATACGAAGCTGCAGGAAAGGGCTTCTCAGGAACAACAATGACAGTCGAAAACTGTGCAACCAATTACCTTGATGCCAGCAGAGCGGCATTTACCCACAGCGTCGGGCACAGCGGCACGCGGCGGATCAATCATGGAGATGAGACCCAGAAAGCAGAGCTGCTCCGTGGGGAAGTTTGTCTCGTCACAGTCGAAGGTGAATCCTCGAGGAAACTGGGATGAAGACAGATTCAAGTGGCAGAATCCTGGAGGAGAAGAGGGATCAAGGAGGTGAGTGCACATCATGGCGGGAATTTACTGCAGGTTTTAAAAAATATATTTTTATGCCTCCGTCACTCTTATTTCCTCCTGCAAAGGGTTACAAAAACGTGAACAATATTGATATTCATAAACCAATTAGAATCATAACAATAAAAAGATCGATCCAAAGAATGAATCCCACATTTCCAAAATTATAATATTAATTAAAAAGACTAAAAAGTATTTTTTGAACTTTACAATTCCTTCTGTTATTGTATAAATTATAAAATGCTACTAACATATTTTATTTTAATTAAGTCATATAACAGACATTATATGTTAAGCAAAAACCATGTTAAATGAATGTGAGAGTCTGGATAGTTCAATCCATTATAAGTTCCAATATTTTCTCTGCTTCTTCTAAAGGTCTGTTTCCTCCCTCTTTGAACACCAATATTTTTTCATTATTCAACCCCGTATTCAACCCTGCTCCTCAACCTACACTGCCCTGCATGTTTTAGATACTTCCCTGTCTAAACACACCTGATTCAGATGATTGCAGCTCAGCAGAAGCCTGTTAATCAGCCATCAATTGAAATCAGGTGTACTTAAGAAAGGAAACAATCTAAAACATGTAAGGTAGTGTGCTTTGAGAACCAGGTTTCAAAAGCACTGACTAACCCACTTATTGGTAGAGGCCATGACAGTTATAATGACCTCTGTGACCTCTATTTGAGAAAAGCAGGTCTTGGTGAAAATCAATCCCAATTTATTACATAAAAGATGCAAATAATACACAATTCACTTTTTGCAAGAAGCAAACAAAGCATTTGTAATTTTCGTTATGGAAGTAAAAGTTATAAAGTTGCCAATTTTTATTAAAAATTGTTTTGATTAAAGAAACAATCTTTTCAATTACACATCTCGTTTTTTACAAAAATATCAAAGCAAAACAAATTGGTTTTGATGGAAAGCCAGATCCTTCCGAAATGTGTGGAAAACATGTTTTTTTTCGTCTTGAAACACATAACCCATGATCATCATCACCCCAGGCATTACGGAGACACAATAATTTACATGATTTCCTGAGTTTCACTCCAAAAGTGGCAATGTTCCGCATTCAGCTGCTGTGACATCTACTCTAACAAAATGATGATAGCACATAATTATTACCTATGGCACTTTTTAAAAGATATGCCATGGTTTTTCCTCTGCTGTCAAAATGCTGACATTTACTGAGTCAGAGCAGAGAACATGTTGGAGACAGTTAAGGTAATAACTTTTTACCCAAAAAGGTGTCTGACATTTTACAAGGGAAAATATAATTTCACAACATTATGTTATATTTTAAGTCTTGAATCTGACCCAGGTTAACTTACATAACCCAATTTTAAGCACACATTTTTCAGCACTACATAGTAAATCCGCAAGTACATTTTGTCAACGGATCTGTAAGGACATTTTTTGAAATGAAGGTCATTTTTGTTCTGTTTGCTGCTGCATCTCTGTGCAAGACTGCAGTGCCATTTCATTTGTTGCAAGGATAGCGGTCTGCACTTTTATGAGGACATTTTCAGCAAACTACCCTGTTTACCAAGAAGATAATAAAAAGTAAGTGCTGTGTCCAACTGCTTCTCCTCTCCACCTATTACCAGACACACATCTCCTAATGCCGCAACACATACCGAGCACTCTCTCCCCCAGTCCGCCCAGCTCCAGGTAGGCATTCTGGAATGCATCTCTCCAGCTTTCATCAAGAGGTTCCTCCTGACCGTGTATCATGATGCTACTGCACCTGTGACATTTAATTACAGACTTTGTGTCACTCCCACGTACAACAATGCTCAAATATATGTCAATTATTTCTCAGATGGGGTTAAAATAGGTGCAAAAGTGGGCTGGAAAAAAAAAAAAGCATATTTTCAGAAATTATGATTTATGTGCTTTTTGTTACCTTCTCAGACACTAAATTATATGACAATTTATAATATACAATCAAACCTTTTTTATATAAGAATAAAAAAAGAAAAATCTGAAATATTTTACTATGAAATCTTAATAATGATTTGTGAAATAGCTAGTTGTTATATTATGATGAGTTAATGGTCACTAACACCTGGCATTTAAACAGCCAATAAAGTGGACCCCCACCTATTTGCAGTTTGGTGATCATGGATTCACCATAATGCTACTTGACACTCTATTGGTTTGCATTTGCAAAGCAGCCAATCCAGCAGCGGCTGTACCCGTGAGAGTGGATATGAGGAAGATTGTAGATGTTAGCTTCTGTAATAGTGTCAAAACAGTTTCCCTTGCGCATATTAATACAGATTAGGATATATTTGGTGTCTGAACTATTGAAGGGGACATACGCAAATTTCACTTTTTCCTTTATTTTGTGTTGCCATTTGGGTCTCTGCTGCCTCTATAAACACTCCAAACATGAATAAAAACCAATCATCTGTTTTTTTTTTATTCCTTGCAAATTTCTGCTGTCACAAATGTTGTGTTTCTACAAGCAGTTTGAAAAAGTCCCTCCTGTGATGTCATAAATTTGCATATAACCACCCCTCACTGGCCCCTCATTGGGCAAACCCACGCCCACCAATTCCAAGCCATTCTTTTTTCTTTTTTTTTTACACGTGTCCTGTCTGGCAGTGTGGAGCTCAGAATTGGTGTCTGAGTACCAAGTAGAAGCCCGAAAGATTTCCTATCACGGCTTTTGCTATAGTACTCCGCTTGATATATGTGCAAGAAATCTTTATTAGAAATTACTGTGGGTTTGGTTTTTTTTCGATGCGCCAGGGACACGGAGATGGAAAATAAAGGGGAAGAACGAAAGTAGATGAAGAGAGGTAGGGAAAAAAGCTTTAGAGGGAGAGGGTAAGCTGAAGATACAAGAAAGGAAGGGGATCAAATAAACCATCCCAGTCTCCCTCCACACCCACAGGACAGCAAGGAGAGGGAAAAAAACGACGACAAAACAAATCAAACAATGCAAACTGAGAACTACACAACCACAACCCACAAATACATATATGAATACAATAACAGCGTCACTGAAAAGCTCATGGTATTCCATGAGGTTTCTCATGTTTGGCAAACCTGCAGCCAAGTAATAAGATGGGTGGGTGTGGTCTCCAACCGCTAATTGATATAAAGGTGACAGAGCCCTCTAAAAAGCTAATTCTCAAAAGAAATTAAATTGTCAAGAACTAAGTTCGTGAGATTGCTTTATGTGAAAGTGATTTTGTACAAAGAACTTTATTAACATGTTTTGAACAGACCATAGATCTAATATAACTTGTTCAAAAAAGATGGATAGTATGTATTATATATATACCTTTAAAATAGGTAGTTATAAGAGTTTTTAAAAGTTAAATTGCAGTTATTTAGCTAAATAACTACTACTTGGTTAGATTAGAGTTTTAAACCACTTAGAAGCATAAAATAATATAATAATTCAAAGAGATAGATAGATAGATAGATAGATAGATAGATAGATAGATAGATAGATAGATAGATAGATAGATAGATAGATAGATAGATAGATAGATAGATAGATAGATAGATAGATAGATAGATAGATGGATGGATGGATGGATGGATGGATGGATGGATGGATGGATGGATGGATGGATGGATGGATGGATGGATGGATGGATGGATGGATGGATGGATGGATGGATGAGATGTTTATTATTATTTTGCACCAGTTGGTTTAGATTAGTGATGGACAGCTGCTGTTTAAACCTGTACATCCTGAGTTCAGCTGGTAAAACAGCAGAAGTTGTTACTAGGTGCGGTGGTATTTTATTCATGGGGGCATCTTGCATTTGCTGTGGATTACTTCCACCAGCAGATGAATTTACATCTGTTGCTGTAGTGACACTTTACAGCGGTCGGATGGTGTATGTAAGATTAAATCTGAATAAACTGTGGGGTGTGTGCCTATGTTGATGAAGAGCCATTTCACTGTATTCAACAGAGTGGGTTCCTGGCCTTGTCATAATACTTTAAGACAACACTGCAAGAGTAAAGCTCCAATGACTTCTATATATGAGAATGCACTTTTACAAAGCATTGCTTTTGTTTTTATTTGCATTGCATAAAGGAATGACAAGCAACACATTATTTCTCTTACAATTCAATTATTGATAAACAAACCTGTCCAAGATTCTCTCTGGTGCTCCCTTCATCACCAGAAGATGACCAGAGGGATTGTCCTCCACTTCATGGATGGAGAGCTTAAAGATAGATAAGGAGAACATATGGATTACATTAATGGTGTGAAATTATTCCCTTTCAGATAGAATAAGGCTTTAGTCAAACATCTCACTTTACTAATACTAAACCACGACTTTGTAGCAGCACTTGAAGGAGCTGCTGTCAAAATCTTCCCGCTGATTTAAATGAAAGTGACATTGAAGCTGACTTCACAGAACGAACACTGAAAGTCGTACGCATCTCCTCCTTCATGCTGCGCTTGTTCAATCCGACTCTCACCTGTATTTGTGTTGTGATATACCTTTCTATTACCCTTTCTCCAACAAGACTCACCACACATTTCCCCAGATCATTTGTATTTGAGTCACAGCATATTTAATCTCAGAAAACCAGGACAAAAATAAGAAATGTTTTTTTCCTCCTTTCTAACACCGGCATTCTTTGCTGTCAAAGTCAGACAACAGGTGTGATAAAGCATGCAGGAAGTCCTTTCTCTGGTTCGACATCACTGTTGCTCACGTGCTGGCTCAGATCTTCTGGTGCACTGGTTATTGGAACAGTGACATAGACACATCCACAAGTCGTAATTGCTGATATGCCCTTGAGCAAAACATTAAAAAGTCATTGTGGCTACTTTATTCAATGTATTATTAACTTTTTGCTACTCTACTTGAATTTAACATGCCATGTAATTAAGTATTTGGTCAAACCTGTTCTAGTCCTTGGCTAAAAAAGAAAAAAAGTTCCTTTTGGGTTTTTTAAGCAATGAAATGACATTCTACAACAAAGAAACAAGCGACTGATGTTTTTGAAAAAAATTAAGTCAGATGAAATTTTTTTTTTTTAGAAAAAGTAAGTACAGGACAAAGATTTCACTTGGTTTCATTTGTTGTTTCAAATGTCTTGAATTATATATTATATATTATATTAGCCCTGTGCTGTCAGAAAGAAGCTACTTGGTTGTTTACTAATAAGGTATGTTTTTTAATTTTAATGTTGGGAATGACTGGACAGTGGAAAAGTTGGTAGCCATATGGCCTTGCAGTAAAAAGGCCTTGGGTTCAACCACGTTTTTTTTCTGCATGAACTTTCCATGTTCTTCCCATGTAAGTGTGGGTTCTCTCCAGGAACTCCGGCCTCACCCTTACAGTCCAAAAATATGACTGTTCAAAATACTCTAAATTGCCCTTAGGTGAGTGAGTGTGTGCATGGTTGTTTGTTCTTTGTGTTTCTTTTTTGCCCTGTGATGGACTGGCGACCCATCCAGCATGTACCCCACCGCTGGTGATAGGCACCAACACCCCCTGCTGCTTTGCACTGGCAGTGTAGGAAATGGATGGATGGACTACGAGGGAACAGGGTTTCTTTCCCATAATTTTTCCAGGTGATCCTATTCCTGGGGGAACCGTTTCATGTTGAATTAAGACAATAAATACCAGCCAGGAGAGATCTTAGTGAGGCCTTCAACTATATATTTAGCGTGCAATGGGCTCCTGGTAGAACAAATAAGGAACTAATAAGCAAGAGCTCTTTAGTTATAAAGCAACCCTGATAAGATGTGACTGAAAACAATCGATATCTTGACTGAGAACTTTTCATTTTGTATTTTCAGTCTACACCTCTTTGAACTGAGTCTCTAAAGTTGCATTGTTCTTCGATTTTCCTGTGTATTTATCTCCATGTGTATCTGCACTCAAACTTTTAGGTACAATTGCAGCACAATTTCTCAGATGAGTTCAGTTTGTGAAGATAAACGATCAGGCTGCCTTACCTTGGTGGAAAATGTTAAACAATAAACACACAGTATGTTAATCTACGCTGGAAATGTAGAAATATGCCTATATATAAAATGTTTAGAAATACGAACAAATAACTTTTGCAAGAGATTAATAAATCTCTCGCTAAAAAAAGTTAAAATTCAATACATTAGATGTCAGAAATAAAATAAAATAAATTATAATAGTATGTAAAGTACCAGATTTAAGGGACAAAAACTTTTCGGGTTAAAGAATTGGGGTTATGGTTGGCTTAAGGGCCTGAAAAAAAAAAAAAACAAAAAAAAACGTTTTTAGGTTGGACAAAATGATAAATGAATGGCTCCTCAGGCAAATCAACAACATATTCTATGTACATGAAACTTAGTTAAAATCATGGCAATTTTTTAAAACAAAATGCAAAGTTCAAAGTCACAAACTTCAATAATATTTCCCAACAGCGCGATTAAAAATCCTTGAATTGACATTAATGTTTACCTGGTACTTGTTGGTGGAGTTGAAGGGGATCTCAACCAATTTGGGATTTCTGGCTCTCATGTCACGAACACTCCCCAAACACAGCTCAATGCATTTCAACAGGGCTGACTCTGACGCATCCCCCGCTGTGTCCCTCTGGGGGAACACACACAGGATCACATTAGTGCAGTCACTCATATCTGCATATTAAAAAATGGCTCACAGTTTGTGTTTATGGCAAAGTGGCGCAGGAAAACTTTTCATAGTGCCTTATTTAATGGTTTAAATGAAACACCTTTGAAAACTTTGCTCATTTCCATTATGGCTCTCATCAATGATGCAGGCAGCGAAGCTACGTCTATTATGATGATTTGGCCACAGGCTTGTTTTTGAAGATATAGTAAAATGTTAGTAATGAAAGCCCAAAACTAAGTCGTATCTCTCAGTATACAGACAAAATATTAAACTGATTGAAAAAGGTTCGCAGATAAGCATAATGCATGCTATGTGAAGTGTCTCTGATGCTCAGTTTTTAATATTTTGGATATTACAAAGGCTTGGATTTAATAGGTTCCAATGATGGATAAATGCTGCTTGAGTAATGAGTCAGATCATTATTACACACAGCTGAGTTATTAAGAGTCGTAACCTGAAGGAATCTAAATATCATCAATTGTTCTTTTGACTCAGTCTTCCAAATACCATGCCTTGCACAAGGACACTCCTTTAACATTTTCACACTTTGCCACTTTACAACTACAAACATGCATGTATTTTATTGGGATTTTTTTTTGTGATATACCAACACAAAATAACAAATAATCGGGAATTGTAAGGAAAATAATACATGGGGTGGGTTTACAAATAAAATGTTAAAATGTTTGGTGTGCATTTCTTTTCCCTTTCCTTCTGTGATAGCCCTGGATCGCAACCTTCAGAAGCCACCTAATTAGAAACCAGAGTCCTAATGAGTGTAAGTTCTCAGTATAAATCCACCTGTTCTGTGAATGCCTCAGAGGTACATTAGTGAAGTCTGTATTCCAATATGGCGACGCCCAGGTACCCATTGGTTGTAGTACCTCTTATAAACATTGTTTTAGGCTGTACTTTCAACATTCAAACATCACTTTTATTTATTTTTTATTTAGAGTTGCAGGTTCTACATGTAACACTGATTTTAGACACACTCTTACCATGGTCTTGTAAAATAAATGTTTCCACCACAGCTTACTATTGTTGATGCAAGAAGTGGCCATATTAAAACTCAAAGTAAGCACGAAAAAAAATCTCCAACTTCCCCGAATGAGAAGTATGACTTTGAGGGAGCGTTCCAGTAGATTTTTTCGATTGGAAGTCCGAATTTCCAAGTTACGACCACAAATGGAATGCACCATTAAACTATAGCTCCAATTAATCACACTACATCAGTCTGCAGAGATGCCATGACATTTCCCAAAAGAACTGCACATGTAATTGTTGTGAAGGGTGGTCCTATGAAGTATTGATCCAAGGGGGCTGAACATAAATGCCCGTCACGCCTTGAAAACCTTTGAAAACCCAAGTGTCATTTTATTTTCACCTCCCTATTATATACTATTAAGATTTCAGATGTTTTCAATACCTACACAAGGCACTGTAGAGGCAAGCAGAAGTCCCTAGCACCCAAAGAATGTTGTATTTCCAAGAAAAGACGTAAAAATTAGTCTCTGAGTAACTGCGGTTACTTCTGTGCATCTAAAACTGACCTGCAGAAGTTCATTTTCTGGGGAAAGTGTTATTGTCTGTTTGCACCCACATCCCCATAGAGTCATACAGACATGAATTTCAAGAAGCAGTATTTTCCAAAACGTTTAATGGATTCACTTAGCTTTTATTTTTGTGCTTTTTGAAGGTTGTATCCGTTTTGTCGGCAATATTTAACTAACCCTCTTTTGATAAGTCAAATCCCTTTTATAAAAATTCCAGGAGGATAACAGCAATCCTTGGAGCAGGATTATTAAAATCAGTGTCAAAGTGATGACATGACCCAACCAAAAATACAGGTGGGAATTCGACCGGGACAAGAAATTTATCTTTGTTTCTATTTATTCATTCATGAACAGTCGTGAAACAAGGACAAGCGCTCCGCAAGATTTGTCCTTGTTTGTGCCTTTTCATGAATGAATAAATAGATCATGGGAAATTCCATTTCTCTGTCTTCATGCGTGCAGATGGGGACTTGTTTTAGTAATGGCGCCAGCGCCTCCACTGCTGTGTTTGACTGCTGTCAGGAGACACATCTGTTATTCTGTGCCAGGAGGAAGTCGGGCACCACGAGGGACAGACAGGCTTCAGCAGAGGCGTTTGTCCTCACACAGAAGAAGTTGTAATCCAATAACTGCGAGCCACACTGAGAATTCCTTCAGGTCAATGAAGCACAGGCTGGAGGAAAGCGGCTGGTAGAACATTGAGATAATATTGACTTACCCACTCAGTAGTGTGTGTGTGTTTTTTGTCAGTGTGGGTGAGTTATTTCTCATGGTGTATTGGATGATTCTCTGTGTGTGTTTATAAGTGAGAAAAAGGTTAAGTGTGTAAGTCAAATGTGTGTGAAATGCACCTTTTGTTGGGTAGCAATACCTTTTTATTATTTTTTTTTTTACTGTTTGTCTTCTTCCCTCGTAGTCAATGTCAAGCATACCAACGTCCACACTTATAAGCACCCCTGGTTAAGATGTAAAAAGAGTATGGGGTATTGATCAATAGTTGTTCATAATTAAACATTTGTAAACTATTAAATGAACCAAATCTCACGTAAAACAGGATGTTAATATTTTCCCTGCGAGAATGAAACTTAAAAAGTTACATCTGAAATAAATCACAAATAAATATTGTACGTTTGCGGTTGTGTTTTCCTCATTATGAACACGAGGAGCAATGTATTCTTTGAGAAGAAATTTACAACTGGGATTATGCGTTGGTGTAAACTGGGATCATGGTCACATGATCAATGGTTCAATAATGGTGCATAGATAAGTCGATGAACATAATTCATTAAATGAAATAAATGCTATAAAATATGGTATAGTTTTAAAAATTGACGGGTAAAAATAGATGACCAGATTTTTTTACCCTGTCGATCAAAATGACGGACAACAAAAATATCTAGTGCGACCTGTAGTTGCCACCACAGACAGGGAGCAGGAGAGAGAGGTTCTTGGAGGTCATCAAATCTCCATTGGAAGCTTTATTATTAGATTTACTCATCCCAACCAGTTGTTAGGGAGGCATGTCAGGAAGAAAAAAAAACTTGGTTCCTACCATCACAAACACAAATGTGTGGAGTTTGTTAGATGGAACCATGCAATTTGATCCCATGATACTAAGACTGAGCTCCTCTGCAACAAACAATCCACATGGGTCTGGCATGAAACAAAGGATGGGTTTGTGGAAAAGCACATCCTACCAACTATTATGTAAGGTGAAGGTGGACCGTTGTTACAGGAATACCAGGAGATTATTTTTTTCTTCCTGAAAACTGAAAACGGGTCATCATTGGGTCTTTTAGTAGGATAATGATCCAAAACTTATTGGTCCCTTTCCTGAGGAAATGTGCTCAAATTAAAGGTTGAATTTGTCAAAATGTTTCAGTGTGAGGTTATGCTACTACAACAATAGATTCTTATTTTAGTCCTTTTTACACATATAAGGATGCCAACAAGTGTGGAAGGTGCTAAAGGCTAGGATGACTTGACCAAAGACAAGGGCTTTACTTTAATATATGTAAACAATATTTCATTACAGTATACTATCACTTTTCTCATGTTGAATTGAAACATAGGGTTAGCATCGATGATTAAAGAAGGTCTGGGGACAGATTGTCTATTTACAAACTAATTAGATTTATACTTGCAGTACACAAAATTTAAATGGGTAAGTTGTGTGATGTTATGGAACTCTGTTTTGGGAACTGTTCTTGCTTAGCACCATTTCTTTCAGTTTCCATTGGTGAATGCACTGGATGTAGATTAAGAAACACATGTTCAATGAAATTATTGTGAATCCATGCTGAATACCTCTGAGTTATTTACAGTTTTAGTTTCTTTAAATTTAAGGCAAAAATAAAAATACTTTAGCATTGATAATTAGTCAGATCGACACTGTACAACACTGTACATCAATGCTCAACATGCTTCATTCTCATCTACTTGTTTGTTTTCAAGATGGCGATACAACTCCATCTGTAAATTATTACGTATTTCAAGAACACCAGGTGGTCTTTATGAATCCTGCTTAAAATGACCACTGTCACTACTGTATGCAGCAGCATTTATAAATACTGATCAGTGAAATAGGTAATAAAATATGCTATCTGTTGTTTCAAATTGAATCTAAAAACCAAATTGCTAATACTCTTGCACAGATTCTCTGTCATCAAGTACATGACAGCCCTAGGAGCCTAAATATATGGCAATCAGATTTTTTTTTTAATTCATCTGAGAAACAAAAGAATTGTTGCATGGACATGTGAGTCAGTGCTTCATGGACCATAATGGTCATTTTACGGTTATTTTTCTTCAAAGCTGAAAAACCCTTTTGGAAAAAGAGGCACAATGTCTTCAAGGAACAAAAGAAGTCACATTCTCTTTTATTAGGATCAGCTATTTACTAAAAGAAGCATCTACAATGACACTGCAACTTGGATATAAGGTGGCTCTCAGTTGAGTTAAACCAAATTGTAAGAACCAATAAAAGCTCTGAACTACTTAGGCCAAAGTGATGTTGTTTATTGCTATTGAAATAGATTTAAATAATTGTTTAGTTCTTGCATCCAGAGATTTGTCTGAGATTTATTTTAGCACCTTCACCAGATTGTCACTGAAATATTGATGAATAGTCTATGTATCTTTAATGAGTTTTGTGTTGAGAAATAAAAAGCAAGTTGTAGTGTGAAAAAGGATTTGGCTCCAACAGATTTTTTTCTGTCTTGCTTTTTTGCTGTATCATAAAACACATTTTAATATCAGGGAAAGATCATCTAAAATATTACTGAAACGACTGGAGAGCTGGGTCGGACTCTCTGGCACAATGCTTGGCTGGTTTGAGTCTTACCTAATGAACAGGAACTTATATGTGTTAACAGGAAATTCTTCCTCAGAACAGACGGGAATCACATGTGGGGTGCCCTTGGGTTCCATCCTGGGGCCCCTCCTATTTAATATCTACATGCTCCCGCTAATACAAATTATAACAACCAACAAGATTAGTTACCATAACTATGCAGATAATACTCAGCTTTACATGACAGTGTCACCAGGTGACTTTAAACCCATCCAAACCCTAAGTGAATGCATTGAGCAAATCATTGCAGTGATGTGCCTTAATTTGCTCCAGCTGAGTGGAAACAAAACTGAAGTAATTATCTTTGGACATAAAAAGGAACAATCAAGGGTCAGCACACAGCTTCATTTGATACAGCTAGATCAGGCCGAAATCTAGGTCTAGTAATGGGCTCAGACCTGAACCTCCAGGGTCACATAAAAGCAAAAACCTTCTAGGCCAGCCTTCTATCATCTGAAGAATATTTCTAGGATTAAAGAACTAATGTTATAATGGGATCTCTAAAAACTCATCCATGCATTTCTCTTTAGTGTGACTGATTACTGCAACAATGTCTTCACAGGTCTGCCTAAAAAGTAAATCAGAGAGCTGCAGCTGATCCAGAACGCTGCTGCTCGCATCCTCACTAGAACCAGGAAGGTAGAGCACATCACCCTAATTCTAAAGTCCTTATACTGGCTCCCAATAGTTCAGCGATAGACTTCAAAATACTTTTACTACTTTATAAATCACTGAACGGCTTAGCACCAAAATATGTTGAAGATCTAGTGTCCTTATATCAACCCCCCCGACCACTCAGGTCCTCAAATTCCAGTCTACTCAGCATCCCTAAAATTGAAACCAAAAATGGAGAAGCAGATTTCAGTTTCTAAGCTCCACTTGTCTGGAACAAACTTCCAGACCCCTGCAAAGCAGCTGAAACACAAATCAAAGCTATAAACAAATCTGTTTAAAGCTGCCTTTGAGTAACTGATTAATAATAGCTGGAATGTCACGTTTTAATATGTCATAAGTTTTGTGTCTCTAATTTTGTGTTTTATGCTTTTATTTTATTCCCTAATAACGTAAAGCTCCTTGAATTGCCTTGTTGTAGAATGTTTGTACAAATAAAGTTGCATTGCCTTGCCTGAGTAAATACAAGCAGTGGTTTTCAAATTATGTTTTTCATTCACCGGTAGAATGAATAAATAATTTTATTAGAAACTCCTTGACAATAACAAGTGGGTCAAACAATCTCAAAAACCAATACATGCTGCTCCAAAATTCAAGAGTTGTTGGAGCAGGGATGCATCTAAAACTCGCAGGACAGTAGCGTAACACTGTACACTAAGCTAAGTTTTAAGTATTAAGTTTTATTGTATTTCAATTTGTATGTCAAGCCAGTTTGTTTTGCTGTGTAATGCATGTTTACCACCTGTTTAGCTGTATCTGAAAGACCATTGAGCAAAGGGGTTGTCATTAAGCAGGCAGTTAAATAACGACAGGCAACATTTTGTGGAAGTAAAGATCTGGTTGGTTTATTTGGAAAGCATTTAGAACTCTCAGTGACCCTCTGAGTACCATGAATCCAGTATTAGAAAATAGAATGATACTAAATAAAACTGCCAAGAAAGGGCAAGACTACCATATTTCACAGCAAGAGATTCATGCTGGTGGTGGTCAAAGGGCCCAGTGGTGCCTGTGTTCGGCAGCCTCGCCTTTTTTAGTTTGGCTACAATGTAGTAGCTTGCTACCACCAGCGTGTGAATGTACGTGTGAATAGGTGAATGACTGAATGTAGTGTAACCATAGTGTAACGCACTGTGTGGTCCTGAAGAAAGCGCTATACAAATGCAGGCCAATTACCATGACGTGTGGACCCTTCTTTAAAAATGTACTTTATTTTCAAGATGGAATGAAATAAATAAGAAAATTGGCTATTGAATGAATGCTTCTATATTAAAAAGAGTCTAACCTTGTCTTTAGATTGTACCTGCATATTTATGCCCTACTTTTCAACTTATAGGGATCAAATACTTACTCTAACAAGGCTTCTTCTTGAGCGACAGCTCACCTGATGCTCCCCTTATGTTGTTAACTTCGTCCTACTGGCAAATCAGTAGGCAAAATCATGTCTCATGAATTATGTGCATGCATTAGTTGATAATGGCCTTGCATTAAACCAAATGGCTTGTGTGCCACTGCTGTAGAGAGTTGAGATAATTCATGAGCCTGCAGCTTGATGTGGAGCATTTGGAAAACTTGTGCCATAGCACGTGTCTGAGTGTGTGCGTGGAAGCGGTGAATGCTTGTACCATCAGGATGGGGAGGTTCTCCTGTCCGAGTTTGAAAACGGCTCTGTTGCACAGACCTGCCACGCGGGACAGAGAAGCCCAAGTACCAGAGCTCTTGTCAAAACCAGAACCTGGGAGCAGTGGAAAAGGATCTGTGTTAGGCTTTATTTAAACAGGGCTCATTCAGTATTTATTCAACTGACTCAACTCTGGGTTCACAAAGTGGCACTGGATATTGCAGCTAAAAACATGAGTCTTGTGTCACGTAAGTTAAGAAAACAGTTTCTTTCTTGACAGAAGAGATTTTTCAGTTCCCCAGTGTGTAAAATGAGATCAATTTTTTTTTACCTGTAATGCCTCCAAAATAAGAAATGGTATGAAATTGTTTGTATGAAAATCTGAGCCCTATCCACCCAATCAAATTGAAAATGACCTGCAGTCTGCTGCATTCATTTTTCATATTCTCCTGCATGTCAGAGTACTCACTGTCACTGCTACTGTGTAAACAGACAGACAGTTTGTGGCTGGAGTTGTTGAGAGTGCCAAACAAGGGAGGAGAAACCTCATAAAACCTGCAGTTGCAAAAACAAAATCAGGCATGTGTTTTTCTTCTCCTAGAACTACTAGCTACTCAATGTAAGTTGGAAGAGTAGTCTGAGCTCATTAGTATGCATGGAACACCTGCTCTATTTCTGCCCAACCTTTTGGTTAATGGTGGAAGCTTCTTGCTAAATTTTGGCTTGATATTTCCTTCAGTGGTAGGAGGCAAAAATCTGATTGGCTGCATGGCAGCAGTCCTGCTGAGGAAGAGCTGTGGATTGTGCCACCCACTGCACACCTCTTCGCAATTAATGAAAGCAGCGGAGTGAACGACCATGCTTGCTAGGGGTGGAAATATTGGCCAGATGAATTTTGGCAGGTGTTCCCATTCCTCCCTTCTGATTTCCCTCATACTCTCTATAAATGCAACTTCCTTAATTTATAGCAGGGTAAATAAGCTTGGAACATGTCAACATTTTCCTCTGTAAATATATTCCTAAAACACCTACAATAGTGAAATTGACAGCAGATTTCGGACACATTTCAAGGAATCCAAATAAATAAATGGAATGACTCAACAAGACACAGAGATCTCAAGAGCCAGCTAAAATCTGTCAGTATTTATAAGAACTAATCCTGCTCCCTATCAGTCTAATTACTATTAGTCATAATTGATGGCTTTTAAAAACACAACTCATCAACAAGGTAAACTTTGCAACACCTTTGGGACCATAAACCAGTGAACGGAAGTGAAAAGAAAATGATTTCACCATAAACCAGATTTGACCAGGCGCTCCTATCTAGATTAGAGACAAAATAATTATTTTTTAAAGTTCATCAAAACCTAAGGACCACTAACAGAGGACTCCCGAAAGATAGCAAGATGTTTCAAGAAAACTATTAGTAGTGCAAAAAAACCCCCCGGCAATGTCTGCTATTCAACTCACTCCACAAGACTCAACTGTTCAAGAAAAAGACATGGTAAAGCTTGTTTAAAGTTTGCTGCCAACCATTTGAAAAAGCCAGTACTACAACAATATGGTGTTGCCTGAATATTCCAATGTAATTCAGTTTTAATTACATATTCTCTGCCTAGTGAATGTATCTAGGGCAGGATGACAAGTTAAAGAAAACAAGCTTATTGTTCCAGCATAATGTTCCTGATAAAGATGTGTCAGATCACCGGAGAGACAAATACCAGAGCAGCAAGATATCTCTGGAACATTCTGATCTGGATGGGCTGCTTCATGCTTTACTATCAGACTGGCATGAGCTGGACAAGAAGATTGAAGGAGACATGCTGGAGAGATAAACAGTGATAGCTGAAGACTATTTAAACTGTTAGTCAGAAAGGTTGGGAGGGCAATGTAAGAGTAATCTCTGTCCCCTCCACGTTCTGGTCAGACATGTTGAATTGAATACTTGAAACGCCTTCTGGGCCTCATCTTTGTTTTAGAAGAGCTGCATTTTCAGCCATAACAATGGTCTTGTCTGGTCTGATGAGATCAGAATTCAAATCTTTAAAATGGCGCTGCAAACGCTCTGCTTGGTAGTGAAATAACAATGCATATCACCCCATAAATATCATACCAACTGTGAAGTGTGGCAGAGGGAACATCATCAATCAATCTTTATGTATAAAGCACTTTTCGTAAAAAATTGCATCTCAAAGTGCTTTACAAATTAAAACAACTCCACATAAAACCACATTCCCATCCCTCCCCCAAAGAATTAATCTTCATGGTGTAAGATACCTTCTACGTTTATGGTACTGGCAAACTTCAAACAATTAAGGAAAGGATGAATTAAGAGAAGGATCAGCAAGACAATGATCTCAAACACAGCCAAGAAAACATTTTGGTTTCAGAGAAACCAAATAAAGCTGCTAGAATGACCCGGTCAGTTACCGGAATTGAAGTAAACCAAAAGTCTACGGAAGGAAGGAAAGATCAGAGTATTTAGAAGAGGCACCTAGAACCTTCAAAATCCCACCTGAGCAATACATGAGAGGTCTTGAAGTTATCACAACCAACAAAGGCTTTTCTACTAAGTACTGAACAGATTTCAGTAAGTATGTTTAGTTTACATACCCTCCTGTCATTCCACTTTTCTACATAGAAACCTAATCTATGGACTAATTAGTTGACTGCAGTTCTCTTTATGTGTGAATTACTTGTAAACATATTTAATGAGAAAAATGTTGATGTGGTAAATCTTCGTTTTCCAGCTCTCTAAGTAGACTTCTCTCATCACTTCCTTCTCTACTGTTTTAATTCATCAGTGTCTTACCACTCTGGTCCTCGGTGGTGTCCGCCTCGTGGATCTGATTGTCAAACCACATGTGGGCCACAGTCATACGATTCTGGGTCAGCGTGCCCGTCTTGTCGGAGCAGATGGTGGAGGTGGAGCCGAGAGTCTCTACGGCCTCCAGGTTCTTCACCAGGCAGTTCTTCTTGGCCATTCGCTTGGCAGTGAGAGTCAGGCACACCTGGGAGGAGGAAGGAGGAGAGGAAGAAGAGGAGATCTGAGGATGGTTGATTGTTAGTCGACGAGTGCAGCGAGCATACGAACGCAGTGGTGCGTTCAAGCGGTTGTGCATGTGAAACCATGCGTGCTCCAGGTGCCAGGTGAATGTGTGCGTGTTTGTGTGTGTGCGTGTGTGTGTGTGGTTGGTTGGTAAACAGCCAGTTAACAGTCACATACAAAATAAAAAGACAGTGAACAAACACATTCGCTCAAAGAGATTCTTCAACACAAACGAACTTAATCTGATGGCAACATTCCACCAAATATATAATGGAGAGACGTTAAAATTCATGCTCGGTAAGTTTAAGGGGAATGATGCTAGAAGAAAACAGCCACGAGGAGTTACTTTATTTCCTGTGACCAGTGAAATGTCGACTGATGGCATTTTAAGCAGTCTCAGCTCACCTGCCTTATTGTCAAAGGAAAACTACATCCCAACAGTGAAAATGTTTCAATATTTCACTATGAATCACTTCAGTGAGAGCTTTAAGACTTAGCTTAATTTACTGCCAGGAAAGCCTCTGGTGTAATTAATAACCAAGAATAATGATGGCCTAGTTTTATTTTGATGAGTTGTAAACGACACTAATGAACCAAAAAACATAATATCAGGACTCTGGAAGTGACATTCCCAAAGATAGTTCAGATTTTTATGTTTAGTAGATAAAATGGCAGTGCATGCTGCATATCAGGGCTGATAGCAATAGAAATTCACAATTCTAAATGCCTCAAACCAATCCTAAGTATCAGGCTAACAATCAATGACGCTTTTATTGATAGACGTCAGAGTTCCTGACTAAAATCTCAGTTCCCACTGTTGGTTCGCTGTCTGATCTTTTTAGGTCACTGGCTATTTTTTGTGCACAGCACAGCTTGGTAGATTTCCAAAAAACTGTATTCGAGTTAGAGAACCATTACTTCAGCATATTTTTACTCAAGTAAATCTGAAAAGTAACCGTCCAAAAATGTACTTAAGAGTAGAAAAGTATTTCTTAAAAAAAGTCTACTTAAATACTGAGTAACTGATCAGAACATCTAATTTAATATTTAAACATTTTAATCAGACAGACTAAGTTATAAAGCGAACACATGAAAAGGTGGACAGAAAGGCTGGGGCAGCACATCATGGAGGACAAAGTAAAAAGGGATGCACCGATCTAAAGATTTGAAGCAATACTGATATTTGATATTATTATTGCTGTTATGGCCAATGACTGGTCTAGCTGATGAAGCTGGATATTCCTCATCATCTTAACTATCTTTTACCATTTATGATGGTTGGATGCTGCAGCTCCCTGTCAGACATAGTTGTCCCTAGGAGGAGCCCTACAGTACAAGAACAAAGCTGAAACAGTAGTTTTATGAGTTTATGAAGTTCAAAGAAAAGAGCTGAGAATTTTTTTTTCTAACGTCTAGACTAGTACTGGAAAGTCATCTTCACCTAAATGTTTTCTGTTTTCTTTTGGCTCTGTGTTTCGATTCAGTAAACATGTTGATTAGGGTGAGTTCAGCCTTTAAAACCACTAACAGTTGCGGTAAATAGAAAATGCACCTCCTTTGGTTTCTGAGTTTTCAGAGTGAACTTTTCCATTTTGGCTTCATCTTAGTTTAATAAATAATGATGTGTTGGAGTCTGTGGTGAGAGGTTTTCTGTGCTTGAGGTGAGATTTAGATACTTTTACCTGGTAGAGAGCATTTCAGTTACACAACAAAATAAAATATTTAATTATTCATTTACTATGACTGTTCTCCGTTTAAACTATATGATTTACTCTGGCTAAACCAAAACTAGTTAGAGTTAGATAAGAGGATTCATCTTGAGCTAAACGTTTCCATAGAATAAATCTGACATTTAGGATAATGAAAATTATACACAGAATATGCTGCATATCATTTGACTTAAGCTGACACTAGTCATTTTTTTCTACTCTGTATTGGGTTGCCAAGGGATTCTGAAAAATGTGACGTAATCTGACAGAAAACAGAGAGCTTTTTCCAGCTTGTCATCGTACCTCTAATCTCTGTGAACACATCTGCATATAAATATGTCTGCATATAAATGTGCATATATATGTGTCCAATCTGCATAAAAATATAAACACATATAGGCAAGCTAAGTATCGGAAACTTCTAGTTTTTCTTTACAGACGGAACAACAGCAGGTAGTATTTCAGAAATTGTTTGGTTGAATGAAGTGCAACATCTGTGTGGAGCAAAAGATGCAGAAAAAAATATTGGACAGATGAGGATCTCCAAATCAACAGCAATTTTCCTTTCATTAACTTTATTATTATTATTATCATTATTAATCTAAAATCAAACAATTACTATTGCTCGGAGAAGGAAGTTATTTCCTCGTCAGTCAAGTCTTTTTATAGACATCAACTAACTGCACTGACAGAGAGTGAGAAAAATGAGTCACCATAGTTCGTTCAGTGTAATTTGAATTGCTTTGCTCCAAATAGCAAAGTAATCTGACAAACAGCTTTAAATGCTAATCATACTGTGTGTAACCAAAAGCTATTCGGTTGAATTCACAAAAATAAATCAAACATCACGTTCAGTCCAACATGAAGTTCAGCTTTCATATCACTTATTAATTTTTTCTTTCCCCAACTGTTTTGGGGGAGTTTTTGAAGCTCTATTCAAGCTCCATCACGCATCAGAGATCTGATCGTTCCATATGTTCCCAACAGAGCGCTTTGCTCTCAGACTGTAGGTTCACTTGCGGTTCCTAGGATTTCTAAAAGTAGAATGGGAGGCAGATCTTTTAGTTAACAGGCTACTAGGCTCTCCTATGCTCCTGATACTCTTTACAGGAAGGGTCAGAGCAGACTCTACCTAATGAGGAGGCTGTGGTCTTTTGGAGTCCAGGGAGCGCTCCTAAAGACCAGACCATGTTTTATGGTGTCGTATGTTGGAGTAGCATTTTATCTACAGCTGAGAGGAAGAGGTTGGATAAACTCATCAGGAAGGCCAGCTCTGTTCTAGGGTGCCCCCTGGATCCAGCGCAGGTGGTGGGAGATGGAAGGACTCAGGCCAAAATAACATCACTGATGGGAAGAGTCTCCCACTCCATGTATGAAGATGTTGCTGAGCCATAGAGCTCCTTCAGTGACAAACTGCTGCATCCTAGATGCATGAAGGAGGTTTTTCACAGGTCCTTCCTCCCTGCAGCTGTTAGACCTTACAACCAGAACTGCTCCCAACAAACACAAAAATATTTACATCCCTGCTGTAATTTGCAGCAGTAGTTTCACTCATTTAATCAACTTTTCTGCACCTGCTACTTACACAACTGTTTTTCTGACTTTATATTATGTTGACTTCTTGTAAATAATGAGATCACTTTTTATCTTTTTATTGCACATCCACACATGCATAAATTATCTTACTCACATTCTAATCTGTGTATGCCATTTTATTTTTATTAACTGCACAGTACTTAGATTTTTGTAATTGTGTCCTTAATGTACATAGATTTTTCTCAATTCTGTTTTTATACTTTTTATACCTTTCTTGTGTGATCGTGAATGCTTCTATTATCTGTCACCTTGCTGCTGTTACAGCCGAATTTACCCTTTGTAGGACAATAAAGGATTATTCTATTCGATTTGACCATTGATCTTGGCAGAAGTTCATTTAAAGTTGGTTCATATAAAACGGCGGGTCACCCTGGTATGAACCAAGCTTTTTAGCGTAGTCCATAAATTTTAAATTCAGAGATGGGAGTTTTAGGAAGGCAATTCCAGAAGTTTAATATTAAATGTTAAATGGCCTGTACCTGAACAGGACTTTATTTAGTCCGGAGGACCCCAAAGTGCTTCACACTACATTCAGTCATTCACCCATTCACACACTGGTGATGGTAAGCTACAGTGTAGCCACAGCTACCCTGGGGCACACCGACAGAACTAAGGTTACCCAACACTGGCGCCACCGGGCCCTCTGAGCACCACCAGTAAGCAAGGCGGGTGAAGTGTCGCTTGCCCAAGGATACCATGATGGATAGAGCGGGGGTTTGAACCAGAAAACCTTCAGTTACAGGACAAGCTCCTACCTCCTGAGCCCCATATTAGCAGGCTATATCTATTCCAAAACCAGTTTTTATGTTTGTTTGGCATTACTTTCCTCTAGAAACAGACAACTGTGTCAAACTTTCAGCTTTCTGGACCAAACTGCTCCATGAGATGAAGGAAATTGGTTAGGATGTTCAAAAACAACCCAAGGACCACCAATGCTCAAAACCTCCATAAACTGGAAAAGCAATGCATATAAAATTCATCTGTCTGCATTTTTGAGAAGAAAAAAAACATTTCTAGGATAAGAGAAAAAAAACAACTGAGCTTCTTAGACAAGAAAAATATTTGGAAGAGTCAAAAACATGTTGGTGGCAGTATAATGCTCAGGGGCTGCAAGTGATGTTTGTGCATTACACAAAGTGGATGTAAAAAAGAAAAAGGAGGTATACTTTAAATTCTTTAACCTAACCTCAGATCATCAGTTAGATGGTCGAAACTTTATAACATTTGAGCTTTCCAATGGGAACATTGCCTGAAACGTACAAGTCAAACCCAGTTTTGAACTATTTAAAGCCTGGCAAGCCTCAAGTGGACTATACTGTACCAACTGATTTAAATTTATCTTTATTAACAATGTCAAGAAGAGGGGTCAAATATTCAATCAGATTTATGCCAGAAGCTTGTAGATGGCATCCAAGAGCATGTGGTAAAGATTCAATGTGTTAAGAGACATCTTGCCAAACAATAATGTGGGTGTATGTGTATTTATGAACGTGTATGTTTAAATTTGACCCTATGTGTATTAGACTGCATGTACCATAAATTAAAATCTGTGCAGCAAATTTTTGTTTTTCACAATATCACTGATGTTAATTATTGTAAAATCACTCCACCCTGGAAAATAAACAGCTAAAATGGCTTATGAAAAGATTCATGTGTATGATGAGTGCATGTAAACCGCCTGCCTGAACCATATTTTTGACATCACAAAAGAGAGTATTACTTTTTCATAAACTGATGAAAACATTGTCCTCTTCTAAAATAAAGTGTGCATGTTCAAAATAAACTTCTCTAATCACAAAACTTATCTACTCCCATAAAACCAAACCTTCCTGCCCTCCTCACCGTGACTGTAGCCAACAGCCCCTCGGGCACGTTGGCCACTATGATGCCGATGAGGAAGATGACGGCCTCCAGCCATGAGTAGCCCAGGATAAGTGACAGGACGAAGAAGCTCATGCCCAGGAAAACCGCCACACCGGTGATGATCTGGATGAAATATTCTATCTCGATGCTGATGGGCGTCTGGCGCACCTCCAGTCCAGACGCCAGGGTGGCGATGCGACCCATCACGGTTTGGTCACCAGTGGCTATCACGATGCCGCGAGCTGTGCCTGATGGGAGGGAGAAGCTCGACATTAGTTTTACACTAAAAGCAGGGTGAAAACTGCTTTACAAAGTTATCTAAGATTTAAGGCCATTTTACAAAAGTTAATCTTTCTTCCTTTAAAAATGTAGAGGGAAGACTCAGATAATTGATCATCTCAGTGGGTATTGCAGCTGGAAGTCACAAAGGAACTAAATATTTTCATCAAAAATGTTCCTTTCCGTTGTAATGTCAGCTCTATAAAGTTAATTCGTGATCACAAGATTTCTTGAAAAGGGAAAAATAACTGATCACAACGAGGAGGACGTGACAGGAGGTAAATAATGTATATTGTGAACATGAAGGAGACCTAATGGTGAAGATGATGTCTAGATGCAGAACTTTGATAGATGGAGGTGAATTACAGGTGCTGCCTAGAGAACAATGACTGGACAGCTAGACAGATGCTTAAATAAGTGATTGAGGAAAGCATCTATCTAGATACTATGCACCTATCTGCCAATGCCATAACTGACAGCTGAACTGATTTTCATTGGTTATCTTGATGCAGTGTTTTTATGCGGGGTACAAAAGGTCTAAAACTACAAAGATACAAAAAGATTAAAGGGTGAAGTCAGCCCCAGAATTTGATTTGTTCCTTGTTTTTGTAGCCGAGTTTCTTAAGAATAAGACGACTAAAATATTTATTACAGATACAAAACAGTTGAAATGCTTTATTTAACTCAATATTCAGGAATCAGGAACTCAAAAGAAATCAACAGTGGACTTTCTGTATGAAAAAAAGTTTATAGTTTGACTATTACACGGTGTAACGCAACTGGTACTTGTCATTTTATATGTGCTTGGACGCACAACAAAATTACCTCAGTCCCTCCCTATTAGTTCTGTAATAAGAAGCTGTACACTAAATGTGACTGCAGAGAAATAACCTATTTTCCACTCTATTTTAAGAAATTATGTGTTGAATACTCGAGTTGGCTGGAAGATATTTTGTTTTAACAATTAAGCACAGTGATGCTGTGGTGGCTGGCAGTTGACAGTCTTAAATGGTAAATGGCCTGTACTTGTGTAGAGCTTTATCTAGTCCTGAGGACCCCAAAGCGCTTTACACTACACTCAGTCGTTCATCCATTCATACTCAGACTGGTGATGGCAAGCTACCTTGTAGCCACAGCCTAACCCTGGAGCACAATGACAGAAGTGAGGCTGCCGTACACTGGCATCACTGGGCCCTCTGACCACCACCAGTAGGCAAGGCATGTGAAGTTTCTTGCCCAAGGACACAATGACTGAGCATTGGTGCAAACCGGCAACAGGACGAACTACCTCCAGAGTCACAGTCGCTCATTTTATCAGCAAGAGGGCTCCCCAAATCTATTTATGCTTAGGTCCCCATTCAATCTTGGGCAAGCCCGGATCCATTTACAACTATTTATTGAATCCAAAGCATACTGCATTCACTGTCACTTTTAGCTCTTGCCTTTCGATTTTTGTCCATTATTAAACAATTTCATGTTGCTGTTCTTTTAGGTTAAAACAAAAAATAGCCAATGATAATTGTCTTGGACGAGTTTCCAATATAGGAACTTCAGGGTAATTTTATCGGACCTTCCCAGTATGTCCGTGTCTCCACTTTACAGGGGTAGCTCGACAGGGTTGTTTTTGGGGTCATTTCAGGAACCAACTGAGTGCCTCCCTTTGGGTATGTACTCGGAAATGGCCAGTAGAGTCGCTATGATTAACTCATGCTGATTGATTGTAACTCACTGGGAATATAACATAGCAAACAGAAACGCAGCAACCACCTCTGCTTCTTCCATGGTCAATCTCTCATTTCTGCTGCTGCTGTGGGCGCCTTTTGGCTCTAATAAGTGACGCTACTCACTGCCAAGATGAATGTGATATACAGAGACACGATGATTGATCTGACAGCGGATTTACCCTGTCAGATGAAGGTCTGGTAAAATTACCCTCAAGTTCTGTGCCTAGGAAATGGGCCTAGTGTCCAGTGTTTCTTACTTAAACATGCCTTATAAAGGCTCTTTTGTCTCCCAGGTGAAGAGAGGAAATTCCAGTTTTAAATTTGTTAAATAGCTTTTAAAAACCAGTAAATTCTTTATTAGTGGTTAGTTAAACCAACAGTCGCACAGCAGAAGCATTGTAATGTTTATGAAAACTGAAATTACAGTATGAATGAAGTTACCCAACCAGACTGAAAATTCCTTCATTGTTAGTTTGTTTTGTGGGATTTTAAAACCATGCACTCATTAAATGCATGGCTTCCAATGACATTGTGCCTAAAAGATAAGGTGAAGAACTGCTTTTTATTCTGTTGACCAAAATGTTTCTCTACCTAATTAAGTATTTCAGAGAAAACTTTCAATAACACACATTATTTTGCTCTGCACTGTTGTGAAGTGCAGGGATGGGTACTGCATTAAATACATTTAGCAGTTTTACAACCATCTTCCAAAACCCAATGAAGGGACTCACTTGTTTGATTTCACCCCCAAGATCTGCAGCAAAGAAAATAGCTCTATGAACGGGGTCAGTATTAGAGGGCTTTGGTATTGTAAGATTTTCACAAGCGTTTCATTGGGACCTGAAACTGAATCAATAAAGTTCCAATAGCTTCATTTTAGACATAATCCTCACAGTCAATCTTAAATATCAGATTCGTCACTTTCTTGTGTAGGATGCACACTCTTTCTAGCATGGAGGGATGGTGGCCTCGCTCATTATTGCACTGAAACACATTCATGGTTGGGTAGTGAGTCATGACAATGTTTTGCACCAAATGGCCTGAAGACAGGCATCTAGTGGAGATAAGAGGCAATCTTTGCTGGATTTGGCCTACTGACCCTCGACACAGTTGGTGGAAAAGAAGCAGACGTTGCGGGTCTCCAGAGGATTTTCATGCGTTAACTCAGGGGAGCGAGTCTGAGGCTCAGATTCTCCCGTCAGAGACGAGTTGTCCGCCTTCACAAGAAAAAGGAGAAACATGTTATCCGGTGACACTGATGTACTTGAAAGAGATAAAAGTGGTAAGAATGACTGGATAGACCATTGAAATGGCAACGCCAGCAATAGTAACAATTATTTTTATACATTAACCACAACATGACAAATCTCTGACCACAAGTTTTTTGTCTACTTAACTTTAGATGTGAAGAAAATTTGTATCACCAATCTACAATTTAATGTTAACATTTTGTTCTATAACATACCATACAGTACCCTCTATAATTATAGGCACCCCTGGTAAATATCTGTATGGAAGCAGTGAATGAAACTGTATTGATGGTACTTGATAACCCCAAAATTTCACTTCTAGCAGTTAGAGGTAATTGGAATATTTTTTTTACCTTCTTCACCCTCCTCCCCACCCAGTGTGATGTCAATGTAAATTGAGTCAAGTTCCAGACTTTTTTTTGGCATTGTTCAATTATTTTAAACTTTTTTAATATTACTCTGACTGGTTCCTGTTTAAATTGCAAGTTTAGGCAGAAAGCAACTTTCTTTTAATATTTTCCCCAAGCATTTTCTCTATTCATAAACACGCATCTGCCCCACATAGATGTCATATGTTTTTGTTTCTGCCATTTTTAAGTGCAGCTAAGAGACATAGGCCTGCATTAATGTCAATATTTTATTCTGGGGAAACAGAAAATCATAAATTAACATTCAATGGTTCCTAGACATGCTGATTGAGATTTCAAGTATATCTTGAACCCACTTTCGCCCATTGTTATAGTAAAATAATAAGTTATTTAACTATCACATTTCTAGAAATAAATAAAAAATACACACATAGGATAGATAGGCTAGGTTTTGTCCTTTGTTAAATTTGAATCAGTTTTCCAGTTCAGAACTGCCTCTCAAAAATAACCTTAAGTATGAAAACAAAAAGAGTTTCAAGGAGCTTCATGATAGTGAGAACCAAACAACAGGTCTGCTTGTAAAACGATTAATCATTGGTGAGATAAAATGAAACTAAACCCAGTTGAGAAATCTGCATTTCTGAATCAACGTGAATGTTTTTGACAAAACAATTGAGAAATTTTGCACCTCATGAGTGTTTCATGACAAAAACTTTTCTCCAAGATTTCATTATAAAACACTTATTACGGCACAGCAGTGAGATTGCAATCCCAGCTTTTTGTCAGTTACCCAAAAGCAATAAAACAGAGCATTGAAGTGTTAACAATTTCTAAAAATAAATGTACTGACAAATTTTGTTACAGATCACAATAAAATCTGTGGCCCATGTACCTTTCATGAGACCGGATTTACAACCAGACTTTTGGTTTATGATCAAATATGAGAGAAACTAATAAAACTACTAATATTTTCACCCGACCGTGGGAATCATTTGCAGTAAAAATGCTGGGAAAGTGTCAAAATCAGTTTGCGAAAAACTCTCCTTTGTATCTGTTTCTTGTCAAAGCTGTTCATAAATCTAATTAAAGCAAAAATATAGAAATTGTCCCCATAGTAACAAGAGATTAATAATGTCATGACCTCGGGTGGTGAACTAACCTTTTTAAAGTTGTTTTCATATTTTTTTGTCCAGACATAATGTAGAACACTGAACTGAAGAAAGTTTACAATAGGTGATGGTGTCATTATGTGTCCCACTTTCATTCTAGGGCATCTTTTATAGACTTTTCTTGAGAGTAAGTGAGGTGTAGCTAAGTCATAAAAGTTCAGGTTGCCCCTTTTTATCCACATTTCATACTGATGCATTGCTATTTCTCTCAACCTTAATTATATGTCGTACCTGTAAACACACTACTTCTTACCCTTGCAATAAAAATTTGTTTAAAAGTGTGTGTAAGTATTTTTGATGAATTGATGAGAAAAATAAACAGATCAACAATTTTCAAAACATGAAAATTGACAATGATTCTTTGAAGGTACTTGGATCCTATGAATGGTTTGCAATTATATAGTGCTTTTCGAGATCCTCAAAGCACTTTACAACTCTATTATTCATTCCCTCTCACACAATTGTAGCATCTACCGGCCTCCAGTCTCCAGTAGGAGACATGTAGCAGGTGGAACCAGGAATTGAACCCACAATTTCTGTGTCACAGGCCGACAACTCTACCACTGAACTACAGCCGCCCCTATATCACATGAGACATACTGGATTGAATTATAGAAATGAGTGATTCTTTAATACAATAAGCTTTTAGATGACTGATGTGATAATTTTGTCATTCCTAATTAGTTACTCTGAGGTTATAATTGAAATGCCAGATGTTTTTTTCAAATATCTTCAAGGAATAAAGTTTGGAAAAAGACTGACACTTAAGAAAGCAACAACTGCTGAATACCTAATTGGATTATCAACAGTTTACCAAGATTTTGAAAAAAGTAACATGTCATACAGACTAAAGTCCTTTTTTTCTGGTTCTTTGTGTTTCTTAGTCCATCGCAGAGTCTTCTGAGTCAATGCTAGACAAGTGACCCTATATATCATCATCAGGCAGGCATGTGTTGGTGCCAAATGATACTATCCGAGCAAAATAACAATTAAGTTTCCCTTTCAAATCCCTTTTTCTTAAGTTTTCAGGTAGCACGTTTTTTCAAAACCTCAGATAACGTATATTAATGTCCGCAGGCAATATGTTCTCAAGGTTACCAACATATATATTCTAAGTAGAGAAAAAAACAAAGATGGAATAATTTCAAAGGCTTACAGATTTCTAAAATAGCAAAACATCTTCCGTGGGGTAAAAGATTACTTCAGCTAAGTTGTCATGGTGAAGGTTGTCTGAGGGTCCGTATTGCTACATGCAATATTAAAACTGTGATTTCAACTCAAAATTACTATACAGGGAGAATCTCAAACTGCTCCCTGACTAATTAGTTTCAAACACCCACTCACAAGTTAAACTGTAAAATCTTTGTAAAATTAAACCTCAAACAACAGGCCCAATTTAAATTTAATAACACCATATCACCACTTGTAATGCTGGGAGTCTACACTTTGATACCAGTGAGACCTTAAAGCTCCATGTGGTTTGACCTAGCTTCAGTTCTCTACCTTACATCCGCTGGAAGAGATCACCCGAAGGTCAGCGGGAACCCGGTCTCCACCTTTAATCTCCACCAGGTCTCCTAAGACCACAAGTTCCGCGTTGATCTGCATCTTCTCCCCCTCGCGAAGAACCATCGCTTGCTGGCATGGAGATAAAGACGAAGAGATACTGTCAGGAGGATACAGGGAATTTTGCACCGAAAGAGGATTTAGTATGATGAGGAGAGAGATGTAAAAAAAGAGCTGCCAGGGGGTGCCAGTAGTATATTAAAAGCTGCTATGGAAGAAAAAAAAGGAAGACAGAAAATATAGGTAGGGAAAAGGGGGACAAGAAGGGAGGAAAAAAAGCATAAATAGATTAAAGAATTAGGCAATCGAAGTGCTGGAGGTGGATAACGAGAGGGGAGTTTTTATGCAAACACACTCACAATCCAGAGTTGGCTCAAACATTTATTTTCCTTTGTGCAAGCTTATTAGGTTTCCACTCAAGTGAGTGTGTAAGCCCTAGCCTACTTGAGGGATAGCTTATTGATTCAGAAAGCTCTGAGACTACACCAACCACCTAATGCATCACCGTACCTGTGGCACCATTTTCTTGAACGAGTCCATGATTCGAGAGCTCTTGGCCTCTTGAAAGTAGGAGAAACAACCCGTGATGATCACCACAGCAGCCAGCACCACGCCCAGATAGAGCTGAAAGAAGAACAGAGCGGAGCCACAGGGGGACGCGTTGTCATTACCCACATAATGTGTACATTTTTGGAAAAAATTTACTTTTAGGAGTAGCTTTACAGCATTTTTTTTACCTTTACTTGAGTAGAATTATTACAAAATATTGCTAATCTTACTTGAGTAAAACTTCTGGATCCGCTACCCACTGGGAGTAACTTCTCTGAATGAAGAATAAACAGTTTTAGCCCAAAATGTATGAGACACAGACACACACCTACAGTTTATGTCAAAGCGAGACACCTCTTGTTCGTACAAAAGCTTTGTTTCTGCTGAGCCTGTTGAGCCATTTGGAGATCAAGTAAATGTACGTTAAATGCCATTTATTGTCACTGGTAGTGCTTACCCAGTTATGAGGGGAAACAAGTTTTATATTGAAGCAAAAAGGATTTGAAAGGGTTTCTTCTGGTTTAAATTATTTTGTAATCGTGTTACTTAAGTATTTTGTTTTCTTTTCAGTCTTTAAATTACCAGATTTTTACAAAAACTTGCACTTTTGTCTGTCTGATTTCATTTTTTTTTTTTTTTTATCAGATTAGGATCAGTTACTCAGTACTCAAGTAGCCTTTTTACTAAATACCTTTTTTACTCTTACTTGAGTAATTTCTTGGTCCAATACTTTTACTTGAGTAAAAATATGTTGAAGTAGTGATACTCTTACTTGGGTACAATGTTTGGGTACTCCACCTACCTCTGTTTACACCTCAAACCTACTGTAGCACATAAGCGTGAAGTGAAGTACATGGCACATGGTTATGATTTTCTTTTTTACTTTTTACAAATAAAAGTCTTAGAAGCACTTTGTACATTCAAATTCAGCCCCTCTGAGTGATCGCCCCACCTTTTGTTGCATTTACAGCTGTAGGTCTTTTGTGGTATGTCTTTTCCTGCTTTGTACATCTAGAGAATGAATTTCTTCCCTTTATCCCTTGCAAAATAGCTCAAGCTCAGCCAAATTGAATGGTTCTGACTTGGTTCAAATCTGGACTTTGACTGGGTCATTCTAACACATAAATATTCCCTCCAAATCACTCCATTGTAGCTCTGGCTTGTTGTCCTGCTAAAAAGGTTAACCTGCGCCCCAAACGTAAGTGTTCAGCAGGTTCTTATTGATTTTTTTCTATCCGGCTTGACATCCCCTTTTGAAGAAGAGCATCTCCACAGCATGATGTTACCACCACGTCAGCATGCAAACTGCAAATATGACTTCTTGTGATTTTCTTTCAACAAGTGACTTGCTTTTTGTTATAAGTGGACGGTTTATGGTTACATTTTTGAAGATTCTCCCATGTGAACTGTTGATCTCTGCAGATCCTCTAGATCTTGGACTGATTTAAAAAAAGAAGTTTTGAACAAATTTGATTTGTTTGTCGATCGTGAGCGCAAATGTGGCTGATAAGCGGTTTCAGCGAGTCACACTGAAGTTTGCTGGCTCTCTAGAGGGGGCGGGTGTTACAGCGGTTGTATGAGCTGAGAGGAGGTGAAGCGGTTTTAGACAGAAATCAAATCAGATCTGGTGAAGCATCTGGATGACACTATATATGGTTTATGTCTCTGTCCTATTTGATCTATATTTCACCGCTTGAATGGCCTTAAACTGTCTTTGCAAGGCCGCAAAACTCATATTTTGCTCCTTGCAGACAAAGTGCACGCCTTCACAGTAAAACTAGACCTCTATGGCCGCATTAGCGGAGGGAACTGCAACATGTTCCCCAGCCTTGTAGACTTTATCACTGATGCAGGCACGTCACACGATTTCTCCTCCCTATTTCAATCAGCGTCTGAGCGCCTGTCAGCAATGAGAAAACAATTTGCGATGTACTTTGAAGAGGATTATCGCTCTTTTGCGTGGGTTCGAGATCCGTTGGTGTGCACAGCAAACGAGATGTCAATTTAGGGGGACCAACTGTCCTCTTTTCCTCGGACATGTCCACTTTTCGTGGGCTGTCCGGGGCATCCGGGAGGAGTTGCAGTATAGACTGATGAAAATGTCCGGGTTTTTATTGTTTTCATATAACCATGCTTAAACTGATTGGTGTGATGCATGCAGTATGACAGCCTTTCTCTCATGTAATGTCCTCCTGAGCTGGTTCTGATCCGTTTATTGACGCCACAGACAGCATGATGTGCGCCGAGCTGCGCCACGCCGCATGGATTGCACAGCGCAGCCGCAGCTCTGCGCCGAGTTGCACCGCACCGGGTTATCCTACATTGCGCAACTCAATTGCGCAGCTTCTTGCGGTTTACAAGAAGTCAAAGCACAAGCTTCATGCACGAACCACAAAATATATACCGTCCAGTCGCAACAAATGGGTGGCGGAGTGCGCCATTCACATAGGTGGCATGTGTGTTTCTGTGTGACAAAAGTGGCAAATAACCAATAGATCACATGAACACAAAAACTATAAAAGGGCTGAGCAAAGTGAGAGTTGATCTATAAACTGACTGTGGAGGATGAAGATGCAAACTAAACAGAGTATGCACTTTTTTATTTTGTTTTTGAGTCTGCAGCTGTTTACTTTTATTACAGTGAAAAGAAAATAATACTTGTTTTCTCAGAAGATTATTTCAGATTTTTCTTCAGTTTTTTTCCAGTGCAATTTTAAAAGTAAACTAATATTGTTGCTGGTAACTTTTTTTATTCAGAAGAGTAATTATTTCTACTATAATTTATTTCCAGAAATTATAAAATCATTTTCTTCTTGTGAAAGCCTTTTTTGAAGTTTGTTATTTAACTAATCTTTTCTAACCACATTGAGAATGCACACTTTAAATATGTTAAAATCAAAAGTCTTGGCCAAGTCCTGAAAGTGTTTCACTACTGTGCCAGACGTCCTCTTTTTTGGAAATCTAAATATGGTCACTGTATTGATATGCAGGAGCAGCTTATTGAGCTGAAGAGTGACAGTAGACTGAAGGAACTCTTTAGCTCCTGCTCTCTTTCGTCATTCTGGGCAGCATTGATGCAGGAATATCCTCCTCTCTGTGACGTCGCCTTGAAGATTCTCCTTTTAGCGTCGCCATATTTGTGTGAGGCAGGATTCTCATAAATGACTGCACTCAAAACAAAATACCGCAATCGTGCACAAATTGAGGATGATTTGAGGCTATGTTTATCAAACATTGAGCCAAGAATTGAGGATCTTTGTAAAGCAAAGCAGGTCTCACATCAACCTCACCTACCTGCAAGCTTCTGTAAAAAAATGCAGATGATGCCTACTATTAGGCCTAGTAATAATAACAATAATAAAGGATAAATTAATAGCAGAGGTCTGGTGCCAATTCCCAATTATAGTAACAGCCTAGTAATGATAATAGGCCTACTGATGATGATAATAATAATAATAATAATAATAATAATAATAATAATAATAATAATAATAATAATAATAATAATAATAACAATGTGGGCCTAAAAAAGAATAGCCTAGGGCTATCTATCTATCTATCTATCTATCTATCTATCTATCTATCTATCTATCTATCTATCTATCTATCTATCTATCTATCTATCTATCTATCTATCTATCTATCTATCTATCTATCTATCTATTCTATGCAATGATGCAATGTGATATGGAGTGGGGGGGGGGCGTTATCCAGGGAGGGGGTGCACTGGGGCCCCAACTGCAATGAACCAGCTTTGGGGGGGCCTCTTGGCTCCTTCTCTGTATAATGCTCTCCCTGCTCATCTTGTCAGTTCAAGTAGATGGCCTTATTTTAGTGGGTTTGTAATCTGTAAAGTTACACAGTCAAAAATTAACACCAATAATTTCTTATTTAGCTTCTCACAAGAGAATAAAAATGGGAGTTTTATGTCACATTTCCCCCATGTTATTCATTAATTTATAAATGTCACAGTTTATACCTAAATATTGAATTAGCAAGTTAAATATTTAATTTGAAAAGTGAATATTTAGTTTGCAAACTAAACATTCAGCTTCTCAACTACATATTTATCTTCTGAATTAAATATTTAGTTCAGAAGCTAAGTATTTAGCTTCCTAACTAAATATTTAGTTTGCCAACTAAATATTAAGCTTCTTAACAAAATATTTTGTTTCTTAACAAAATTTTTTACTTTAACTAAATGTCAATATTATTTGGCTTCTCAAAGAGCAAACAGGAAATGTGGGCGGAGTTAGACTCTGGTAGGGGGGTGAGTTGCTTTAACTAAATATTTAGCTACCTAACTAAATATTTTGATTGAAAATGATATTTATTACATGGTTGCAAATGTTTTAGAAAAATGAACCCCCACGTTTTGATTTTTATGACAGGCTAAATAAACCAAATTATTAGTATTAATTTTTGACTGTGTAACTTTACAAATGACACCCCATACCATTGAACAGCACTCTGTAATCGTTCTATAACCTAACTGCGACTTCATCCCTGAACTGTCTGGTGTGCCTGCTGGACTTCATGATGCTTTTTATTCCCTAATGCTCTCAAACAAACCTTAAAGGCTGTCGCATTTCTGCTGAGATTAAATTACAGGGGGGGAGGGGATCATCATTTTCCTTCCATTTCACAACTATACACATCTTTATGTTTTTCTTTCAAATAAAATTCCAGAAATATACATTTTAGTTCAAAGGGGGTTTCAATATTTATGCAAGACAATGCAGCTACAGAAGTTCAAAGGTGTCTATAGGGCTGAATTTATGTCATCGTGAGATTCAGCTTTAGTCCAAGAGAGCATCTGTCTGAAACTGTGATCTATTGGGCCACCAAGAGAGTGACTGTTGCTTTGTAGTCTTGTATCATTTTCTGAGATATGTTCTGACGTATTTTTGTTTTGCTTATGGTATCTATTTTCAGCTATGCAGTGAAAAAGCTTCTATGGGTTCATCTCTCACTGAAGCAAACAAGACAGCCAGTCACTGCAGATGAAAGCATCTCCAGCTGGTGCACTCTCTGCCTTGGACTGCTGGAAAATAAAAGTCTTTAACCATGAGAAGTTTGCTTTTTCCAAGGTTCTGCTTTTACTTGAGTGCAACAACACAATATTGTTGCTGTTTCACACTTGAAAGATTTGTATATATATATATATATATATATATATATATAGATAGATACTGTGGATGTGCAAAATGTTCTGAACCAGGAAATGGATGTGTATCCTCAGAAAATCCCCTATCACAGTTAGCATTTGCCACAAACCTAGCGTCTTCTTTGCAGATCCCACTTCTGTTTTGTCCCACATGTTTTTGCAGATTCACCCCTCCACCCAACCCCCTTTTCTTGATGTGGAGGAAAGCAGCTTTCCCTCACCTGCTGTGCAGAAAGGTAGGTGCTACATCTGTTCCAGCAGGTGAGCTTGAACATTTTAAGCATGAAACAGCTTGTATGCAAAAATCCAAAAAGGAAATTTAAAACTGTGGAAATGATTATCCAATTTGAGGAGTATTTTAAAAACAGGAAAATGTCAAAACGCTTTTATCACTAAGTAATAAGCTATTATCTGACAATAGGCATGTGTGAGGCTTTGTGGGAGTTGATTTTAATCTTAAATAACTGTCTGAATCTTACAAAGTGCCAAAGCTGCAGTCAGTGAGGGCTTTGAAGCAGCTCACCAGAGCATCCAGCTTTACACACTCAGAACTGAACGGAGAGATTTAATCGCAGGGAGATAAAGTTTATCGTGAGCATGCATGGCTGTATCTACGTATGTTATGCAAGGGTTTAATGCTGACTGGAGGATAGTCAGAGCTGAATGATGATTGCATAATGACTCAGAACCATAAGGTACAGCATGAGTGGCGATGGCTTTATTTGCTCCATGGTTGGCATGAGTAATTTTCCTTGGCAGCGCTAGGAATTTGGGTCTATTTTTTGCATCACATTCTTTGAGATGAGGGGATGGAGGGGGGTGGGGGGTGGGAAGGGGGAGTTCAGGGACATTTTGGAGACAATTAAAACTAGGTGGTTTTTATATATTTTATTGAATCAATTAAGCTTTTTTGTTCTTTCTGGTTTCCTTGTAGGTTCTCTTGTTTCAGTTAACTGCTCTCAGGAGACAATCTTTTGGTAAAAATAAAATCATAGGTAAAAGAATTGATACCTCTGGTTTAAAGCAAATATTTGGTTTATTTTGTATCATAAGGGAGGGCTTTGAAAATGTTTTTTGCAGGCTTTGCAAATATTAGAAGGGCAGCTTTTCAAATGAAACAAGCTAATAGTGAATACTGGATCTTACCCACAGTTTTTCTTAAAGTTTTCCCTGTCATTGGGCCTGATCTGATTCAAATAATTAGCTCATCCCTCATTTCAAGTGTCTTCCCCAAAGCTTAAAAAACAGCAGATATCAAACCATTCTTAAATAATAACAACTTGGATAACATGTTAATGCAGAACTTGAGGCCAATCTCTAATCTTCTAGTAAGGTTATTGAAAAAGCTGTATTGTAACAATTAAATAGCTTCCTAAGGATGACTAATGGTTTTGATGTTTTTAACTCTGGTTTCCGTGCTCACCACAGCACTGAGGCTGCCCTCGTCAAGATGTTCATTGACATCCACATAAATACAGACTGTGGTACAACCACAGCGCTGGTACTTTTGGACCTCATTGCAGCATTTGACACTTGATTATGATATATTATTGGAGCGACTGGAGAGGTGGGTTGGACTCTCTAGTACAGTACTTTGCTGGTTTGAGCCTTACCTAATTAATAGGAGCTTCTTTGTATCAATAGGCAATTTTCCATCATAATAATAATGGCTTGCATTTATATAGCGCTTTTCAAGACTCTCAAAGCGCTTTACAACTCCATTATTCATTCACTCTCACATTCACACACTGGTGGAAGCAAGCTATGATTATAGCCACAGCTGCCCTGGGGCAGACTGACAGAAGCAAGGCTGCCATATCGCGCCATCGGCCCTTCTGGCCAACACCAGTAGGCAAGGTAGGTGAAGTGTCTTGCCCAAGGACACAACGACATGTAGCAGGTGGAAGCTGGAATTGAACCCACAATTTCTGGGTTGCAGGTTGACAAGTCTACCACTGAGCTACAGCCGGCCCAAATCAGAACAAAGATCACATGTGGGGTGCCCCAGGTGCTTGAGCCCCTCCTATTTAATATCTACAAGCTCCCACTAGCCCATATTATGACCAATAACATTAGTTCCCATAACTATGCAGATGATACTCAGCTGTACATTACAATATCACCAGGTGACTTTGAACCCATTCAAACCCTAAGTGAATGCATTGAGCAAATCAGTGGATGCCATAATTTTCTCCAGCTGACTGGAAACAAAACTGAAGTAATTATTTTTGGACCTAAAGAGGAACGATCAACAGTCGGCACACAGCTTCAGTTATTACAACTAGAAACTGCTGATCAGGACTAAAATCTTGGAGAATAGACTTTAACATACTTTTACTAGTCTATAAATCATTGAATGGCTTAGCACCAAAGTATGAGGAAGACTTGTCACTATATAAATACCAGTTCAAACTCCCATCTCAGTTATTTTGCCAATTGAATGGGAAAGGAGTCAGTCTGCCCCAGGGCAGATGTGGCTAGAATGCAGCTTACCACCATCAGTGTGAGAATGAATGTGTGAAGGACTGATTGTTGTGTAAATGACTTTGGAGTCCTCAGACTTGATAAAGCGATATATGATAAAATGCAGACCATTTACATAAATAAAAACAAACTATCGTTTATTGCAAAAATACAAAGATGTAAATTAAAATTTAATAATAATCTTTAAAAACAGATCAAATAATCTATAGATTTACTTTAAAAAGATTGTCCATTTATGTTTTTGGTTGTTTGAGGTTTGTTTCTCCTGGAGAGTTTAGGTACATGTGTATATTTTTGGGGGGCTCAGGTAAAATCTCCTGAGCTGATCTTTTTTTAAGATTATAGTGCAAAAAACTGGAGTGAAAAATGGACCAAGTTAATTATTTTAAAGCTGAAGAACTGACCCCTTTTGGATCATAAAGTGCACATTCAAATATCAAAATGTCTACACTTGTAAAATATTAAAAAATAGTTATTCATCAAGTTCTATGATATTTTGTTCAGAGCTCTGTAATAACTTACTTTTGAATTTAAATTTTTTGTGTCACCTAAAATTCATTACAAAATACTAAAATATGTAATTTTTGGATATTAAATTCATGGTGACAGAAGCATAAATCTGGACTATTTTAAGCAGCATTTTTATTTGACGTTTCCTGACAATTTCCACTAACTTGGTGTTTTGTTTGGGGCAATGTTTGAGCCAAGAATGACCAGTTAACTGGAATATCTTATCAGGAAAATTACACCACTTCTCTTCTAGTTGGTGAAATTATTTTAAGTGGGTCAAGCATTGAATATGGATATTATTCTCTGCAAAATTATACAGAGTACTAATTTCCACATGGATTTTGGAGACTGGAAACCTCATGCTCTTGCACTCACTAAACCAGCAGCATATGGAGAATGTTATGTGTCCAGTAGCTGCACCTAATGCACGGAGGAATTGGTAATATTGCATTTAATGAGAAAAACCTTCCAAACGTGAAGGTAGTATTAGGTATTGTTAGAATTGTTAAGCAATTTTGCTCAATAATGCTCTAAATTTGTTCAGTGGCTGACAGCTTCTGACAGCAGGAAGCCTTGTTTAATAGCCAGACTCTTTTACCGCAAAGCTATTTTATTGTAATATATGCAGACTGCATCTTGGTGAAATAAGCACTTGTATCATTACTAATGTGTAAACTAGCCATGTTGTCCACTAATGTACCACTCAATGAAAAGATGCATGCCGGCATCAGGGTTCCTGCGTATGTCTCAATCACAGACTTATCAAACTTAAATTTAGGATCATTTAGTTAATTTGTGAAACACAGTTTCTAAAACAAAGATGGGAGAACCAAACAATATACTGTTTCCTATTTTCTACTGGGTTTATGGTCATATTTATCCAATTTTAGTCTTGGATAGAAAGTCTTAGGGTTGTACTAGACTAACGGGTTTGGGCAGAAAAATAAATGGTCTGCATCTGAATATACAAAGGTTTAATGTTGGCTAGCTTGTTAAGTGTTTATCAAATTAAAGAAGAATATGATCATGTCCATTCATGCATGTTTGAGCAATACCATTTTTCTATAATTTTTATTTTATTTCAGGAAATCAAATAAGTAATGAAGTCTGAAAACACAATTATGTTCTTTTTTCTATACATCTATACATACTGCAAAATTCAACAAAAAAAAATTCAAAGCTAAACTCAAAATTTTTCCTTCAAGCATACCATTTGGCCTGCCTAATAGTGTTTCCATCCCTGTTTTACTGCTAAAACAGCCCTTATATGTCGAGCTATGCACTCCAATAGACCCATGAAGATGTGAGCTGTGGTATCTGGTGACAAGATATTTGCATCAGATCCTTTAGTACTGAAAGTTGTAAGGTGAGGCCTCTGTGGATCAGTCAACTAGAGATCTTCTATTCTGTCGAGATCTGGGTAATTTGGAGGCAAAGTCAACACCTTAAACCCGTTGTTGTGCTCTTTAAAGCATCCTCAGATATTTTTGTTTTGTCCCAGGGTCTATTATCCTGCTGAAAGAGGCCACAGCCATTAGGGAATAATATCTGCAAATGGCCCACAACAATGCTTAGGGAAGAGGTATGTAAGTATGGTAAATATGATACATAACTCAAGCTTTTCCCAGCAGAACAGACCACCATATGGCCTCTGCAAGCTTGCTTCTCTTCCCATAGTGCATCCTGTGTTCCCAGGTAAGTGATACACATGCATCCAGCCAACCAACCGCATGATGTAAAACAAAACCTAATTCATTACACTCAGTCCAGGCCACCGTCTTCCTTTGCTTTGTAGACCATTTCGGATGTTCACATGCCCATTGTTGTTGGGCAGGGGTTGCCATGGGAACCCTGACCAGTTCGCAACCAAGTAACCTCACAGAAACTGTGATGCGCTGTTTTCTGAAAACCATCCTCTCAAACCCAGCATTAATCTATTGAGTTTGCTCTACCGTGTCTTAATCGTCTCACCCCAACAGTATGTATGATGTGTTACATGTTTCCACATTTGCACGCATGGTTTTACATGCATTTTCTCACATTGTCATTGACCGGCTCGTCCTCGGTGGCTGCCTGGATGCTGTAGGCCAGGAAGCACAGGGTGGCGCCGATCCACAGCAGGATGGAGAAGCCACCGAACAGCTGACGACAGAATTTGACCCACTCTGGGGTTGTGGGAGGAGGAGTCAGCGCGTTTGGACCGTCCCTGGCCAGAATCTCTGCAGCTCTGGCATTGGTCAGGCCCTGAGGGAGAGCAATTTTTAGGGATGAATAGCCTTCTGCTTGAAGTGGATATCTTTTTACAACACAACGTCCCAGTTTTTACCATGGCTTAAAGGCAATTTTACTGCTTCAGCTGCAGAACATCAAGTATTCCTGCCTGGCCTATTTAACACAATAAGCACAATAAACTGGGTGACTCTTCCTGTATGAGTTGCGTAGCTGGGACTTTATTGAACATTTTATTCAGATGTCATGGTCTGATATACATAAAATCTTTATATACACAGTAAATACCTGGAATACAAAGTTTTATTATGCTTTCTTGTCACTCACATTGAATTCATTTCTGCTGCCTGAACCCTTACCAGTGCTCCCTGTGATTCTATTTTTTCATAATCTAAGAGAGATAAAATCTTCTTCACTTCACCTGCAAAGACACAATATCAACCTTAGCAACAAGCAGCAAATGTGGCTACAGCAAAAATACTTCTCGTTTCTGTCAGCGTATGCGATTGTAGGATTTATTTGCATCAAAGAATGCACCTTTTTTTGTGTGGGCAAGGGATTAAAGATGAAGGAGAGCCCAGGTGAGCCGGGCACGCTGCGGTGGGTCTAAATCGACCAAAGAAGCGCTTGGTCTCAGTTTGCATGTTGCCTTCCAGGGAAGGCAAGCACAGATTACATCTTTATGTGGGATATTTAGCAACTTTTTATTGTGTACTTGTGTGTAGGTGAAATACAAAAAGCCTGTGTGTGTGTGTGTGTGTGTGTGTGTGTGTGTGTGTGTGTGTGTGTGTGTGTGTGTGTGTGTGTGTGTGTGTGTGTGTGTGTGTGTGTGTGTGTGTGTGCGTGCGTCTGTGTGTGCGTGTGCTTTTACCAGTGTCAGGTCCACTCCATAGCGTTTCCCCAATTCATCCAGAGATAGTTTATGGTCATCCTGCAAGGATAAAATATTTCTTTGTAACGTGTGCTTCAGCCGAACACAAACACAGTCTCTATTTGACAAAGCATGAAATGGAAACTTGTTATGATTCTATAAGGAGTCATTCAGTGTTATATACTATGTGATTTGAAGCTGTTAGGTTGCTGCAGAAAAAGCAATGCCCTGCTGCTGGCCCATCTTACTGAAAAATACTTTATTCTCGCTTTGGAACCAGGTCCAAGGGATTCAAATAAATGATTAATTTCTCATGACAGATTGGACAGGTTAAATATGCCCGATCCCACTGCATCTCATTGTGCAGAATGCATGAGCTTTGTTTTCTGTAAATGTATGTCTGCTGTATTCGAAGATGATGGCTTAAAATATCATTCACATGGCAAGCTCCTCAAATGTACAGAAATGTACAGTTCTGTGAAAGGATTGTGTTTAGTGAATTTATTCTAATCCAGAATGAGTCACATATTCAGATAGTCAATCGGGACAATTTTGTTTATCTGAAAACGCAGCTGGAGAATGGGTCAAAGGAACATTTTGTTCTTGGCAGTATATTGTTGTTTTTCACTGATTGTTATCATTTTTGGAAATAATTTAAATCCTTTCCTCTTTTGATGAAAAATATGTTTTTATGGAGGCAGAACGAGAGACTGACTGTCAATGAAAATTATGTTTTACTTTGTATAATTTAGTCAAAGAAAGCTGGTTTAAGCTCAATAATATGTGCGGAAATAAGATTACAAAGATAATTTGGCTATTTGAAAGTTAGGTTTACATGATTAGTTAATATCCAGTTGCAGAGAGGATGTTTAATATAACCTTTCTTGGCTAACATCAGCATAGCCAATGTCAAAATTGCCTAATGAGTTGAAAAGATACCGGATGTGAAAATGTTCCATGGACGTCTAAGTTAACATCAGGGTTAATCTGGGGTAAAAGGAAACATTTGACAACGCTTAAAATGTGCCATCCATTGCGGAACTGAACTTAAAATCTCTGCTTTTAATTGGAATGTGAATCTCATTCAGCTAATCTTTGGACAATTTCTTTATTAAGGAGCTTAAACAGAGCACAACTCACTCTGGTGACATTTAATAGCATTCCACTTTAATATGAATGGCTATTGTAAAATAAACGTCTGGATGAACATCATTTCCTGCAGGAATGAGCTGAAATTTTCCATCAGGCAGGTAGTATCTGGTGTTGTGATGTACATGCTGCATGATCAGGCGTTATTACACACTCCAGGCTTTATGGGGATCTGGTTTTGATAAAAGGCTCATCATTTTGTTTTAACCCTTACTTAAAAAGAAGGTCTGTGCCTCAACCATGAGATCTGAAAGCAGACATGAAGTTGTTGCTACACGTCTAGGTCTGCGCAAACCCTATCTGAGTCCAATCTTAGAGGAGATTGAGAAGAAAATTTGAGGAATTGAAAGTGAAGAAAATCAGAACAAACAGTTATCAGAAGCAGCATATTTTAGCGGCTGCACGTCATACAGTTAAAGAAGCTACATTCAATTCAGTTCATTTATATAGCCCTGATTCACAACAGATGTCATCTCAAGGCACTTTACAAGAAATGTCATTTCAATACAATCCTGTCATATTTGAAAAGTGACAAAATACAAGACATACATCAAGTTTTCAGTCATGCTATTAGCGTGACTACCAGAACCAACCATGTACTTTCCAGAACTTTTTAGGTACTTTTAACCGCTTTCTTTTCCAGAACTTACTGCTTATTTACCTAGAACTTACTTACCCAATGTGCTAAAGGAAAGTACTTGGTAAGGTCAAGTTAAGTACCTTGTAAGTTCAGGAATGTACCCAATTATAAATCAAGTCATGTTATAACTGGATCTACCGGAACTACTCAATAAATTCTGGGAAAGTAACCAGTAAGCTCCAAGAATGTTCTAGGAAAGCAACCTCTAAAATCCAGGAATGTATTCTGTTGTAAACCACCTCATAATACGAACTGATTCCTGAAAGTGCCTAACAAGTAGTCACTAGTAAGTTCCAGGGAAGTAATCGGTGATTTAATGAAAAGGCTTCAAGAAAATCACCTTGAGGGTTCCAGAAAGTACCATCTACTCTTCTGGAAAGGTAGCCAATAAGTTTTATTTAAGCACCTTGTAAGTTCCAGAAAATACATAGTAAGCTCTGCAAAGTAAGCTCCAAGTTCCAGGATGGTAGTATGGGCTGTATTATGTTGTTCTACCAAAAGTTAATACAGCCTCAAAATGTTAGGAGAATGTTAACTTATTTTAGATGCTAAAAAAACAAACAAACTCTATAATGAATGATATCTGCTTTCCAGGACTTTTAGCTTGACTTTTCTGTTTCTTCAAACTAAGATCACCCTGACTGCTGTTTATGCCAGGTAATATACCCATAAACAGCAGCACCTCTATGGTATTTTACAGTTTTTTTTAACTGACCCAAAGAAACAAAGAAACCAGTATGATTTTCCACAGCCAGAAAGTCAGCTTGTTGCCTTGTCAGCACATCAATAAAAAAAGCCTCTTCCAGTAAATGGTCGATCCGTTTTTCTTTATCAGGAAGGATTTGATGCTGAGACTGAGCCACTTTTATGATGCCATGATCGTTGCTTCCGCAGTGGAACTGTTGTGTTGGTAATATTCCAAAAATAACCTGTAATTATGCTGTCTGGAGGACTTAAAAATGTAAAAGTTGACAGTAAGACATTAATCAGCAATCATCTCTGGGAATTATGTCAACCTTGCAGAATAGAAGGTGTGTATTTTTCATCCAGCATAAAAAGAGCACTTTCTTTACTAACAACTACCTGAGTCAGCTGGAAGTAATTTGGCCAAAACTGAGCTGAACGACCTTGTGTTCTCAAAACATTTACGTTTTTTTATATTGGGCTATAGCCAGTATTGATCCACCGGCTAGAGGTGATTAAAGTGATTTACTGTGTAAAAACAATGGAAATGAAGAAGTATGTGAGGCAGTGATAAAAGTAAAATGTGACAATCACAAAACTCACTGACAGTTTCAAAGGGATTTTGCTCTTTAATCAGGTGCAGGCCTACTTTATAATTGACAAGAGTTACTTTATCATACATGGTGCAAGAAGTAAAACTTAACCCAGTTTTCATGGGCATCGCTTGGTGGCATTTTGACAGCACCTCAAAGAACTACAGCTCTGCAAATGCAGAAACCCGGCACTAGACTGCTGGTGGCCCACAAATTATTCAGTCTTTCTGAGTACAAAGAGGAGCAGCCAGAGGGAGGCTGAACAGATAGAAGAGAAAAAGACTTGCATTGGTTGCTTGTCTGAAGCAGACTGCACAGAGCAGGTTGGATTGCCATTTTGTTTACAGGCCACTGTTTTCATTTACAGCCTTGTTAAATAATCTGGTGTCTGTGGTGTAGCGCTATTTGGAAATCATTTGGGAGCAGTGGAGATGGAATTAATCGCGGCACAGGGACGGCATGTTTTTCTCACCAGGGCCACCTCCTTTTTCAGCTCGTCCAATTCCCTATCCTTCTTCTTCCTCTTCCCTCCACTCTCAGCACCCCACTGTGGAAAAAACAGTGATATAGGAAACAGCAGTATAAACCAAGGACATTCACATTCATGGCAGTATATTACAAGCACAATGGACTTGTGTCTGCTTTTTCATTTCAATCTCCTAGCACTATTGGCAAACCATTCACTGAATATAGAAAAGATTTTTTGTCACAGTGGAAGTTACTCATTTGTGAGTGTGTATGTGTGAGTTGGGAACAGTTGGAAGAGTGGTGCATCATGGAAATCATCTGCCGCTGTCAGTCTCCTCTTAGCAGCACGTGTGCATGTCAGTGCAGCAGCGAAGGAGGGATACGGCGTGAGAATGTGCGGTTAGAGCGTGCACGATGAAAAACTAATCAAAAAAAGAGCCAAAGAGGGAGCGCAGAGTCGGTGGAGAGCCTGAAATGTGTCTGGCATAGCAATTTCCCCCCACTGTGCGTGAGGAAGATTACCAGGCTGTCCTCCCATAAAGCTAAATGGAATGGGGCCTGATGGAGAGAATACAGGGAAAATTACAAAATAACGCAGATAAACAGCAAGAGAGGAGGAACAAAACCTGAGGAGGAATGTCATCCTAAGATGTTTCTATTCAAATGTATATATATATATATCCTATATATATCATAGGATGATGATATATAGTTTAATGCAGGGTTAGGTTTATAAAACACAAAATTGCTTGCAGGGCAGTTATAGCATCCATCAAAAAAGCAGCCAAGAGGCCCGAGATACTTCTGAAGGAGCTTTTGAGATCCATGTCTCAGGTGGGACTATCAAACGTGACTTGAGGAAAGTCAATGAAGTCCAGTTTTCAGTTTGTCACAAACTATGAAGGGGACAGCAAAAGCTTCCTTTACATGTTAAATGCTGATTTCACCCCAAACACACCATCTCTATGGTAAATTATGATAGTGGCTGCATCATGCTGAGGGGGTGTGTATCTTTCAATAGGGATGGAAGGTGATCAGAGTTAATAGGAAGATGGATGGAGCTACTGCAAACACAGAGCAATCATGGAAGAAAACCTATCAGAGGCTACCACAGACTTGAGACAGGAACAGAGGTTCATCTTATAGTAGAAGTTCTTATAACAGTGCAGAACAGAGCACATATATGTTAAAATGGCCTAGTCAAAGTCCAGATCTCAATCCAACTCAGAATCGGTGGCAGGACTTCGAAATTTTTTTTTATAGATGTTCTTCATTATTCTGACCGAGCTTGACCTATTTTCTAAAAATACAGAGCCTCTATATGTACGAAGGTGGAGCCTCATATAGAGGCAAAAACTATGGCCATGGTAAAATAGTTACAGGTCTAAGTGCAGAAAGCAGTTATACTACAAATGATTCCCTCAGGTGGGCTGAAAGCAAATGCACACCACATTTTTAGATTTTTAATTATAAATTTCAAAACTTCTGAACACCACATGTCCATCTTCCACTTCACATCTATCCACTCCTATGATCCAAAAACTCCTAATAAAATACAGACGTATGTTGATATACAGTAGCATGAAAATGTGTGAATATTTAATTGATGTGGATATTTTTTCATTTTGACCGTCGTGTTACTGTTACTGCTCCATCTGGTCCTGAAAAACGTGCTTTAATCCATTAAAATGTATAGAAATGAAGAAAATATTATAATTTTTTTGTTGAAAAAAAGGTTAGGAACTTACCCCTCTCCCCATGTTTGTTGTCTAGAAGTCTGCAGGTTATACCATAAAGGACAATCTCAGGGGTCTGGGTTCTGCTGAGATCTCCCGCCAACATGTGCAGAACACACTGGTCCTGGCTTTTTTAGGCCTGGCACACCGCACCACACCAAATATCCCATTCCCTCCCTCAATGTTCCCTTCTCTCTAGGTAACATGAGCTATACCTCCCCGCCCCACACCATTCCCAGGGTTTCTCTCCACTCACAACCCCCTATCAGCAAATGCTTTTCCCACCTGCTTAATATTCCCACACATGGCCCCTTGGTTAACAACAGCTCATCAATCACTGCTGTCAGCGCTACAAATGAAACCTTGCTCTCTACATAACGTATACAGTATTTACAATAAACATGATAATGAGGGATCGATAAGAGGACTCGAGGTTTATAATGAGGAGGCAGCAGAGTGTTCAGCTGTTGGAATTCTGATGCAGTCCTAGTGTCTGTTGTCCAAACAGATGAGCTGCGTTGTGATGTGTGCTGCTAAATCCAGTTTTCATTCAGTGTTCAGCTTGAATTCAAAGCCAATACAACGCCTCGATTGGCTCAAAGTCTGATGTCTTTTCCGACATAAGGCAGGTCAACGACTGTGTTCACACAACAGATGCAGCAAACGATCCTGTGTCAAATAAGCTCCAAATATCTCCTAATTGCCAATTACTTTGAGGTTTGATTTTATGCTTCGGTTGTATTGCAGTATGAATAATCCCATGTACAGTATGTTTCAACATTTTCCCAAATCTCATCCAGACTGAAAGAAAAGGTTAAGTATGTCATGAAGAGTTCTGTAAAAATAACTCATTTACACTGTTTTGCCAAAAGTATTAGATCAGTTACAATCACAGACATGAACTTCAAATCCTGTAGGAAGGCTTCCCATGAGATGTATGTGTGTATTTATGTGATTTTATCATTCTTCCAGAAGCACATTTGTGAGGTCAGATACCGATGTTGGATGAATCTAGACTCATCGATTAGAACACACAAGGAAGACGCATGCTTTTATGCGGCCTACCAATTCCTTGGCTGTGCTGCTGTCATTTCTTATTGTTTTCCTTTAGTTATAATACCTCTAACAGCTGGAATAATTAGTAGCGATTTGTTCAAATGTTTGCAGAAGCTGTCTGCATGCTTAGGTGCTGGAGTTTATACACCTGTGGACATGGAAGTGGTTGCAACACCAGAATTAAATGAGAAGACACAAAGGGGCTGAGGGCGCTCAGGAGACTTCAAAAAGTTTCTATCTCAGGTGCTCTTCTGCGATTGGTGAAGTAATAATCCAAAAAAAGAAATTACAGAGGCACTCTGAAGTTGAAAAAGTTTTAAAAAGCCTTTAATTCAACATGGCAAGGACTGATCACAAGCACATGGGCCTATGCGTTGCGGCCATATTGGCCTTCATCAGGGCATAGAAACAGGAAAGGGGGAACAGTCACATTCCTCATTAAGGCCAGGGAAAGAGGTTGCCTTGAGTTTACTAATCCAAAAGGTTTCTCTTTGGAGAAGGGTCCTTAGATGGTCTCCACTTTTCCCCCTTTCTATGAAGTTTGGACATTTTAGTGTGTTTTTATTGAAATCTATCTCTCTGTTCCTCTCTCTCTAGTTATATCTCTTTGTCAACGTTTAGTCTATTAATTGTGTTTTAGTAACCTACTAGTTGGTCACATGGTGTGTGACATAATGGGAAGGCTCCACCCACTAAACACCCAAGGGTGTCCATTTTAAGCTTTGTTCTACTTCCTGTTTCTATGCCCTGATGAAGGCCAATATGGCCGCAACACGTAGGCCCATGTGCTTGTAATCAGTCCTTGCCTTGTTGAATTAAAGGCTTTTTTTATACATTTCAACTTCAGAGTGCCTCTGTGATTTCTTTTTTTGGATTACCTGAATTAAATGATTTAGAGGGTGACCCAGAGTATAACAGGGTGGTTTTATTTTAAATGAGAAAAACATAAAATCATTAAATTATCCCTCTCCAAAAGGACATTTTTAGTTGGTTGATGAGTGAAAAAAAGTTTTCAAACCCCAATAAAACATGACATGAACATGAAATTGTTGGACAAACCTTTATTGGCAGCCCCATTTCCAAGGTATCTCTGGTAGTTTGTCAGCAGATTTACACACAGCTCAGGAGTGATTTCGACCCAGCCCGTAGTCCTTTAGGGTTCTTTGCTGTTCAAACCGTCAGCTCTCTCAACAAATTTTCTGCAAGATTGAGGTTGAGACACTGACTTGCCCTCTGCATGATCTCAGTGGGGATCTTCGTTAGTCACTCCTTTGTTGCTTTGGTTGTACATTTTCTGTTTGTCATGGAGGAAGACCCATTTTCAGTGTTCTTGCGGAGGGAAGATTCCTTTCCGAGGTTTGTTGCACATATCCCTTCTCTATTGGCTTCTTAATGCAGAAGCCATCCTTTAATCAAAGAATAAGGCTTCCATCTCCGTGCTTTGTTTTTCCGGTCATACTAAGCCTTTCTGTTCATGTTAAGATTATTTGATGTGAAAAAGCTTGATTTTGGTTTTACCTGACCACAACACCTTCCTCCAAAGCTTCTATAAAAAAATGTTACATGTTCACTTACAAACTGAGATTAGTCGTTTATTTGTGCTTTCTATTGCAGGTTTATAGTGCTTTACCTGTTTAGTTCTTTGTGACTGCTTCCTACAGCTCTTAGGTAATTAACAAGCTCCTCCTGTCGAGTTGTGGGCTGATTCCTGACCTTACTCATGATCATACTCACCTCTTAGGGTCAGATGTTATATTAACCTTCAGGCTAAGGGGAAATTACCCATTCCTTCTTTGTCAATAACTGAACCACTAGCTGTCAACTTCTCACAAAACATCTTGCTTACGGTCTTGTTTCCCATTCCAGTTTTGTGCAGATCTAGTGTCTTGTCCCTGATATCCTTTGACTGCTCTTTGGTCTCGTCTGTGGTGGAGGGTAAGTTGGAAAGGAGAAAATTGATTCTGTGAAGATATGTGCTTAATGAACATAATGAGTTCAGGTCAGGAGGATCTGTAATTGATTGACTGATTGATTGTGCCACATGACTGCTGACTCGCTTGTTGAGGATCAAATGCCCACTACCCCAGCTGTAAAAAGTGAGAGCTTTCATTAATTCTTAAAAATACTTGAATTTAGATTTGATGCAAACAGCAACTGTTGCACCTTGAAATTAGCTAAGATTATTATCCCAAATCTGTTAAGGTATCATTCAAGTAAGTCTTTATTTCTTTGCTCATGCCTGAAATACTTTTTAAGCCCTATTATGTTAGTGACTAGCCAGTCCATCACAGTACTATAGTAGAAGTCTGAAAGTGGAACAAAAATCTGGTATTTGGAATGTGATATTGATTCTGATTCTGATTCTACTGGACAGAGGCCGTAGCTAAAAACATCAGAAATTAAGGCCTTTCTTGAAATTATCATGAATTGATCACATTTAACAAGCAAATGAGTTGACATTTACCATCCTACCACAAAATGTTTTAGAGCTCCTCTCCTTTAAAACATGACATTTTAGTTATACCAGAGGTAGCATTAACTGATTTCTATTTGTATTTGAACGGGTTTTTTTTAAACGGTGAGGGAAAAAGTCTGAAGGTCATATGTCATTTTGACAGATTGCAATTCCCATCACTGACCACTTGGTGCAAACGAGCGGACATTTTCAACTTTATGCACGGAGTATGGGTTACTAAACCAATCAAAAAATTATTCCCATGGGAGTTTCTGAGCATCATCTGAAACCTGGACACTGTACCCAATGCATCTCGCTATATGGGAGCTGACAGCGCATTGAAGAGTTATGAAAGCTTTGGAGCGCATCTGTGACTGCACCGAACACAGAGCAGCCGTGAGCCTATTTATATGCTCAATGTGTGATGGAACGATGTGGATTCTCTGTTCAGTTTGTTCAGATTAAATATTAGTCAAATTGAATATGACATCATTATAATTTTAAAAAATTCACGGGTAGAAATAGATTATGACCGGATTTGTTTTTTCCCCGTCAGTCAAAATGATCAACAAGAAAAAATTCTAGCACTATGTTGTATTCTACTTTTTTAAGGCTATTTTTATTATGCAGTACATATGTGTTAATTATATCTTTTTTAAGCTTTAGAAGTAATAGGCCTGTTTATATTATTCAGGGTAGTAAAACATGACTGTTACCAGTATTTTATAGGGTTGAAGGTTTTAAGTAAACAAACTCTTGAGTAAAGATATGAACTGAAAGCAGGGAGGATCAGCGATAACTCTTAAGTCATGTTATAACACAGTTCATGGTAAGGTCAAGAGACCTGGAGAAAATAAATGACCTGTCAAGATGTAGAAGGAGGAGAGAGGAGCCACGTGATATGTTCTTTGTTCTTCTTGAAATAAAAATGGTGCGGCCCTGTAAGAGAACGAGTCAGACAGTCGGGTCTTGTCTGATTCCCATCTGCAGGTGCGTCTTTTCCAAAACAGATCTGAGTTTGTGTGTTTTTGTAACTCTATGTCTCTCAGCTCTGAGTCTTATTTTGAAACAGTTCCCGTTGGGGTTTTTGGAGTTCGGCGCCCCCACCTCTCTGAGCAGGAAGTGAGTTGCAGAGCACATTGTGGGAAAAGCCGACAACTACCTCTGAGTTACACTTACTGTTTAGTTTGTTTTTATACACAAACTGTAATAATGGACTGTTAACATACAGTATAAGCAAGGACTTAATTACTTTGTGGTTTGGTCTAAGAAGGATCACCTCATGTTGAATGTGAGTGGAACAAAGAAGAGGATGAACTTTGGAAACAGCATTAATAAGCTCAACACTGTTTTCATCCAAATGGCAGTGGAAACCTGAAATCACCCGGAAAAAAAGGAACAGAGCACATTTAGTTTCTCAATGAAACTTAATTCCTTCAACATTTGCAGCAACATGTTGTATATCTTTTCTAAGTAGTGCCATTTTCTTTGAAGCCATCTGCTGGAGCGAACACATCAGAGCCAGTGACTTACGGAAAAGGAATAAGCAGATTAAGAAGACTGGCTCTGTTTTAGGGACTGCCATAAAAGCCCCGGAACTGACGCTAGAAAGAATAATGTTCCACAAGCTGCTCAACATAACAGACAACACTGCAAACCTCCACATAACATGCTAATTAAACAACAGAGAACCTTCATTCTTGTTTGGTTCTTTAATCATAGCTATTGGTAAAGGATGTCATTTATGCCTGCATAGTAACCCTTCAATCATTATTATCGTTTTCCATATTCATCCTTTGCTTGCCCCACACAGGATATTCAATCACTGCACACTTTGTTAGTTAGGTACACCTGTGGAATTGCCTGCCAATGCAAATAGAAAATCAACCAATCATAGAGCGGAAACTCAGTGCAGCTAGGCATCTATGGTAAAGGAGGTCGTTAATGAATGCTGAATTGCTGAGGTTCAAATCAAGCATCAGAAGGAAGAAGAACTGTGAATGTGAGTGTTTCAGAAACTTACATTCACACACAACTATCTTGAATTTAAAGAGAAAGGTTTGAAAGAGAGAAAATATCCAGTAAGAGACCTTGTTGATGTCAAGGATCAGATGAGAATGGACATATAAAATGGTTGGAGGGTTTCAGGTTGTTGATAGTAGTTTAATGGTGTGGGGTACATTTCGTCGGCATACTTTGGACACAGGAGCAACTGAGGTTAAAGTCCTCACCACGCCACGATGTACATATTTTTCATTTATTGTGTATTTAGACAGTTAGAATAGCGGTTTTGGAAAAAAGATGAACAAAAAGGCATGGATATGTAACTAGTCGAATAACTGTCAAAGGTCACTGATAGGGGGCAGCATAGTGAGGGGAAGTGGATGGTTTAATGGATAAATTTAGTTAGAGACAAACAGGGAGGGATGAGAAGAACAACAACATTGTTGTCAGGACACACAAGGGGTGCAGCAATACATGTATGAGCTACAGCAACGGGAACCCAGACTGGTATGTTCAAAATAATTTATTGTAATTTTGGATATGAAAAGAATTTGATTTCCTGTAGTTGCTTCGTGTTTTAAAGAGGCTATATGCAACTTTTTCCCCAAAACAAACGTAACAATAGCCTTTTTATTTGACCATTTATGACTCAAACATCTGATGAGAATACTGACACCTTGTCAGCTCACAGTGGGTGCACCAATAAGCCTGTATCCAATTTTTTCTATTTTCTGTCGGGTCGGATTTTCCCGCGCTGTCTGCGGATGTGACGTCAAGCGCGTTCATGTAAAATATTTCAGATCACTCTGCCACTACCGGTAGGCAGCACTCGCAAGCAGTTCAATGGATTGTGCGAATACACTGAAGAGACCAAGGACAACTTTGACACCAATAGTAACTCCACATAAGACTAAAACAGTTAAACCCCTGACAAGTGCCCGAAAAAGATCGAAGATTGAAAGTGACGGGCGTAGGAGCGCGCGCTGCGAGCAGAAAGGCAGTGCAGTTCTGTTTTTTGGCAACATGGGGTCAGTCGCGAGTTAAAATTTCAGAAAATTGCATATAGCCCCTTTAAGACTTCATTATAATTTTAATTATTCACTTACATTTACTGAAACATACCTACAGTATGTAAGAGGTTGCACAGCGGTGTGGTTGGTAGCACTGTTGCCTTGCAGTAAGAAGGTCCTGGGTTGGCCTGGAGTCTATCTGCATGGAGTTTGCATGTTCTCCCCCAATGCATGTGTGGGTTCTCTCCAGGTACGCCGGCTTCATTATAGTCCAAAAACATTAATTTTAGGTTAAACGGTCACTCAAAAAAATCCTCCTAGAGGTGACTGTGTGTGTCTGTTGCCTTGTGATTGACCTGCGACCTGTCCAGGGTGAACACATCTCGCCCAATGACCACTGGAGACAGGCTCTAGCTCCACTGCAACCCTGTAGAGACAAGGTGGATAGATGGATGGATGGATAGATGGATGGATGGATGGATGGATGGATGGATGGATGGATGGATGGATGGATGGATGGATGGATGGATGGATGGATGGATGGATGGATGGATGGATGGATGGATGGATGGATGGATGGATGGATGGATGGAGATACAGTATGGGCTCTCCAGCAAACTCTTCAATGCTGTCCTTTATTAGAACAAATGTATAAGAATAGTCTGACAATGATTATCATCTTTAGTTGTTTAACTGAATAATTAAATGATTTTGAGCAAACATATGGATAAAATAAGCTTCTAGCTAGGTGCAGATTGGACTACAGAACAACCCCAGCACTGCTTTACTCTGCTAATGCAGCTCTGTGTCAACCCACCCCTTCATCTCTTCCAACCTAATGTTCGTTCTTGGGATTGGTGAACTGTTTACAGGTCTATGTATGCTTGAAGTATCTGTGTAATATAGATTTGTGGTGCCTCTTTATGCTAAGGTGAGAATCAACACTGAGAGCAGAGGGGTGTTGCTTTGGCATCAGGACATGAGGCAGATACTACTTGGTTTGTGAATTCTCTCACCACCCTTTAGAGTGATTGCACAAAAGTCTGCAGCACAATGTTTTGATATATTTCGAAAAAAGGGGGATACAATGCCATGTTAGATTTGAATCATAGATATGCAGCGAACAAATTTGCTGCAACTGCACGATGCTATCATTTCAGTATAGACCATGAGGACACTTTGTTGAATCTACTATAGGCCATAAAGAATTAGGGATCTTCTGAAGGCAATAGGGAGTTCCACTTGGTACTAGCAGTGTGTGCCTATTAAAATGGGTGTAGAGTGTAAATGTTTTACTTAAATCATGTGTATTAAGTAGGTGAAATTTACACAGATCTTCTCAAGAAAATAACCTGTGGTGATCAGGGTTTTCTGTTTTAGAAATATGTTTCTTAAAATAAAAAAAAATTGCATTCATATTCTTTGTTCCACCAACATGTTTCCGCAAACTGTATCAAGAGAAAGAAAAATCCTGTCGACGGGAAAATGTTCATTCTACATTTTGAAGCAGACTACATCTTCTGCTGGGTTTGCTGTAAATGTCTATTCCAAACAGTAATTAAAGGACCAACAAAATCTTGAGCATGATTTTGTACCTAATTAGGCTTAATCAAGAAAAACCTACCAATAAATAAACACTGTCTTTTCATGTCAAAGGATATTAATCCTTTTTCTCTGCCTAAACAAAACAGTAAAAAAGAAAAAAAAAGCTTTGCACTGCATTATCCCCCCACCAGCTGGCCATTCAGACGGTGCAGTCGACCAGGTGCATCAGTTAAATTCTGCGACTGCACTGCGTCTGATTTTGAAGCAGAGCATTTCTGAAAAGGTCATGTATGTTCACTGAACCCCACCTGCTCTGTAGGTCAGAAAAAATTAAGCCTTTATGAAAATTATATCTCATTTTGTCACTTTGCAAAAATGTGAAAAGGTTGTGAATGGTTGCCAAGCATTTTTTTCCCCACAGTTTAACATAATTTCTGCTGGATGTGGTTTAGCCATAAAGGGCACGACAAGAAGAAATTATTCTGGTTAAACTCGATATCCTTTTTTTTGTCTTTCATTAAAAGGAAACCACCTGGTGGTCCTTGTTCAGCATTTAAAGCACATATTCTGTCCCCTAAAACCTTCTTATTGCTGCAAGCAAAACAGACTAACATTGCTAATAAAGACAGGGCTTTTTCTGTAATGAGTTTTATTCTCCTGCCAAATGTAAGAACATTCAAATGGCATACACTGCCTGTAAAACCCTTGGATTTCTTTCACTTTTTCCCCCACATTAAAAGTGCCAACTTCTTTTTTTGTGCTGGAAACATTTTGTGATACAAGACCAGCACAATATATTGTTTAACTGTGAAATTAAAGGAAAATATTGCATAGTTTTTGTTTTATAAAAACAAATCTGAAAAGTGTGGGATGCATTTGTTTTCCTATAGAACGATGCGGCCAATTAATAGATTTTTTTCACTGGCTAACAGCCACCAGGGGACACTACAGCAGGGAACGCAAAAGCGAGACAGACATGATTATGTGCTGAAGAAGACACTACCGGTAGTTTTCATACACACATTGTCATCATGGAAAACACATGAAGAAATGCAGCTATCAAATTAAAGACAACCGAGCTGGCTGTCACAGAAGGAAATAGCTACTGAACGTCAGCTTGACATCAATGAATGGATGGTGAGGCAGCAGGAAGAACTGAGTGAGTGTAAAAAGACGACAAAAGCTTTCAGAGGACATAAAGACACTGAAGAAGACAACTTCAGTGGCTTTAATGAGTAAGAGGACGATGAAGATAGATTACTTTTCTGGTAGGCTAAAGTATGTTTTATTTTCTAACCAGACATGTTACTGTCGTGTTGGTGTAGCGTTTTATTTTCTAACCAGACATTTTACTGTTGTATTGTGTTGCTGCCTTACTGACGCTTTTCAGGCACGGGCAGAGTTTGAAAAAAAAGAAAAAGCAAGTCTTAAATTAAAACTTGAAAAGCACTCAGGCCTCCGCCAGGGCCACTCATTTGCTTTTCCAATAAAATGTCTGTTAATGAGACGCATGGCTGTGCTCTTCCAGCAGAGAGAGGAGATTATGCGCTGCTGCGTGAGGGGAGCCGCTCGTGAGCTCCCTGACATGGGAGAGGAATGGGGGTTAGGCCGGTGGGTGGATACGCGCTTCATGTCAGATCAACCCCGAAATTTAATCTGTTGTTCCTGGTCCCACAGCAGCATTTCCTGAAAATTTCATCGGAAGCTGCCCATAACATTTGGAGTTATGTTGCTAACAGACAGACAGATAGGCACCTCCGGACGGAGGTCATAAAATTTTTTACGTATACCGTCTTGACTGTAAATACTTCATGTTACTACATGAAAATGTTGGGCTTATATTCAGGCGCGCTCAATTAAAAAATTACGGTTGCTTAGTTCAATAGATTACCTGAAAATGAAATGAGTATGACACAGCTGCAAATCCATCTAGACATGGCTGTCCACCTAGATTGACAGGGTGGGAAAGATAAGAAATTTATCAGAGAAGCAGACAAAAGACCAATGGTAAATCTGGAGGAGCTTCAGAGATCAACAGCTGAGGTAGGAGAATCTGTTGCTAGAAAAAAAAAAAACTTAGTTGTGCATTCCTCAAATCTTTTTTCTACAAGAAGAAAGTCATAGTTGAAAGATGGTCATCAGAAATAATTTTTGCATTTTGCCACAAACTATGTTGGGGAAAGGACACATGTGAATGAATGCGCTCTAGTCAAATTAAACCAAAGTTTTTTGCCTACACCAAGGTGCTATGTGAAATGGAAAACTAACAGTGCACATTAACAGAAGTATATATAGTTTTTCTCAACTAATGTTTTCTTTTTGTCACCTCAACAATCATGTGCTGTGTAAAGACAACTTTCATTCACTCACTGACATCAAATCAGACTAACATTGGTCAATTAGGATTACTGAAATTGTTTATATTTATCAAATGTTAAAATAAGATGTAATTTTTGTTAAAATTCAGAATCTATCATTTTCCATAGTACTATTCAACGGTATAACTTGGGATTTACATTTGTTTCCTTCCACAAGCTTTTTACGCTAATTTCCTAAAATGTTGGCCCATTCCTTCTGAGAGAACTGGTGTAACTGATTTAGGTTTGCACACTGAAACCTTCAACGGGGACTGAGAAGCTGCTCGGAGTTGATGGGAAAGCGGATGGAGGTAAAGCCCAGAACAATCCTGGAATAAAACTTGTTAAGACTCTTGAAAAGACTTTTGAGACTTGGAAAAAGGTTCAATTTCCAGCTAGACAGTGACTGAAAACATATAGAGAGCTACAATGGAATGGTTGAGATAAAAGCATGTTCATGTGTTAGAGGGATTAGGGGTCTTGTTTAGGTCCAGACCTAAATCCAATTAAGATTGTGGTAAAACCAAGGAGCAAACTCTGCGGGCCAAAAATGAGGCCAACGCGGAAGTGACAAAAATTGTAGCTTGAAATTATGAATAATAATGTCCTTTTGATTGACAGAGCTCAGATGAACTAGCGACTTGAAGACATCTCTGCTCCATTTTTTTTGTTAAGTAAAATTAAATGCAACTTTATATATATATAACTAATATTTTGTTTACTTTTATTTAGTACGGCAACTATTTTATGTTCAGTAAGATGTTTGGACTTTAAGTATAATTGTATAGAAGACTGATCAGTATAACGACACCGTGTGGTAGGTTGTTGTCACCTCACCCTGTTCTAAAGTGGGGCGGAGTTAAGAGTGAAAAAAGAGAGAGATGGAGAGTTGTTGTAGCTGCTCTTATGCTGTGCTAATCTGCTGTCCTGCAGTTTGGCTAATAAAGAGGAATTCAGAAAGAAACTGTAACCTGCCTTTCCATGCACCCCAAAAGCTGGCAAGCTACCGACCAAGAAAAAGGGTTACATATATTTTGGCTGTGCATTTAAAGGTACAGTGTGCAATAATTTTACCCGTTTACTTTCAAATTATGTGTATACCATTCACAAACTTATAATATAATATTTATCACCAAAATCTTTGCTATGTATCTCCATCAACTTGAAATTGTACATTTTTACATTCATAAACTGTGGTCGACACTCCAGAGTCATGCGCCTCCTTGAAATACGGTAGCTGTTCAGGTACATAAAAGATATATTTCTCTGCGTTTCGCATGATTTCTTGAAAACACCGATCTTTGAGAAGTTGTTGGAAGGCAAGGCAAGGCAATTTTGTTTGTATAGCACACTTTCAACAACAAGGTAATTCAAGGTGCTTTACATGATTAAGTGGTAAAATAAAAATAACAGTAAAACACAGACAAAGCATATAAAGTAAAAACAGCAATAAAGCATGAAGCACACACAGATACATCAAAGCATTACAATGTATATAATATAAAAACTGTAGTAAAACAAGAAGAATACACAAAACATGATACATCATACACATACATTACTCAGAGGCAACTCGAAACAGATACGTTTTTAGTTGTGATTTAAAAGACATCGGTGTTTCAACAGCTTTGGAGTTTTCTGGAAGTTTGTTCCAAATTAGAGGAGCATAGAATTTGAAAGCTGCTTCTCCATGTCTGGTTCTGATTCTAGGGATGTTAAGTAGACTGGAATTGGAGGACCTGAGTGGTCTGGTGGGTTGGTATGGTGAGAACAGGTCTTCAACATATTTAGGTCCTAAGCCATTCAGTGATTTATAAACTAGTTGGAAGTCTATTATCTGATCAACAGGGAGCCAGTGTAAGGACTTTAGAACTGGGGTGATGTGCTCTACTTTCCTGGTTCTAGTGAGGAACACGAGCAGCAGCGTTCTGGATCAGCTGCAGCTGTCTGATTGACTTTTTAGGCAGACCTGTGAAGATGCTGTTGCAGTAATCAATCCGACTAAAGATAAACGCATTAATGAGTTTTTCGAGGTCCTGTTGCAACATTAGTCCTTTAATTCTAGAAATGTTCTTCAAGTGATGGAAGGCTGACCTTGTTATTTTCTTTATGTGACCCTGGAAATTCAGGTCTGAGTCCCCTTCTACACCTAGACTTCGGGCCTGATCAGTAGTTCCTAGCTGTATTAACTGGAGCTGTGTGCTGACTATTGATCTTTGCTCTTTAGGTCCAAAAGTAATTCTGTTTTGTTTCTGTTCAATTGGAGGAGGTTATGACACATCCATTGATTTGCTCGATGCATGCACTTAGGGTTTGGATGGGTTCAAAGTCACCTGGTGACATCATGCTGTAGAGCAGAGTATCATCTGCATAGTTATGGTAGCTAATCTTATTGGTTGTTATAATCTGGGCTAGTGGGAGCATGTAGATATCAAATAAGAGGGGCTCCAGGATGGAGCCCTGGGGCACCCCACATGTGATTTCTGTTTGTTCTGATAAAAAGTTTCCTATTGAAACAAAGAAGTCCCTGTTCTTTAGGTAAGACTCGAACCAGCCAAGTACTGTGCCAGAGTACGGCCCAGCTCTCCAGTCATTCTAGTAATATATCATGATCACCAGTGTCAAATGCTGCACTGAGATTCAACAGAACTAGCACGGTGGTTCTTCAACAATCTATAGTTACGCGGATGTCATTGAAAACTTTGATGAGGGCAGTCTCAGTGCTGTGGTGAGCACGGAAATCAGACTGAAAAACATCAAAGCGGTTGGTCATTGTTATTAAGCTATTTAACAGCTGAAACACAGTGTTTTCAATAATTTTACTGATGAATGGAAGATTAGAGATTGGCATGTAGTTCAGCATTAACGTGTTGTCCAGATTATTCTTTTTTTAGCCGTTGCGGTTCTCCTTCTTCCTCTAAACGTTGTGTGGGGGATGGTGTCGGTTCTCTCCATGGCAGCCTGGCTTGTTTAGGGAACTTCTGCTCATTCCTCTTGAGTAGCTTGCCCTTCTTCTACCGCATGTGACACACCTCTGCCTGTCTCAACTGATGCTGAATCATAGGATGATATCCGAGTCTGTTTGCAAAGGGGGAAAATTACTACAGACTCCTCTACCTTATACTGTATATATCCAAAATAACAAATAATCAAATGTATAAAATAAAAAACAAAACAATATAGTTTGCATGTTACATTAGCTTGGAGTCATTACAAATTTGCTTGTTGCTACTAGCCATGAAATACAGCAAACATAATTATCATCAATATAGCTAACATAAAAAACAGTTTTTATTACTCGACACATATTTAGATACAATTTTGAAAAGAACAGATTAAAATAATGGATCTGATTGCTGGTTTGAAAGCTGGAAGTTGATGACATATTGCCTTTTTGATCGTAGTTGCAATACCTACTCTGAACATGGCGCTAAACAGTAAAAATGTTTTATACACTGCACATTTAAGATAACGCTAGAGTTATTTGTTAGTTGATTTGATTAGTATTCAATGATCAGCTTAGTAGTTTAGTTTGAATATTGGTAATGTAGGTATCAAATTTATTGACTGAAAACTTTGGCTGTAAGGTTGATCTATTTTATTAATAAACTATTTTTTGGAGAGAAGTTGTTTGTGCCTATTCTAGTGTGTGTGTGCTGTCCCACAGCTTCGAATTCATTCCTTCATAAGAGACTGAGTATTTTGTTCAAGATTCCTTCTTAGGATGAATGTGGTGCCCCGAATTGTTTAACAAAATAAACTAACTTCATTAATAATTTAATCTATATTAAATTATTGATCATAATTATTAATGGTTATGTGAGCCAAACATTTTTGCACTTCTTGTTGAACAACACTTTCTTTGGAAATGTTTGCTGCATTTTGTGAAATTCAATTATAAGCTATGACAAAGTCTTTTCTGTAAAGATCATTGGATGTTTGTGATCATATTTCCTATTACAAGTAAAATTTATGTTAAAATTGTCACTTTATGCCTTTTCAAACATTTTTCTATCTTAAAAAAAACTAATTCATCAGGGGAAACACCGCCCTAAACAATTCAAAGTGTCACTCTATATGACCAGTGTGTGGCGGCACACCTGTTTCGAATGTTATCACCCCATTAAATGGCCGTTATTAGCGCTCATCACTCCCATACAATAGCTTCAGAATGTTCCTCCTCTACCTCCTGCTCGGTAGGTCGTTATCTTGTGACTTTAGGTTTAGGAACTTGTCCTGAGTTTTTAGGATGAGGGTTGGGGGTGGGGTAAGGTTATGAGTAAATATCCATCGTTACCTGAATTGTAAACACAGGTTTTAAATAAAGTTAACAAAAAGGAAGCTACCGGTTTTAAACGTGGGCGATGCTGAAAAAAATTCAAATGCATATTATCAACGATAAGAATGGTAGATGGGTACCTTATAGCCTGCTAGAAGGTAGAGGAGGCACATTCTAAGACTATTGTATGGGAGTGATGATCGCTAATAACGGGCATTTAATAGGTTGATAACATTCGAATCGGGTGGGCGGCAAGTCAAAAGTGTACACTGCAAGGACCATGAATGGCCAACAGGCTGTGCTTTGGACATCCCTGTTTAATAGAAACTAAGTCAAATGCAAGGCCCTTTACTGTAGAGATAGTCAGGGAAGTTTGTCTTAATTCTGCCCCTGTCTGTATTTCCTCATGCAAGGACTTCCTCCTTTTAAAACAGATTCACACACATCCTTTCAGAAGAAAAGAAACCCACAACAGATATTTTCAGCTGGGTTTACTGCTCAACAGCTGTGCTTATAGTTTTTATTCTTATTTTCTCTTTACAAGATATTATACAGTCGAAAATATGTTAGTGTTCTTAAATTATAAGCATTGAAATAAATCTAAGAAGCTCCATTCTTTTCAAATCAAAATGTTAATCAGTGACTATAGCTAAAACAGTTTTTACTGGATATAAATAATTTTACAAGGCATGTAAATATTGTTCATGTTATGTCAGGCATCTGTGTGGCTTTGCTTTAAAACAAGAAGACATTCTAACAAATCCATTAGACTGGATAATAAAACAGCGACAAGTGAAAGAGATGATGAATGTGTGGATTTAACCACCTCCTATTCCTATTATGAATTTTCAGGGAAAAGTTCAAGTCTGCTCTATCTGTCCTGCATATCAAGCTTGCAGATTACAATCCATCTTGGCTCAGGGTTGGGATGGAGCACCTTTAAAAGAAAAGCTCTAGGGGGAAGAGCAGACTATCTGTAGTGATACATACAGATTTTTTGGCAGGGCTTAACAGGCCAGATAAGTCTCTTCCTGCAAAGCTTTGCTTCCACAGCAAGCATTTTCCTCTGTGGTTTTTACTTTCCTTCCCAGCCACGGGGTGATGAATCTAAGGCTATACGCTCTCGCTCTCTGCACCACAACCTCAATTTTGTTCCATCTCCGAATAAAATTCACCCAAGAGACAGCCACACAGTACCTGCCATAACACACAAGGCCAGAAATATGACGACATATTCAATCGAATATTATTTCATTATTCCCCTGCTTCGATAAACATGTTCTTCATGTGTGTACACATGTAAAAAATGTCCCAGAAAACATTATTTGCTTCACTTACTGCTGTTGTTTTGCATTAACAAATCTTTTTTAAAACACTCTTTAACATGAAACACATATACATAAAACACGGACATTTGCGACCAGAAGAGAGCTAGCTTGAAGGATACGTTTCTGTTTGACATCTTGAGTGCGGGAGTTTTTCCTCAGACAGTAGGGGGCGTTGGAATGTGTTTGGGTTTCAAACCAGCAAAAAGAGGTTCAAAATAGGTTCAGAGACAAAGAGGAAAGGGTGGCTGCTTATTTCGTACCTTTTTACAGTTTTGGTTGTTTCGTGTCAAACTTTTACGAAGACCAAATGGAGCCGTCTGGTACAGGACATTTCATACAGACAATGCATCGCTGGGACGTTTCATACGCACTTTGACAAATGATGATTTGCAAGTAGTTTTCTGTATCCCAATCATACTACTCTTTACTGTAAATCTTTATGTCTCCAGTAAATAACATGACAGCAAGAGGTAAATGAGAGTAATCTTGCTTTAATCAGAGGTCACAATCTGTGATATTTCCTAAAAGTCTGTTATACATGGATGAGAACCATGTGTAGGAAGTAATATAAAGCTCTCTGAACAATGAAATGGTTTTTTACAGGTACTAAATGATAATACCTAGGTACAGAATGAGCGTATTTAACTGACAAGGGGGCAGATTGACCTGGACTCAAGGGAAAGTCATGCCCCAGGAGTGTTTGAAGTGCAAAGCAGGAGGGCGTTTTTCGTCAATCACTGGTAAAGACGGAGAAAGGTGGGGAAGAGTCGTCTGCCTCAGAGTTTGGAAAAGAGAGTTACGAAGACGATGAAGAGGAGGAAGGACAGATGAGAGTGAAGCATTGAGCTGTAGGCCTGCCAGTCAGATAAGGAGAGGCTTAAAGAGTAGATTGGATTGTGTATAGACCTTTTCAGTGGGGGAATAATGCGGTGCAGACTCAGTAGACAGCAGGAAGGGGAAAAGATAAAGGGAAGCCAAAGACGTTAAGGACAGAGACAGCAAAACTGGAGAGATGATTCCCAAGATGGGGGCAGAGATGAAGTGGAGACGGCCGAGGAGTCAGAGAGTGATGCGGCAAGAGATATCATGTTACCAGCACACACGAAAATAATTAGCTGCGGGTCAACCAAGAGAAACGTGCGAGTGGATTAACTGGACCTAAAATAACTCTGGAGCTGCACCTCTTCCTGGTAAGCCCCTTTCATCAGACTCCTGAGAGCATCCGCCAGCCTCTGGAGGCCGTGACGTCATTCCAGTTCGTCGGTCACTGGCCGCTGAGCCAGCCGTGGACATTCTCTCAGGCACAAACAGGAAAAATATTGCCTCCACCACCACCTCCACCCCTTCTTGTCGGGTGAAAAATGTGCAGCTGTTACTGTAAGCCTGTGCTCTCTTATAGGGGCCAGAAATAGCCCCCCTTCAGCCTGGGCAGGGACACAGCGACAACCTCCATTAGCTCAAATGTGAGAGGATTGAATCACCTCCGAGCTCCAGGGCTTGAACTTCTATGTGCGTCGGCTGAGAGCAGGAATCATATTTCTCTCTCACTATCACTCTCTGTTTTTCCTCTACGTGAGGTTCAGTGTGCGCTCGCAGCTCCGCTCAGTGGATGTGATTGAGTCATAAACATTAAAGTGAAGGGGGAAGATTCTAAACACACGAGTGGTGGTCTGTCTAGTTATGTGCATGATAAGGCCTTAAAGACTTTTACAGTTAGCCCAGCGATCGCAAACGCCGTCTCCGATGAGGCGTTGTAAAAATTATTTGACACTGTTGCACAGTAAAATACAGGGGCTATTCTTACAGCCAGTGCTGTCTTGAGAGAGTACAGATAATGGGAAATAATGGGGGTTGCATCAGGCTGGGCAGAAAAAGAGGGAGCAGACTAGAAGAGTGGAGGCAGTCATGGAGAAGTCAGACCTTTATCTACAGGAGCAAGAAAAAGAGGGGAAGGAAGAGAAAGAACAGGACAGAGCAGTTAGCATATAAATCATTTCTGTAATTTGAATTAACAAGAAAGTCCAGATAGGTATTGGAATATGAGAAAGAAATGGGATGGGACAGGAGGGTGTGGGGGGGTAGAAAATAGCAAATCAGAAATCAGCGTTAAGAGAGAAAGCTGGAGTTTGACACATCGCTTGTGGAAAGGAAAAAAGAGCAAATTGGCTTGTCCCCGCAGCCAGGGATTTGTGATGCGTATCGGACGCACTCTAAGAAAAACCCTTTTTCAGAGGATAGGATCACAATGAAAGGAACCAGAGAGGCAAAACCCAGGGAGCAGCCTTTTTAGATTTTGTTATCAAGCCCAGGCCGTCTCAGGGTCTCACTTCAAATGGCATATCTTATGACCTAACAAAAGCAGTCAGGGAGCCGGGCTGGTGTTAGAGATTATCGTGACATCTGGGCCCACGTACAGTAGTAGTGTCTACATTCTGTGACAAGAGCAGATATGATTTAACGTATTTATTCAAGGACTCAGATACTGTAGTGCTGGATGTGAAGTAGATTTGTGCTTTAACTCTCTTGCGGTGGCCTGTTATTTGAAGGTGAACCGTTTGGAGAGGCGGGAGAGGAGGCCAGGCGGCTCAGACCTCCCAGTCCCTCCCTCACCACTGGAACCTTCCTCCCCATTTTGCTGGGTCAGCTCCAGCTCAATGGTCATAAGCACCCGACCAGATCCCTCTTCGCCACCTTCCCCCACCCTCTCCGTCCCTTTGATGATGGTGTGCTGCTCTTTCAGTTTGGGCTGAACCTTCGCCGCCAGTACCTGGCGTACGGGCTGGAGCAGCCCGCCCCAGCCCCTCCCCGTATCCTATTTCTTATCCTTGCGAGACTCCTGCTTCTTCTTTTCCGAGGCGGCCGCCTTCACCTTGGAGGGATCAGCGGGAGGCGCAGGGCCCTGTGGGAGGAGGGGGGAGAGGGGGTCGGGGGGAGGAAACAAGGGGAGGAGAGTCACTTCAGGAGGAAAGGAAGGCAGCAGGAGAGGACGTGAGAGAGGTGAGAAGATGAGAGATGGAGTTAGACTGGACAGGCGGAGCTGTGTGAAGAGAGGAGAAAAACACATTTAGAGAAGGGAGAGATATAGATGGTTGAGGAAGGAAGGGAGACGCAGTCCTTTTAGGGGAGGGGGTAGCAAGTGAGAGGGGGCGGTGTCCAGAGCTGTAAGGGGGTGACAAAACAGGTAACCATGCGTTAGGATGGGACACAGTGGCAGGCAGACTCCTTACACCTGCGACAACTGAGTGACATTTGATCAATAACACACAATCATTCCCACACACACAACCAGAGTGGGTTTTCACAGCCAATTCATCAAAAAGTTGACTTTTAATCTCCGAAATGTAGGGATTATATCCAAAGAGATTTTTTATTAAATACCTTGCAGGGCAGCTGGATTCCTCTGATACTAGATTGCAATCATGTTTCTGGCTGCAGAATATCGTTTCAAACCAGTAAGCTTTCTGGTTTTGAGTTTTGAGTAGAGATGTACTAAGGAAACATCTGAACCCGATTTGGAGGATTTTTAGCTGACTGGTGATTAACTGGTCTGAAAATCATAAAATCTTTTTCCGATTAGTGAACGCACTATACAAAGCATTAACAAGTTGCAGCAACCCCACTATTCTATGTGGAAGCTGTTTCTGAATTCAAAAGAAAAATTGAGATTGTTGTTGGTGCATCTCCATTTTCAATTCCAGCATTATTGGGATTTTATCCAAAAGTTCCTGCAATAATTTTTATTGTTTTGAGCAGAGATGCACAGATAAATCATCTGTTGACTGGAATGATCAAAGTTTTAGCTTGATCAGGTCAGAACCATCTCAAAAGTCTGAAATTTTATCTATCAATTTATGCTGACAACAACTCATTTTGGTGTGGAAGTTGTTACCGTGAGAAGAAGAGTTAAACTTATGTACTTCAACATAAGGGAAGTGTCTAAAGGGAAGTCACAGGAAGCGTGCAAGCTGTTTAAAGCTATCTAAAGGAAACCGATCTTTTTTTCCTTTTAGGTTGCAAGAGAGAGTGAGAGAGACAGACTTTAGGAAATAACAGGAAGGGGAAACTGAGATTGGAAATCACATTTCTATCCATTTCTACTTTCAATTTAAACAATTATATCCCAGTCAAAATCATGCAATCATGTTTATGCCTAAAAAAGATATTTCTAACCAATCAGCATCCTTCCTCTAGGTTATCTGTTTGAAAACAGTCAGTGTGTTGCTTTAGTGTCCGTAATGTCAGGAGAGTATATCTTCATTAAAAAAGAGCAAATGGAGAAGAAAGGATGTTTTTATTTCTCCCCAGTACAAGATTTATCCGATTGGCTGATCGAGAGATTCAACCAGTTATCTGCTATGTTTTCTTTTGGGGGTTTTTTTTCTTTCAATTGCCAGCACTTTTTCAAACATCTTCGACTTCCCAGATGGTTAAATGTGTAAAACCATCTGCTTCCTCGGATTGGGGGAAAAAAAGTCTCCAGTGTGTAGAAACATGTTTACAAATGTCTGAATTTCCATTGCCTTTGGTGTTCTGTTGTTTGTGGAGAATATTTCAGTGTGTAGTTGGATTTTAAACTCAATGAGCAACTGTAGGACACAAGATTGCTTTGTGCAGGACATTTAACACTTTTTTTTATTCTGTCATCTTAGATTTAGATTACATGTTTTGTAAAAATCCTTAGAAATAAATATTTTATTGCAGGAAAATAAACTTACACTGAAAATCGTAGAAAAATACAACCTTTAATTTGGGAACATTTATTCAGTGGGTGAAAAAAAATCCCATGTTCAAAATATTTTTTTTTACAGATTAATGGAATGGAACAATTATGGATACCCACAACCATCCCTTTAAAAATAAATTTTACTGAAATTCTTTTTTTTAGAATTCATACTTTAAAACCAAGGCAAATTTCTCACATTTGCATTTAATGGTTCCCACGGCTTTTTATTCCACCTTATACGTGGTTCTTATCCATGTATAGCACGTAAGCAAGAGACCATGCCATTCAAATTTTTTGTTTATCTATAATATTTGGAAAAGAATATAAGTAAAAAGCTATTCATCCACATTTGACAATATTCCCAATTAGAGAAAAAATCTAAGTGTTTAAAAAGCAAAGTTGGAGGAAGACCCTATATTATTTTGCCACCAAACACAGTGATGATGGTTTAGAAGGAAAACAATCACTTCAAGTTTCCATAACAAGATGCCTTCTACATGTCAATTGACTCTTTAGGAGGAGTTCAAGAAAATGTAAATGTGAAGTTTATTAAACTCCACTAGGACTTTAGCTTGAACTGTGCTTTCTTTGGAGGGGTTTTCAATCGACTTTTTGGCAACTCCAAGTGGGTTTGGGCAAGAAAGAAAGGATGAATATATGGGGGAAAAGCCTCATCCCCACAGTGAAGTATGGTGGAGGATATTTGATCCTGGGTGCCTACTGCTCTTTCAAAGGCCCTGGGAACCTTGTTGAAGTGTGTCATTAACTCCTTGATATACAAGGACATGTTGGGTAAAAATCTGGTGGTCTCCTCCAAAAAACTAAATAACTGGTCTTTGGTGTGTCTTTTACAGAATAATGATCTTAATCAGAACACAAATCAGTTTTTTCCCCATGGCACATCGAAGTCCCCAGACCTCAAGCCTATCTCTTGGACAAACTCCTACCCGCATACTGATGTATGTGAATGCACCGATTGTCCCTGCATATTCAGTTCAAAGTTGGAGGAAATGTGTATTAGATACAACAAAAAAAGAATTAGCAGTGTATTTGATCAGGGAACCATTTGCTTACTCAGCTTTGCATTGATTTTTGTTCTTCTTCAAAACCCATATTATCTTTAAATATTAATGGGACCTCGACTCTTGTTATGCCACAATTCTCTCCCACTCACTCCGTAAATTGTCTGTGCAACATATAAGCGATGTCTGAAAACCATCTGCAGGAAAAGAAAATCTATAAAAGGAAGAGCCAGAAGGTGGAAAACTCAAATACTGTGGCACTTCAGCACAACAAATCCATCAGGAATGACTGAACCAGGTGGAGATAAGGTCAGGGCTACACTTAACCTCACAATAGCTGTATTCCAGTGCATTAACCTGTCAGTTAACCTATTGAAAAGTATAACAAGTGTGCAATAATGCTCTAATGGAGCTTAATGAAACTTCACACACGTGTAATGGTTTTTACAGTATCATGCTTCTTTAGACGCTCTTCCACAGGTTGAATTGGGGGCCATTGCATTGTTGTGTACACAGAGCAGACAGAGTGAGCAGGACAGGATCTGAGGCTTGGAGACTGAAATAATTTGGCTCTAATACATCAGCTTAGTCAACGGTGGAAAGCCCACTTGAGGCTTTTTCCACCCACTGAAGCTTCAACTAATAATACCCCACTGATTGCATTACAGAATTTATCATTTTTAATTATCCACCCTGCAAAGGCAGCACACGATTGAAGGCGCCTGCTGCAGTAGACACCCAGCTCAGCGGGGAAGCAGCGCAGGCCCAGCCGGTGTCATTATCTCCGATTATACTTACATTCTCTCATACATCACTGCATTGTTTACCATTATGCTTCCTGCAACAGGCTCGAGCATTTGTTCTGCAGAGCTCCCACACTAACGACGGGCCTGCTTCGTAAAGACACACCCCAGGCTGCTCAAGCAGAATGCAGCACCACCTTGGTTACAGGGGGGCTGCACACACTTCAAAGGAAACGTAAGGTACAGTGGAGAAATAAGGAGAGGACGGGGTATGGGAGGGAGAAGGGAAAGTGGCTGCATCCCCTGCTGCATACTAAGGAGAGAGGAGGTGACAGGTGAGGAGGGAGATTGAGAGGTAGATGAGGAGTGAGAGGTAGTGATTTCCTGTCCAGCAGGAAAGTGGATCAGAACCTCGAGGACCTGAAGGAGGGAGGAAGAGGAGAGGAAAAAACTGGAGAGGGAGGAGGATCGAGGAGGAAATTGAGGGGGAATCAACACAGGGATGGGGGGGGGTGGGGGGGATTAGCTTACAGATGGATGGTTGCTTCCCATGGTCAGCAAGGAAGCCAAAGGGAAGGAGAGGAGGCTGAAAAGGGGAGAGGAAGACAGGGAAGTGGATAAAAGGAATCTGAATGAGAGAAAGAGAGTGTGGGTGGGAGTGAACTTAAGTGGGAGGCAATAGGGAGACGATGGAGAAAGAAGAATGGGTCCGTTGTATGTGTGTGCGTGCGTGTGTGTGTGTATGTATGTATGTATGGGTGTGTGTGTGGGAGCTCAGATCGATACCAAGTGCACTCAATTATCATTCCAGAACAGTGTGTCTGTGCTTATTGTTGGGAACTTTTCTCTGAGTGGGACTGCAGGGGTAAAGTCTTCTTCCTCAACTCCCTCTAATGGGGGGAGCATGATGGCACACACCACCCGGCCCCACAATCCCTCTTTTCACTTCCTCACCCCACAGTTTCTAGGGTTGTAGTGCAAGCAGAGCAAACAGTTAAACAAAGACGGTGAGGCTGATAAAAAAAATAATAAAGTAAAACTTAGCGTCAGCAGAGCCTCCTAATAAGGGCTATTTGATCAAACAACCGCTTATAAGCGGGCCACGAAATCCCCAAGGCCCGACTGCGTGTGGCGTAGCAACAAAAAGCAAATCATCTCAGTGGAGGAGGAGGGAGGGGGTTGGTTGGGGGGGGGGCATAAATAAACTGAAATATAAAGCCGCGTGAGCCCAGATTGAATATCTGCTTTTGCTCTATGTTTGTCATCCGAACACAGGCTTGCAGGAGAGTAACTGTAAATGACAGCGTTGTCAAATATTCCAGTGTCCTCTTGGTGGCGAGTTATTTATTCATATATGCACTGTCACACGCTGCAGGCACTTGAGAGCAGCTCAAGAAAAACCTGACAATCACACGACAGTAGAAAGGAGAGCGGAAGACAGGGGGGGAGAAAGAAGGGCTCCGCAGAGATGAGGGAACTTGTTTAAGGCAGGATGGAGAGTTGTGGTCCTCAACGTTCTTGCTACAGTATATGACTGCAATAAGGCGCATGTGTGGCAGCTATTGGCTATTAAGACATAATCTTAAAAACAAATATCCATAGACTGTTCTTTAGATTTCTAGGCTGCCAATTTTCCTATTCACAATCAGACGTTTGGATATATCAGACGTATTTTATGACTTAAAGTTAATTTGTAATAGAAGTTCAGGTCCAAGAGAAAAAATTAAGTTGGAACAAAGAAATGCTCATGGCATTTTTACTAGCCATAAGCGCTATCTTAGATATCCAAAATGAAAGTATTTTAAATATCTCAAATCTCACGTTTATTTTTTATTTTTTTATTATTTAATTTACAAAAATATAATTAGATGAAAGTATGAAAATGACTATTTAAAAATCCTTTGTAGAAATTAGTAAAATAAAGAAAAACTTCTAATCTCAATAGAGACACTAACAGCTAGACTAAGTTTAATTTTTGATGTAGAGAATTTCCTTTTTCAGATACAAAATAGTTGGGAAATTTGTCCCTATGTGGCGGTTTCCAATGGATAAGTTTATAATAATTATCTTGAACTGAATTTGATTATATTTGATCAATAGTGTAATAAACAGGACTGGATTGCCTTTTTTTAAATGAATTTGGACTGATCTTAATTTTATATAATTAGAAAACGAGTTACATTTGCTATAAATTGCCATTGCATCAAATAAACTCAACAGAACTGGATATCGTGGCTTAGGATACCATTTTAATATAAAACGGGTTAAGTAAAAATTGAAACTATTAACTGCTTGACTATCCTTCAATATTTAAATCCTCTTTAAAATGGGGTATTTATACCTAGAATGAACATTGTGGACTTTTTAAAACTGGTTTATTGAGAGGTCTCAGAGTATGTGTACAGACAACTACTTGTCTAGAACTTTGAAGTAAAGAGGAGTCTTTCTCAAGTTTCAGTTCTGGTGCCTATTCTCTTCTCTAATTACAAAAATAATCTTGGTGTTTGTCAGAACTAAAAGCTGTGGTTCACTTCAATGCAGAAGATCCAATAATACATACAATGGCAATACATTGTCTTTAATGTGTTTTTAACCCTTCTTAAAGAACTCCGACTAAATACAAATTGGCACTCACCGATGCTTTATGCTTCAGAATTACTAACCTTATAGACTATCTGCAGAGTTATGTTTTAAAAGTATGTTAGCACTTTGCTTAATGAGAACCTTTGAAGTCAACGTTGATTAAAAGAAATATCCATATTAAAAGTTTAAACCAGAAGAAAGTTTTAGACTAAGGTAAAATATTCTACATGTGTATTGTTTTTCAAAAACACTGAATGTGGTTCAGGTGCAAAAACAAATACTAATCTTTAGGAATAAATGATAATTCCTTGTTTTATATGATTTTTGTTTTACCTTGTGTAATTCATGTGTTCTGTGTTATATTTCTCTAATGTGTTTAGCCTTAGTTTTATGTTTTCCCTTTCTCTGTGTTTAATTTTTAAACATTTGCTACTCATTTTGACCAGGACTAACCGGCAGAAGGGATTTATTTTCATGACAATAGCCCATTATTGGTTAAATAAAGCATCAAATAAATAAAAGAAATGCATTTCAGGATATATCTAGATAAATGCCTATTTCTAATAATTATGAAAAAGGAGGTCATAAGATACAAAAGGAAAGCTGTTACACCTATTGATATTGATTTTGAATAGGAAGAGGCCTTTTTCAATTTCCTGTCTAAAATGTTGATTTTAAGTTCAAGTCTGCAATACATATGCTGTTTAGCATTTAAAAGTTAAAACTGATATTTAAACCTAAGGTTTTTGTAAGGATCTCAGAGATTCAGGTCCCAAACAACACATTTCTAAATTATTAATACTGGCATCCCTGATGACATTCCACGCCCAATACCAGTTGTTTGAAACACTGTCCAAACCCTTCTGTCAACTGCATCCTCAGTGAGCCTGGTAGCTAGAAAGAAAAAATTATAATAAAAGCACATTTTCATGTGTTCGTGGTCTAACAATCTGGGTTTTCATGAACATTTCAGTTTTTATGATGTTGTTAATGGAGAAAGAGACTGCATCGGCTGCCCCATCACCCTGTCTAACAACAGACTGGTCTGCAATGTTATGTGGGGGAGAGAAGCTGAAAGAATACGTATTTTCACTTTTTACAAGAAACTAAGTTTATAAAGCATGAGAATATTTTTATCTGTACTTTTACTTTAGTCTCGCCATAGCTAACTTGAACGACTCACCAAAGTAAGAAAGGTCATATCAAAACAGACAGCAAACATGCTAACATTACTCTAGCATGTCAGCAAACTGCTCCACTTAGGAATATTATCAGCAGGAGAAAGACACACGTTTATTGAAGACTGTAGCTATTTGTGTCACTCCTGACAGATCTATAGAAAAATAAATAATTAAAGCTATGCCAGGTCCAGGTGAAGCATAGTCAAAAAAACGATAGCTGCTTTTTTAACCTAGTTAACCTCTGTTTGGAGCAATATAATAAAACTACATCTGGGACGTCTGTAAAATCTCACTTCAGAAATTTTTTTTTGAATCTAGATCAAGCTTCTAAGTGTGCGTTTTGTCACATCATATATAACATAAGGCAGGGGACTCCCACTACAGCCCTTGAGAACCACTGATCTGCAACTTTTAAATGCATTACGGATCCTGAATCAAATAAGTTGCTCATTATCGGGTCTCTGCAGAACTCGATGACATGCTGAGTAGATAATTCAAACATTTCTGGCATTGATTTATATAAGCCTATTCCAAAATGACGCAATTTGTGTTGAGGACAAAAAAGCCTGATCCTAAACCTAGCTTTCCTAGAACATACTTTAATTCCTAATTGTCACTTGTAGCAATATTAATTTAGATATCTTTAATTTCCTGATTACTAATGTCATTCAGTCTCAGAGGAAAGCTATTAGTGCTATCTGAAAAGAGTAATTAGAGATAGGCATGTGGTTTGATTATATGTTACAATGTATTGCCATACTACCGCCTCGATCTACCTGCGGCTAAATGACATAGCTGTCACAGCAGCACCTTTGATTTCCCGACTCTGGTATCTTTGTGTGTCTCCAGTTTCAAAGCTGAGTTTTAATTGACAAAAATGCCTTGAACTCAAATCCCTTGACGTACTTTTCTCCCCCTCTCATTATCAGCACACTGCTTCCAGTCGATTACAATACTCCCACGCAACCCTGCAGCCCACCACATCACCGCAGAGTAATCAAACATAACTTGCCCTGGTGGCTTGTTTTCACAAAAGCATACAAGCCACAAAAAAAGTCTGATTAATCCACCTCTTGAGGCGATCACACTCCCACAAGGAAGAGAAGGGGACATAAAAAAAAATAAAAAAGTAAAAAAACAACATGGCTGGCGCGCAGCAGCAGCGTAAAAGCACTGATAACAGCCTAGACCATAATAGGCCCAGTGATTTTTTTATTTGACTCCCAGTGAGCGAAATCAGCAGCTCCTGTCTGTCTCCCCACTGCGAGCAAATCACAGCTCCATTCAGTCCACAGCACCGGCATTACTCCCCGTAACCCGGGCTGGGTCATTTCACAGCCACTGCTTTGATTTTCTGGCCCTGGGCTGTTTAGGCCCCCCCCACCCCCCACCCAGAGGGAAATGAAGGAAAGGGCGAGGGCCACAGGATAGAAAGGAAGGCTGAATGCTGAGGCAGCAAGAGAATTTTATCAGCTTGAATGTCGTTATTAGAGCTGGAGGGGGCCAGGGTTTGAATGGCATGTTATTTTGTTGTTGTAATGTTGCTGTAAGGAGGAGTCTGCTGAGTGTGAGGCCAAAACGGAGCTGCCTGGACTGCCATTGGAGAGAATGCGATTATAACAGCGTGCCGCTATGCACTGTCATGTCGGCTGCACTGCCATAAAGAGGAGATGAATATTCCCTTTGACGACACGCTTTCTGATCCCAAATTCTCTGAACAATCGCTGAATGCTATTGTCATCTTTCCAAAACGACATCTGATGATGACAGCAAGTCAATCTGTTGCATTTGTTGTTGCAAGCTGGATGCATGTGTGGGAGAGGAGGAAGAAGGGGAGAGGGATGCTGAAGGAGAGGCAGAGTAGAGGGAGTGAGAGGAGGAGAAGGAAACTTGCCTGTCTCTGCTGTGATCCCTCTTTCTTTTTCTTGCCATGTTTGCTGGAGGGGACAAAAGAAAGACAATGTCAGGATGTCGAATCTATCTCTCCCTCCAGTGGTCACAGGGCAGCACTGCCTGCCAGCTATCATAAAGAGACCATCATCTTAATCTACTGGCCTGTCTCAGACACAGCCTCCAGGTGCCAGATGTGTTAGGATGGGAAAGGAATTTGCAAGGCGTCGGCTCTATCATTGTCATGATCCAGTGGATTATCCACTCTGAAAGTGTCGCTTTAATACTTTTAGTCATCCTATTTTGGACCCATGCTTGCTGTTTTGCTGATTAAATCTAATTGAAAGCTTGTTATCTACTTCCAGTTTTTAAAGCTTTAGAAAAACAAAAACAAACTAAGACTGAATCCCATTTTCTAGGGTTATCCAAACTCCTGTCACACCTATAGCAAACAAAAGTTTCAACAAAACATGGTTCCAAATGTACCCAAGCTAAAAGTAAAAACACTTAAATGTATGAAAAGTCTTTATTTTTTTGTATTTAGATAATGCATTGCCAGTGTTATCCAAACATCTTATATAGTGTACAGTTGTTCCAAAAACACTTTAAGCTACTGCTATGCCTGTTTAAACGTGAGAAAATGACAGGAATTTTACATTAAGCCCTGTCACGTCTTTAAAATATGTGTTTTTGCTTTCATTGTGCTCCCAGTGTGAAAAGGGTGCATGTTTATTGCAAGTAAGGATGTGAAATTCAGGATTCAGCTATGTATGGACGGGATACAGTACATTGCTGCTTTTGTCATGACGTCTCCATCTCGTATTTTCTTCACTATTAATGGAATAACTGACCTGCAGGAGAATGAAATTTCAATGCCCCCAGTGGTCAGATAATAATTACATAAGTTATTCAGAAAGAAGGTGACACCGTCTGTTTCAGTTCGAAGTGTCCCAAGTTGAGTGAATCTTCAGCGGCGAGGACTAAGCATTTGCATAATTTTGCATGAGATTAAGTAATGCTGATATTGGATTCCTGCTGCGATATTTGAAACACATTTACATATTTTGGGTGTGAGTGGGGAACATGTGCGTTATTCATGTCACTTGTAATCTGTAGCACTCAAACAAAGGAATATTTGATATATCCCCCCAAAAACAGTGTAGCATCCTGGTTTGGGCTTGATTCACACGTTAGGATTTTAAAATTATCGCAAGAGTTTCAGGCCACACACACTGTGATAAAACAATCACGAATATTCCTGTTTTGGTTCTACAGTGTGTGGTGTGTGGCCACACGGCAATGACGAGACACCACACTAACAGATTTTAAGTCCTTGCTATACAAAGATATGGAGGTGAACTGTTTTTGTTTCCACTGGTAAACGTCGGTACACACTTTCCTCTGACTGATCTCTGTTTCTATGCATTTGTGAACTTTTGTGGTCAAGTGAGCCGACACTTGTAAATAATAATTGACGCTTCCAGGTGTATCGCTGCCTGTCACTTCGATTTCTGATTGGCTACACCTAACATTCAACAGGCTGCCATGCTCATTTTGTCCTCGGAACACACCACACGCTGCGATATCGGGTAAAGACAATCCAACATGTTGAATATCCCTAATTTGTGATCGGAGCGGTCCCGACGTCCTGCAGAATAGACCAGTGCGCTCTGAACACACCACACATGGCAGAAATATCTGATAGGATTATCTTAAGAGCCATCCCTATAATCAGGGAGTGTCGGAAGGTGAGAATCGGGGCAAAAATCGGCCTGAAATTCTAGCCGTGTGAAATAGGCCTTAGCTAGTGATCAATGTATGGTTGCTACAGTGGTAAATGTGGTGTTCACAGTAAAGTGAAGCTGGAGAGTTATTTACGAGAGTTAAGTCACTGTGATAGCATCTTAAATATTATTTCCATGTCTTAGTTTATGTTATTACTGTAGATAAGTAATAAAGAGCAGGTAAGGTGGTGGGAATATTTAATTTGAATGGTATTTGAGTAATTATTCGCTGTCTTAGTGTGAACAACATCCAGGACAACTAGCCAAGCTAAAGAAAACAAGCATGTTGTTCGAGGATGATGTTTTTGGATAGAATGTGTCAGATTAACGGACAACAGACGTCAGAGCAGCAACATATCTACCGGACATTCTGGCTTCATGCCTTACTATCAGACTGGCATGGACTTGGTTCTTCAGCAGCAGGACAAGAAGACCTAAGGAGACGGGCTGGAGAAGATAAATATTGATTGCTAAATACTACACAGTTTGTTAAAATAGAAGGGTTTGGAGATGCAAACTGCTTTGTGCACACTGTTCTTCCGTGTTAATCAACATGCTGTAATAAATCCTTAAAACGCCTGAAGGACATCAGTCTCTTCAAATCATTGAAACACAGTGTGAGTATGAAACTTTTAAGACCTACTTGATTACTCTAACTAAATTTAAGTTTAATTTTCTTTTCACATTTATTTTATTTACCAAGGTAGCACATGATAATATGTCAAATTAGACATTACAGTGTTTTTGGTGGGGATTTTTTTTCTTGTGACAATATATTTCAATCAGTAATGCTACACTGTTTAGTCACAATTTCCTGCTTATTGATAAGACGTCTAAATCAACTAAATTAATTGCTATGAATCAAGCTACTTATTCTAAGTGCTATTACACATTTGTTTTAAAGTGTGCCCCTGAAAGACCTTTTTTTTTTTTAAATGGCTAAAGAACTCTTTCTACTCAACAGAAACAACTGTGACTACCTAACCCATAGCAACATAGGCTTATTCACTAAGGATGGACAAAGGGTGAAATGGGATTCAGCCTTGATCAAATGGCCTTGGCCAGACATGTGTCGGTGCCAGGGATGGGCTCCGGCCTCTGCTCCCGCCCCTTGCAGAGACCCCACAGTCCGGGCACTGACCTGACGCTAAGGCTGAAGACGCGACGCGCCACCAAGAACCTCATTAAGTAGTAGATGACCACAATCAGCACCAGCAGGCCCAGCACCACCCCGATGATGGCTCCCGTGATCACACCCGCTTGGATGGGCACTAGGAGTGGAAGAGAAAAGGGGGAGAAGGAGTAGGACAGAGCTAATCAGATCAATACAGATAATCTGTGAATAATCAGGGGGGAGATATGGATTGCAAATGAAGGAGTAAGAATGTGAAGGAGGAGGACAAACAATTAAGGAAAAGGATAAAAGATTACAGTGGCACAGAGGAGGAAGAAAGGTTGACTAAAAGATGAAAATGTACGCATAGAGCAGAGGTAATAAAAAAAGGGATAGAAGGAGAAAGAGATTACAGAGAAGATGGAAAAAAAATGGAGAAAGTGAGAATGAGGCGGCAGACAGTGACAGCAACCTAAAATGTAGATTGAGATAAAATTGTAATTGATTTCATTTAATAGTGCGATAACTTCTCTGATAAATATTCCCTTGCTGATGCACTGAGATCAATTTCAAAGTTTGGAATGATTGCACCAAACTGAGAACATTTGCTTTCCGATAGAACGTAAATTACTGTGAGATAAGACGAGATAAGCCTTCCAAAAGTTCTCATAGCTCTTCAACTCTTTCACGTTACAACCACAAACTTTAACGTACTCAATTGGGATTTTGAGTGACAGACCAACAAAAACAAAGTTCCCTTTTGGTCTGACCAAAGCACCTTCTTGACCTGTCTGCTCTGTTATTTGGTCTTCATGGTGCTGTTTGTTCATTAATATTCTCTAACAAACCTTTGAAGTATTCAGAGAACAGCTGAATTTTTATGGGTAACAAATTATACACACTTAAACTCTGTTTACTAACTAGGTCCCTTTGTAGGCAGTGCTTTCCACAGATTTTATTTAGGAGCATTAAAGTAGCTGAATAAATATGCACAGCATACTTTTTAAATTTCCATCTACAAAAGTTTTCTGAAAAACATGTATACTTCTTCAATTTCACAATCATGTACTACTTTGTATCTCTTAAAATTATACATAGGAATTTGTGGTTGTGATGTGATAGAAAGGCATTTTATATGATGGGACCAGAGCAAAGAAACGACCCCACCAATTTACTCACAATTCTCAAAGACCAGCAGCCGGACACTGGAGGGGCGCCCTACGATGTCAGGGGGGTTCTTGGCGTCGCAGGTGAAAGTGCCATTGTCACTGAAATCCAGGTTTTTGATCAGGATGGAGCCATCGCGACGTTTCGGGTTCCCCACGAACTCTACCCTGTCCTTGAATGGGCCTTTATTGTCAGGGTAGGCTTCACCACCGGCGTAGTGGGCGATCTGGGGAAGACAGGAGGTAAAACTGACCAATCGCACTTAAGAGTAACCGATTTCCTCTCGGCATCTCTAGTGTGACAGTAATTAGTAATCATTTCCTGCTGCTTTGGTGAAATTCTTAATATGGGCATAAAACAGATCTTATTTGAAAATGCACTTAAAAGCTACAGATTTAAATCTTTAGATATTGGACAGTTAGCCCTCCAAAAGGCATCTGCTGACCCTGCTGATGCTACATAGGCTCTAAATGCTCTATACCATCAGCAGGGTGAGTATGTATGAATGCAAAACGTTTTTTCAATTATTAGAAGTTCAAAGTTTTTTCAAAATGCAGCTCCTAAAAATTTACACTGCACCCAAATACATTCACCAATGTATCTCAAGCACATTGCACCTTAATCAATAAGCATATCCTCTGAGTGATTCTAAATTATTTCCTTTTTAACATAGATTAATATATAATGAGCAATGTCCATCTACTTTACTGAAGGAGGTCAAAATGGGAGCTTCCAGAAAAAAATGTTGTGAACCACTGATCTAATGAAGTCCCACAAAATCAAAACTAGCTGATGCAGTTATATTATTTTTTTATTATCATAATATAGTGGAGTTCGGTATTTGAAGGGTTTAGGGACCACAGCTGCCCACAAATATTTGAAATCTGTGAATACTTGATAACCCAACCAAGAAAGCTTATACTGGACTATTTTATTAGTTCAGACACCAGATATACCTTAATATGCATTAATACGCACAGTGGAAACTATGTAAGCATTGCCAGAAAAGCTAACATCTACAGTTTCTGCTCTTGAGGATACAGCGAACCAGTGACAAGGAAAATAAATGTTCCTTCATTGACTGCTTTGCACATACCAACTAATAGAATATATAGTAGCATTGTCTCTTGGGATCTCAGCTTCCAAGCTGCATTTTCTTTCAAATATTTTAGATATGCTTTTCAAAAAAAAAAAAAAAAAAAAAAAAAGAAATAGCAAATAGGACGATTTCCCCCAAATAATTTGGAATAGCACTCTACAGAAATATCTCTGAATACTGAAAAGCAAATAGGCAAGGCTCCACTGTGATTAATTTTACTGCATAATAATTACAGGTTTTCTGTTTTCATGTAAAAAACATAATTAGAACATGAAATAGAATTTGTGTTATTTTTTGAATACATCTTGTGGACTCTGTATTTTGTTCTGAAGGACATCATCATTCAGTGAAACTTTCAAACACTGCAACCTCCAATTCAACTTTGGACCGGTCCTGTAGCAATCTCTGTGTTTATATTGTACATCTAAAGTGGCATACCCTTTTAAGATGGAGAACAAGAGGAATACAGTGTTTAGTTTATGAACAGATTGGATTTATTTTAGATGTCAATCAGTTTGGTTCAGTTTAAATCCACACAGGTTTATGTTCACCAAAATCTCTGGTTGAAAAACCAAAAACAGAAATGTTTATTAGAAATCTTTTCCATTTTAGCTCCCAATATTTGTTGAATCATTCCTCGACCCATTGTGATGCCTCAAACCTAGCCAGATCAATCTGATATTAAACTTCCAGACTTTTGTGATTGACTCAATGTCTCTAAAAATCAATTGCCACATTTTAAAAATACAAGCAGAGGATGGGAAAAGAAAGATTTGTGAAAAAGTTAATCTTTCAAGGTGGGGAAAGAAATGAGTGTCTGAAGATAGGCTGGTAAATAGAATGAAAAGCTCCATTTCAAAGTGAGGACACTGCAGGGGGACAGATAAAGGCAAAGGAGGAGAGGGGAGAACATAATGAGAGAGGATAGAAGGACAAAGATGGCAGGGCTGGAGAGGAGGAGATTAGGTGAGGTGGACAGAGGTAGGCATGGTCAGGATGGGTTGAGATAGAGAGATTAGAGAGATAAAGCGATAATAGCAAGGAGAGAGAAATTAAAGTGCAGGAGACTGCTGGAGGAGAGGCAAAAAGTTTCTCCAACTGATGCCTATTAGAGAAAATTACTGACAATGTAGAGAGTAAAACGTTCTATATTGTGAGCCAAGCTCCCCATGTTAAAATGTAGTTCCTTAAAACTACCATGTATGCATAAAGAGGGAACACTAAACTCTCAGCTCTGTTTTTATTTGAAAATGCTTCCTATCCTAAAGAAAAAGCCCCTCAGAAAAGCTCTTCTGACTACATTTTTTGCCCCTCTTAGTGCCTGGCAGTAGCAGACAAAACAAAACAGTGCTTTGACAGAAAATGCAATCATTGTTTACAAGTCTAGATGTCTGTTAATGGTTCTCATTGTGACCAAAATTTGGCCTCAAGTGGTGAGTAGGAAACGCACAAGGCTCTTATTTAAGCAGAAAGAAGAAAATGCGAGCGCAGGCTATTTTTGTGGCTCTCTGTAAGAGGTGTTTTCAGACAGTAAATGCTCTGTTATTTCACAAATTGTTGCCATCTTTTGTTTGTCTGCCGTTGGCTCGTGGACATGTAGTGCACAATGATTTATCGGAGCTTCTTTGCTGAAACAGCTGCAGCCATAAACAGCTCTGATGAGGGTGGAGAGAGCAACTCGCACATCAATGTTTCAAGAAGTTAAAACAGATTTTGTTGAGAGAGTTCCGTGCATGATTTTTTTTTTTCTCCCTGCAAGAGTACACCTGTGCAGAAGCAGCTGTGGATTTTGTGTAGCATGGGTGTGAATGTAAATGGGAGCATTACAGAGATGCTGTCCCGTGAGCCGTCCGGTCTGTATCTCCAGGAGAAGGAGACGTCTTCCGAGACAGAGCGCCAGGAGAAGAAGGTGCAGGACAGCCGGATGTCTGAGCCCACCAGGGCGTGGCGCTCCCAGCCGGTGTAAATGGTTATGGCCTGGGATGGCTCAGGTGCTGCGAGACACAAAGCAGTTGCATTTTATATCACATTCAGTAAGAAATTTTATCAAGTGCAGGTTTGCAAACAAATGACGATTGACTGAACAGAAATGTGCAAATTCTGGCTGTTTTTGGTTCATTTTGGATTATTTGTCTAATTACAGAAAACATTCATCCACATTCATTAGTAGCTTCTCTAAATCGATATTGTGAATCCCAAATAATTAGATATGCACTCAGATTGACTAACTGTACATTTAGTGGTGTCAGAGCCTCCACTGATTCACTCATGCAGTCAGTAATTGCTGGAATAAGGACTGAGTCTCTAAAAGTCAAAGGGGACTATGTTTTTCTCCATTAATTTGGATAATGTTGGCCTAACTGTCTGCATTGTTTATGCTTGAATAATATTTAATGATCAATGTCAATTTGGTTTTAGATTCAATAAATAAATAAATAAATAAAAGCCATTATTGAATTTCCCTGAAAAAAAAACCCTCTTCACTCAGCATCTCAAACAACTTGCAAACTTCCAGCCAGGTGCACCATTCAGCACTGCTCACTTATAAGTTTGGATGATCTTCTGCAGGTCACAGCATCCTCACAGCTGCTTGTCTATAGGCTCTGAAGTCACACAGAGCGTTCTGACTGTTTTAACACCCACAGAGTAAAGTTCACAGCTTTCGCTGCGAGCGTCCTCCAGCGATATAACAAAGCCCCCGCACGGCTTGTCAATGAAATCACACTTGACATTTTTAATTAAAATTCTGACAAAAAAATATATATATCTACAAATAGCTGACAGGAAGGAGTCGGATGGAGGGGAGGGGTGTGTTTGACAGCCAAACGTCAGTTTAAAAGTCATAATATTAGTACTCCCTTGCTTTTCAACCCTGGAGGCACCTGCTGTTGAAGAGTTACATAGATTGATGTTGCAAGCTAATTTACTGCACTGTAGTTCATGTAAAAATGAGCAGGTTCTAATACAGGACAGGCATGTTTATTTGTATGTTACCTTTCACAAGCATACCAGCTAATTTAGAGAGCTAAAAGGACAAATGCAAAAACAAAGGAATACAAATGAATCTATCTATATAAATACTGCTTCCCTGTGTGTTGTTCTGGTGAAGAGGTCTCTAATGACCTGAGGGGTCTAGATAGATCATTCTGCAGCAGCAACTCTCAGATGTATACATGTAGTGCAGACCAAAGTCTAAAAGCAATCCTTTAACAAACAGGGAGCCAGTGCAGCGATTTAAGGCTGGGGTGGTAGACAACCCATTTTCTAAGTGTTGATCAGAACACGTCTATGCTCATATAACCTACTGAAAATATAAGCTTAACCGTTTTGACAGGAAACCTTTTATTCTGGCAATGTTTTTAAGCTGGTAGGTGGCTGGTTCGGTGATTGACTATATGTGGATACTCTTCAGTTTTTAGTCTTACTGAATCAAGCTTAGTGTTTAAATTTAATCTTGCATTAAAAACAGTAACTTATGTTTTTTCCTGCATTAATGTAAATGACATCCTGATGCATCCACTTATCAATTCACTAATTGGGTGACTGTAAGGGACTGTGTTTATGTTGTGACACTAACATTTTATATTTAGTGTCATTAACATATAGTAATAGGTTTTGTTAAATGCTAAACAACCTGATACAGCAGGATTCCATAGATCCTGAATACAAGTGGCCCAGGAATGGAGCCTTGTGGAACCCCATATGTAATCAATGTCTATTTTTCCTCAGATTTTTTACTTTCAAATGACACAAAGTACAGTCACGGTCTGCAAAGAAAAAGCTGAACCAGTTTACACAACACTTGACAATCCCACCCACTTTTACATTCATCAGTTTTCTATAATTAATTTTGTGGCACTGAGAAAGAACATTTTTGATTAACCATAGTTCAAATCAATGCAGAAAAATTCAAGAAAACAATTAAATCGCTTCAGTTAAGTATAAATCCTCTGCAAAGACAGGGTTTAATTCAGTACTAACACTTATCTCCCCCTATTTTCACCAGGTTCATTAGTTTTCAAGTAAGCAATCAAGACAAAAGCTTATCTCATTTAGCCTTTGACCTCACTTCAATGGGAAACGCCTTCGCTTTTAACAGATGAAATTCAGGGCAAGCTTTTTGGTCAACTCATCAAAGTTAAAGTGAAAAGATTATTTATTTTCTTTTATTACCTATTCCCAGGAGGACGACTGACGCCAGCGCCAAAACTCTTAGCATGGTTTTTTGGCTTCTGTTAAAGCTCCCCTCAAATAAAGAAGGATGGACGCTGCAAACTTGACAGGACTCAGTCGAAGAAGAGTCCCAACTCTGCTGGAAGCGTGAGTGGAAGGAGAAAAGAAAAACCGGAAAAAAAGGAGAGTGGACAAAGGGGAGCAGGACGCCAGAAGAGTTTGCTTCAAGACAACAGAAACCCCACTGTCCACTGGTTTATACCCAACCACACCCCTCATTTCAGGCACAGCCCGGCCCATTTCTCCTCTTCTCACACCCCTCGATGCATTAAGCACTCCCCTCCATCACTCTGAGTTTCCCTCCCTAGAACAAATTAACACACATTATCTGTTGAAGTGGGAGAAAAAAAAAGGCACCTGCGCCGTACAGTAGCTGAATTAATTGTGTGAACAATGGGCGACTGGGGGCGAATTTGCAAACTCTGAGCAGCATTTCAGCGTGATGGATGCAACATGTTAAATTAAACCCTCGTCATCCTGTGATTGAGCGCTGATTAACACTTGGAGTGTAGGTGAGAGGGAATCATAGCCATCTAACGTGGATCTGGGTTGCTCATGTGTAAATATCACTAAGGGAATAATAGGAGGTTTGGTTTCTTTTTACAGGGAGGATGGAGATCCTGCAGAGGGCTCAGTCCAGTGCTCTCTCCTCCATCTCCATGTCTCACCACTCTTTCTCCTCTGCGTGCACTTTCACCGGGTCCTAGGCCAGCCGCCCAAACAATGCCTTGACTCTTAGCTCGCTGTCCTCCCTCTCTTCAGATTCCTATCCTTCGCTGGTGTCTAGCACTTAGAGACAATGGGGCCTGAGGGGGACAGGGGCTGACTCGTGTTTGCCTGTCTGTCAATGGTGCTTTCTTCATCCCGTTTTCCCTTTCTCTTCGGCCTCCTCCTGCTCAGACAAAGCTGCTCATTCAGATTGCAGCACCCACTCCTCACTTTTCCAGTAATGCGGACAGAGAAAGAGCGCTGGGAGAGCTCTGCTATATATAGATGGGTTGATATGAGGACAGAATGTAAAGATGAGAGAGCAATGCAGTGGGAAAACCCTATTTAAGTTTAGAGTTTTACATATGAGGTGATATTAAAAGTGATCTTATCTAGTCTTAATCAGGTTGTACACTTTTTTTAACTCTACCTGCAGAAAGCAGGTAGTTTTAGCTGTTTGTTTGTGGTAACACAATGCCAAGGTAGGAGACTGTAGAAATCTTAAAGCTTAAAAGTTGATGCCTGTCAACCGGGGGGGGGTTAAGGTCATTTGCAATCAGCAGTCCATTACTCTACAGAAAGAAAAAAAATATTCACAGGTGGAAAACATTTAAGTCAGCTGCCAATCTTCTTGACGTTGCCGCAAATTCCCCTCAAGGTCAGAACATGAAATTGCGAAAGCCCCAAGAACTCCAACTCTACAGCACTCAGACAGAATGTTAGATGTTAAAGTTTGTCTCATACAAAAAACACAAATAAGGGGTTGCAGGGTTATGAGAAGGCCACCTCTCCAAAAAGAACATTGCACCATAGCATACGGTAGGTTTGCAAAGTTGGATCTGCACAAACACCTCATACCAAGTGTTAAACACAGTGGTGGAGGGGTGATGATTTGAGCTTTGTGCAGCCACTTTCTTCTTCTTTATTCTTTGTCCATGAGGGGCATTAGAAAGTTTAGAAGACAGTAGAGCAACATAGCAAGATAAAATATAAATGACACACACCTCCAACTCCAAGACCATGGCCTTGAGCCAAAAAAGGGTAGAGTGCCTTCTCCAGTTTGGGGACGAGGTCCTGCACCAAGTGGAGGAGTTTATGAATCTCTGGGTCTTGTTCACAAATGAGCAGAAAATGGAACATGAGATTGATAGGCGAGTTGGAGTGGCATTTGTAGTAATGTGGGTATTTGTATCAGTCTGTTGTGGTGAAAATAGAGCTGAGCTGAAAGGCAAAGCTCTTGAATTACCTGTTGATCTTGGGTTAGGGTGCCTCCTGGACGCCTCCCTGGTGAAGTGTCGCGTCCCATGGGAGGAGACCCAGAGGAAGGCTCAGGACACCCTGGAGGGAGTATGTTTCCCGGCTGGCCTGGAGACGCCTTTGAATTCCCCCTGAGGAGTTGGTCCAAGTAGCTAGAGAGAGGGAAGTCTGGGTTTCTCTGCTTAAGCTGCTGCACCCGCGACTCGACCCCGGATAAGATCATGAATGGATGGATGAATATAAAAACCTGTTTTAGGATTTTGTACACTGTATATTAAAAAAGAACCTTACAGGAGATCATTTTATTTTGTTTCTGATATGTAAAAATGAAAGTGATAAAAAATATTTTAAATAATTATATAGCTGAAAATCTGTGATTCATTTGTGCATGGCTCATTGGATCATATAGCATAAATATGCTTTCATTTAGTGGCTGCTATAACAGAAAACCTGCACAAATCACCGTCCCACAGTACTTCTTAAATGGAGAAAGTGAGTAATTTCTTTCTCTCCCAGAAGTCCATGCATGATCAGAGTGAGAGGAGGGGCTTTAAATAAGAATGTCCACTCCACCCACTTCAGCTAATTTTATTGAAGTTCAAGTTTCAGAGCTAAAACTCAAGGATCTCTTAGGGGAGAAGCCCTTAGCCAAGACGGCAGCACATCATCAAGCAACAAGCCCCCCCCCATATGTAAATCCAAGGCAAACTTTTATTGACATATTCTTGCCACTTGTGACAAATCATTCAACTTAACACCTTAAACAGCCTGCTGATGGGATCAGCCGAGTAAAACGGTCCATCTGCCAAGTTGTTGCCGCAGTCGACAGTCAAAGCTTTGGCTTGAATGTCTAAATCGGGACGTCCTTAACAGTTGTGGCAGACCCTGCCTTGGGGCTCCCGCAAGAACAGGGGGATTCTTTATGAGTCTGGCAGGTGCAGAAAGTGGCTGGGACCCAAACTCGTCAGCAGCCGAATGATAGTGGCGGCGGCTGAGCTTGGCAGGGAGGAACTGTATCTTGTATAGAAGGAAGGGCCACCGTTCCTCTATCTGGCAGTGATATAGCACACTAATGTAAGACAGCGAGAGCTTATCTGCTGCTAAATAATACAGAGAGGGAGAGAAAAACTAGCCGGCAGGAAACGTAAACTGTGGACGTTTTTAACATGTTTTTGCCAAATTACACACGACTCCCCTTAAGTGTTTTTCTGGTGTCAATGCAGATAAGGCTTCAGATCAACCGTCAGTATTGGAGATGACTGAATGCGCTATAAGTACCTCAGGCTTCAGCCACTTTGGGAGTGAAACCACTTCATCTGTCGGCCAGCGTTACTCATCAAGCTCGTTTTCACAGTGGAATCAGTTGTATTTGGTGCGGGCATGTCATTAGACGCCTGTGTAAATCTGCAAAGCAGACATTGTTTTTTTCCCCCTGACAAAATCATTTGCAAATGGATGGAAATATATTTGTCCTGCTTTGAAAAGCTCATGGATCCGGACAGCATCCAGAGCTCAGCGAATTCATCTGCCCAACCCTTTCTGCTGTAGTGTATGCAAAAACTTCAGATTTTACCCTTTACATACGAAAACCTCTTTTCTTCTGGTCCCCCTAAAAAGCCTCTTGCTGGACTGAAGGTCTATTCCAAAAACGATTTTATTCCACACTGATGGTTGGCAGAGATCTTTAAAATATGTGAAGCATATGACCTCATCAACTTTCTCTTAATTTCTGTCGATAAATTCTGGCCAGTTTATTAGGTACAGTCTACTGGTATCAGGTTATATAACCTTTTCACTTTTACTTAATTCGTCAAGGCCAGGTTTCAGAAATTTCCTCAGAATTTTGTCCTGATTGACACTTCTGTGTCATTATGGATGTCTTCTGTTCTACCACATCTCAAAGGTGCTCAACTGGATTGAGATCTGGTGACGGGAGAAACCAATATGAGAAGTTTTGAGCTTTGTAACATAATGAATTATCCTGCTGAAAACAGCCACCAAAAGGTGGGTAAAGCATGGTCAATAAGGGATGAAAATGATCTGCAACTCAGACAAGCTGTGACCTTTAGAGAATTCCCAGATGAAAATAAGGGGCTCAAAGTGTGCTATCAAAATATTGTGCATGCCATTACATCACCAAGAAAAGCCTGAACCACTGAGACAAACCAGGATGGATCTGTGTTCTCTCATTTACGTCTAAATATAACCCTAAAATTTAAATATTTCAGCTGAAATTGAGCGTTCCAGAATGCTGTTGTCGAGTTTTGGTGACTCTGCTGCTTTAGCCCATCTACTTTAAAGTACAGTGGAAAATAAGTATTTGAACACCCGGCGATTTTGCTAATTCTCCCTCTTAGAAATTATGGAGGGGTCTGAATTTCACACTGTAGGTGCATTTCCACTTTTTTTAAATTGACATCGTCTGATTTTTAAAGAATGTTTTTGGCTAGGCCACTCCAGAACCTTGATATGCTTCTTACGGAGCCACTCCTTGGTTATCCTGGCTGTGTATTTCGGGTCATTGTCATGTTGGAAGACCCAGTCACGACCCATCTTTAATGCTCTGAGTAAGGGAATGAGGTTGTAGCACAAAATCTCTCAATACATTGCCCCATTCATCCTCTCCTTAATACAGTGCAGTCGTCCTGTCCGCTTCGTAGAAAAGCACCCCCAAAGCATTATGTTTCCACCCCCCTGCTTCACAGTAGGGATGGTGTTCTTGGAATGCTACTCATCCTTCTTTTTCTTCCAAACAAGGCGAATGAAGTTCAGATCAAAAAGTTCTATTTTGGTCTCATCTGACCACATGACTTTCTCCCATGCCTCCTCTGGATCATCCAGAGGGTCATTGGCAAACTTCAGACGGACCACGACATGTGATGACTTGAGAAGGGGAACCTTTGGTTCTATGGATGATTTTAAACCATGATGGCGTAGTGTTCTACAAACAGTAACCTTTGAAACTGTGGTCCCAGCTCTCTTCATGTCATTGACCAGCTCCTCCCGTGTAGTTCTGGGCTGATGCCTCACCTTTCTTATCATCAGTGATACCCCACTGGGTGAGACCTTGCATAGAGCCCCAGTCAGAGGGAGACTGACAGTCATCTTTAGCCTCTTCCATTTTCTAACAATTGCTACAACAGTTGATCTATTTTTACCAAGCTGCTTGGTACTTGCCCCGTAGCCCTTTCCAGCCTTGTGGAGGTCTACAATTTTGTCTCTGGTGTCTTTTGACAACTCTTTGGTCTTAACCATGGTAGTAGTTGGAGTCTGACTGACTGTAGGGTGGACAGGTGTCTGTAACGAGCTCAGACAGAGGCTACCAATGTAGAATAATAAGTGGAGTAGAGGTGGACCTTTTAAAAGGCAGAGTAACAGGTCGTTGAGAGCCAGAATTCTTGCTGATTGCCAGGTGTTCAAATACTTATGTGCAGCAATAAAATACATATAAATTCTTTAAAAATCAAACAATGCGATTTTCTGATTTTATTTTAAATGCTGTCTCTCACAGTGGAAATGCACCTACATTGAATTTTATACCTCTCCATAATTTCTAAGTGGGAGAAGATGCAAAATCACAGGCTGTTCAAATACTTATTTTATTCACTGTATATCATACCTTGGTTGTAAGCAACCAGTTATTTGATCTACTGTTGCCTTTCCTATCATCTCAAACCCGTCTTCGACACACAATTGCTTCACACCAGATATTTTCAACTCACTGTAAAGCCAAGAGATAGTTGTGTGTAAATAATTCAGAAGATGAGATCAGCAGTTTCTGAAACACCCAGATTACCCCTTGCAGGATTACCAATTTCATACTCCTTTCTTCTACACTCTGATGGTTGGGTCAGAATTCAGCAAGCCGTGTGAACCACTTTTAGATGTCTAAATGCAATTAGTTGCTGCCAAGTGATGCTATTTGTGTTAAGCAACGGAACAGTTGTATTTGTCAAAGTGGCCGGTGAGTGTAGTTTAAGGTAGTCAAACCTCACTACACTGTAAGCATGCATGTCACAGCCGACGTGTGCAGAAGGATCAGAAAGGCCACTTCTGAACAGAGCTTGATCGAGGCTTGGCCGAGTGTCAAGACAAAGGGAAAAAGACAAAGAGCGACAGAGCAGACGCTCACCACAGAGGCTGGCTCCTACAAAGGTCATAAGACCAATGAGGAGCTAACAATGATCCAATGAAGTGCACTGTGCAATCTGCCCCCCCTCTCTCTTCCCTTAAACACAAGTCTCTCAGCGTGGGCCTGAAAAGTAAGGAACAACAAGCACTGCCATCATCATAAACCCATCATAAAGCGGTTATGACTAAATCAACAGTTACGCTGCAGGGCCAGAATAATCACGTAAGACGCTTCGTACTCAAACAAGGCAAATGAGCCATGCAGAGCAATTGGCCAGAAACCTGTTAAAAGTCAAGGCTGGGAGCCAGGATTAAGCATAAATAAAGAAGTGCCATCTAGGTTTCCTAATTGGACACAGGTTGACAACCCAATGAGTAAAGAAAGAGAGGCTCGATGACAAAAATATGACTGAAAAGTGCATCATCTCAGTGCAGCAACCTTAAACATAAAGTGTGCCAAATCGACGACGGCTTCGGTATGAAGCACTATCAACTGCGTTTCTGTCAAGCCTTAAAGCCTTTTGAAGTCGACATCGCCTAAAAGAAAATGCAGAAACTCATTTTAAATGTTTGGGTGGTTGTTAGGGGGATCCTGACAAATAACTGATTAATGAGTGGAGGCACTGTGTCTCAAAGCTCTGATGAAAAATAAATTGAATCAGCTTTTAAAAGCAGTTAGTGGGATTGTATGAAAACTATAGGCAAAACATGGTAACAGAGGAGTTTAAACTGACAGAACACACCAGCAGCTTAAGTCAATGGCTGAACAGTAAGAAAAAAAGTCATGTGGACTGATGTCAGGGTGGCATGGGCGAAAGAGTTGGGCAATTGGGATGAAGATAATGGTCATTTGCATAAGCTCCCTGACATTTAGCTGCTTGCTGGTTGATTAGGAACGAATCAGAGAGCAACTTGTGAATACTTTTGTTTTGTCTGACACTGGTGAGGCGGCTGACAACGCACAAAAGCATAAATGGCTTATTTTTGCATCCGAAGTAATATATGCAACAGCATTAGAACCTTTTATAAAAATTTAATAGACTTTTTGTTTATAGTTCACTGAGATAAGTGTGGGCTTTGTCTTCTTTAATCAAACAGGATCAGTGTACATAACAGAAAATTGATATCCTTAAAAACTAAGTATTTCCCTTTTTATGTGATAAATAACCAAAGTATTTGCAGAGGCTGAATGTTTTTGAGTTGAACAAAGCTGAAATATCCTGATAATGTATACGTTACATACAATTTAGCCTCATCTTTTACGTTTAAGACTGACTACCAAGGGTGAGGGGACATGATTCAAAGGACATACAAAAAAGGAGGAGGTATGACATAAAATCCAAAAGGTTACTGGCCAACGCTCCTGCTCGAGAAACACTATTGATATGCCGTGGGCTCGGCTGCCGACAATGGAAGGGCCTGTTCCACCTTCTCTCTCTCATGGCCTGGCATGGCAGAGATGTCACAGAGAGCACCAAACAAATGGATGGAGGGATAGGAAGGGAAAGAAGGGACGGGGAGGCGGTGGAGGAGAACAAATGCATTGTTCTTGGGGTGGAGAAAGCGGTATTGTGAGGAAGACAGATAGCTTATGTGGGAGAATGAAGCGAGGGAGGAGGGAGGGGCGCAAATAAGGACAGAAAGGGGAAACCTTGCTTCTTGTATTTATTAATAGCTGCCCTCTTTCTTTTTGCAGTCGGAGATAATCCATAATGCTGCTTTAAGGGGACACATCCTAAAACAGAGACACTTTCAGCACAGCTTCGCCTTTTATCTTCTTCAGCAGCAGATCAAAGATCAATTCAGGGGCATTTTCTGTCTCAGAACGCCACAGAGCCTCCAGTGAGTGCTTAACAAGTGGAAACAAAACACAGGGGCTGAGCGGGCAGGTTTGAAGCAGCCTCCTCCTGCAGGTGCAGGCCTGGACAGATGACTTGATGTAAACTAACAGCACAGCTGTTTGAACACAGGCAGAGACCTCGGTGGAAAAGGAGGTTGGTGTGCTGCAATGTCCCGCAGGCGAGCCATGTGCGCCAGCTGCCCCCCTCTGTAAACATCAGTGACACAAACATGCACACTTAGTTGGGCACACACACCTTCACTCAGAGATCATACTGTGACTTGCAAAAAGATTCATTTTTTAAGCTATTTTAAAATAAATTCTAGCATTACTAGTGAAATGGAAGATATATATAGATATATATATATATATATATCTATATATATTACAAATATTCAGAAAAGCGTGGCATTCATTTGTATTCTCCAAAGAACTACTTTATGCTGCATTTACAGGAGCAATTCTACCAGCTTGTCCCATCGAATGACATTTTTGCCCAATCTTCTTTACTAGATACCTCAAGCTCTGGATGGAGGGGATATGTGAAGATCTGTTGTCAAATCTTGCAATTTAGGAGCAGAATTAAGTGCAGACTTTGACCAAGCCATTTAAACACATGAAAATATTCCTAAAATAAATCTTAAACCTAGCCTATACTTCATCAGCAGGTATGCACTGACATGCACACGCATCGTCAGATGTTTTCCTTTCCTTTTCCTCTGTTGACTGGGTAGTCTTACAAAGTAATTAGCCCCCATGACAGCATTGGGCAGCCACCTCCAAACCCACTTTTCTTTGTTCTTCAGTGAAGAGTTGTTCATGTTTGGAATTCTTTCACAAGACGTTCTTCAATCTGCTCTGTGTCAGCTGCTAGATATCTTAAACACCCATATTTTTTTGCTAACGGCGGTGCTGCTGATGACTTTAAAGTAAGTGGCGTGCTGACCAATCACAGGCTTTTGCTCTCGGTAGCTTTCGATTAACATTTAAAAAAATTGGGCATGTCTCCGTCACCCCGTGGGCCTGGAATGGAGCGCACATGTCAACGGATGATAGCGGTGTGTGTCTCTGCATCCCTGCTGACAGAAGTATAAACTAGGCTCTAGGATTCCTCTTGTAAGGTGAATGTAGGTTCCAGTCTAAAGTCGTTTGCAGCCTCTTAACAAGTTTTCCGTCTGAATACCCACTAAAGAAAACCATCCCCACAGCATAAAGCTGCCAGCACCATGTTGCACCATGGAGAGGATTGGCTTAGGTTTAAGTTTAGTTCTCTCCTGAGCAGCACAGATCATTCTACCACAAGTGTGCTTTGTCCCCTCTTGCAACTCAACAGTTGTCCAGTTTAAAAGCTCATCCACTTGGGCTGCTGGTTTCTGTAGGCCCTATAGAGTTACCATTGTCCTTTTGGCTGCTTCTCTGATAGATGGTCACCTTGGCCAACATGCCAAGTTAAGGTGGGCAGCCATGCTTTGGTAAGATTGAGGTGTTCCATACTATTTGGAGTTAAACAGTGCTTCGTGAGATTTTCCAAGCTTGGGATGTTGTTTGGTCCCTAATGTTCTAATGTACACAGCTGGTACCCGTTTGCTCATTGAGGGACTTAGTATGGCAAAAGGATTTTGGAAGATTAAATGTGGAAACAGTAAAGGGGAGTGAATACTTCTGCAACGAACTTGAAATACAGTCTTATGCAGCTATTTCAGGAAACTTCCTTTCCCCTCAAACAAGCTCAAAAATGAGTTCCGACTGCACCACACCTTCAGCTATTTACAACAGTATCATTCTGCAAACACAATAAGCAACTGACTTAATTACATATTTGCTTTCTCAATATTTCATGCTCTGTCGCTTGTTTGATTTCCATTATGGCTTCTTCCATTTTTCGCTTTGTGTTCCAGCCAACTTTGAAGGCAACAGTACAGCTGACAGCCATTTGAAATTCAGATTTTAGGAACAACCAGCAGGGCCCTAAGTTTCTGTAAAGAAAGGAGAAAGAAAGAGATGTGGTAATGATATTCATGAAGAATGTCAGAAGTAACATGAAGAACAGGGGATGCATAAATTACAAAGGGGGAAAAGCATAAAAAAAGCTTAACTCCACACAAGGAGATAAAAAGAGAAAAGAAATACAGCAGACAAAACTAGACTTGGAATTTCAAAGCTACAATGGCTTCTTTCTCAAAGTTCTTGTTCACCAGACGCAGAGCAGCCCACATGGCAGAAATAATAGGCAAACAAAAGCCACACACACTGGGAATACTTGCACCCTCACATGCTTTTGAGGACAGGAAATCCAAACTACTCTGCATGTGAAAACAGTAACGATATTATGCTACATGCCGAGCGAGTCACGGCAGCATTTCACATGTAAATACCCCCCAATATAAGCTGGAAAGATGCAGACCGGCTCCATACAGACAAACACAGACAAGAATTGCGCTTTCAATTTATTTCCCTGCATCTCGCTGCATTCAATACAGTCTCCTGCTGATGTAACAGAGGCGCGATAACCGGCTGCACGTCCACCCACTTAAAAACAGGGTGCTGCGCCGTGCATGCGAGGCTGCACGTGGGCAGAGTGGCACATTATCTAAAACACTCATGAGCAGATGTGAAGCAGGTTGGCCGTGCTCACTATGTGGCATCTCATTATTAGATCATTTATGGCAAGCACAGAGGCACTAAACCAATAACATTTTTTGTCTGATCTGATTATTCCATATATTCTGAAAACAGCTCTTTGCTTTCAGACTGCATGGTCTGTTGGTGCCAGAGTTTCAACACACAGCTTCAGTTAATACAGCTGAAAACTACTGATCAGGCCCAAAATCTCAGTGTAGTTATGAACTCAGACCTGAACCTTCAGAGACACATAAAGACAATTACAAAGTCTGCCTTTTTTTACCCGAAGAACATTTCCAGGGTTGAAGGAATAATGTCTCAACAATATCTTGAGGAACCCACCCATCAGTTTATCTTTAGTTGGATGGATTACTACAGTGTCTTCACAGGTCTGCCTAAATGCAAAAGGTTCAGATCTGTATGCTGACTCTTGGTCCGTTGACCCAAAAACAATTGCTTCAGTTGTTTCTGTTCAGCTGAAGAAAGTTATGGCACATCCACGCATTGATATGCTTAGCGTTTGAAAGGGTTTACATTATTTTGGTGACATTGTAATGTAGAGCTGAGTATCATCTGCATCATTATGGTAACTAATTTTATTGTTATAATCTGAGCTAGCGGGTGCATGTAGATGTTAAGGGGCCCCAAGATGGAACCTTGGGGTACGCCACATGATTTGTCTCAACTCCAATGTAAAGTTACCTATTGACACAAACATCTTTCTGTCTTTTAGGGAAGACTAACCAGTCAAGCACTGTACCACAGTCCAACCCAGGTCTAGTCACATACCAAGGTCAACAGTGTTGAATGCTGCATTGAGATCCAATAATACCACCACTGTGGTTCTACTACAGTCCGCATTTAAGACAATACCATTGAACACTTTGACAAGGGTAGTCTCAGAGCTGTGGTGAGCACGGAAATCAGATTAGTCATTGTTAGGAAACTATTTTACTGTTGAAACGACTTTTTCATTACCCTTACTGATGAATGGAAGGTTGGAGAGTGGCCTGTAGTTTTAAACTTTGTAGTGTTTTAAAGTTTGTAGTGGAAGAATTGTAATGTTCTGTTCTGTGTAATTCACATACTGATAGTTACTATGTGTCTCTTCTTTATGATATGGTGACCAATCTGATTAGGTGACACTGTATGAATTTAGGTCAGGTCAAACCTGCTGATTCAGACTCGTACAGCCTGGGTTGGCATGGCAACTCTCTGTTACATCTAAGAACGTCCTGACATACATTGATTATGCTTCTATATCAAATCTTCTACGCCTAATGAGTCAAATGCCTACCGACTGAGAAATGTTTGTTTGTAATGTCATAGGTGATAGGCCATGATTACTGAACCTATATAATCCTGTGTCTTGTTTTGGAAGGTCAATATAGCATATTCCCTCTGTTGACGCTGTACCTCCTTGTGTTGATCAACCAAGTCTGTATTAAAACCTCTGAGAATCTGAAGGAATCTCTCTCATCTCTTTTATTAAAGAACTTCGATAACAGACAATACCATTGAACACTTTGACAAGGGTAGTCTCAGAGCTGTGGTGAGCACGGAAATCAGATTTGTCATCGTTAGGAAACTATTTTGACTGTTGAAACGACTTTTTTATTACCCTTACTGATGAATGGAAGGTTGGAGAGTGGCCTGTAGTTTTAAAATAGCGACTTGTCCAGATTGTTCTTTTTCAGCAGTGGTTTGATGACCGTTTTAAGGGCCTGGGGGATCAGATCAGATGCTATGATGATCAAGTTTCTTAAATAAACCTGTGGGTAAAATTGCAATACAGTAGGATCAGCTCAATAAATGCAAAACCTCTAAGCATTTGTTGCATTATCTTATGACAATTACGATATATTTCTTATATTGACAGAAATGTTGCATAGAGTACAAGCTGTAGTAACTTTCCTGGCAGTCAGATTCTTGTGGCTTATTGTCAGTCTATTGTTTCTTCACAGTGCCTCCTTCCTGCAGCTGTTGTCCTTGCTTCGTGAGCACCTGTGGGCTAAACAAAACTCCCTGACAAGAAACTTCCTACACAGGTACTCGTGTTGGCAAATAGTTCCCAGTTCCTCAGACAAAACAGAATCAAAACAAACCCACTGTGAAGTGTCTCTGCTTGTCACAAGCACACCCATTTCTTCTCAGATGATGTCCTGCTGAAAACTCTTCTCCCACATCACAATCACACGTCCTTGGCTCTCAAAACGGCCCCCCCTCCTCACGTCAATGATTGATTCAGGCTGGACAGTTAGTAGATTTCCATCATCCCATGCACGCTGTCAGGGCTCCTCTTTTGTCCTGCTGTTTGAGCAACTGTCAGCCTTGCATCTATTCCTGCTCCTAATAACGTTCCTGGGCAGTTGGCAATCTCCTTGGCTTGTCCTCCTATTTCCGATATGCGCCGATTGAGCTTTCTGCTGCTGCTGCTTCTCACAGGGCTGCTGGAGAAGAAGCTGGGCCGTGTACAAGTATTGGTATGCAACCTGCATGTTTCTAGCAATGTGAATTTCAGATACAGATCTATTAGAAGTGATAACTGCCAAATCGATGATGGTTGGAGGATTTATGTGCATAGCATGCAACATGTTTATTCAATTTTCGTCCTCAAAGGGGAAAGCGTAATGAGTGAACACAAGCCTCAATAAATCAATAACAAATTACAGAAAGCTTAAAACTGGTAGACGCCTTTATTTTCATTCAACAATACAAAAAAGGAGAAGATATTTACAATTACATTGAGATTTTCATCATTTATTATTCCCCCCCTGACGAATGCAAAGACTCAGTAGTAGTCCTCCGGGTCAGCTTTCTCCCCTTGATTTTGAATCTGCTGCTGCTTCTTGTACAAATCAGCGATCTGCAGGAATTGGGGAGGAGGAGCAGCGTTCAGATAGGTAGAGAGAGGAAGACAGAAAGCAGGAGGGAAGGAGGAGAAGATCATGAAGTCAGGTCAGTAACATGAAGAGGAAAAGTTAAAAATAACAATTGGATTATTCATATCCCAGGCTTTGAAGTCAGTGACTCCAAGGTGCTGACTGGGAGACGGAGGTTGTGCTCATTTATCAGGGTTTAGGTTGAGAATGGGGGTGTGGGGTAGGACAGTGAATAATGTGCACGCAGTGGGGTGGCTCAGAGAGGAGGAAAACAATGACACGTCACATTATTTCTCCTACAAGGGATCGAGGCGAAGCTTTGATTCTCCGCCTGTAACAGACTGGGTCCAACATGTTCTGGCTCAGGTTCCTCTAATTTCCTCCAACTTCAACATTTCATTTTAATCCTGTGAATCATCAGTGGATGGAAATGGTGTCTACAGGTGCATCGCAATAAGTTAGAATTTAGTTAAATTGTAATTTCAAAATGTAAAATTCATATATGTAGATTTCTTACAGACTAAGCAAAGTTTTAAGTGTTTGTTTCTGTTAATTCTGATTATGATGTCTCACAGCTAATAAAAGCCCAACATTCAGATGTACAGATTATTTTAATATTACATTAGAGCAATAAAATCCAGCTTTAATATGTGTGTTTTAGTGATCCAAAAAAGGCCAATGTGAAAAAAGGTGTGGTTCGCAGAGCTCCATTTCCTAACAAACTAATGGAAAGTTTGGTGGAAGGAAACGATTGGTAGGACGTACAGACAGCAGAGTTAAATCCAGGTTATGACTATGATGCTTCAAGAACCACGACACACAGATGTATCCAGGATATGGCCTACGTCTTATCTGGATGTCCAAAGTCCTCTGTTCAGATGAAAGTAAATGGTGCATTGTATTTAAGGAAATCAAGTGATTAGAGTGTGGAGAGAGAATGAAGAGACACACAATCCAAGCAGCATGAGGTCCAGTGGGATGTTTCCACATCTGGTGATGATCATCGGTGCCATATCTACCAGGACAGCTTTCTTCTGCTCAGAAGGTTTAGAGAGATGCTGGTTTTATTTCCAGCATGACTCGGCAGCTGCTCACGCTGCCAAGTCAATAGTTGGTCTAATGACCATACTGTTACTGTGCTTAGTTGGCCAGCAAACTTGCCTGATTAAAACCCCATAGATAGTCTATGGAGTATTGTCAAGAGGAAGAAGAGCGCCACCGTAAGCAACAGAGACACAGGCTGATGACCTCAAGGCCACGTAGTGCTGATGTGGTAATTCAAGCAAAAGGAGCCTCAACCAAGTACTGAGTAAACGTAGTTTTTATTAAGATGATTTTTCTGTATTGAAAGTAGGGTTTTCATTAAGAGAAATAAAAGCTTGAAATAAGTCACTGTATGAAAGGAATCTTTTATATATGATTTTCACTTTTAGGGATGAATTACTGTAATAAATAGCATTATAGTCATTCAGGAGGGGCTCAGAGTAGAGGCGCTGCTACTCTACATCGAGAGGAGTCAGTCAAAGTGGCTCGAGCATTTGGTTAGGATGCCTCCTGGACGCCTCCCTGGTGAGATGCTCCAGTCACGTCCCACCAGGAGGAGACACAGTAGAAGACACAGGACACGGTGGAGGGACCGTGTTTCTCTGCTGGCCTGGAAACGCCTTGGGATTTCCCCAGAGGAGCTGGCCCAAGTGGCTGGTGAGATGTAGGTCTGGGTCTCTCTGCTGAGGTTGCTGCCCCGGCAACCGTCGGTGATAACGCGTGATAAAGCAGAAGAGGCTGGATGGATGGAATTACATGTTCAATGACATTCTGATTTCCTCAGATGCAGCTGTATATTTAAATGCTGCTGAGGTTCCACCTTGATTCCCAAAAGTAATGAGCACATCTCCACTCTGAATTCAAGTCACAGATAGGGTGGAATGTAAAATGCTTCAGACGGGGCTCGCTCGGGGCTGTCGAGGAGGTATTGGATCTTTGGCTTTAGTTTGTACATCAAGGACAACTGTGGTCAGGGCTGTATAAAAACTTTAATTCATATGGATTATTTCCCACCCCCAAACAAGATAAAAATCAGACAGCATCCAGAAAGTCTAACGCTGCGTCAGATAGCATATTTCCATGTAAAGCTGTGTCAGTTTGTGGATTTTTCTGCTCCCAGGGAACCAACAGCTCTGCTTTCTTCCTGATTTTGTGAGCATCACAGTGACTCGAAGAATCAGTTTGTACCCATTTTTTGCAACATAACAAAATGGTCTTGCATGGCGTTTTAAAATACAAGTAGTAGTAGTAGTAGTACTACAAAATAAAGTATCAAATGGTCCACTGTGTTAAATAAAATTGAATAAAACGCACCATTTCGTGTTTAGGAGCTTGAGAAGCTTATCTAATGTTTTACTGGCTCATTAAATTAAAAATAAAATAGCTAAACGCCTAAAATAGGATGTAAATGTATGGTTATATATGTTTGGATGCATAACTAGGGGGAAAGTTGTAATTCCTTCACTTCTGGTAAGATTTAAAAACTACATCTCTTAATGAACCTGCAGAAAATGTTTTAAATTCAGGATTTTTTTTGTTTTAGTCCAAGTATGCAACTGTTAAATACCTGGAATCTAATAGTTAAATGAAAAAAGAAACAAATGTTAGTATTAGATAAACTCAGAACTGACCGGTCAGACCTAAAAGAAAACAAGAAAATTGGTATTGACAAGTGAAAGCCGGATCAGAGCAACTCTAATTTATTGATGTTTAAACCAGATGTAAACAAATTGAGTCTTTTCTCACAAAGAATTCGACAGCTTTGTTTTGTGTTTGATGAATAATAAATGGTCTAAACACCCTACTCAAAATAAGCACTAGTTTAATTCTGCTCAAGATTGATCTTCTTGGTCTGTTCAGCTTCCTAAAGCTTCCAATTCAAACATCTAATCTTATCCAACTTCTTTTTATCATAGCAGTCATTCAATAACTCCACATAAACATTCATAGTATTTACTTTATATGTATTATTTATATTTACAATAGTGTGCAATAAATGTATTTTTGAATATAACTATACAGTGAGGAACATAAGTATTTGAATAACCTGCAATTTTGCAAGTTCTCCCACTTAGAAATGATGGAGGGGTCTGAAATTCATATTGTAGGTGCATTTCCACTGTGAGAGACAGCATTTAATAAAAAGTAAACAAAATCAGGAAATCACATTGTCTGATTCTAAAAAAATGTATCTGTATTTCATCATGGCACATAAGTATTTGTACACCTGGCAATCAGCAAGAATTCTGGCTCTCAAAGACCTGTTACTCTGCCTTTTAAAAAGCCCACCTCTACTCCACTTATTACTCTAAATTAGTAGCACCTGTCTGAGCTCGTTAAAGACACCTGTCCACCCCACAGTCAGTAAGACTGCAGCTACTACCATGGGTACGACCAAAGAGCTGTCAAAAGAAACCAGAGACTAAATTGTAGACCTCCACAAGCCTTGAAAGGGCTACGGAGCAATTTCCAAGCAGCTTGGTGAAAACAGATCAACTGTTGGAGCAATTGTTAGAAAATGGATGAGGCTAAAGATGACTGTCAGCCTCCCTCAAACTGGGGCTCCATACAAGATTTCACCCGGTGGGGTTTCACTGATAAGAAAGGTGAGGAATCAGAATCCTAAATCAGCCCAGAACTACATGGGAGGAGCTGGTCAATTACATGAAGAGAGTTGGGACCACAGTTTCAAAGGTTACTGTCTGTAGAACACTACGCCGTCACGGTTTAAAATCATGCATAGCACCGAAGGTTCCCCTGCTCAAGTCATCACATGTCCAGGCCTGTCTGAAGTTTGCCAATGACCCTCTGGATCATCCAGAGGAGGCATGGGATTAAGTAATGTGGTCAGATGAGACCAAAGTATAACTTTTTTGGTCTAAACTTAATTTGCAGTGTTTGGAGGAAAAAGAAGGATGAGTTGCATACCATCCTTACTGTGAAGCATGGGGGTGGAAACATCATGCTTTGGGGGAGAACTGCACTGTATTAAAGCTGCTGTCCGGAGCATTTGAGGGAGAGAGAGATTTTTTGAATCCCACTATCAAGGCCCCTCCCAAAATATCCCTTCCCCGCTTCCTCTAGATCTACCTCAACAATCATGCATGCCCATCACCTGTGGTGTCACAGCAGGTCAAAGAGGAGAGCAGCGAGCGCTATCGAGCATCACCCGATTGTATTTTGTTTTGGACATTTTAGAGGTGAGGGACTTCTCCATGACTGACTCTCTCTTCGAACATGGTGACTGTAAACAGGAGCGGCCTGTGTGCGCGGCCCGATCATCACAGGTTCATGCGATGCGCATGTAAGTGGATTGATAGCCGGCAAGGCGGAAACTTGAATTCAACTGGCGAACAAAAATTCGCAGGTCAGTGTGAAATGCATAGGGGTCTATGGGGGGGGAAGGTGGGACTAACAAATGTTGTGGAGCATCAGCCTTTTATCATAGTATTGAACCCCACTATCATTTTAAAGATTTATAAAACTTTGATACATAAATATATTCTCCGGACTGCAGCTTTAAGGAGAGGATGAATGGGGCCATGTATTGTGAGATTTTGAGCAACTACCTCCTTCCCTCAGTCAGAGCATTAAAGATGGGTCGTGGCTGACAACAACCGGAATACACAGCCAGGATAACCAAGGAGTGGCTCTGTAAGAAGCATAGCAAGGTTCTGGAGTGGTCTAGCCAGTCTCCGGATCTAAATCCAATAGAAAATATTTAGAAGGAAAACCGGACAGATCTACAGAAGATCTGTGTGGAACAGTGGACCAAAATCTCTGTTGCAGTGTGTTCAAGCCTGGTCAAGAACTACAGGAAATGTTTGACCTCTGTAATTGCAAACAACGCCTTCTGTACCAAATACTAACAGTGACTTTCTCAGGTGTTCAAATACTTATGTGCAGGAATAAAATAAAAACATTCTTTAAAAATCTGATTTCTTGTGATATCCTGAATTTAAAAAATGTGGTCTCTCACAGTGGAAATGCACAGACAATGTGAATTTCAGACCCCTCCATAATTTCCAAGTGGGAGAACTTGCAAAATCGCAGAGTGTTCAAATACTTGTACTCCTCACGGTAGATTCAGGCTGTATGGCGCATTTAGAAATCAAGAAAAAAACAACTATTTTCAATCTTTCTTCTTTTTCTATAATTATCTACAAGGAGATTTTGCTTAAGTTCCTTAATTTTCAAAAAAATTTTGAATGAGAACAAAGCAGTTTTGACACAATCCCAGCTTAGAAATATCAGGGCAATTTCCATTGCCTTGCAGTGGGATACTTCCCACTTGTTTTTTTTTCTTTTTCATATTTTGTCAGATCACAACCACAATTTTTCAATATATCATTACTATCTTCTCTTTTGGTTTTTCCCTACAGGGTCACCAAAGCAAATCATCTGTCTTTATTCAGTCCTATCCTCTGCATCATATTCTTCTTCACATCCATAAATCTCCCTTTTGGTCGTCCCCTCACCATCAGTCTAAAGATATAATAATAGTCTCTCCCTCTGAACAAGTCCAAACCACCTGTCTGGCCTTTTTGACTTAAATCATTACAATAACTATCGTTTTTTGGTTTTTGATATACCAGCACAAGGTACTGGATAAAAGTTAAGTGAAAAGTGAAGAGTATTTCTTTTATATATAAAAAAAAAAAAGTGTGGCATGCATTTGTATACAGTGTAGCTTGCCATCACCGGTGTGTGAATGACTGAATGTAATGTGATGCGCTTTGGGGTTCTCAAGGACTAAATAAAGCGCTATACAAGTACAGGCCATTTACCATTTATTGTACACTGGTCTGAATAAACTGCTGAACCTCTGAGTTGCAGCTTTCCCTTACTGGTAAACAACTTTGCTTAAATTGCTGCAGGAGCCTCCTACATAGATTCCCACTAGTAATAAAAAAAATAACACGCGTCCTAGCAGCGCTGTTCGCCCTTGAAATTTTACAGGACTGCTTTTGGGAAGTGACTATAATGATACTGATGATGATGCACAACATTTCTGTGACACTCTAAAATATCCAAATAATCATGACTGGTTTTGTTGTTGTTTTTAACTAGGTTAGTCATATTTAGTTTGTAGAATGTCGACGTGTTTCAACTTCTGCTCTATACACTATCCGGTTAGCGTGTTTGGTCGTGTACCTGAGGCCTTGAGCTTTAATGCTTGGCTGGTTTTCTAGTTAATGTGGTCAATGCAACGTACCTGAGCTCCAGTAGTGGCGTCCTCGGGCTTCTTGTCATCTCTGATCCGAAGGAAACGAGGGAACCGCAGAGAAATGCCCTTCTCCGCATCCACCTGAAGACAGATTAGGCCATTTTACTACTGTAAAAAGCTGCTGGTACATGTGAGCACTACTTCTTTGTAAATTTTATAGACTCTTTTAAGAGTCTTTTTTTAGAGTAACGAGTCCATTTGTACAATTTAATTTAAGCTGCAAGACTTAACCTTTTGTCTTGGTTTAATTTATGCCTGTCTAAGCCTTTTATTACCTTCTCTGTATTAAAGTAGCATATTTTCTTGTTCAGAATATCCAAAACTGCTTAAAAAACAGATCAAATGCTGGATGAAAATGAATTTATCCAACATTTCTGATGGATTAGAGGCAAGTAAATTATTTTACCCCACCACTTCCACTAAACTAAAGCACACAGGTTTTACAATGACAAAAAATTAAAGTTTGACACTGGTTAAACAAAGACTCATATTTCATGTAAGTGCATTTTTTAAAGCTGTATATTGATGCAAACTTCTTATTTTGACTCTGCTGACCCACAGTTTAACAAGTATCTATTCCACTAAATAAATCTTCTTTTACAGCAGTTTTGTTATCTCAAGTAAGACGCATTAATTATGACTCTTTAATCAAGGCAGCAGACCAGAACTGACGGGATTTATCTGCAAAAACACACAAGGGAGAGGATTAACGGGGGGCTGAACTGACCATTCCCATGGCAGCATTGTAGATTGGCGACAGCGAGAGGTCGGCGCACTTCACCTCCCAAACCTGCACAGCATCCAGCCACACATCAGGCTCAGCCGATTGGTCCACACGGTAGTAAGGGCGTGGTTTGGGCAGGATGTGCTCCTAGAAGACATCCAAATCAGGAACGTTAAACTCAAGTTTATTTGTTCCATTCGTTTTCCAAAATCAAATTTCCGCACTTTTCTGTCCCTTTAAGAGTGGATGGATGGATGGATGAAAAGACTGATGGTTTTATGGAAGAATGGGCAGAAAATGGATGGAGGGACAACGGATGGATGGATTGATGGATGATGATGGATGGAATAGAGACTTATGCGTGAGAATGGATTAATGGACAGAAAGAAGGATGGATTAATGGAAAAAATGACTGGAGAGATAGGTGGAAAAATGGACAAACAGATGGGTGGATGGCTGGATGAAGGGAGACACACATTGATTGATGGATGGATAGAAAGATGAAAAAATGGATGGATGCAGGAAAGGATAGATGGATGTATGCCTGGACAAAAACATGTAGAACTGATAAACAAAAAATGGATGGATGAATCTTTCAGACAAGGAGATTGAATATAAAGTATGGAAATTGAAATATTTGTTTTTCTTTGTCCAAATGTATCCACAAGTACAAAAATGCTACACAGTTTATGAACTTTGCATTTAAAAACTTTAAACATAACAAGATTAGTGAGAAGACTAAAGTACCCAGATAAAGGAGAATAAAAATAACATTCCTAGAAAGAAAAACAAAATCTCAGTGCTAAATTAGATTGAATACCTGCTGGTTTTAAGGGGCAAAATCAAAGGTATGATTCCTAAATTAGTGTATATCCATATAGTACAGCTACACTGAGGTGGTTCCTATCTAAGACAATTCACATCCCATCCAAATCTAATGAGATATTTCAAACAGAGCTCAGGCTTCCACCAAACTGTTGCATAAGCAGCCGTCTGACCTTGTTTCAGATTAAAACAACCATTTCTGTTAACCAGACTGTAGCAGAGTCCAGATAACTGGGTCACATTAAAGTAGTGCTGCTGTTTCCCAGCACATTATTCAAAATGTAAAAATTCAAGGTTTAATGCTCTAATACACACTGAATTCCAATGCATAGGCTGGTAGGTGTGCAGTCTTAATAAAGGTTGCAGTAAGTTTTGTCGAGGCTCAAGGTTATACTTCCTCACTTACATATGACTTATCATAACAGCTTTCATTATTCTTACACAACACCGTTTAGTACAGCGAGAACTTCAACTCCTAAAACTAAAGAAATAAACATATTTAAACATTTCTCCAAAATAAATCTAAACTTTAGCTAACAGCCTGAGGGGTTGTTTTGGAGAACCCTGGTCCTGCCACACAGACTTATGATAAAGAACTCAACTATCAGCAATAATCAGCAGCTCAATATTCATCCAATAGAAAGGGAACGTTTTAAAGTGTAGCTTCACAGAGAACAAGAGTCAGTATTATTTGTAATCAGCAGACACTAAAAAACTTGGTAATACAGCGCTGTGAGAAAGTGACACTTTATGTAAACTTGTGCACATTGACCATAAAGGACAGAGTGCGGCAGAGGTTTCCTAAACAGTTTATGCAGAGTTTAGAGAATATCCTTTCTTTGTCTGCTGACTTGAACTGGCCTATTTTCTGCTCAACAAGTCACTAGTGTTGCATGATATTAGGAAAATATAACATTGCGACATTGCTTCTCCATCATCACAATGTTCCCAATGCTTTTCTTGAGTTTTTTTGCATCTTGGTCACCAAGATCCATAGTTGAAAAGTAGATATTTGCATACACTAAATAAATGAAAAGCAAGAGTTGGCATTACCACTATATAATATTCCCTTTACGGAGAACACACATGGTTTTAAGATGGGAACAATCTAACGCGATCCCATGTGAAAAGTCTTTGACCCGTGTGAAATTCACATGTGAAAACCCATTTCAAAATATGTGAAAAACATGTGACCACCTGTGTTTCGCACACATTTCCTGTGTGAATTTGGAACATTTTCAAGGCAATAAACAGTGAAACAGATGTAATTCATATGTGAAATAAAACATAAAACCTACATGTGAAAATGTGTGAAACCCAAGTAAAACCCTACATGTGAAGACCATGTGTGCTACACATGTGGTTTACCAGGTAACACATGGGATCACATGTTATCCCATGTGGTATCTGGTAAATGAACATGTTCAACCAATGTGACCTTTCCGTAAGGCCTGACTAGAAAAAAAGATGTGGAATTTGCTTAACTCAAAGGACCATAGTTTCAAGAGCAAAAGCAAAGAATTTGTTTATAATGAAAGATTTTTGTCTGAAATAGATGAAAATCGTAACATGAAGCCAAAAGATCTAATTGTATGCATGGTTCTACTGTGGAGGTCAGAGAAAACAAAAGGTGTTCTACAGTGGATAGGAAGGATTATTTATATTGCATCAATATCAAACTTTCTGCTCGACTTTTACTTGCCATCTAGTGCTATCAGGTGCACTTTAACATTTTAAAACAAAAAAGGTATATGTACTTTATTTTACAGAGGTGAAGTACTGGTATTTTCTAGGTTATATTTGTACAAATAGTGTAAACCACCTAATTAAGGGAAAGAAGTACCAAAATACCCATCACAAACTTGGTGTTATTAGACCCAAAAGGAACACTTTCCACTGTAACTATATTACAATGGAAACAAAACCAGCTAAAATTAGAAAGTGTATGGATTTTTCAAACAAATTTTTTCAATTCTGCCTTCCTAAAACATGTTTATATGTCCATTGAAATCAATGGAAGCATGATAAATGTGAGAACGCCTTCTGTTGCTTGGGGGTAAGCTGGCCTTTCTCTGTGACTTTACAGACTATTACACACACATTACTGATTGAGCAATCTTTGATGGTTGACCACATTTGATCTTAGTAGCAGATATTTCTTGAATTGTATTCAACCAGTCCAGACTGAGTCTGCAGAAAAGAGCCAGCTTCTTTACCGGAATATTCTTTAATCATTTAGTCTCTGTCTTCCAGTATAATCAACTGAATTGCCTAATTTTTCACCATATAATTATTTGATAGTCTCGTGTGAGCACGCAACACTAAAACATGCTGCTTTATTGCTTTGCAGGAAGATTTTCTGTTTAATTCACATGCTTCTGCTCCATCTACCTCTTTCTGTTGATGCTTCAGGTCAGTTGACTGCAGAAATTCACTTCTTTTTAAATAAAAACCTCGTTAAATAGGTCAAGCACTCTATTAGATGGTGTGTGTGTTCCTCATGCCTCCAGGAATATAATAATTACACTGTACATTAAAACTACAAAGTTGACATATTAACACAGGACAGCTAATTCTGCTACATGCAGCAGTGGTGTAGCCCAACAAGTAAAGAAAAAATAAAGCTCTGCTGTAACGGTGCCATGCGCCCAATGTCTCTCTACATTCAGTATAGCGCAGTGATTGTCCCGGCCTACACTTAACCGATCCAAAGGTAGACCTGCTGAGGCAACAACCGAGCGTGGCTATACCAACCTGCAGAGCAAAATCATTTGTTACTGCAGTTTGTCTAGATCTCTAGGCTAGCAGGGGTGCTGATTTTAATTAATTAATTCAAAGTGAGTGAGTGAAAATTCTTTGAATAGTCGTTTAATGTTTGGTCATAATGCTTTCAGAATCCATTTATACAAAAGTGACAGCAAAAAACTGCAATTTTTCATGTCGTTTCATATATTAAAAATGTTTTTAAATGCTTGTTCCTAATAGGAAATTCCTGTGAAAGAGTTAAATGATGACCATATCTCACAGGTTTTATATCAGATAAATAATGACGAGTTCCGCAAACAGACTTTTCCTGTGTTTATCAGCACTAATGCAGCGACTGGTTGAAAAGCTTTGCGGGAGCGGTATCCTCTCCAGAAGGCAGATGTATTACAAACACGCCATTGAAAACATCTCAACCTCCTGCCTCACATCCTGGTTTGCAAACTGCAAGGCCATGAACAGCAGCACCTAGAAAGGAGCCAGCAAAAATCCCTGATGCTCCTCTCCCCTTCCCGAGGTAAGATTTTTAAACCAGTACTGCAATCTGAGAGCCACAGCCACCTTTAAGGCCTGTCATCATCCTTCTCACAGCATGCCCCGCCTCCCATCCCCCTCCAGCCTTCTGGGAGAAGACACACAAGCATCTGCTGCAGGTCCTGCAGGGTGTTAACCAGCTTCTTCCCACAAGCTGTTAGGTTGATGAAAAAACTATGTCCATCCCGCTGGCAGTAAACAAATAACTTTTTTTAGTTTTTTGTTTTTTTTAAATGCACATTTTACTATAACGAATAGCTTTTATGTGGTGCATCTGTCTTTATAGATTTTGATATATTTTCAATGGTTGGATCCAGAGGCAAAACTATCTTTTCTTTTTCCAATCGACCGGTTGTCGGAAAATCAAATATATATTTTAAAAAACGAAATAAAAAAATAAATCTTTTTATATTTAAAAACTGACAACTTCTACTTTTTCAGTCTGTCAACTAAGCTCAGCTGGCTACAGACACGCTCCAAAGATCCCTGTGTCATGCCAACCACCAGGACAGAAGCAGCGCATGCTGTGGGATTTTCCTCCCATTGAAGCGGTAGCTTGCGGTTCAGGTAACGGCTCGTTCAGAGAGTCTTTCCAACTTCTGATCCCTGCAATTCGAGAAATGTTCCTTGATTTCAAACTTTGGCTGGCGCTTCATTCCAGTCTCTAGTTTGGCAGTGGAGTGCAGATTCAGCCTCCAGAACAACATCAGAACCCCGATGAGAAGTCATCTGTCCGTCACAAAAATCCAAACCCTCATGATAATAACCTCTGCAGCAGTCCCACTTGAAATATTTGATCAGTCACAAGTGGGTGCGTATTTCAGTTCCATGTGGAGAAGGAGGAAGTTGTGAGACAGCACTACCAGTCATACTTTAAATTTTACTACAAAAATTACTGTCATCTATAATGGTTCCATTCAAATTCTAAAAATAAAAAAACACAAACAAAAAACAAAAACCAAGAAATACTGCTTTTGAATATCGTGTTATATCGTTTAATGTGTATTTTCTAACATCCCTACTGAATATGTTTCAAAAACTGACGGATAAAAAATAGATTAAGACCGGATTCGAAAAAAGTCTAGTGTGACCTCTGGGTAGGGACATTTGCTTGAATTCAACAATGCAAATTATTTTGTAATCCTGTCATTTTCTGCTGTAATAAAAACTACTAGCTCTGGTAATTTTATTACCAATATTTGCTACATTTAATTTTAAGTTCCCATTAATTATATTGGCTTTTTTTCTTAACTCCAATTGGGTTAGAGGTAACCAGGATCCAGGAGGTAAACTAAGGACCCTCCAGTGAGTCTGAGTCTGCTCCGTGTCTTTCTCCCAGATGCACCTGGGAACCCTCTAAGGGGGGACACCCAGGCAGCATACTGATCAGTATTCCCTCAAACAACCTCAGCGGACTGCTTTTGATGCAGAGCAGCAGTGGCTCGGCTCCAAAATCCCCATGGATCATTCGTCACAGTATTTTGGAGCCGACTTACAAACTTCTGCAGCCCGCTTCAAGTTTCTTGTTCTTTCAGAACGCTGGACCGACTAGTTGTTCAAGAGGTTTTTTAATCCTGAAACACCAAAGTAGCCCTTGTATTAATGCGAATTGGCAAGACAACGCTAATCAGTAAAGAAAATTTGAGATCTATACAGGCCACTTAAAAGCTAATTGGTACACCTCTAATCAGTGTAAATCTGTAATTTCAGTAACTTACATCTAGAAATATGTAATCAGCATGACTATCAAGGTTTTAAATCCATCTTAAGGAAACATTGATTAATAAAGAAACAGTAAAAAACAGTATGCAGCACAACTTCTTAAACATTAAAAATAGTTTCAGATTAAGGCAATTTTTGTTTGAATAAAACTACAGATTTAAAGGCCTTAATTAAATGATATAAAACATTACAGTGTGAAGTGACTAAGTTAATCAGTTGTGATATTCTGTTTAAATGAACACTCATATACCGCTTAAGAGGATAGTATTTGATAGATAAATAGATAATATATTTAAAGCAAGCTTTTTAACCTGTAAAACAGGAAGCTGTACCTAACAGAGCAATCTGGTTTACTTTTATTTAATTGTTCTTGGTTAAAATGTCTCCATGTGTATCAAAAGTCTGAAAAATCAGCATCTGAGCAGTGAAATGAGGGTTCAGTGTAGTCCTCATTTGAACACAGCACCTCACCCATCAGAGCAGTGTAAACAAGCCAATTGTCTCCCTGCCGAGAGTCCTATTGGCCTGCAGTGTCGCTGCAACAAGAACAGCACGGCCACACTGCCGGCTCGCTTTAATTCGCCATCCATCACTTTCATTACAAACCTCTAAAGTACAGGCTTTATTGGGTTGAAGGAAAAAAAAAAAAAAAGTTTACACCACATTCACAGTCACTACTTCTGTGAAGTGGTTCAGCACAGGGGAGAGGTTTATACAACTGATACTTAAATCTCTAATCTTTTAAGTGATTACTTGGTCAATGGAAAATAATGAGAAAAAAAAAAGTATTGCATCAACAAATATTTAGAAATTTTGCTTAGGGTTGAACAAATCGCTCCATTCTCTGCAGCTATTCCTGCAATGGCGGCTCTAAAATTAGAAGATTAAGTCAAATGAAGTCAGGCTCTCTCTCAACAGCTATCATTTTCAGAGAGTAGTTGACAACTGCTTAAAATGCTGCTGCTCTGCTGCTCTGGAACAAACCTCTTCTAATGTAAATTGAAAAAGCAATTCATTACCCAAAGTCAGAAAACGCCCCCGCAGTTCCTCTCAACGCTGCATTTTTTAAAAGGTGAAGCAGCAGTAATTTATGGATTTTCAAATCTGCAAACCAACTAGATGGGTTTCCGTGTTTAGATATGCCTCTTCTAAGGACAAAGCCACTGGAAAAGGTATTGCACCCATTAACAATGAGCACTCTATGTTATATTTTGCATAAACAGTACCCCTGGCTCAGTGCTTCCGTGTATAGCTGTGTCAACTTTCTAGACAGAGCCTTTGTTGAAAGTATTGCAGCCAATATCTAGGTGTATTCTTTGATTTTCTTTCCAATAGAAAGTACTCCTGTTCAGTGATTAAGAGTTTAGCTGGGTCCCTTTCCTCTATGAAGCCACTGGCATAAATGCAACCTTCCAATTGATTGAAATACTCCTTTCAATGACCATGTCCACTCTGTTTTTCTTTCACACAGAAAGTGCACCTAGCTCAGTTCTTCTGAGTTTAGTTGTCTCTTTCCTAGATGAAAGCCTTTACAGATCTTTTTGCTGCCTTTAGCCTTGAGGATACTTTGCGCGTCTCGCCAATAAAAAAAGTACTGCTGGTCCAGAGCTTCTGTATTATTACGACAGCGCTAACAGCTCAATATCCGGGCAACAGAGACGATATTCCACAGTAACACATGCTGGATGAAAGCATTAGTTATTGGCAAGCACTGCTAATCTGCCCCATTTGCTTTTGCCGCTCCTCTTTAAATCTCTGTCAGGGCGTTTGGTTAGAAAGCCGGGCAGAGAGACGTTGGAGTCCAGGATATGATTTGAACCTCGTCTTTCTCTCTCTGCATCAATGAAGTCTCTTTTTCAACTACCCTGCGGAGAGAACCACAATGTGGGATTGTAGTTCAAAGTTATTTGTACTTTTGTCATTATTAATGTTACTAACCAATTTAACTGCATTATAGTTTTGATTCAAATGGACTGTATTGTAGCTAGTTACTACCCACCTCTGGTTACATTTACTTTAGTAACTTTTTTTTTTAAATGTACTTTTAGGAGTAGCTGGACTGCACTGTACTTTTTACTTTTACTTAAGTAAAATTATTACAAAATATCGCTACTCTTAAGTAAAATTTCTGGATCCTCTACTCACTGGGAGTAACTTCCCTGAATGAAAAATAAACATGTTTTAGCCCAAAATGTATGAGACACAGGCACACACACACAGTTTATGTTAAAGTGAGACACCTCTTGTTTGTACAAAAGCTTTGTTGTTTTAATGTTTTTCTATCTGCTTAGCCTGTTGAGGCATTTGGAGAACAAGTAAATGTACATTAAACACCACATATTGTCACTGGAAGTACTCTACCCTGTTATAAGAAAAAAGGTTTTATGTTGAAGAAAAAATTATTTGAAAGGGTTTCTTCTGCTTTATTTTGTAATCATGTTATTTATAGATACATATTTTTTGCTCTTCAGTCTTTAAAATATAAAATTTTGCACCAAAACTTGAATTTCTTTCTGTCTGATTTTATAATTTCATTTTTTTTTTATCAGATCAGTTATGATCAGTTACTCAGTACTCAAGTAGTTTTAAATAATTTTTTTTTTTTACTGTTATTTGGGTAATTTCTTGGAGGGCTACTTTTTACTTTTACTTGAGTAAAAATATGTTGAAGTAGTGACACTATTACTTGAGTATAATTTTTGGGTACTCCCCCCACCTGATTGTAACTGACTATGAATCTGACTAATTGAACGTATCGAGTTAAAATGATTTGTAATTACTTGAATTTAGATCAAATTTGACCCAAACCACACTTACCCGACCTCAAATTGAATTAACTCCAAGCACATGAATCTCTGTTGAGAATGGTCTTGATTGCAAGACAATAAAAGGAAAACAGTCCTGAAATTGACTCTTCTTTCGCAAAGATATTCACTTCAACACTCATGTAGCTCTACTTCACCTTTAAAAACTTGTAATGCTGCTCCAGATCTTCATCCTTAAAGCCTGTCCCGATCTGCAAAGAGATGAGAAGAGATAAGAGAGACACATACTCCGATATACACACATTCCCTTGTGGGGGGCGACGGCAGACATTTGGCAGCAGGAGGGAGAACACAGAAAGGCGAGCAAATCCCCCCACAACTCGAGCATCTTGTCTGCCTGATTCGCCTAAAGTGTCATGTCGCCTCTCAAAGGATCTGAACTCGCCGAGGCACCAGTAAACACCTTAAAGGATGACACGCGCTGTGGGAAAGGGGGGAGAACCTAGGCATATCATGAAAATTTAGCATTTAGTCACCGGCAGATGTATTCTTCAAGTGACCGTGAGAATTTTAACTGTACGAGAGCGAGGCAGCATTCAAGGTTTAGAGGTGTTTAATTCAGCTGTGGGACCTTTATCCATTATTTATCCGTTCTCCTAGCAAGCCTGCTGTGGTACAGTTTGTTAGGAGTGAGAACTCAACACCTCTTTCACCGAGCCAATTATAATGACTTGTTTGTTTGGTTGGACTGATAATCAAATTCCTCCAGCAGCTTAATCCAATCAATAGTTGTGTTTGACTGTGAGATAAAATTACCAAGGCCTACAGTTGTCTAAAAACATTAATCCTAGTTGCAGAAAATGGCTCCAGTTTGAGGTTAGGAAAAGATACCTTTACTATTAATAGAATATAATCATCATTTATTGTCACACAGGGGGGAAATTCAGAAATATTCAGAAATTAAAGAATACCTACATGAGATACCTGACATTTAGTTGTCCATCACAGCATATACTGCAGATAATCTGTGCCCTCCAGGGAAATGTTTAATAATTTCCTATAATCTACCAGTGCGAGTCCAATAAATTATATCTACCAGCACATGCGATGGTCAAATATATAAATCTATACAGGAGGTTTTACAGTTTTAGGATTATTTGCCCAGATAATTAATGAAAGTATGTGAATGGAAAGAAAAGCAAACAGATATGCAACTGATGAGTACAGTGGCTTGAAAAAGTATTCGGCCCCCTTGAACTTTTCCACATTTTGTCACATTACAGCCACAAACATGAATCAATTTTATTGGAATTCCACGTGAAAGAGTAATACAAAGTGGTGTACACGTGAGAAGTGGAACGAAAATCATACATGATTCCAAACATTTTTTTACAAATAAATAACTGAAAAGTGGGGTGTGCGTAATTATTCAGCCCCCTTTGGTCTGAGTGCAGTCAGTTGCCCATAGACATTGCCTGATGAGTGCTAATGACTAAACAGAGTGCACCTGTGTGTAATCTAATGTCAGTACAAATACAGCTGCCCTGTGACGGCCTCAGAGGTTGTCTAAGAGAATGTTGGGAGCAACAACACCATGAAGTCCAAAGAACACACCAGACAGGTCAGGGATAAAGTTATTGAGAAATTTAAAGCAGGCTTAGGCTACAAAAAGATTTCCCAAGCCTTGAACATCCCACAGAGCACTGTTCAAGCGATCATTCAGAAATGGAAGGCGTATGGCACAACTGTAAACCTACCAAGACAAGGCCGTCCACCTAAACTCACAGGCCGAACAAGGAGAGCGCTGATCAGAAATGCAGCCAAGAGGCCCATGGTGACTCTGGATGAGCTGCCGAGATCTACAGCTCAGGTGGAGGAATCTGTCCATAGGACAACTATTAGTGGTGCACTGCACAAAGTTGGCCTTTATGGAAGAGTGGCAAGAAGAAAGCCATTGTTAAAAGAAAACCATAAGAAGTCTCGTTTGCAGTTTGCCACAAGCCATGTGGGGGACACAGCAAACATGTGGAAGAAGGTGCTCTGGTCAGAAGAGACCAAAATGCAAAACGCTATGTGTGGCGGAAAACTAACACTGCACATCACTCTGAACACACCATCCCCACTGTCAAATATGGTGGTGGCAGCATCATGCTCTGGGAGTGCTTCTCTTCAGCAGGGACAGGGAAGCTGGTCAGAGTTGATGGGAAGATGGATGGAGCCAAATACAGGGCAATCTTGGAAGAAAACCTCTTGGAGTCTGCAAAAGACTTGAGACTGGGGCGGAGGTTCACCTTCCAGCAGGACAACGACCCTAAACATAAAGCCAGGGCAACAATGGAATGGTTTAAAGCAAAACATATCCATGTGTTAGAATGGCCCAGTCAAAGTCCAGATCTAAATCCAATCGAGAATCTGTGGCAAGATCTGAAAACTGCTGTTCACAAACGCTGTCCATCTAATCTGGCTGAGCTGAAGCTGTTTTGCAAAGAAGAATGGGCAAGAATTTCAGTCTCTAGATGTGCAAAGCTGGTAGAGACACACCCTAAAAGACTGGCAGCTGTAATTGCAGCAAAAGGTGGTTCTGCAAAGTATTGACTCACGGGGCTGAATAATTTATTTTCAGTTATTTATTTGCAAAAAATGTTTGGAATCATGTATGATTTTTGTTCCACTTCTCACGTGTACACCACTTTGTATTGGTCTTTCACGTGGAATTCCAATAAAATTGATTCATGTTTGTGGCTGTAATGTGACAAAATGTGGAAAAGTTCAAGGGGGCCGAATACTTTTGCAAGCCACTGTACATGGGTATAACTTAAACTGTTTAGAAGTACAACTGAAAGTACGAAGAAGTGGCAATACATACGTTTGAAATGGGGGTAGAAACTAATAAAGGTCAGCCAATTTAGCGGTTTCAAACTCTAAGATTGGATTGCACCAACAAGGTTTGACTCCCCTCTTATAAGATCAGTTTAATTTTTACAATAAACCAAGTTTAAATTTAAGTCTGTTGCCACAGAACTTTAAATCCCAGTTTAAGCTGATCTAGGATTAATTTAAAATTTACAGTTGATGGGGTTTAACTTTAGCAATGGCTGCATTTGTGAGGTGGATTGAGCAAAATGATGGTGCTCCACAAAGGAAATTGAGGGAGAGGCTGAATCCACTTGAATTTTATGAAGAAGAAAAATTTTTGGTTAGATACCGGTTAACCAAGTAAACTAATTTAGAGTTGAGCAGGAAGGTTGGACCAATTGTCAAAGATTGCAGTGATAGAATAGCTGTTCCACCAATGCCACAACTCCTGGTTGCCCAGAGTTTCTACGCCACTGGTTGTTTCCAGAGGGTGGATGGAGACATGTTTGCTGCATTGTCAGCACAGTGTCTCGGGCAATTGTATCTCTGAGGAACCAGCACATCAGATTCTCTCCACCAGTGTTTTTCAAAGGAGAAAAAGTTCGATCTCGCCAAGTTAAGCTAACAAGTAGTAATAAAGTTGCTGCTACAGTCTAGGAACAAAGTGACTTTTTTTTTTTTTTAAGTTCGGGGTTTTGGGGAGTAGCGTGGCGTAGTGGTTAGTGCGGGTACCCCATTTACGGAGGTTTCAGTCAAGGTTGTCCAGTGTTCCTCGTGGACCTTTGCTGCATGTCTTGAGTAATTTTAATTTCTGATATACACCCCCCTTGATTTAATTCAGCTTAAATATATGAACTATATCGAGGTGAGTAAATCATCAGCACAAACAGAATAGCTTAGCGTGAGAGCAAGTAATGTTATTATCAGGTCTTTGCTGCAAAATTTAAGTTGCAATTCAATTTATTCTGCAGCAATAGCACATGTGTGCGTTATACCTAGCACTTAAGAGCAGTAATACCTATGCTGCAAAAATCTGAATGTCAAACATCTGTGGTCGAATGGTTTATCTGGTGATCAAAATGCGTTTGCTACAATGTCAACTCAGAGGTAGTGAAGTACCAGAGCAATATTTTCTTCTGACGTCGTCTTCTGCTACGCTACAAAAATAAAATCTACAGAACCAAATGTAAATGTTTTTTCTTAAAAATATACAAAATGTTAGTCTTTAGCTGAAGTATTTTTCTGTGAAAACATATGTTTGTTTTTTAGGATTATCTACAAATTAATTTAAAGGTTAGAAAGCAGTCCGGATCTGAGCCTAAATAATATGTTCTCTCGACTCACAACAGACTTTCCGGAAAGTCTTAGGTAGGGAACGGTAATGTGTTTTTCTAACATTTGAGATTTGTAGAATTTTTTTCCACATGAAACCTATCTTGCATGCAACGTGCCGTCATTGAGAGAAACTGGAGTCATATAGAAATGGAAATATGTATTTCCATTATAACTTACTTACTCTATAATTACTTTTTCTGAAAGTGTTTGTTGTATATAATTTTTCCGTCAAAAACCAGAGAAAAAGTTTGTTGCTCTGAGTCATACCTGCATATTAAACAAGCAACAAATGATATCTTAGTATTGTATATGAACTTTCTATCTTCCTACTCGTTCCACTAGAATTTAAGAAGGTGGGTGAAGAGCTCACAGTTAACAAAGCAAACAAATAAGCTTGGTTCTACATACAGATGTAAAAATAAATCCTACGGGAACAAACAATGACAAGGTTTCATTAGGGTCTCGTTAGAAGACTAATATGAACTGGATTGGAAAGGTCCAAATATCAAATTGTGTGCCAATTTCACACTAGCTCTAAATCTTTTGGCAAGGACATTTTACTAGGACATGTAAATAAATGTGATCTGCAGAGGGGAGAAGATAAAGTGAGTCAAACACCAACATCCTGGCTCTCATTTCTTTTGTTCTGCCTCTGCTTCACACCCAGCGTTGGGGGAGTAAGAGGATGATGAAATGTTGCACACACAGAAGCACTGGATGCTGCAGTCACACGGCATAAGCTCAGAACAACTGCCGGGCTGCTACGAAGTAACACAGACAAGATAAAATACATATTTACACAGTTTCAGCTGTGTGTTTCTGTCGTCCAGTTTATGTGTCCTAAGGAACACGTCCTTCTTGATTTTAATCAATACAACTGTCTCTGAGATATTCAGACAGCACACAGCCATTTCTCTTTCGTTTTGTAAATATAATTACAGATAAAAGCACTAAACTGCAGTCAATACTCTGCCTTAGGTTCTCCTCTGTCAATACGGGGAAAATATATAGAAAATGATTTACATTGATTGTAATGATATATATATATATATATATATATATATATACATACACAGGGATTGGATTTCCCACTCGTTTTCTGTGCACTCCTTGCACCTGATCCTTTTCAGTGTGTTTTTTTCCCGTTTTTTATTAAGAGACGTGATTCTACAACAATTAAATTTAAAGAAGGTAGGCAGAATACAGTAAGGAACTATGCAAAGAAGTATTTTTTAGCTGGAGGATATAGAAAAAGAGCATATTGATAAAAAGAAGTCTTATTGATCGTTATCGATAATTATCAATGACTATCAAAAAATGTAGAAAATATATTTTAAGTGCAGCCCTAGCCATTTTATGCTATTCTATTCACACAGAAACTAAATTCAATTCAGCCCTTTACCATAACTAAAAGTTTCTAAGCAGACAAAAACAAATCAAGTTAAGAGACCTGGGTGACATTATTGCAGGATTTAAAATTAGAGAAATGAAAGCAAGCCAGTAAGAGCATTGCTTCACTGAGTTGTGCCTTTATTGTTTTGAAAAATAGTGCGAATGAGATGTTAAACACACATTTTAATCCCACTCAATTTTAGGGGACACAGCTGGATCAGAAGCAGCTTACAGGGGAGCGGATTCTTTTGTAAAGAGGCTTATTTTGTCACTTTGTGTTCACCTGGAGATGTTACTGGGATTATGGGTGGGACATCTCTTCAAAACGGACAATGTAGAGGTGGAGGACACATGTAGCCCATCTGTAGCAAAACGTGAGAATTTTATAAAATTCCACCCACCCGTTCATTATCTATACAGTCCATCCTCTGCAGAGTTGTGAGGGGACTGGTGCCTATCTCCAGCAATCATTGGGCGAGAGGTAGGGGGTACACCCTAGACAGGTCGCCAGTCCAACGCAGGGTAACACAAAGACACACCGGACAAACAACCATGCGTACACAAACTCACACTAAGGGCAATTTAGAGAGACCAATTCACCCAACAGTCATGTTTATGGACTTTGGGAGGACACTGGAGTACACGGAGGGAACCCAAGCACGCACAGGGAGAATATGCAGAAAGACCCCAGGTTGGGATTTAAACCCAGGACCTTCTTGCTGCAAGGCAACAGTGCTACCAACTGTATAAAAATGTTTCTAATAAACTAAAACTGCATTTATAATTCAGTTTTTCAATTCAGTTCAGTATTTTATAAAATTGTTTATAATAAATAAGCTCTATTGAAATAAACTGAATTATAAATGCAATTTTAGAGTAAAACTGCTTAATTATAAAAAGGGAGAGGAGTTCAAATATTGCACTGACTTTAGAAGCTATATTTTGTCAGGATTTGTTTCTATTAGCAAGGAAATGGACGAAGTGAAGTGGCAGCAGATCAAAAACCCGTTTAAAGCTAAAATTCTAAATAGATGCTTGCTTTTTCTTTTGTATACATTTTCATAACTGCGCAAACTACAAGTTGCTACTCTTGTTGCTCATCCATAAACAGCAGCAGATAAAACGATACCTTGGAATTTAAATCCAATTAAATGAAAGATTACTCTTCTAAAAACATCCGTCTTATATTTAAAAAAAGATTTGCTAATTAATAAGATACTAAGGGATTTTCAACTGTGCCCAAAATGTACCCAATGAAATATATTTTAAGTGATGAGACCCTTTGTTTCCTAAATAAAAAATATAGAGATTTTGGATTGTATATTTAAAGACTGCGGCTGCAATTTCTCCACAACAGTTTTAAAACATGGCTTTGAATAGTAAAGAGATGCCCTATTTTAAGAAAAACAAGAATTAAGTATTAATATTAAGTTAATCACACCTAAACTCTTTTTGTTTTAATGGGGGTAAAATATGTGCATAACATATTATATAGATGCATGTAGAAAGTGACTAAACTCATCAGGCTACGACTAAATAATCAGCTTGGCTGTCCTAAAATATGTGGAAATTTTAACAATTAGGTTTCTTTTTAGGAACTGAAAATTTGTTGGATAATTTCAAATACTGAAACAGGATGGTTTTAACATTTTGACATTATATAGCAAGTTATGCTAATAGTCTTGTGTGTGTACTTACAGCTTACTAAATCTCTTTCAGGGATAAAGTCATTTAAAAAATGGAGACGGAGGGATTTTAGAGGACAGAGTAGACAACAAACCGCGTAACTTGTTTAAGCTCTTTATATCTAAAACTCTAAAGTGGTCATTCATGCAGGCTTCACAACGAGCTTATTACTTTTTTTGAGAGCCACTTAGTCTCAAGGCACTTATTTTCTTCCAACCAAAACTTGAGAGAAAAACTGACTCTTAAAAAGAACAGACTCCCGGAAAAGTACCCAGGAAACAAACACACACTACAGAAATCCTCCATGATGAAGTGACACACAGAGAAAACATTAAAGCATCGATCTGAATTATGTATTGCACATGTGAGCACAAAGCCCTTAGGTATCATAATACAATTATTTGTCGAAGTTAAGTTTGATCCAAAAGTTGCTTGCACTACAAATAAAAATTTTAATCCAATCATCCCACCGCCTACACGTTTCATGTGGGGGTGAAAGCTGCAAGGCGCAGCTTCGACTGCTTCCTGGAAATGTTGACACGCTTCAGAAATATTCGGTTTCTGTGTGAAACGAGGCTCTTTTGCTCTGGCCAACACCAGGAATGCAAGGCTATCTAAAAAACTAAAAATCTTTTTTTCATTATATAAGAAAACTGAATTCACACATTTATAAAACCTCTAAAAAATAATACAGTTAATTGCATTGCTGCACCATGGACGAAACATAATCAGAACGTCCTTACCTTGCAGACTGACTGAAACTCCTCATTGTCTTCATCATAGCAGGCCAGCAGGAAGCCACCGTATGTGCCTGTTCTTTTCCCCTTTCCAAGGTAGGCACCAATTACGCAGAGGTCCACCGTGTCACCAACCCCGTCCAGATAATCTTTTTTTAGCTGGAAGGGCAGGACAAGAAAAAACTTTTTAAGTTTAAATGAGTTTAAGAGTTAAAGAACTATTATTTTCCTGAAAACACGGATTTAAAATTAGACATAATCCCTAAAGGCCCCCTGTTAAAGATTAAATGTATTTTCTTATTCTGACATACATAAAAATCTAAAGTTTCAACCAATATGTTAAAAAGAGCATTAAACCAAAAAAATATTCTTTGCAGATTGACAGTCTATTAAGGCTGCTTTCTGAGTATTTAGGACTACCTTGTGAGGGATTGTTTAAGTTGAAGTCTGCATCAAAAGACACAACTGCAAGTCAATGACACGATGCAATCTTCTGGGATTCCTTAAACGGAAAACTTTTAAACGGAATTGAACGTATGTATGATTGGATTGAAATTACCTATGATGAAAACTGCAGACCTTTCATCTTTTTAAAAGGGACGACTTGTTTGCCCCACTGTAACAATACATTTCATAGCGCCTAAGTGCTATTTTGTCCTTTTAGTGAAAGAAATCCAGTAATAAAAAATAAATAAAAAATCATTGACTGTGATAATCATGATTTCATTATTGATCTAAGTAATGTTGCTTAGATTAGAGGTGCCCAACTCCAGTCCTCGAGGGTTTACTCTTCTTCAACACACCTGAATTAAACCGAAGGTTTGTTGCCGGATTTCTGCAGAAGTGAATGACATGCTGGGTGTGTCCAAACTCGGGGCAGCAGCAGGGGCAGGACCCAGCCTAGCCAGCTTACGTCGATCGGGTGGACTGAGTCGTTTGTCGACCGCGAAGACAGGTAGTGAAATTCTTCAGATTTATTTTAGGTGTTTTTCAGGTGCTTCCCCTGTTCCTTCTCCTGCTTCATTCGCCAACAACAAAAATCTCCCATTCTGGCCGCAATGAATCCTGGGTTGGATGAGCTGCACAGGATAAACTAGACCCGTCAAAATCTGGGAAAAGAGGGGCGCATTTTGGGGGATGGCATTTGAATTTGGAGAGCTTTTGAAGGGTGCAACCCCTAGATTTGGAAACACCCGCTGATGAGGGAGTTCAGTCTTTAGTCAGGTGTGTTGGACAAAGGATGCATCCCAAGGCTGGACCTGGGCGCCCCTGTTTTAGACAGTCAAACTAGAACGACTGTTGCTGCCATGTTTAAGGTTAGCACAACTTTTTTGCAGCTGAATCCATACAAATACCAGGATGCAGACTTTCCTTCCTCACTCTACCTGTATAATAAAAACAGATTATTTCCTGGTATACACAGACACATACCTTAAGCCAATTGTGAGAACGCTTGGCAATCTCGTAGGTCGCATCCTTCTCGAGAGTCTTCACCATCAGGCCCTCGCAGGAGTCTGCACAAACAAACGCATTAATGCACCAAAACACGACTCTGGACGTGCAGAAAGGAAATGAAGAGATTATCTGTTGGATATACGAAACGGCTTTGTGTTGGCGAGTCTCAAAGGAAAACAAACGGATTTTGGGAAACAAAGAGGCTGCAGACAAGGACGGACACATAACTCATATGCACAAAGGAAACACGTCCTTTATCAATTACAGAGTCGAATACAACACACAAATCTATTTATACAACTCACAAGTTCTGGCTTTGCTTTGGATACACTCACACAGACAGTTTACACATTAAGGCAGCTGAGAAAGACACAAATAAAATGAAACCCTTACTCAAAGCACTCACACACAAAGAGATTCAGGACACAGAGGGCCAAGAAACTGGTAAACAACTGCAACTTTAGCAAACGCAAACAGGAAGACAACACAAAGATGTGGAAGAAAAATGAGAGAAAGTTTGTCTCCATCTCACAGACCTCGGACGGACTGCTCCAGGAACTCTGCGATGGTATCAGTGTCGCGCGAGTCGATGAAACGGGCAAACAGAAACTCTCCCTCCACCTCTGTGAAGCTCTCTCTCAGCAGCTCCCGACGCCGACACAGCGGCTGTCGCACCAGGGACTGAGTGCAGAGACAGAAACACAAACATCATTAGAAAATGGCAAAACCGTATCATTACAACAGTTTCCTCCAGATAGCTCGAAGGCTGGCGATGACAACGATGAAATACCATCAACTATCTGCCCACACACATAAAAACAAGCACTTTCTCAGAATACAGTCTTGGATGGGCCAGTTTTGGGCACACATACAAACACCCACGCGACCATGTAAGCATACAAACACGCACAACACATGTGGATTTGTTATTTTTTGCTATACATTTTTTTTTAAACGCTTTTCCCATTTTGGGTTTATGAAAAATTAACTAAATGGTGACAAATACTCTTAAATATGACAAATCTGTCAGTACTTGGCTGGGGTAGAAAGCAAGCCGACAGAAGGCAAGAAAATAAAAGTAAAGAGATGTGTTTTTTTTTACAAATGTCATCAGCACATCTGCCTTCTTAATGCTGTGCTGTTAATTAGTCCGGATAGCCCAAAACAGAAATCTGAGTAAAATTAAACAAAGGTAGCTATTGGGGTTTAAGCTCTTCTGGTGAAGATTTGCATTCATTAGGGGTGTAACGGCAGACTCCTGCAACGGAGCGGGTACCCGTGGGTGACTCATGTAAAAGTTGTTTCACGGGTGGAAAAATACATAAATTAAATTTCACAGGTACAGGTTGCAAGTTTCTTTAATGCAGGTGAGAAAATATATTTATAATTGGGGTAGGCAATACCCTCAAATCAATATCACAACATACTGAGCAGTTCACCTTGATAACGATTAATGGATGATAACTACCCAACTTTTTTTTTTTTCGTGGTGGGGCTGTGGCTTCTCCTCTTCCTCCTCAACCAGCTCCACCCCATCCTCACTACTCCTTCAATATTCATGTCACCTCATCTGCATAATGTGCATATCATTGTAATGGATGCTGAAGGAGAGGGGAACAATTTTTCAGAGTTTTTTTTAGAATTGTTTTTTAAACCATTAATGGCTGCATGATTTGGGGTGGAACTGTTATAAGGTTTTGGCTTTTGAATATGTTTTGGAATTGTTGTGTTTTTTATATCACTAATTTCGGCATAAAAATCTGCCTTACAATACAGGCAGTATGCCAGTGTAACATCTCCAATAAACTGCTTCACCCAGCCTTTTAATTTAGGGTTTTATTCTCACTACTTTCTGTATTTCTGAGAGCCCAGGTTAGATCGAGACACAATGACTGTCTAACATCTGTCACAGAGAGGCGCACACACAGTGGACGAGGTGAGTATGTGACTAAGCTGTGAGGGAAATCTTTGACTCATTTAGTGTGCAGTCGTTATTTACAACTAAATGCGGGCACTATCAGCCAGCGATGGCTTCGAGCATGTAAAATCTATTAGCATTCTGGACTCAGTGGGCTGAACTGCTGCGTAATGACTTGCTGCCTGCTATGAGCACGGGAGAGGAGCCCACTGCAGCACTGCTGCTCAGTGAATAGAGTACCCAGCATACATGCTTTACGTGAGGGTCTCCAATAACACCAAAAAAGATGCAAGATTTGTCGCAAGTCAAAAAAAAAAAAAAAGAAGGCGCTAAAGGGATCTAAAAACTTTTTCTTTTTTTTTACTGTGACGGAAAAATCTGAAGACATTTTGACAGATTAAAATTCACTGCCCTGATCACCTGGTGCAAACTCGTGGAAATTTTGAACTTCAAGCAGAGTTTATGAACTGAATCAATAATAAAAAAGCTGTGGTGGAGAGAGACCGATGTATCTTAGCCACTGATGCAGAAGGAGAGCATGCTATGGATTTCTTTCCGCTGAAGCGATCAGGAAAGCCCTCATTCAGAAAGAAGAGAACTTTATAATTCCAGTCTCCAGTGTGGCAGCAGAGCACAGACTCAGCCTCTTTTACACACAGACGGAGCGCAATTCACATCCATGGACCAGGAGCAAGTTGTGACTTTGCATTCAGACCACAGCAGGTAAATAGTCATAATTAATACATGTATTCATCTGCTTGATGTGTGATGGCATGGTGTGGATTCTTTGTTCAGCTCTTTGAGATTTATTATTAATTAAAATGAATGAAAATTAATTCTATTGAATGTCTTTTTCATAAAAAAAATATCAATGGATAAAAACAGATTATGATCTGATCTTTTGACCCCATCGGTCAAAATAATGGACAAAGAAAAAGTTCAACACAACCTATCTGTTAAGAGCAAGCTCTGCTGAAAAGGAATAATTTTCAAACAGTTACATATGGTCCCTATATTGGGTCTGTGTGCAGGTCTCAGGTCAGGTTTTTAAATAGGTCGTTGGATCCAGATTTGACTGGGAGACAAAAATCATCCTTACCGATGCAGGTTTGTAAAATTCGACCTGTGCACGACTCTTTATAGTGATACATGTGTTCAGATTGTTTTGGTACGACCTTTCGGTATGCACGTGTAACGAATACAGCGGTTTTTAACCTGAACACATGCAGAATGTTTATGTACAGAACTCAAAGCGCAGTGCAACTTCAAAAGGTGACACCAAAACAAAACAGAAAGGACTCCCAGCTATCAGCAAACTCTATTTGGGAACATTAATGTTTCTCATGGAGCCTTTCAACAAACACTCCCAAAATGTCCTCTGTTTGATACGGTGGAGGATCTGTGATGCTGTGGGCCTGATTCACTTCTAAAGGCCCTAGGAACCTTCAACTCTTTACAATACTTTGATCTGAAAGCCTTGTGGCTTCTACTAGAAAACTGATAATGGTTAGTCACTGGGAAATTATCCAAAACATTCAACCAAACATAAAAGTGATTCATAAGACAAAAACCCTTTACAGATAGTATTAGCCACAAGACTTAAACCCTCACAAAAATGTATGGGATAAGCTGAAAAAAAAAAGCATAAGAGAAAAGCCTGGGCTATTTAAAGGTTGTCAAACTCCAGCTTGATATCCAGAAGGTTTTAGATGTGTTCTTGTTCCAACACAGCTTGTTTAAAGTGGTAAATTACCTCCTCATCATGAACGAACCAATCATTTGATTCAGGTATGTGACCCAGGGTGACAATCTAAAACATGTAGGCCATCGGCCCTTGAAGGCTGACTTTGTACACCAATAATCTAGAGGGATCATGCCGAGGGAAATGGTCAAACATCTGTCTGTGTTTCAACCTTGTGAAAAATGCTGTCCTTTTGGCAAAAGGGCTGCACAATGTTTTAAAATGAAGGATGACAATCAGCATCGAACTATCCATCCATCCATCCATCCATCCATCCATCCATTTTTTTTTCCGCTTATCCGGGGTCGGGTCGCGGGGGCAGCAGCCTAAGCAAAGAGACCCAGACTTCCCTCTTCCCAGCCACTTGTTTCAGCTCCTCGGGAGGAACCCCAAGGCGCTCCCAGGCCAGACGAGAAACATAGTCCCTCCAGCGTGTCCTGGGCCTTCCCCTGGGCCTCCTCCCGGTGAGACGTGCCTGAAACACCTCACCAGAGAGGCGTCCAGGAGACATCCTGACCAGATGCCCGAGCCACCTCAACTGACTCCTCTCGATATGGAGTAGCAGCGGCTCTACTCTGAGCATCCTCCGGATGACTGAGCTTCTCACCCTATCTCTAAGGGAGAGCCCAGACAATCTGCGGAGGAAACTCATTTCAGCCGCTTGTATCCGTGATCTCGTTCTTTCGGTCACCACCCAGAGTTTGTGAACCTAGATGAGGGTAGGAACGTAGATCGACCGGTAAATCAAGAGCTCTCTTCACCACGACAGACCGGTAGAGCGCCCGCATAACTGCAGATGCCCCACCGATCCGTCTATCGATCTCCCGCTCCATTTTTCCCTCATTCGTGAACAAGACCCCCAGATACTTAAACTCCTCCACTTGGGGAAGGACCCCATCCCCGACCCGGAGAAGGCACCCCACCCTTTTCCGGCTCAAGACCATGGCCTCGGATTTGGAGGTGCTGATTCTCATCCCAGCCGCTTCACACTCGGCTGCGAACCGCTCCAGCGAAAGCTGTAGATCACGTTCCGATGAAGCCAACAGGACCACGTCATCTGCAAAAAGCAGAGACCCGATCCTGAGGCCACCAAAACGGATCCCCTCAACGCCTTGGCTGCGCCTAGAGATCCTGTCCATAAAAGTTAGGAACAGGATCGGTGACAAAGGGCAACCTTGGCGGAGTCCAACTCTCACTGGAAACAAGCCCGACTTACTGCCGGCAATGCGAACCAAACTCTGGTACCGGTCGTACAGGGACCTAACAGCCCGTATCAAGGGGCCCGGTACCCCATACTCCCGGAGCACCCCCCACAGGGCCCCCCGAGGGACACGGTCGAACGCCTTCTCCAAGTCCACAAAACACATGTAGACCGGTTGGGCGAACTCCCACGCACCCTCCAGGACCCTGCTGAGGGTGTACAGCTGGTACAGTGTTCCACGGCCAGGACGAAAAGCGCATTGTTCCTCCTGGATCTGAGGTTCGACTATCCGTCAGCCCCTTCTCTCCAGAACCCCTGAATAGACCTTACCAGGGAGGCTCAGAAGTGTGATCCCCCTGTAGTTGGAACCCACCCTGTGGTCCCCCTTTTTAAACAGGGGGACCACCACCCCGGTCTGCCAAGCCAAGGGAACTGCCCCCGATGTCCACGCAATATTGCAGATTAACCAACACAGCCCCACAACATCCAGAGCCTTGAGGAACTCCGGTCGAATCACATCCACCCCCGGAGCACTGCCACCGAGGAGCTTTTTAACGACCTCGGTGACCTCAGCACCAGAGATTGGAGAGACCGACCCCAAGTCCCCAAACCCTGCTTCCAGACTGGAAGGATTGAGGAGGTGGGATTGAGGAGGTCTTCGAAGTATTCCATCAGCAGCACCGCTTTCCCCCCCTGAGACGCCGGATGGTGGACCAGAATCGCTTCGAAGCCGTACGGAAGTAGTTTTCCATGGCCTCTCCAAACTCCTCCCATGCCCGAGTTTTTGCCTCAGCAACCATCCGAGCCGCATCCCACTTGGCCTGTCGGTACCCATCAGCTGCTTCAGGGGTCCCACAAGCCAAAAAGACCCGGTAGGACTCCTTCTTCAGCCTGACAGCATCGCTTACCGCTGGTGTCCACCAGCGGGTTCGGGGGTTGCCGCCGCGACAGGCACCGACCACCTTGCGGCCACAGCTTCGGTCAGCCGCCTCGGCAATGGAGGCGCGGAACATGGTCCACTCGGACTCAATGTCCCCCGCCTCCCCCGGGACGTGTTCAAAGTTCTGCCGGAGGTGTGAGTTAAAGCTCCTTCTGACAGGAGACTCTGCCAGACGTTCCCAGCAGACCCTCACAACACGTTTGGGCCTTCCAGGTCTGTCCGGCGTCCTCCCCCACCATCGGAGCCGACTCACCACCAGGTAGTGGTCAGTGGACAGCTCAGCCCCTCTCCTCACCCGAGTGTCCAAAACATGCGGCAGCAGATCAGATGAGACGACAACCAAGTTGATCATTGAGCTGCGGCCTAGGGTGTCCTGGTGCCAAGTGCACATATGGACATCGAACTAGTGATTCTGTAAAAATCAATTATTTCTGAAGGCTGAATTTTTGGCTGCGGCTTATTTAATATGATCATTTCTATGAATATGTTGGTGTGAAATTATGTTACCGCAACAAAACCTGAATTTCTTTGAAAGTTTTTTATGCACCTTTATAAGAGTAGCAGTATTTTGTAGTAAAATGTAAACATGCAAATGTTATTTTGTAAGTATATCAAAACAGATTGTGCAACCAAGCAAAGTCTAAACACTCCAGTGATTTTTTTGGTTTGGAAATCAATTTAGTCCATGGGGTAAATAACTAAAATGTGTCCAGCTTTGTGTGATCCAAGCAGATAAATGATCTTGACAAACTGCTTAATTGTTTTAATTTTTTGTTCATTACCACAGGTCTGTCCATCTATATGTCTATGCATTAATATGACTTGGAGTAGGCATAAAGTCAGTATTTAGTGATATGATGAGTTTGTGTGATATGATGTGTTTATGTTTTTAAAATCAAGATAAGGCATATCATGACATGATGTCATGCATCAAAGCACAGCCTTGAATTAAAGCAGACTGTGTACATGTGTCATGCAGGTGGATTGCCTTTAGTCTTCGCGTCATATCAAAGCTTCCTCAATTCAACCCTAAAATCATGTTTAGTGTTCTTTGTGGTTTGCACGTAGTTTCAGAGGGTGTTTTATTCCCTTGTGAGGTTAGACCTGCAGAAAGTTTATATCTTCTATGTACGACCGATGACTTGCATTTGTGTCATGTGTGTCCTCTGCTCGCAGCGCCAGGTGGCTGCTCAGTTCTTAGCTGAGGGTCATGGTTGCGCACACAGCATTTTTTGTCAGCTTTCTTTTTTTGGCTGCAGAAAAAATTTCTCCTCACCTTTGAATTTCTGTATATCATTGGGACAAGACTCCTGTCTGGACCTTAAAGAAGTACTTGTTTCCAACATGGGTCAACATGACATTCAATGGAGCTTTTTTCTTCCGCAAAATGATTTTGATACTGTCCCCAAAATCAAAATAGTTAAAAAAATATGACGGTTGAATAACCTTGAACTACTTGGTCTTGAGTACCCAAATAAATGTTCTGCTTTTGAAAGATGAGAGGATCCTTGCTACTGCCAAAAAGGAAAAACTGCAATATAAGGTGAGGTGTGAAGCATACAGACTGTCTTAAGTTACACTACAGTGCAAAACACATAAGCCCCATTTCTTTTGTTTTGTTGCCAAAGAATCAGACTATCTTGTAACCATTTAAAGTAATTTTCAAGATTTGTTTTCAAGCTATCTGAAGACCTTTAAATGTTTTAAGATGCTAGCTAAACATAAACCTTTTGAATTTTGGAACAGGAGTAGCATTTGTTGTATGCATATCTAATGAAATAATTTACATTTACAGTGCATGTGTTTAAAGTTGTTCATACTTCAAAGCCTGTTATTAACATTATCAGATAGAAAAATGACTATTAATTCACTGGTAAATTATTCAGAATGAAAGTTTATTGTGCTTTACTTTAATGTAACCTCATACACTGGCAAGTATAGTTCTCCTGTTCCCTGCATTCTAAAAAGCAAAGATTATAAATCAGATGCTCCCACATACATTGAGAAGGAACTGTGCACACAATAAGATGAATTGGAAGCACTCAGGTTCTAATTCATTTTACAATCTGGACAGTTCCGTCTCAATGTATGTGGGACCATCTGATAGGTGTATGAATATATGCTGAACGGATGGATGGATGTGTGGTTGGATGGGGAACGAAAGAGACAGGGATCTGCCCTGAATTGATGGCTGGATGGAGAGACGGCTAAATGATGGACAAATGGATGGATGGATTACGACAAAACAACTTAATGTATGATGGACAGACATGCGATTGGCCAGGTATGCGGAGGGACATACATGAGGCTGGCCAGGTAGGCGGAGGGAAGAGATGCGGCTGGCCAGGTGGACAGATGTGTGCCTAGCCAAGAGGACAGATGGCAGATGTGTGGCTGGCTAGGAAGACAGGTGGGCAGATATGTGTCTAGCTAGGTGGACGGACGGACAAAAGTATGCCTAGGAGGACGGATCGACAGAGATGCGGCTGGCTGGCTGGAAATAAAACTATTCCATGTATGATGAATAAAAGTTGGGTGGACAGGCATTCAGGCTGGATGGATGGCCAGATGAAGAAACAATTGACTGAATAATGTATAGACATGTCTCTGAATTAACATTCTTTTTGTTATTGTTTTGCTTTTTCTGAGTATCTGGACAGTGCTCGTTGCTATAATGCAGATTATCTTTTTCTACAAAGCTGCTTTAAAATATTAGAATAACATGTCACCTGAAACATGGGTAAACTCATTTTTTTCCTAAATGATGACCTGACTTACCATTTACAGAAAAAAAAGAAATCTCTAAGGATCTCTGCTGATAGAATATCCAGAAATACTCAAAAGTGTCCAGGTTATTTTTATTTTCTATACTTATCCAGACCTGGAAAATACTCGCAGATTCCAGATCTTTCCAGACTGGGTAGTACAGGCCTGAATGTAGTGAGGAGCGCTTTTAATTAGGTACATATTCAAATATATTTTCCTAAATGTAGAGTAAAACAACATCTCTTCAATTATAAAACATAACACTGCAACTCAGTCACCTTGTCCATATATAGTAATATGAGATGTTGAATGACATCAACAGTTGGTAATAAATCATACAATTAGGACACAAACAAGACAAAGAGCCAAATTTTCAGTGTAAAAAGATATTAAAAGATAACATTTGCATAAATCACAAATTAAGAGGAGAATAGCCTTGAAAAAGAGTTATTGGCGCTCCTTTAATGATGCAATTTGGCTTCAATCCACTTGGGAGAACTCACATTGTAGTGGATGATGGGATCACCGACTAATTAGCATTGTGTTCAACAGATTTAAGAAATTAATTTAAGAATTCTCCACAAAAAGGACACAAACACACCCTCGATCAGTCATAGTCACCATCTGCAAGACACACATGGTCTGAAAATGGAACAGACTCCCTCTCAGACATTGAGAGTCTCAGACAGACACAATCAAGACACACTCAGCTGGAATTACAATGAGCGTTACAATCATTATCCAGTTATAGCCTCCAGTAGCGGCGTCATTGGTATTCAAGGAGGATGCTAGCATCTCGGCGGGGCTATGAGCACGCACGCGTGCTTGTCAACAATACGGGCTCACACGCACCGCAGTTTTTAAGGAGACAACAGGAACAATTAAGTGATCTCTGGGAAATATTTGTATCACTTGAACCTTACCTCTCCGTTGAGATAGAGGAGATCAAAGGCATACACGCACACTTGGACTTTGATTTCTGAGGCGTCCACATCCTGTGGAGAAACAGCACACTTTTTTAGGATTTTTGCTTCGACAAAAATATGCAAATATTAACATTGGTATCCACAAATTTTTACTTCCAACCTTGGGACTTGTTACAAAGAGCTCTTTGATTTTTCCTCATCTTAAAAGTTGCAGACCCAGCATTCCCATCTCCTCGCTACCTTTTAAAAGCATCACACCTCCTCAGAGTGCCCGTCTCATTTTCGACTCCTCCACTTATTTTGCTCACCTCTTCTGCTTCTGCTTCTCCATCTCCCACTCTCACCTTTCTTGCACCTCATCTTGTTTGCTCCAATCACGCTCACCCCCACTGGTTTCTACACCAGACCCCAACTTATTACAGGCGTTTCCATCATGGTCCTGCTGTAGAAGTCCTTGACTTCCGCACTTCAACAAAGTGCTATCGAGTTCAGCAGAACCTCCTGCTGCAGGTATTTGCTCATCAATTTCTCTGATTGTGGCATATATCTCATTTGAAAATTGTGAATTAGTAAATCAATAGATGGCACAGAAATTTTAAATGCTGCTTTTACAATTTTGGACCTGTACGCTTAATATAAAGTAACATGTCCAAGCAATCCATCAAGACGCTTTTCTGAAGCTTCTAAAACTGCAACAAAAACAAGAAACTTAAAAATTAAGCTACCATTTTCCCAAGCGTATAGATTGTCTTCAATTTGTACTACATGCTTCTTATCCCATGGGGGTTGAAACATGTCATCTTTAAAAATGAGAAGTGTGCCTTTGTTGACATGACGATATATCAGTGAGGAGCGCTTTTAATACACTTCTTGAAATTTCAACTAAATATTTCAATAAATGTTAGCCATTTATTTATGTTAAATTTACAACTACTGTGTGGGACTGAACAAAAGTGAAATTCAAGCATTTAACAGATAAAAGCTGCTGTACAAGAAATCTACTTAAATTTGTTATTTTGTTATCTAAATCTGGATTTAATAAAACAATCCAAGTGTCTTTCATGTTTTGCAATACCATTCACAGTACGGTGAACTGGACTTGCATTTTTAATATTCACCTATACACAGCTGAAATACCTAGACACTTTACACGTTATTGGCTGGTGTTTGCAAAGCAGGCAATTTAGGAGTGCCATTCATTTTCCTTGGTCGTGATTGAGGGATCGTGAAGTCAACGACAACGCAGGCGTCTGTCTACTGTCGCTACATGTTAGTTTGGGAGCAGTGACTGCTGCAAGTCAATGACGATACAGTCTTCTAGGTTAAACTGATTGAAATGCAAGTATAATTGAAATGAAAGGACTTGTAAAGTGCCTTGAGATGGCATGTGTTGTAAATTAGTTATATAAATAAACTAATTGAAATTGAATTGGCTGTACCCCCAAAAGAATAAAGAAGACTGTAGATATTAGGTCATGCTGTAGTGTCAAGACAGTTTCCACTGTGTACTAATGCATATTAAGGTATATTTGGTGGTGAACTATTAAAATAGGCAGTTATAAGCGTTTTAGACGAGAGTCTAGAGTATTCACAGATTTTAACCAACAGTGGGCAGCTTCGGTCCCAAACCCGTCAATACAGGGGGGTCAACTGTAAACAAGAAAAGCCAGTTATAATAGCTGCTGCATTTTGATTGCTACTGCTACCTGTTTAATCTGTAAAATAACAGGGTTGCACAATATATCGTCTCTGCAATACAAGTGTGTGTGCTAATGTTAATAATGCAAAATACAGTTTGGAATCAAATATTTGTTTTTGTTCCAAGTGAATTAACACATTGCATGCCAAATGTCTGTTGGATGGATTCTCACTGCAGATGGTGATGAAGCATTGTGAAGACAGATAAGTAACAGCAGTGAGAAATGAGAATTTGTTGCAAATGATGTCACCATTGTGTTATTTTCAAATATTGTGCAGATCAATAATTATTTAGTTTGTTTAGTCTATAACCGGTGGGTTGCACATTCAAACCCCAACTCCATCCGTCTTGGTCGTTGTGTCCTTGGGCAAGATACTTCATACACCTTGTCTGCTGGTGCTCAGAGGGCCCAGTGGTGCTTGTGTGTACAGCAGCATCGCTTCTGTCAGTGTGCCCAAGACCTTGTGCCATCAGATCTTTCTTTATAATCCTATAATAAACTCAGCAAAAAAGAAACGTCCTCTGACTTTCAACCGTTTTTACTTTCAGTAGACTTAATGTGTGTAAATATTTGTATGAACACTAAAAGAGTCAACACCATGAGACATAAACTAAAAATGTTTCACAGACATGTGACAAACAGAAATAGAATAATGTGTCCTTGAATGAATGGAGACTCAAAATCAAAAGTACCAGTCAGTATCTGGTGTGGCCACCAGCTGCTTGAAGGACTGCAGTGCATCTCCTCCTCATGGACTGGACCAGATTTGTCAGTTCTTGCTGTGAGATGTTACCCCACTGTTCCACCAAGGCACTTGCAAGTTCCTGGACATTTCTGGGGGGAATGGCCCTAGCCCTCACCCTGCGATCCAACAGGTCCCAGACGTGCTCAATGGGATTGAGATCTGGGCTCTTCGCTGGCCATGGCAGAACACTGACATTGCTGTCATGCAGAAACTCACGCACAGAACGAGCAGTATGGCTGGTGGCATTGTCCTGCTGGAGGATCATGTCCGAATGAGCATGCATAAAGGGTACCACATGAGGGAGGAGGATGTCTTCCCTGTACCGCAAGGCATTGAGATTGCCTGCAATGACAACAAGCTCAGTCCGATGGTGATGTGATATACCGCCCCAGACCATGACGGACCCCCCACCTCCAAATCAGTCCCGCTCCAGGGTACAGGCCTCGATGTAACGCTCATTCCTTCGACGATAAACACGAATCCGTCCATCACCCCTGGTGAGACAAAACCGTGACTCATCATATAAGAGCACTTTTTGCCACTCCTGTCTGGTCCAGCGAAGGCGGGTTTGTGCCCATAGGCAGCGTTGTTGCTGGTTATGTCTGGTAAGGACCTGCCTTACAACAGGCCTACAAGCCCTCAGTCCAGCCTCTCTCAGCCTATTGCAGACAGTCTGAGCACTGATGGAGGGATTGTGTGTTCCTGGTGTGACTCGGGCAGTTGTTGTGGCCATCCTGTACCTGTCAAGCAGGTGTGATATTCGGATGTACCGATCCTGTGCAGGTGTAACACGTGGTCTTCCACTGCGAGGATGATCAGCTGTCCTTCCTGTCTCCCTGTAGCGCTGTCTTAGGCGTCTCACAGTGCGGACATGGCAATTTATTGCCCTAGCCACATCAGCAGTCCTCATGCCTCCCCGCAGCATGCCTAATGCACGTTCATGCAGATGAGCAGGGACCCTGGGCATCTTTCTTTGGGTGTTTTTCACAGTCAGTAGACAAGTCTCTTTAGTGTCCTGCGTTTTTAGAACTGTGACCTTAAATGCCTACTTTCTGTAAGCTGTTAAGGTCTTAACGACCATTCCACAGATGCATGTTAATTAATTGATTATGGTTAATTGAACATGCATGGAAAACATTGCTTAAACCCTTTACAATGAAGATCTGTAAAGTTATTTGGATTTTTACAACATTATTGTTGAAATACACAGTCCTGAAAAAGGGACGTTTCTTTTTTTCCTGCTTTTGTTGTTTTTTTTTCTCAACTTTTCACTCTGCAATGACTCCAGACACAGATGTATGCCAAAGCAAGAAAATGTTCCCCTTTAATCTGGAAGATTTCTATCCCACTTCTTCTCTTTCATTAATTTCATCCTCCTTTCATTAATGATGTTTAATTAGAGCATATCGGGTCCTGTTTCCTCATCTCGAATGTTTCATTTCGGCAGAAGCTTGTAGTGGTTAAAAACACCAGAGGCTGCAGTGTACAATCAGGTTCTACATCAAACTATCATTACCAATAATTATGATTGCATAATAACAGGAAAAAGTATCAAGCAAAAAAAGGAAATCATCTAAATAATAATTTCAGCCATTTTCATCATGATGCCAATATCTGCACGCTTATTTCTCCTTGCCAAATTTAGCGGGGTGTCATTTTGCACAAGAAAAGACAAGGTGAAGGGTGCCGTTTCCGCCTAATGTGATTGGTGTAATAGAAAGAGGCCATTGCTATGATCAGGAGTGAATAAACACCTTGCTGACATTTCCAATCTCAACCTCCCTTCTCGATCCATTTCACTCTTCCGCTCCTGACCTATCAGTCTCCTAGCAGTTTTTCCCAGCTCTTTCCCCGTCCATCTCCCCCAGTCTGTCGGATCATTTCACTCCATTATCTCGCTCTCCTCAACCTTCGGGTCTTTGTCTTGTTTTCTCTTCTTAACCTTTTCACACCTTCCTTCTTCTCTCATTATCTCCCCCTCTTCTTTTTACGACAAAGCACACATTTTAATAGTCTTTCCCTCCCTTTTATTATGTCCCTCTCCATTTGTACCTTTCTTTTACGAGTGGTGAGTACTTGGAAGGGTTGGATCTGTTTCTTCTCTCGATCCCAGGCCACCGCCTCAGTGTCCAGAACACAGGACACCACAGAGTCTTTCTTTACCTACAGGAAAACAAAATAACTAGTAGGTAAATATGAAAAAAGAAGGTTAGGAAAAAATATAGCAGCATTAAATGAATGTCATTATACGTTGGAAAAAACTACATTTACAGTAAGAAATCAGACTTCACAGCAACTATTATGGAATGGGAGGTATAAGAGAAATTATACTAAAACAGAATTTAAAGTGTAACTGAACCCCCTGAAAAATCATAACCCCGCCCCAAGACAACATTTAAAAAGATTCTACAAAGTGGGCGATAACAGGAAGAACAGAGGGGTATGGCCAAGTGTTGAGGAAAAGCGGAGGGGGGAATGTGGGGGTGTGTTCCGGAGGACAGTGACAGCAGCTTAACCTGACACTGAAACATGGACAGTGACCAAAGCGACGTTGGCAGTTTTGCGACAGATCTATCTGATCAAAATTCATCTGTTTTGAACGTTACCCTATGTTAGCATTACCACTCAGAGACTGGACTCCTCCTGTTTTCCTCCTTTTGTCTGTGCCTTGTTAGTCACCATTTAGCATTCCTACTGGACACAATACAGATTATTTAAAAGTATTTGGGGCATCTAGTATTACAACTTCATCAGGTGAATCCATGCTGACCACAACTGGCTGGTGCTCACAGCATACTGTAGCAGTCAAATCAATGACAGCTATTGTGATGTTTCAATATCGCAAGCTCTTGTAGGACGAGATCTCGTAACACCCTTAAATAATACCCTGATAAAAAAATTACACAACTGAGGAGGTCTGAAATGACCTTGAGCAAATCTACGAGAAAAAAACACATTGTTGGATATCATGTCTATACAGCAAGCGTAAGAGCAGAGTCTGAGGAGGAGACGGATACTTTATGAAAAAAACTCTATATAGAAAATTTTAACATAAGGCTGTCTCTGACAATAACAGAACTGGTGCACCTGAGGGGGTGGGAGACGCCATGAATAGGCTAAGTGAAGCAGAAGCAGAGCATGTGTATGAGACCAATACTATGTCTACATTTCTTACTGTTACAGAATCAAACTAGCAAAGTTCCAAGCCTTTTCTTGGCCTGATTTTGAAGTAAAAATTCTAAACCTTGCTGAGAGTGCACAGCAGATATTTTTCTTACAGTTTGAATTTAAAGCCTGAGACTGTTTTATAAAATGATGAACAAATGCAGGAGTTCTCAAACCTTTCAGATTCCCACCTAAGCAACAGTGTATGAGACTTGTGACCTACAAGCATTTCTGAGATTAAAAAAGGGAAAAAAATTCAAGCTAGAGCTGGATGATATTACAACATTTTGCCATAGTGTTTATATCGCTAAATATTGCGATGATGTCATCATCTGCAATGACTGGCTATTTTCTTTTCCCCTCCTTCTCATCTGTGCTTCCAACACTCTGTGACCTTTAGCATTTTTAGCAACGCGTTTGTGTCCGGTGCTAGCATTTGCTGCTGTGTGACTGGCTAAATATTACATTAGCATGTAAAACGCAAGCTAATAACTATAATACTCTACTCTTAGCCAACAATGATCACACTCCAAACAGTGCTTTGTGATATGAAATTTGCAATGACTATATATTAGTGGAATATCGTCCAGCAATACCAGCATCAATCTGCAGTAACGATTATAACAAATATGATTTTATCATCGTCTCAAGACATCATCACACATTGATCCACAACTCCATCTTTTGGGAAGCACGAGATGAAACAGATGGCGAAATTTTGAAGACAAGGCAATTGAAGGAGCCATTACTGCCACTAACTAGATTTAATATGCATTGCATCCTTAAGACTTTTAAGGCTTTTGGCTTGGTTTAGTTGCGTTTTTTTTTATCCTAGATAAAGCCTCTGAAAGAGCTTCCTCTGCCATTAATTCTTTGCCCTTCTTGAACACAGAAACTAATCCTGTACCAATCATTTCAAGTTTTTTTTTTTTGCATGCATCTAGGCCTGTCACAATAAATCAATTATACATTTCAATGAACTCAATAATTTTTCTAGCCACAATAATTTCCATTTGCATGCTTGCTTCTTTCTACAAAAGACACTGGACGGAAAACAGCCGTATATGGTCCATATATCCATAGTGTCAGAGTAAAATGAGATGTCTTTTTTTATTCAAACAGTGTTTTTGTTGGTTAGAACTTTTTGTGCACAAAACTCCTTGTCTGAGGCAAGTGACTAATATTTCTATGGTTTCTGTTTTGTTAATTTAAATCGAATATTAAAAATGTCTTCCCATTGCAGTGGTAAATGTTTTTTAGGAATTAAGGATTATTGATCGTTCAGAGGGTGTAGGTGCATTGTTATTACATTACTTGAAAATTATCTCAAAACGACAATATTATTGTTTATCGCACTACTTTCTGGGGCAATTTATCGTCCAGCAAAATCGTGACTGGCCTACATGTTCTTGAACCTTCTAGTCAGTTGCAGCAAATTCCTGATCACATTGAGCCAGGTTCTGCTGGAGGTTCCTTTCCACTTTCGCCTGTGCATGCTCAGTATGAAGGATTACTGCAAACTACAAGACAACATGCCTTGTCAGAAGAAGTGATTCCAAAGTCAGTTACTTGATGCAACCAGCTGGGTTTCTTTAAATAGAAAACTTTTTAACGAGTGGCATAAATTGCACAGACTTTTTTTATAACTAGAGTTGAATTAGAATACAGAATACAATAATTGAATTTAAATCTGTTGGTATAGATTAAATTGACTAGTTCTATAAATAAACACAATCTGTTTGTCTCATGTTTTCTTTTGATGACAGCTGTGAGTTTGCGCAGTATAAACAGAACTGAAACATGGTGATATTAAACGTTGAAGCTGTTTTTTTAATACATATATAAAACCACATTACTCTGTAATGGCAACTGAAAACCACACACAGCCAATAAATAAAGAAAACATTAAATTTAAATATAAAAAAACTCCAGTTCATAACCTGTCCCATCCAAAGGGCATCTCATCTTCTAAACACAACACTGAAGCCCAAGGTGGCCCCTCAGACACAAATATTGATGAAAAAACATTTTATACATACAGTGTTACTATCCAACAGGGTATCCTCACAGAAAGGGTGCAACAAAAGCCAAAGGGTTCACCCTTAAATCATTTTGCTGTTTGTTGATAATCCTGCCTGCATTAACTAAGATGTCTTATCAGCTGACATTTACTCCCCCGAGCAGGAAATCACTGATCAGGTTTAAGCCGTGGCTAAACCATCTGATTGATGGCCAGATTAAACTGACCATTACTGCTAATTTTTTAGGGCCGAGCAGAGTGGCTAAAGAAAATCTTGGGGATGAATCTGGGTCCACCGAGATTTTCTTTAGTTGTTAAAAATTTCCAGCCTGCAGGAGGCTGGGAGTTAATCAGCAGATGAGATCCAAGACAGTTTATCAGAGTTAAAAACAGAAGACACATTAGACTTTAACAGGTTGTTTGGAAACAGTCTCATTAAACTCATGTTAAGCCCATGAGGTCATTAGGCTAAGTTGTGCATTAATTACCAATTAATGGATCAGCATTAATATTTATGTATTGATATTAATCCATAATTTAAAGCCCTAAAGCTCTGTGGGAGCTACAGGAAAATTGGTTACCCCTCATTAATATGCAAAATAATGCAGCAAGGTGCAGGAGAATCTAATCAGACCATCTCGGCAATGCTGGAAAAGAAGTTTCACGCAAGCACCGTTGATTTGTCTTTGTCCTCACAAACACAGATATTCTACTCTGACAATGCAACGTCCAGAAAAGAGATGCAATTTTAATTCAGGCAATTTCTTAAACCGATTATCTGCCCCGTTAATGATCGGTGATCAATTTTCTGAGAAGAAAGCATCTTTCAAACAACTTTTGTTTTCACAGCATGAGAAAATGAAATACAATAAATTAAGAGTCATAATTTGCACAAACAAGAAAAATCATTTCAAGGCCAAATGAACCCATTATTTAAATGATACATCTTTTCCACACAAACTGAAATAAAGCCTCAATACTTCAGAGTTTAAGATCTTTTTTTCCCCTCTAGATGCCATTATCTAGGCAGACCCAGAGGAAGATCCAGAAAAGGAGAGAGATAGTAAAGTTATGAGTGAATTAGAAGAAAGGGCAAAATTAATGAAAAATAAGGTTCTAAAAAGGCAGCCAATAAAGGAGTCGTCGGCTATATTGTCCTAAACCAGTTTCCCCAAGAAATCAATAAATTACCCTCAAGCTTCCCAAAAAATGTCTTCCTTCAAAAAAATAACCAGGGGTGAACTTCAAAGCTGCAAAATAAACTCAATTGCAGTTGGCCATAGCAGTCTCTTTCGTCCTTGCCCACCTGCATTTTAGATAAAGTGTAACGGAGTTCAGTTTTTCTCACTTCTACTAAATGCATCACTCGCTCACTCATTCACTCCTCCCCCGACTCATCAGGAAAACTCTTGAGTATGTAGGATGTTTACCAAGTCTAAATGGACATCATTGCGAAAGTGGAATAAATGAAGCAGCGTGTTTAGACTAAGATGTTACATTAATAGATGAAAAGCCCCGTTACAAAAGGAAATGGCTACTAATAATGGAGTAGTAATATGGAATTAAGTTAATTAAACACCTCTATTCCCAAAGTATCACCTATTTCTGGTCTTAGGAAATGTGTTCACCAGACTAATCTGCTCCAAGTACAAGCAGATTGACTGGAACGATACATAACGTAAAGAATATTCTGATATTCACTCAGAAGGTTCAGGGTAATATCAAAAGTGCTAGTTCCCCAGCAGGGATGGTTTTCAGAGGTACAATTCCACCAAGACGGCCCATTTTAAGTCTAGAAGAGGGGAGATATATAATGGTCTATGAAAACTACCCTCTGGAAAAGGTTCCTGAGGCGGACAAACACTTTTAGAGAAACACTGACACTAAAGGACCAGAGCTAAAGAATAAATAAATAGGAAGAGACAGCAGTCAGGACAAATGGCAGACAAACCAAAAGGGTAAAGGGGAAAATGTAAGTAGTTAGGGGTGGCAAAAAGGTGAAGTTACAGCCAGGTGGCATCAAAGTCCACAAAAAAAGATAAGAGGATAAGACACATGAATGGGTAAGAGAACAAAGAGGGGAAAATATGCAGAAGTACTTATAAAAAGAATAAGTATCCCAAAGAAGAATGGAACAAAGGAGGGAATGATTAAACAAAAAGATGTAAGGAAGAGACCAGGAGACAGAGCAACAAGGTTAGCATGAGACGAAATAAGTCACATTGCTTTTAAAGTTATATTGGGGAAAAAAGATAAAAGTCACTCTGAAGGATTTGTTAGAGGGCAGATGTTATGAAGACTGATAACACATGGGTGTAATAAGAGTATTCAGGTCATGACTGCACAGGCTTTCTGGACTGCAGGTTGAGGATAAAAAGTTTATCTTTTGTCAGAGTTCAGTCAAGTTCTCCAGCATCCCTCTTGAATTCTGAAAACTGATCCTGGAACAGCCACAGTAAATCAAACAGCCTTTTTATTTTAGGCAATTGGAGAGCTTACACAACAGGCTGCCTTTCCTCTGGTAAAAAAAAAAAAAAATATATATATATATATATATATATATATATATATATATAGTTAAGGTTTATGACCTTTATAAACCTTTACCACAGCTGATGTTTTCTCAGATCAAAGCAAAAAAAAAAAAAACATTTATTGATGACTGTATTACATTTTAACTAAACCAAGTCAGGGGTATGGGGTCAAAACAAGATCAACTCAAGGTGAATGAAAAATCAGATTGTAAACTCAAAAAATAGATATTGTAAATTAAAAAGTAATAATAATAAATTTAAAAGGATATTGTAAACTTAGAAAAAAACAACTATAAACCAAAAACTGTAACCAAAGGGGAAAAAAATTCTTTATTCTAACAGACTCATCTTATTGATGTATTTCAATCTGACAGTTTCTTTCTTATGATGAGCCAGAAGGTCTGGTCCGAAAGAGCAGGAACATTAAAAAAAAAGAAAAGTAAGCAAAGTTTCTAAGCCAGCTTTAAACAGGGAATACATCTGATCATCAGCAACTTAAACCACCTGGTAGAACAAAATGTCCACCCAGCGGAAAGTGTTTAATGTGGAAGAGTACAAGAAGAGTTTGGTGCACAAATAGCTTCCCAGAGCTCATATTAGAGCTGACAGGAAATTAACAAATAAAGCCTGTGTGCATGAAAATGAGAAACTGAGTAAAAATGAAATCCAAAAGCAAAGATTTGGTGAGAAACCACACAGGTAAGTGAGCAAATGGCCATGCTGCATTGTCTCATTAAAGAGAGTGAAGGTCTAGGTTTACCATTTTCTGTTTGGTTGTTTCGAGACCAAACAGAATGAAGGTCTTGACCCCATGACCCTCATATTACAATAAAGTTGCCATTAATGTGAACAAGTCCGTTTCAAATCATGATCCAGTGCCAACGCTGACATCTTTATTAGGATGAGGGAGAAAGGAAGTCCAGCATTTCCACTGCCATGGCCTTTTTAGTGAAGTGTGAATTAAGGATAGACCTCTTACCGCCATCCAGGTGTATACTAAAACCACAGAGGCTTTCAGGTTGGGGCGGCCGTTGCTCAGAAGGGAAGAGTTCACAGTCACTAAATTAATAAACAAGTTGTGGTTTTTAGCATCTGAGATAAGCCTCTTTCCATCTCTTCTCTTTAAAGCATTATTTTCTATCTGATATGGTTCTTAGAAAGAAAATCAATACTGGAAGGTCATATCTCAAAGAGAACTAGAATCAGTACTGGCCTGGGAAAGCCAATTTTAGGATTCCAACACATTAAACACACACAAACTTAAGATTTTTCCAGAGTAATAGGTCCATTAAATGTATAAAAAAACAAAAAAACACTCAAGTTAATGACGCGTTTATGGCAGCATTTCCACATGCTTAACATTTGAAACTTTGAAAAAAACTGTAAGAATGGACGATTCACAGAAACAAAAACAGGCTGGCTGTCTGAAAGGACGAAGACTTTCACCCAGTGGGTCAGGAACAAAGTCTGGAAAATCAAATATTTTTTTCAGAATTTTCTTCTGTCAAACCCATCAAGACCTTTATAAATAAAAAAATAAAATGTCAGATTTTTCCAGATTGCAAACGATCCTAGCAGACTGATCTCCATCAAATCACTTTATGAACAATTGACTGATTAATTATTAAGATATAAAAAACCTCTATGGCTGCAGTGATACTTTAGACCAGTGGTCCCCAACCCCTGGGCCGCGGAGCGGTACCGGGCCGTGGGTCATGTTGTCCCGGGCCGTGGGTCATGTTGTCCCGGGCCGAGGCCCATACAGAAAGAATAAATTACTTCCAGTATTTCTGTTTTATTTATTATCTGAGGGTGATCACTGTTTTATTTTGAAAAATGACCGGATATCCCCGTTACATAGCTCAGTCTTGACACGTCAAGAGGCTTGTATTGGTCACGTGACAGTAACCGCTAAAATTAACCCCACAAGCTAGCAAGATGGATAGAAAACAAATGTCTCTCGATCGTTTCTTTGGAAAGGGGGAAAAAGCCCAAGGCTCTAACTGATTCAGTGTTGTGGTGAGTTAGATTTTTCATGCACTTTGTATTTGTTTTTATGGTAAATCTTGAACTAATAAAGGTACGTTTAAATGTTACCATAGCGACCAGAGAGCGTTAGGGGGGTGAGTGTTACTCGTTATGTTGTCTGCTCGGTGTTAGGAGGACACTGTTAATAAAGCTGCAAATACACATTGGATTTACGTCTATTGTTATAATTTTTTTTAAAAAACCGTTTGTTTACAGTCCGTTATCATTTATTCGCCACACCTTAAAGGTCGGTCCGTCAAAATATTGTCTGATATTAAACCGGTCCATGGCAAAAAAAGGTTGGGGACCACTGCTTTAGACCAAACTGAGCTTCGTCAGATTGGTTTCTTGTCCATCCTGTAATAAAATTAGATGTAATACAATCCGGTTAAAAGAGACTCTAAATGAACAACCTGCTCTGATTCATACATATGAATTTATTTTTGATGTAACTGATGTTTGTTTACACATTATTGGAAACCGCTGAATAAAAGGAAAGACCAGACTGATTTGGATTAAAGTGGTACTTGACTTCACTTCCTTGCTGTTGCAGAAAAACACACTCAGCAGGCAGGAAGGCATAGAGCTCGCTCAGATAACCCCAGGCAAACAGCCAAAGCCTCAGGTGGTTGTGATCTCTTTCTCAACAGAAACAGATCCTCAACAATTTGGCGAGCCAACACAGAGCTGCAATTTAAAGTTAAACAACTGGCGGTCTCGACATCTATTACAAAGATGAAGTCACTTCACAAGCTGGATTGAAATCCCTCTTTTCTGTGCATTAAAGCGTTCTTCATGGCTGGTAGCAGAATATAATGCCTGCAGGAATGTAAAGGACCAACTGAACGTAGATGAGAGGTTTCAAACTGTGAAAGGTAGGCACAGTGAAGTGAGACAAATGAGAGTAAAGGTTGACAAAAAACCAGCAAAAATAAAAGGCAGAGTGAACGAGACAAATGTGTTCAGCTGTAAAAGCCCTCATTTGACAATCGTGCCACAGACGCTTCCTCTCTTTCCCTCTACAGTCCCGAGGGGTGAGAAGCAGAGCGCTGCGCTCAAGTGTTTTACCTTGGGGACGCGTGATATGATATCTGGGTATTTGCTGGTGTTGTCTTCCTGGTTGCGGCTGAAAATCCGAACTTCACCACTCTCCAGAATGTGAATCTGTGGAAGAACACAACAAAAAAAGGTGCATGACTTGAAGAAATCAATACCATAAGTGAACACTGGGATTTTAATATCAGGTTTGACAAATCAAAGTGTAAGGAACATGCACACCAAAGGGAGGGAAGAACAGCGGCTTACAGCGAGTGTTTGACAGCAGCCCCAGGGACTAACGTGTAGATAGAACTACCACTTCAAAAGTGCTGCAGAGGCAATTAAGCTTTTTTGTTCGGATGCCTACAAAACAATCAGTTTGGTGTCAGACGGCGGGATTGTGAAGTGAGACAGCAAGTTGGATCTTTGCCAATTGTAGACTTGTAGTCTTTGACAACTTGAGAAGAGCAAATATGTAATCAGTGGGAACCTCATTGTCTCTTACTGAAAGAAATAACAACTGTGTGTCAGGATTCTTATTTTTAAATTCAGATAACTTTATTAGTCAGATGCATAACAGTGCGCGTACAAAAGCTGCAAAATTCTAAAGAGCAACAACTCCAAAGCAAAAATGAATTGTATTTTAAAAGCCTCATTAGGAGCCAGGTTTGGAGGTTTATCAATGCTTGGGTCATTGCCAATATCTAAATGCAAACATTCACAGCCATGGCCAAAGGCTTAGTCTGTGATGCAAACGTTGAGTCATGAAGTGTGCCAAGCACATTTCACATTTTTGATTAACATTTATAAAAATAAATTCTTATTGGAGGATAGTTTAAGAGTTTTTTTACTACTTTAAAAAATATATATGTATATTAATACCGGTAATCTTAATTTTTAAATAATAACAAAAACAGAAGAAAATGCCCACACTATTTAAAACACCAAACTACCAATAAAATTGTATATTATTATTAAAACATGCCGTAACTCATAAATGCAAACGAAACTATGTTACATGGTAAGATGCAAAAGTTTTAAACTATACCCAAGTCATTCTTTGCATCCAAACAGATTCGTTTTGACTTCTAATCTTTTAAATCAGTAGTTTTTTAGGCTTCTTTTCCAGTAGACTTCGATTTTCTCACTCATTTTCAGTACAGTCTTTGTACCCGACCGGTGTGAATGTAAAAGTGAAAGACAGAAGAATACATCTCAGGCATAAGATCTGATCGAGAGGTCTGCAAGTCCTGTCTTTAAGAAATGGGAAAACAAAAAGACGATGGAGGACTTAAGAGATTCATCAATCAATGTATGTTGCGTTTTTAGCTAACAGCCATTCAGGAATCACCTTGTTGATGGTAAAATCATCTATCATTTTCGGTATTTTCAAAGATTTAAGCTAAGAAATGGGAACATATTGTATCATTGAGATAAGATAGCTATGCAAGCCCTCCTTAGCATGTGTAGCCCTGAACAGACGTGTGTATTGCATTTATTTCCATCAACACAATGCATCAGCTACAGCAATTACACTTCATGTAGACCATTTTTTAAAATGTTTTAGTGCATTTGATATTACTTTGCATCTTCTTTCACTCTTTTCATGAAATCTTACCATCGTTATTTCGAGTTGTAATACTTTTGGTACACTCATTTATTGGATAAAATATCTGCAGTAAGAGAGGAAGTACAGGACATCACCTCCAGAGAAGGTCTTCAGATTCCTTGGGGTTTAGGATACCCAAAGAGTTTTAGCAGATAAGAACCGTAAAGGTCCTTTTACAAAGCTTCTGATGTTTAGTACACTGTGCGTGTATATTGGGATGAAGGGTTTTAAATTTCTAGTGTCCGGTTGTGTCTGTATGGGTTACATTACTTTTGCAGACACATTATGCATGGAATTTTTTTTTCTTCCACCCACCAATGATGTGAAGATGACAGTCCATTGCCATGTACTCAGTTTGTAAGAGTTTACCCAAAAGTTGAATGAACTATTAAAACTAGCCATTATTAATTATGGTGAGGGGTCTTGTCTTATCACGATATTTAGAGGTGCCATTGTGATAACAATAAAAGTGATCATAAAAAATAGTTTACTTCTTTGCAGTCTTTTTTAGGTACAGGCATACATACTGTGACTGCATTGCACACCAATCAAAGCCCCACTAACACAATTAATACTCTTGAAAACATTAAAGCAAGCTTCTTGGGGACTCTAGTTACATAAAGAAGTGTGATTGTTATCACTACACTGCATGCAGTAACTGCATTCAATCGTACTTTCGCATTTATCAAGGTATTGTGGAGGATCTTTTTCTTCCGGGTGGATCACCTAGACTACTGGTCCTCCTAGCTGTCGATCATTCTGGTGATATTTGTACGCAAGGCCGCCGTACGTGTTCGTCCCTGGGATACTTTTCACTTCCTGCGCACTCTGTTGATGGGGAGCAAGCTACGCCTTCATCCATTCATTCTACCTCACAGTTCTCACCGGGTTCTTTTGAAAATGGGTGAGAGTCGCAAGAGAGAAACAAGACCAGAGTGTCTTTAGGAGATTCTTTCCAACGATGGCGTGCTCTGAAAGCCAAGGTTGGGCTCCCCACTCCCTCCATCGCCAAGTTTCTACTCGACAGGTAAGCTTAAGTTCAGCATTCTATGTGGAGAAATGCATTTCAGATTACTACTAGAAGTAGAATCAAACGAATGTTCCCCGGAAAGTTACAATATAGATGTAGATAACTGAGTTGATAATCAACCTAGTGGTTACAGTGAGCATGTCCTGCGATGCCGACAGCAACTTGTAAACAGAGCGTGCACGAGGGTAACCAAGGCGTTCCCTCTCAGGAGCAGGTAGAGTGTGCATGCGCATTTCTTCAAAACGTGGAGAGGGCGGTTCATTCCTGAAAAAAAAAAAATCAGAAAAATCCTCCACAATACCTTTAAATCAATTTTGATGATACGGCAAATTTTTGTTACGTTTTTAAATATGTTTAATTGTGATTTATGGTTGTCACGATAAATCAATTCTTATCATGAGAAGAAATTTTTTCATGATAAAGTGTATGAGAGACTTTGATCATTCAACATCTTGCTTTGAGTGAATCTTCATCAGTTAAGACAGAACGTCTGCATAGTGTGGCAATAGATTAAGTACTGCTATTAATCATTGCAGTGGGGCCTACAGGCAGGAAAATGTGGCATCATTGAGTTTCTTAAAATATTTCAACATTTCTGATCAGTATACATATTAACTATAAAAATGTTAATACACTATTTGTTTCATTTTAAAGGTGCACTTATTACATTTACAGAGACATTTCTTTTATGTCATAGTAAGCTGTATAAAACAGAACCTCATTTAAAAAAGCAGCAAAAACATGCAGAATAATTGTGATTCATCAGCTGTCTCATTGGGAGAGATCGACAATCTTTTGGTAAGGCACAAACCAATCAGACACACACAGAGGGAGTGTTTAGCTGACTACTATACCACGAGTCCCCCTGATGGCTTTTTTAGGTAAAGTCTACTGCAGAGAGACGTCATAGGGCTCACTGTTTCCATCCAGTCTTTCTGTTTTTCTCAATGCTCATTTCTCTGGCTTCCATTCTACTGATTTCAAAGAGCTTCACTGGCATGACTGCCGAAAATTAACAATACAGCTGAAGGGGTTTGCATGACAATCTCTGTCTTGCTGTGTCTTTTTATGTCTCCCGAAAATTTATCATGCCCTCTGCCGTCTTCTGTTTCTTTGCAGTTTATTGTCTCCCTGTGATGTGTCTCGCCCGCTCTGCCTTAGCCTTTAATCTCACCTTTCTCCACCCCTCCCCGCCGCCCTTCTCTGGCCAACAGCGTCAGCGTCAGCTCGCGCTGCCCACATGCCAATTGTAAAAGCAGAACTAGTGTTTATTTTCAGAGGAATAGGCACGGGCACTCACACACAAACACGGCTAAGTGAGTGCATAGCGGTAATCTCATATTTAAAAAAAATAAATGAATAAAACACACAGCTGAAAGGTACATGCATACAAATATGGCAGGCATTTGTTGGGTGCCAAGAGAAAGAAAAACAAACAGTTGCTCTCTGTCACTACACACATACCTGTGCACGCTCTCCATCATATTTGTACTCGCAGGTGAACGCCGCCTCGTCAAACCTCTTCATCACCTCGCCGACACCCTTGGTGGGGTGAGCCAACATGGGCCTCAGCGGGACTCCTGCAAAAGACGATGGCTGGTGTGACAACTCGGAGGAAGCAGAAATTCAAACTCAAACAAACCAAAATGCTCAATGCATTTTTATAAATACCAAACAGTCAAAGACCGCATTGTCAGCGGATCTTTTTCTGTTTGACGTAGCATAGCTGGTGCGAACAGGCCTTCGGGTAAGGAAAGGAAGGCGAGGAAGTTTTCAAACCTCGGGATATGTGAAGTTTCTTTCTATGACACATACTCACATGAAACACCAACATCACACGGCTGTCTGTGTGACAAAAATCGCACTTGAATATGTTATTTTTCTCCGATGGATCGGATGGCAAAGTTCTGTGATTCACACCTCTTTGAGCTGTTAATTTAAGCCTAAAAAGCATGACAAAGTGGTGTAATACCCTTTACAAACCCAATATCTTTTAGAGCATGAAGTTAGGTAAGTGGTGATTTTGTCTCAACTAGGCACTACAGATCAAAAATATGCTAGGTCCTCTAATGATCAACCATTTCACAGCAAATCAGCTGCAGGGTTCAAAAAAGGGTTTGAACAAATTCAAACCCCATGTTTCCGGATTCCAAAAGTTTGGAAAGAATTTACCATGGATGGATGGATAAAGTGAGGGATGGATGGATGGATTAAGTGAGGGATGGATGAAGTGAGGGATGAAGGGATGATGGATGGAGTGAGGGATGGATGGAGTGAGGGGTGAAGTGAGGGATGGATGAATGGTTGGTTGGATGAAGTGAGGGATTGATGAATGGATGAAGTGAGGGATGGATGGATGAGTGAGGATGGACGGATGAGTGAGGGATGGATGGAGTGAGGGATGAAGTGAGGGAGGGATGGATGGTTGAATGAAGTGAAGGATGGATGGATGGACTGACAATTTATTGACAGATGACTAGAGGGACGAGCGGATGATTTGATTGACGGACAGCGGGAAAGAAAGACAAACGAACGGATGAATGGATACAATATTTAGATTACAATTTTCCTCCTTCTATACCTCATGATGACCTGGAATTAACACAAACTCCAAACATGTCCAACCTGTGTAGGAACCACATTTCTGAGCCATCGGGTTCCTGCCAGCAGAGTTACAAACTGACCAAATATCAGCCAATTTAGTTTCCCAATTTAGCACCACGCAGATGGCAGCTCTTATAAATTTCCCACCATGGTGCCAGAGCTGCTTATCACACACACTCCAACAACTTTATAATTAGGAGCTAATTCTTAGATTAGTGCTTTTATCTTTTTCTGATAAATATCTGAGTTAAAATAACTGACTTGCCTCCATGAAAAGGATCAATAAACACGCCATTTAGTGTTTTAGACGGTGTAAAGTCCCTGCGTCTTGATTGGCTGCTTACCTGGAGTGAGTTTGCAGTGTTTGGGCAGCTGGTCGATGCCTTCTTTTAGCAAAACAGGGATGATGACGTCGTAATTTGGCATCTCGCTGTCAGAAGGAGATTTTGGTTAAAAGAAAAAAAATACGATATCAGTTTTAAAAGAATATATTGCAGTGGCACCAAACAGACACTGCAAAGTGAATCGAGGGAGTCGAGTATAGGACTCAGTTACCAGTATGTTTGTTTCAGAATGAGGCTCTTCTCTTCGATCCAGGCCCGCCTGCTCTCAGCACTCATGCCCTTCCCTGCATCAATCACAGCAGGAGGGAAACCTATAAAGATAGAGAGGGGGGGAATCTCTTTCAAACAGATCTGGGGAAGTGTTTGAACATTTGTATGACCTAAAATTTACTGGATGACAGTTCAGAGACTTCTTGAAGCCCAAGAAACAAGAAAAGATGGGTACATCTGCTCAGAACCATGTTCTGTGATGAATTCTTTACAAGCCAGAGATGTAAATTTAGTCCAAATGTGTCTGAAAGGGCTCAAATAAGTTAAGATCATAATTATTTATTTTGTTTCATTACATTACATTAATAATAATCATGTTTAAATTTCAACTAAATTACACATTAAGATGAATGATTGATTGTAACGATCCACTGTGGCCAAACAAAGAAAAAGAAAATAACTTGTGCTCTTGGCTGACCTGCCTGATTTAAAAACAGCAAAATAAATAAGGAAAAACATTTCAAGAGCAGAGCAAAGATCAATGCAAATTTCCCCGCTGAGCTCCGGGTCTAATTGACTCTTTTCCCTGCAAACCTTCAGTCGTCGTGACTAAACAACACGTTTTAATAAGTCACGATAGAATCCGTCTAATTTTGAGTCTCAGGTGCTGGCGAGAGCGAGTTGGAGCAGGAGCTAGGAGCGGGCGGTGAACGATGCGCTGTCAAAATGTCCCCTTAAGAGTGATGAATTCAGCGACGTATTGGAGAAAAAATATGCTCCACCAGTCGAGATTACATGCCACGGGTTGTTGCCGGTTTTTCGCCCCCTCGTTCATCCTTATGATTATGGTTGTACGTTGGCTTCATCACATAAAAAGATGTTGGTTTGACATCTGATTCTGCTAATTAGCGCAATGAATATTTTAACACTGCTTTCGAAAGTAAAATCTAAATAAGACATGGCTGTACTCCATCTTCACCTCTTTTACCGTCACCTCCTTGACTTTTTTTGCGTAGCCCTGTTAATTACAACGCATACAGTTTGCAACTTCTAGTCTAAATAAGTTGAGTGGGTAAAATGTCAGCATTTACAGACATGTAAGGAGAAAAGAAAACAGGCTTGCATTTTAGATTATGGCCAAGAAACTTCCAAATATAAACTGAGGTGAAAGAAGAACATTTAAAAGGGGGTCATTCTAAAGTAATGAAGACCAGATTGTGAAGCAAGAACCAATCAAATCAAAGCATAGCAGGATACTGAACACCACGCTTCTAAAAAAGGCTCAAAGGAAGACAAACTTCACCTTCACATTGTCGCATCCATTTTTTTAAAAGCAGGTACAATGACTTGCAAAAGGTATGAATGGGTATTCATACCTTTTGATATTCTTTAACATCAAAACTATAAACTTCTATATATTCCATTGGGATTTTCTAGTGACAGATCAAGGAACAGCAACCTTTACAATTCAACAAATAAAACACAAAATCAAAACGACCGACGGTGGGGAGGGAAAGAGAAGTTACTTTTTTCTTTACAAATACAGACTAAAAAGTTAGCTTGTTTTATTGTCAAATTAAAGAACCACAGTTTTTTCAGGCTTTTCGAAGAGAGAATGAAAGCATTTTCTTGAACTCCATCAAAGTAAGAGGGGGAAAAAGTGCATGGTTAGCAATTAAGACAAAAATAAAAGGATGAACAAAATAAAATATAACTTACACCATTAATGTTGCGCTGTTGTGAAAATTCTTCACAGATATTGCATAAAACACATACACACAGAAAAAAACTGCACAGTTCATCACGTTGGGACAATGTTTCTTTAGGCCAGGAGTGACTTCCTGGCCTAAAGAGACAGGTTGCAGGCTCTAAAGATAAATTAAACAAAGCAGCATATAGTTATACGAAAGAAAGACATAAAGTTTCCATTTTATTTTTGTCAAATAATCCGAAAACCGTAATATGTGGTTGTTTAAACACTGCTTTTACTTGATATCTCTTCATAAAATACAATGCAACCAACTGCCATCTGAAGTCAGCTAATCGGTATAGACTAATCAGGGGTCTCCAACTCCAGTCCTTGACCGCTGCTGTCCTGCAACTTTTAGATGCACACCCAGTGTTGTGGGTAACGCATTACTTTGTAACGCGTTAGAGTACTCCATTTACTTTTTCTGTGAAATGTGTAACTTAACGCGTTAGTTTTGTGCATTAAGCAATCAGTAACCTCGTTATAAAAAAAAAAAAAAAAAAAGGAATCCGTTATTTTAAGAATTTCTCTCAATAAGGAAAGGAAAATCCCGACTGCAGCCCGGGATTGTCAGACACTAGGACTAGGAACGATGCCCATCTGCGGCTGCATCAGCGGAGCCGAAGCGCTGTGATTCATCTGTGCTTTGCTCCTCCTGTGTGTGTGTTTTTAAACTCCTGGCAAGATGGCAAAGAGCAGTAGCACAGCTTCGTGGAAGTACGGACATTATTTTAATGTAGTCAACGAAAAAGAAAAGAATATAACTGTACAATGCACACTCTGCATAGGGGAAAAGTTTCTGTCGACCGCAAAAAATTTCACCTCAAATTTAAAACATCTTGTATCCAAACACCACTCTATCAGGCTACCCCGGCTGGATAAGTGTTTTTGATTCATATGGTCTGTGATCAAAAAAATAATTAATAAAACGCTATGTGGAATAGTCTATTGCTGGCTGTCTTTCCTGTTATCCTGCAGAGTTAATTTAGTTGGATGACTGACGTTATTCATCGTCACGACTTCTCTGTCCATTTAAAGCAGGCTGTGTCTGTCAATTAAGCTGCAGCATGTGCGAGGCACTGCGAACTGGCTTTTAATTCTTGTTATACCATGGTCTGGGTGAATACTCGATTCTGATTGGCTGGAGGGTGTAGGTTAAAAAGTGATAATCTACACCTAGGAAAGGCCTCCCGTCAAATTGCCTGATGACTTTTCTAAATCATTGCGCTGGCTCAAACGCTAGACGGTAACCATGGCAATGGAGACTCAACGTTATTTCACGGTTGACTCATTGCAACAGCAAGACAGACAAAACATGAGTGATTTTATCATTTCTTTTAATTTATTTGGTGACTTTGACAACTTTGAAAACTGGGATGTTAATGTAACGTAAGGTAAAGCCACAATCTCACTTCCCATCACTGATCAACTGCTGCGATAAAAACTCTCAAGATTTTAACTCTAAAACACATTCAAGTATAATTAATTGATTAAATACTTCTTTCTTTCGTAAGTGACCATGGTATAAGCGGGATAATGCCCTTCGAGGTGTCCATTATCAGAAATGAATGGACTTCGCGGAAGGAACCGTCCTACGCTTCTGATAAATGACACCTCGTCGGGCATTATCCCTTACGTAACGCATAAGTACTCTAACGTGTTACGTTACTTTTATGAATGGATAACGCTGTAACGTAACTGACTACTTTTAATTGATAGTATAGCTGTAACCTAATTAACTACTGTTCAAAGTAACTATAGCCAACACTGTGTACACCTGGCTTGAAGAACAGGGATAAAGCTACGGAGGAGATAAAAGCAGAGCTAGATTATAAAATTAAATCCAAAACTCTTAAAGACTAACAGAGGTCTGTTTGATCAATCATCTGAAAATGAAAAGCATCTGGCACAGCTGCAAACCGACCAAATAACGGCTGCCCGCCTAATTGGACCAGCCAAGAGGACCATGGTAGTTCTGGAAGGGCTGCAGAAATCTACAGCTCACGTGGGGAAATATGTTGACGGGACAACTGTACGTTGTGCACTCAGCAAATCCTTCAAGGAACACTGGCAAGAAGAGGCCTTTTATTAAAAGGAAAGCCACAAGAAGTCCAAAGATTGCCACAAGACATGTAGAAGAGACAGCAAAAAGGTGAATGGTGCTTTGTGCAGATGAGACAAAATCTGAAACGCAATGCGTGGCGGGAAAACTAACAACGCATATCACCCTCAACACCTGGTGGAAGCATCAGGGAAGGTGTTGAGAGATGATGGGAAAATGGATGGATAATATAAGGGAATCTTGGAAGAAAACCTGTTAGAGGCTGCAAAAGACTGTGGTGGAGGTTCCCATTCTAGCATTACCTTAAACATACTACAAAAGCTCAAATGGAATGATTTAGATCAAATCATATACATGTGGTGGAATGGCCTAGTCAAAATAGATTGAAAATAGACTATTTTTATCTAGCGCTTTCCTGGTAGGCAATTTGGGTTTTTAAGTGCCTTGCCAAGGGTGATATGCAATGGGGGTGGATGTGAGGGAAGCAGGAATCGAACAGACAACTTTCCGATTGCAACACGACTACTCTACACCCACTTCCCGCATTGAAGTTGGTTGGACGTAGCTGTAATATCACATTTCAGAAAAGCAAGTGGGCATAAAGACTTTTGGTAAGTTTTACTTTGTACCAAGTTTCTTAACTTTTTTGCAACAATTTTAAAACATTAGAGACAAAAGGATTACATTAACCTTCTCTCCATTTCTTCCTCTAGTTCTACAGGGGAGTGTAAATGGTCCAACTTTTATAACTCCTCCAGGCGGAACAAAATGCTGCAGTGTTTCTCACTCACCTGTTCACACTCATGAAACACCTTCTATTCTAGATGTGCTCAGACTTTTTACTCTCACATATGCCGATGATCATACCAGAGAAAATAGCATTACAGAGCCCACGGCGCAGTGCTGCGGATCAATTTTCCACCCTACAACGAAGCCTAGGTCACAGCAGACTATTTACCAGACATCCATCCGACAAAGTGATGTGGCTCTGATTGTTATAATACGAGACAATTCCGGGCATTAGAGCACACACTGAAAATGTTTGTTTAACAGTCAGGTCTTATCTGTACTTTCCACCAATTATGAAACAACACAAGGCTGAAATTGGCTTCTGATTTGGCATTGTGGTAAAGGGCCATTTCACAGCTTTTTTTGTACCAACTTCAATCAGCACCTAGACTCGTCACGTCTTTATTCTCATTCTACAGATTAAAAGCCTGTTTGGTCTCTAAACCAGATCCAACGGAAGAACCACAGAAACGGTTTAAAACCTTTACAGCTGTAGAAACACAGGGACAAACAGATGGAGGGACAGGTTGGTGCTAGACAAAGGCATGGACGGCTGGAGAGACTAAAGAATGGACGGACAGATGATGGACAAATGGGCAGATGGAAGACAAACAGATGAACGAACAGTGGACATACTGGCGAACAGGGTCAACAGATGGACTTTGAACGAAGGAAAGACAGATGGACAATGATGGACAGACATGCGGACAGGGTACGGATGGGCCAACAATGAGGGTCAAGGGAAATGCGAATGGACAACAAAGAAACAAATGAAGAAGGGACGTACAAATGGACAGCAAACAAGAGACAAAGGAGGGACATACTAATGGACAGCGAAGAATAAACTAAAAGAACGGACAGAAGAATGGACGATCAGAGGACAGATAGGTGGCCACTGGATAGATAGGAGGAGGATGAACAAATGGGCAGCCGGTGGATGGATGGACAGATAAGACAACACTGGGTGACTACCACAAAAAACAGATGGATGAACAGAGTCGGACTAAGAATAGATGGTTCTACGAGGGACAGAAGGAAGGATTGACAACGATAGACCAATAGGCGGATGATGGACGGTTGTCTGGACTTTTGATCGACAGGTGGACAACAGAAAGACAAACGGAAGATTAAAACATGTCAAACTTGATTATCCTAACGCTCATTTCTGACCCGATTTTAGGGAACGAAGAATTAACTTAAATTCAGTTTATTTATATAGAGCCAATTCACAACACGTCATCTCAAGGCACTTTACAAGAAAAGTCTTTTCAATTCGATCTTACGTACATTTCAATTTATTCTTCAGTTTATTATTTCAATCGTTTTAAAAGTTTTTCATCTAAGGAAACCCAGCAGATTGCATCGAGTCATTGACTTGCAGAAGAATTTCCTCATTTATTGGTTTTATAATCGAAACGATTAACGAGCGCCTAAACGTTACCAGCCACAGATAGACGAGCGGACAATGGACAGACCAATGGATAGGCTAGGGGATTATGAACAGACAGAACGGGGGATGTGGAATAGATCACTGGCTAGCTGTATAATTGAAGAATAAATGGAGAGACAAAAAAAAATTTTGAGAAAACATTTATGTCCAATCCTCCGCTTTTCTAGACCGGCCTGAATAACAGTTTTGAGTTGTGGTGAATAAAAAAAAGGAAAGGCATATTAAAAAGTCTAGACGTTTGATATCAGCTCTTACACTTCGAAAGCAATTCAGAAATGCCTTTTTCTAAATGAAAAGAGCAGGAAAGATGAGAGCTAACACGAAATGGCTACCTTGTCCAGGCGGGGTCAAGCAGACGGCCTGGCTCAGGGCGGAGAGGACACTCTGCTCAGCAAGGCCAATCCTCAGCTTCCCAGCCAGGGACCTGCCCATCAAAACCAAAACATCAACAACATGAATCACAGATGTCTTTCTACTTTTCTCCCCACCTGCTGTACATGATAAGCGCTACACATTTTTTTGGGTCTAGAGACACGCCTATGGTCACACAAGCAGTTGAGCGTGTGAATGTCCCCGTGTGGGAGAGTCTTATTTTACCTGACTATGTAGCGGGCCTCGGAGAAGCGGCACGCCACAAAGAGGCCTTTGATGATGTCGATTTTCTTATTCATGGCCTGAGGCAGGCGGCAGGAAATTGAGATTCACAGAAGAGCGAGAGGAGATACAAGGCAAAAAAATTAAAAATATATGTGTATGTGAGGTTACCACAGAGTATAAAATGCATGTTCAAAGCAGGCAAAATGAACTAATTACAGAAAAGAGATTCCAGCCAGGTGACAACTTACAGACGTAGGCCTTTCTAGCCTAATGCACAATTACATTAACGTCTTTACTCTTCCTTTCTTTGGCTCAACACCAAGAGGCAAAAATACAATGTCTTGTTAAACTATTTATAACCCCAGAACTTAACACTTTTTGTGACATTAGCAGATTTTATGTGCTAAACCAACAGGAACTGATGCACAGCATCCATCCGCTTTGCACATCCAGAAAATGCTGAGGCTTGATCAGATTGGATAGAGAGGATCTATGAACAGCGACTCTTCAGTCTTGCCACAGATTGGCAATTTGATTAAGTTCTCGACTATGAGTGACTCTAGCAACATGCTTTAATCTAAACCAGTGTTTCCCTGGCCCTCAGATCCAATTGTTCTTTATTTTTCTACATCAGTGGTGTCCAAAGTCAGTCTTCAAGGGCCGGTATCCTGCATGTTTTAGCTCTTTCCCTGGTTCAACAAACCTGAATTAAATGGTGGTTCATAGGCAGAATTTGAGCAGAACTTTATGACATGCTCAGGATGTAGTTGGACCATTTGAATGAGCTGTGTTGGAGCAGAGATTCATCTAAAACTGGCAGGATACAGGGGCCTTGAGGACTGGACACTGCTGTTTAAGTTGACTGCATTTCCTCCTCTTTCTATCGTGTGCTGCAGAAGCCCTTTAATCACCCACTCATTTAAGCCAGCTGTGTGGCACCAAGGAAACACCTAAAACATGTGGGACAGCGGGCCCTGGATTATTTGGGGCCATTGTCGTGCTGGAAGGTAAACATCTGCCCCAGTTTACTGTCTTTTTCAGCCTCTAAGATTTTCTCCCAGGAATGTGCTGTATTTAAGCTCCATCCAGTCCAAAATTGAATCTGACCAGCTTCAATTTCCCAGCTGAAGAAAAGCATTCCCACAGCATGATGCAGCTTCCACCATGTTCCCCCAAGTTTCTGCCACATAATGGTGTTTTTTTAGTGAGCAGAGAACCTTCTTCCAAACGTCTGCTGTGTCCCCTTCATGGCCCGTGGCAAGATTTAAACAGGGGAAGGACTTTTTGTGGATTCTGAGGAGTGCACAAGCAACACTTGTTCCAGACAGCAGATTAAACAACCTGAGCCATGGGTCTCTACAGCTCCTCCAGAGATACACCATGTCCCTCTTGACTGCTTCTATAATTAATGCTCATCCTGCCAGGCCTGTAGGGGTTAAGTGGACGCCATTAGGTGGTCTTGGTGTATTTGCACTTGCGAATCATTCCAATTCTAGATGACGGATTAAACCGTATAAATGCTTTTGCAAGGCACTGTAATTTCTTGTTCATTGCACAATTGCATTAACATCTTTTCTCCTTTTCTTTTCTGGGGGCTAATACAAAGAGGCAGACAATATATTCCCCATGCTTGTTCTCTTCTAATGAAAATGTTATTCTGTGGCTCACCGAGTTCCCACTCATGCTGGCAATTTCCTTCAATTTCTTAAACACGCCTCCTGCTGTCAGACTGGCCGGCTGGAACATGGTGCGCTGGTTGCTACGGGAACTCTCGGCCACGAGGCCCAAATCTCCCTTCTCCTGCGCCTCCGCTTTAATTTTGTCCAAATGTCGCCCTAGTAACGAGAGCGAGGTGGTGAGAGTCGGCCGCCTCTTTGGCTGATGAGCAGAGTTGAGGCAGCAAATGCACAAGCCTCCAGTGATGTGTTTGTTACCAGTTGCTTGAGCGACGGCTTTCATCAGCACAGTCTCCCCGACGCCAAGCTCCATCCCGAGGTAGGCAGGGCCAAGCTGGTTTAAACACAGGTACACACAGCACAGCAGGTCGTCTAGGGGAAGGAGCAACACACAGATGTGTGTGTCAAGCCCAGACAAACAGAAAAACAGCAAAGTGCAGCAAAACGCACACTCAGACGCAACTACACGAACATCAACACACGGTGGGAAAGCAGACAAGGAAACACACTCAGAGGCATCAGAAAACGTGAACGCAGCACACAGAAATGAGGCTGACAAGAGCTCAGACGTCAACAAGGCAGACATACTGAACCACCTTCAGAAAAACCCACCTTAACAAGCATCAACATATCAACATTGACTTTACAGGAATCCCACGTGTACCTGTGGGATTCCTGGAAATGTAGTCACTCACACGCCGACTAACAAAGCCAGCGCTTTTATGTGCAACCTGGCTTCGACGCCCTCCCCTTGATGGAGCGGCTGGCAGCCGGCTGCCTGCACAAGCAGCGTCAGCGTTGCCATTATGGCCAAGTTAAAGTAGCATTTACCTGGAGAAAGCAGCAGCACTGAGCGAAGCAGGTTTGACAGCGTCTCGATGTTTCTCAGCCTACACAACAACAAAACAGGGAAAGACAAGGAAGACGACTTAAATGAATTTCAAGCCCATCCTGTAAATACCGAGGGGAAGGAAATGAGATTTGTCTGGGAGGTTTTAATCCTTAATGGGACCTGGCCAGACAGATTAGGAGTTCATTTGTGAAACAGTATATGTCAGTTTCAGATAGGAAGTCATAGCAAGGGGCAACTGTTATTCAATATCCTTTAAGGAGAAATAGGAAAGTCAATCAAGTCGTACCGTAGAAAGTCTTGGGTTTCAAATTCCTTTAAGACTGTTGAAGGACTTTACAAGCACTCAATACTAGAGATGAATGTCACTAATTTGGGTTTTTCTAATAATGTTTTTGAGCCATTCATCTTGCAAGTCCCCAAATTTTGTTGGGTGTTTGAATTTATTGTCCATTTTTCAAATCTACAGAGGGTGGAAAAGAATGTATAGGCTCAAAGATATACTTATATCTATATATTTCGAAGCCAATGGAGCCAGGTAGGGAGAGGGGTGATATATTGTATGGAAGGGGAAGGTAGCAGTGTTTGGGACCAGCTGATTTGATGTAGGAGCTGATTGGTCAGCCCAACATCAACCTAAGATCATTACACCAGAACGATCCTCTATAGTCGATGTAATTAGAGGTCAATGCAGCTTGTGGGCACTAGATGCTTGATATTGCAAGGTCGGTTTATCTAATATGATCTTTTGGTTATTTTTAACACCAGGATGTGTAGAGAACAACAAAACAGACCGCTGTGTTTGTTTGTTTACATGCGTATTCAATGAGCTAGGCATTACTGGCCCAAGTGGCTGGGGAGAGGGAAAAGTGGAAGATAAGGAAAGGATGGACAATGCTTCAAATCCAGTCTGGATTCCAGGTCCGTGTCAGGAAACCAACCACATTACATAAACTGTAACACATTCTGCTAAGCAGATTGGTCAAACTTCAAGCTAGAATTATGCCAAAAGTCTGGTTGATAGCTAGAAAAAGCACATGCTCAAGGTGCACCTTGCTATGGGACATTTAAAGCCATGAAAACATTCCCTGTAATATTTGTTTAAGTCTGAAAGTATCATTCCCAGTAAATTCCAAAATAAAAACAAACCTTTCCATCCAATTTCTATTTTTTGTTTTTTATTTAAGTTTCATGCTGGATATTTACTTCACCATGAAACGAGAGGCTCAAACCAATCATTGCTAAGGCTCAAGATAAATGAGATTCATGCCCAAGATGAGTGTGTGAACTTCTTACTGCGTGTCTGATTTGGATTGCAGAAAGAATCTCTTTCAGAAGTATTTGCATTAGGGATCTAAGACGCCAATATGTTGCGATATTTTATGTCACAATATTGTATCGATATTCAAAGGCAATGTATCGATTTTTATTTTTTAATTTAGAATTTGAATGGAACCATTAATGATGACAGTAATTTTTGTAGCAAAATTAAAAGTATGACAGCTAGTTGGTGGCTGTTTTCATGTTCTTCATTCCAGTGGATCAACTAAATCTAGTGATAAAACTGGATGTGATAAAGTAGGAAACAGGTTGGAGTGTTTATAATGCTATGACAGTTTTTCTAAAGTTAAATTCAGTTTTAAAAATCACAATATATAGTCTTACTCATAGTATCACAATATATTGTACCCCTCCGTGCTGTGATACACATCGTATCACCAGATTCTTGCCAATACACATCCCTAATTTGTATTTTGCTTCTTTTTTTGTCTGAAAAAGTTACCAAAGTTTTTAAACCAGCTGAAGATCAATTTCAATATTTCCTCACTCTGTATGCCCCCAAGCTAAAACAAAAAAACCTAAATGATCTGAGTTTCTCTTTTCTCATTCTCTTATTCCAAAAATTCCCAGTTGGCTGTCTGGAAAATGGGAGGGAAAGAAAAGAGGGTTTTAATCATCCCCCCCGAACGCAGCTTGCTGTTTTTCCCTCCACACGGAGCTCTTACCTGCCAGAGTCCTCTTCAATTTTCTCAAAGGTGCGAGCCACTGCCAAGTACGGCACTCTGGAGAGAGATGAGGATGCAGTTAGCAGGCAAAGCCTCAGCAATGACAGTTTTTCTTTTTTTTTTCTTTTATATGCACAGCATTTAGCTGACTCAGATGTTGGGGAAGAACTGGCAATTAGTGCAGCGGGAGAATAAGCTACGATACAAGGTTATCAAAATGCATGGAAATGAGGGCAAGGAGGACAAATGTTGGGAAAGCAGTGTCCTTAGGAGGAAATGACGGGGGGGTGAATTAACAGAGTAAACTAATCATTCTGGGGGTTTTTGTTCGAGTATCAGATGGATTGTATTTGCAACTTCAAATAATTCAATATTCTGCACCAACTTTACAGTATGCTTTGCCTCTTATCTGTTTTTGAATTTATTAATAAACAGAATGGGATCTCACAATCTGGGACAAATGGTTTTGAGCAAAATCAACTTTTCCAAGGTTGTTTAACATGTAGTAATAGCTAGATGCACGATGCCTAGAATCACCTGTTAAGACTGAACAAGATGGGAGGGGAGGATAATGAAGGTGTTGCTCACTTTTGGCCTTGTTTCCAGCAGGCATGGTCCACTGGATGGTAGTTTGGCCTGGATGGATCGTAGTCTGTCTGTCCTGAGGTTGAGTCACTGGAAAAGAAAAAAAAAGAAACAAGCAGGAACAATAACATTTGAGTCCAACAAAAAACGTATGACAATATCTGCTTTATCCATAAAGAACTTTAAACAGACAGATATTCCAACCAGTTATTTATTCATTGTCGTACAAAACCAGCCCACAGTAATAACTGATTAAAAAATAGAAGATGGGGCGACAAAAAAATAAAAAGTAAAATAAAATATATGAAAATAAACTGAAATCTCAAGTTCAACATGAGCTGAAAGCCACACTAAAATTAGGCCTTTAGAAGCATCTCAAAGTTTTCAGTGATTTTTGCATTTCTTATTTGGGAAGAGAAGTCGTTCCACAAAATTGGAACACCAAACTCCTGTTTTCAGTTTCAAAAAATGCGTTGGCTGCAACATCGGATCCTCCCAAACAAAACAAAACCAATGTGGTTCTTATTGGAATCAAAGAGGGTTGCCCTGCGATGGACTGGCGACCTGTTCAGGGTACACCCCGCCTCTCGCCCCATGACTGCTGGAGATAGACACCAGCCCCCCCGCAACCCTGCAGAGGATGGAAGGGTACTGGTGGATGGATGGATGGACTGATAGAATCCAAGAAATTTTCATTGGTAAGATGCGATAAGGGTTTCAAGGAGTCTCTTCTTGTTATTTTTTGGGGGGTAAAGCATCAACATCAAACAAGTACATCCTCGTTCTTAAAGATGTAGATGTATGAATAAAGTGTGTTTGAATTTAAGTTGAACCAAAGCAGCACTCTGATCCAGCAAGTAAAAAAAACTCAAGTGTTTCCCGAGTCCAAAACTAAAAGATTTGAAACTTTCAGAAGTGCCGTTTAAGGACAGCTAGTAGAGTCAGGTCTGATCACTTTAAGATGAAAAGGAATGTGAATGTTATCAAATGTTTCGAGAATACTAAAGATTAAAATTTAAACGCATATGTACATATTTTAAAACTTTAAATCGTTGCAGAACAATCTCTTTGAGCTGCCTTAGAAAGTTTATTTTTTAAACAGTATAGCTTGAATTTATGATGAAATGGGATCTACAGCTGTGAAATTTATTTTGCATGCATTTCCCATCACTCCTTCACTGTTGCACACAGCGCAGCGATGAAAAATAAATAGTTATGGAGATGAAATGCCTTTGCTCCCTTTCAAAACTAAAAATAGTTTGTGGCTGGAATAGATACCATGACCTCGAACCGACAAAGCAATTATACGCTGTTGCTGCTGGTTTACTAACATCCAAAGGTTAAAATAATAACAGCATTACGACACCTTCTGGCTGAAACATCACAGAAAGGATATAAAAAGCCTTCTTTTGCCTGTTTCTTTCAGTATATATGTATATTTGTTTTTCCCCTGACGTTTCTCTTAGTGCAGGTGAAACGCATGAGGGGCAACAACACTGCTGCAGCCATCTTCAGTTGCATTATGCAGGCATTCGCAATTTATACACAACCTTAACTGTTCATTTAATTACTTGCTTTGCAGTAATTAAAAGTGGCTGATGGCACAGGTAATCACATCACATCCAGAGTTTCCCCGAAGGCGTATACATATTACCATTAAGAGCAGCGCCAAACAGAGACTCCTAAACACAAATATTGATTTACTTCCAAATTGATTTTTTTGTCCCAATTTTTAAAAAAAAAAGAAAAGAGGAGGAGGAGGAAAATCTGTTTTACAGGGTGTTTGTCTGCACATGTTAGGGAGATTCAGACAGATTTATAAGCATAGGGCAAGCTTTATGTTTTCTAACTTATAGTTATAAGCAGTGGTGGGCGATATAAAAGGTATGAGGTAGAAATTATATAAATTTAGCCAAAGATAGAGATTTTGATTATACCAGCCTACCTTGTTTGTGCATTTTGATGATGTCATCAAGGAAGATAAATACTGCTGTTCAATGTTTAAACTACATATTGCATGTTTAAAATGTGTTGTTTTCCATTTAACGGAAGAAAACCTGTTGAACTTGATGCATGCAAGAGTACATGTCATTTAAACAATACATGTTTAAATGACATTTTAAACGTTCATAAACTGTCATCTTGACGTATATTAAGCAAAGAATATCTCGCAATAAATTTTTGAGGCTATATAAGGTATTCAACGAGTGATCAAAACATAGCAGCAGCTTTACGGTACCCCTTTTTAGGCCAGTGGTCTACATAGACAGTACCTCAAGAATTCATATCATAACATTCTTCTCAAGTTTGCACAGTTTCTTAAAGTCTTAATGAAAAATATGCTGCACATTTTAGAAAAATAGAGATATTTTAAGAGGAACTATAGGACATAATTACTATAATTAGTTTGTTTTTTTAGTTAGTTATTTTCCAAACTATTCATTTTGTTGTGGATTTGTAGACTGACAAACTGATGTATAGAAGAAAAAATGGAGGACTAACATTCAAATGGAAATTGGTCAAACTTCTCATCTGAAAAGATTTTTTTTTGCCACAAACCTTTGTCTACATGAATGCAGGCTGAATCGCAGAAGGAGGTGTGGTAGTTAAAATGAGAAAATTGGATTTCTTATACAGTTAATTGGGGAAGCGAAAAAAACAAACAAAAAACATATAGTTTCTAATAAACCAGTGGCCTAATCGAAGATTCATGACCATTTTTGAAAAACCCAGAATTTTCCAGACTCAGAATTTGAGGATCGTCCTCCTGGTTTTTGGTGGAGATGTTTTTACTTGAAAAAACATTTTTTGATTTCCTTGTGAGGTTTAATATGCCAGTTATAGTTTTGTGCCATTCTGATTTGCCCTTTTTACGTGCCAACTAATTAGAGTAAACTGTGTTTAATGTAAAATTCTAACAAACATTGACTATAATAAAGTGCTGATAGATTTAGTTATTTCCAATAAAATAATTTTAGGGATTGCAAGATAACTCTCAATTTAGGCGGTAAACCATATGCACCGATTTTTAAGAACCGGGGTTACTTGGTGCAAATTTGGGGACATTTTGTGGTATTTTACACATCCTAACCTGCCCCTATTTAACTACACATCACAAAAAAGAGACAGTATTTCAATGCTTCTGAGCATGTAAGGGCAAACATGTTAATTAATACATTAATAATGTAATAATTTTCTTTGCATATTTTAATTTTATTGTATTGTTTTAACAAAATAATGTGCAAGATCTACATTAGTTTTGCAAGCTGTGCACACAAAAAATGGATGCGATTTCAAAATTCGTAACATTCTTCCCATTCACGTATCGAAGGAGTGTTCCCAACCTTTATGTTAAATAAAACCATTTAATATAAACACATGGTACAAATTCTCCATAGAACATCGACATTATCTGTTTTTGTAATGAGTTTAGTCTTACAATGCCTGAGGCTTTCAATAGTAAATCCTTATATTAATTTTATTTAATGCTCTAATTAGGGCAAAACACAAAAAGTTAGCTATGCCTTAGGCTTGAACCAAGACTAAAAAGTTGGTACTAAAAGTTGCAAACTCTTTGAATGTAAATTTTAAAAAAAATTCCAAGCGATGTTCAATAACCCTTTATATTTTCATATTTAAAGTAGAACAACCTAGAACAGGGCCACAAATTTCATGCACACACATTTTACCATTAATTTCATGTCACCACAGGAACTCAATTATGGATGAAGACCAATTTTTAGTTGGATTTTATTGAGCAGTTTAACTAGCTGTTAAATTAGCAGGTGGGTCACAATCTGGGAAGGAGTTGCTGATTAAACTGACAGTTTGACAACAGTCCAGAAAAGATACAAGCTATATTGTCGGCGGATGTCCAAGGATATTAAATTATTGCTCTATTTTTAATAACGGACTCCAACATCGGTCAGTAATTATGTTAAAACATGCAAAAATCCGGCTCTTAGTTGAGTTTCAGCGCTGTCAGGTTAATGATAATGATCATTAACTGTACAGGTAATCAAAGCTGAATGTAATTAAGTCCTCTGTGCGTCTCTTCTTCATCTGCTCCGCCGAAGCATTTTAGACTTCACAAGTGAAGTTGGGCTTTTTTTTATTATCTCCAAATTATTATGAACCGACTGATCCTAATTAGCTGTGTGTAAGACTATGAGGCTGACATTAACCAGTCTTTCAGTTCCTCCTGGACCCCTGTAACAGGTAGATGACAGGCAGATCTGGCATGACAGCTACTTGAATGTTAAAGCAGAAAAATCTTTTTAAGCTGCAGAGTTTAGACACTTTAAATAACATTTAATTAGTCCAAGTAAATGTCAAGTTCTCTGTCTTTTCATTGATTATACATAGAATCTAACCTAGCTTCTTAATGCATACTTGATCCACGTTTGTGTTAGAAACAAATATGTATTTTTCTTATGTTGTAGGGTATTTATCACACAGTAATCAGGCACATAAAGCTGCTCATCAGTATGTACATTTATTGCCCCTTCTATGTACTTAGGAAGACATTAAGAGGGTGCAGCTCAGCTTGGTTTCCCATATTGGGGGTGGAAGTGATGCTCCAGGACAGTAAAAAACAGAATATTGCTCACCCACTCATTAAACTGGATCCGTTTGTTTTTCTCCCATCTTTTTATTATGTTAAAGAACAATGGGACAAAATTAACCCTTATTTAATCAATACCTAGGTATAAATGTATACTTTGCAACAATACCCTCATGACTTTGGGCTTAGATTGTAGCTTTATTCAGTCAAAGCTGCTGTTCTTTTTATCAACTGACATATCTCAGTGTTGGAGATTAGCTGAGAAACATAGTATGTGGATTTGCCAAGCGTCGGAAAAGAGACACAAACAAGGTTGTGTCAATTAGTTACGTAGTTGAAACTAAAGGCAGCTTCAAGTGGGATATGTTAAGCTGCAAGAGAACATTCTGTCCTTGACGAATATGTTCAGAGAAAAGGACACAAACGGAACTCTGAGTCACTTCGGATGGGGGGGAAATTGTTATCGCGAATCAAACAAGTTGAAGCAACTTGAAAATGAAGCTACTGAACGATGTTCCCCAGCTGCAAGGATCGACATTCACCCTAATGAGTTCAGGAAGAGGAAACCACCACCAGACGGAGACAATGAGAGGGACAGACTGCCTGCTGTTGTGTGATCTAAGAAGAACTACTGCAGGTTAAATTACTAAGAACAGAGAACAGACTGAAAGTTATCAGGACAAACACTGCATCAGGTGTCGTGTAGCTGCAGACAGACTGGGGTGTTCTTCATGAACAGTCACTAGGTCGGAAAGCGCCTCCAAGGGGACATGGGTATCAGAGCAGGGAAATAAGGGAGCTATGAAAGAGAAGAGCACAGTTCCTACGTGTTTCCTATAAAAATGTTGTTCCTTTATATACTCAACTTTAAATAAAAATGTTTTTAAACAATAAATATAAATGTTCACTTTGTATTTACTGCAGCTATTTCTATGGAGGCCAGGGGCAATAAATACAAAATCTGCAAAAAAAACATGATTGCAATGAGATGATTTGATGGATGAACAGGAGGGCAGATCCATGTAAGATAACGGACAATCCAGATGGACGGGTAACGGTGAACAACCGGAAGGGTAACGTTTATGAGAAAGATTAGGGACAATCAGATTGCCAGAAGTACGATGGATAATAATAGGACGAGTGGACAGAAAGACAATTCTGAACAATTCAATGGGCGACTGATGGATGGGAGAAAACATGACTGATGGACAGACGGACGGACAAGAATCGACAACCAGACAGATTAAGGGATGGCTGGACACAACATTTAGACAATGTGCCTTTTAGGGATGGGCATTCGATTCATCGATCATCGGGAGAGTTAACGATCGATTTTCGATTAATCTTTGATATATTTATATTAAAATTCAGTGTTCATGGGCTATATTAAAATGCAGTGAGAATAGAAAAATAGAGTGTTTCCTCATTGAGATCTTCATTACAAGTGGGACACCTCTTGTGGAAGTTAAACGGAGTTAATTCACGGTAGTTGCACAAAGAAAATTTGCGCTATAAGCAGCGGAGCCAACAACTAAAAGACGGTACTCATTAACACAACTGACGCTCATATTCTTTTCTTCTCCAAAAAAGTACAAAGAAATAATAAAGTCCTGTTAAACAATAACTTAATAAAAAAAATATAATATAGGTCTGATAGTTTTGTGTTACATTTGGAAAAAAAGAGTCGAGAAAGAGGATGGGAGAGATCAGCGTACCTAACAATGAATTAGGCTCATTAACAGAGTAAAAAAGACCAAAAAAAGAAACCGTAACTTATATACAACTTTAGCAGCAGTCTACTGATTTTTGTTGAGAAAGATGAGCATGTTAACATGCGCTGGGGTCAGAAGCGAAAGCAGACCAGGCTGCTGTCGCGTCTGACCTGCAGCGCCGAGATCACCTGCTGTGAGGGGACAGATGTCGCTGTGATACACATACCTCCGTGCTAACTTGGTAAGCCTCTGGAATCTTGTTTGATTCATTTTCCACCAGTCTGTAGGGGTGCAATCCAGGGGTGGCGGAGCCTCCCTCTGAAAATAATCTGTGAGTACGTTTCTCTGCTTGTTATGCATGTCAGCTCCTCCATGCTAACACCGACTTGATTCTAGGTTGAGACCAAGAGCAGGATGCTCCGCTTCCAACCAGGGTCGGAAGTGCGTTCAAGTACTTATACACAATTTCGCAGTGTTGGCAGTAAACCGAGACTTTATTGTTTGTTTATTTTTTTTAGTCAAAGTGGTCCCACGCCACACTTTGCTGCGACCTCTTCATGACAATGCTACTTTTGAAATACACAGAAACTCGCAAGAAACTGAGTCGGCCTGTGGGTTTATTTTCAGTCATCGCCCTCATGTGGTAAAGTGTTTAATTACTGCCACATAGTAGAAGTAATTGCATTCCTTCAAAACTCACACTACACAACAGAACATGCGTTAATTGATCTGTAAGAAAAATGTCATCGATGAAATTCTTAATGATCAATTAATCGATCGTCGATTAATTATGCCCATCCCTAGTGCCTTTACCCTGTTTCCACTTCCATACTCATCCAGAGCTGGAACATCCTTGACACCCAAACTGCTCCGGGTGCAGGAACCGCTTGCATTTGACATAGGACTTTGACTTAGTATGGGAACAATGCAACCTACAAGGGCAGGGTGATGCATTGTGCAACATTCTGCTGGATTTAGTCATGATGATAGTTAAGGTATACGGTTTTCCTGAAAGGTATTAATGACCAAGTACACCTTCAGCTCTCCTTCAGCAAGATAAGGATCACCAAGGGGTGGTCAATTCAAAAGCAACTCGGAAGTGTTATTCCTAACACTTCAAATCGTCCTGATTGTAGTTGAACAGTTCGTTTTTAGGCCTCAAATGGAAACCAAAGTTCAATCAATTGATACCTAATATGTATAAATTATCGACTCCAAACATCTTATTTGAGGTTCCAACAGCATAACAACAGACTAAACAAACCTTCCAGTCACAACTTATCTCACCCTTTCGTTTCTTTCCGTTCCTCTTCGGAGCTCTTTCTCTCTGCACTCGTCTTTTTCTCTCCTTCGTTCTTCTCTGGTTTCTCGGTCTTAATTCCTGCTTTTCTGGGAGCTAATAAACGCAGTGGGGGAAAAAAACTGAAAAGGTGAGGTTGGAGCAAGGGTTTGACGACGGGAAGAAATTTGCTGTCTCCTCACACCGATAAAAGCCCAGCACACTTTTAAGAGACATTTTTAATGCAAGCACAGATGAATGCAAATTCCTCCTCACCAAAGAAACTGCTGATTGGGGTTTTCTTGGCTGGCTCCTTATCTTTCTGCTCCTTTGCCTCTTTCTGCTTTTTTTCAATCATTTGACTTTTTGGGCTCCCTGTGTCTTTCGTGTCCTTTTCAACCACCTCCTCTTTGGCGACAGAGGGCCCTTTGTCATCATCTGTCTTCTCATTTGCTCCGTTTTTCTTTTCCGCCCCCTCAGCTTTCTTTTCTTTCTCATCAGAGATCTTTTCTTCTACCTGCTCCTCCTCCTTCTTGGCCTTCTCTCCTTCCTTTTTCTTGTTCTCCACCTCCTCATCTGGGCTGTTAGCCTCAGCCGCTGGCTTTTCAACCTTTTCTTCCTTTGCTCCCTCCTCCATGGGTTCATTGGTGTTCCCTACACAGGGGAAGACAGAAAGGGAGTGAAGTCATTGAAGAGATAAATGCCAGCAGGTTTACTGAGGGCAAGCATTTTTTTCATTATTTTTTTTTTTTTGAGGCCATGTTTGAAGCTACTTTCTTCTTCAATAAACGCTGCAGGTGATATTTCTGAGCTTTCCTTTTCACCCGAGACACTCAGGTAGGAGGGGAAATTACTATTGACAAACTTGTAGCACAAACTCCCAGCAGACAGACGGGGTCATGGTACTGGCTGGTTGAGCAGACAGGCATAAAACTTTAATTTTCTCAACTGCACATTAAATAAAGCCAAAGCCGGCAGAATTTTACACTCCTATCTGGATTTTATCGGAAGATTTTCAAAAACGGCTGTCTGAAAAGCTGGGAAAAAAACAGAGTAGAGAAATAAACCAGGAAACAGAATGCTGTGAAAAAGCATGTGCCTCCTTAAATATATATATTTTTACAGTAATTGCTTTTAAGCCAGACTTAAATGCTTTGGATCAATAATACAAAGATAATGCGATTAAGTGCAAGAAGAACATTTCAAATGAGGATTTAGATTTAAAGAACTGTAGCTAAAAATAACAACACTGTAGGACGATGTCTCCCATGCCATGCATGAAGCTTTAGCAGAATTGAAGAGCTCCTTCCTGTAACAGACTCCTGCATCCTAGGTGCACAAAGGAGGGTTATTGTAGGTCATTCCTCCTACATAGTCTATAACACTTTAAAAAACATCAAACTCAATGTTTGCATGCCTTTTGCAGTTTTTCTAATTTCTTGTAAATAATCTGTTTTTTTATGCATAAATATTGCATGAATATCTTGCTTATTTCGTAAATTATCCTCCTCAGTTGCAGTTTTCTTTGAATGGGAGAATGCTCTTTTTACAAATGTACATAATTTTTTCTTATACTGTAATCTTAAACTAATTGTGCGGTCTTATTCTTACCTTTTCCTTTTATATTTTTATGTCTGTGTGACTCTACTTGCTTCATCTTTCACTTTCCTGCTGGTATACCTGAATTTCCGCAAAACCTGTGCCGTTTTCTGGGACTTCGCTTCAGCAGAGCTGCAGTAGCTCATTAGCAATTCGCCTCTGTGTTGTGGGCGGAGCCGTTGGCAAGGAAAAGTCAAATCAGAGTCAAAGTCAGATCCAGAACACTCCTGCTCACAAGAACTAGAAAAGTAGAGCACATCACCCCAGGTCTAAAGTCCTTTTACTGGGTCCCTGTAGGCCAGAGAATAGACTTTAAAATACTTTTGTTAGTTTATAAATCATAATCATTTATCATGTATAAGTCAGCTTTTAGAAATAAAGCCACAAAGGAACGAGCAAACACTGAAGCATGAAGCTTCAATCTAACTCTGTTTATTTATATAGCAAATTAATAAAGCAAAACGGTCTTCTTAATTTCTAGGTGTTAAGTCTATATAAAAATGGATTTAAAACATAATATTTAATTCATCTACTAACAACTGATTGGCTGTTATCATTTCCTCGCTATTCCCATCCATGGTATAAATCCAACAACAACAAAAAATTGCCCTCGGGAAGTTTAACTTCCCTTATCCTTTATGAGCTCTGGTGAGTGGGTATTGTCCCAAATAAACACCAGCAAATTAAAAGATAAAATAATCCTTTGAAAGAAAAACCAATTACTTGGAATGTTTTAGTCTTCATTTGCAAGTCCTTGGTATCTTGTCGCTTTAGCTTTTGCATTATGTGGTTTTATTGGTGGATTAAAGTAACAGCTATGTCATTTTGTTAAGTCAGGGAAGAACCTAATGATCGTTTGCAAGTTATTAATACTCTTGTTTTGGTCCAGGAAATTTCCAGAAATAACAGCAGGAGATTAATGTGGCTTTAAAATATTTCTTCTGTCAGACCAGCAGCTCAGACTGCTGTACAAAATATGAGCAAAACATATCTCAGAGATGTAAGCAAATTTTTTTTTCTGATTACCATCTGATGAATTCTGATAACTGCAATTTTCCTTTTGATTGCCTAGTCAATTAGTGCATCCAATTAATTTCGCATGGATGGCTGGAGAAGCTTGTAAGTATTAGATAAAAGAAACATCAATGGTATATTTCATGCAAGAATTGTGAGACTTGTTTTTTTCTTAATGTTTGAATTTGAAGATACCACGCCTTGCAAAAGGGATTCTAAACCCTTTAAATAGTTCATACTCTGTCACGTTACAAGCAGAGACCTCACCGTTTAACTGAGGTTTTATGTAAGGTCTGTACAAAACATGTTAATGAAGTTAACATGTTTTGTACAGAATCTGGGATATGACTTCTAATTTATTGTTCAGTCACCCTTTGTTAAAATCTGACTGAATTTGAGGTATGCTGCAAAGAAGAATGGGGATGGGGAGATGAAATACAAATGAATGTCACATTTCTTCCATTTTTATTTCTAAAAAACAAAGCGGAAATCGCACATATAATTTTCCCGTAATAAAATTAAAAAAAACTCACATTTTTTAGGTCCGTTACAAAAAATGGCCCCCCTAAAGATTGTGGAAGTAGTTTGAGAGCATCAGTATAACAAATAGAGAAATGATTGTGTGGAGGTTTCTAATAAACTACTCAATGTGTTGCTTTATTTTATTTTTTTGGCCCCTACTTTCCTGGCTCACCTGGGCCTTCTAGACCTGCACAGGATATGACCCCCGTTATCGGGCTCGCTGCAGAGGAAGAAAGCGTACCTGCACTGCTGACACTGCTCTCCACACGGGGTCGTTTGTTTTGCTGACCCTGCTCCTCGGCGACCTCGGACTCCCCTTTCCGACTCTCGCTGCCGCTCTCGCTCTCATCCAGCTTCCTCTTGGGGAACATCTTCCTCGCTGCAGACAGCAGGAGAGGAATTAAATTAAGAGACAAAAAGAAAAAAAAATTATAATGAAGTGAAGGGAGTCCCAGATGAAATTATGCCATGATTAAACAGAGAGAAATGTGGAGATGAAAAACAGGATGATTCTACTCTCTTGCTGCAGATGTAGGCCAACAGAAAAAAAAATAGGAATAGTGTCACAGATACGTACTTTGGTAATGAAAACACTAATTCCATCCAGAAAGATATTATGCAGCCAAGCAGCTTGCAGTTCCAGTGTAATTTCCTCTATAATTGTATGCAACAGCAGAGCTTGGGGGCAATTCTGGTTTTCGTTCCACATCTGCCTCTGTTTTGCTTCTTGTTAAGATTCTAGCTAAGGTAGCACCGCCGTTGTTTTTCTTCCAGATATCATAATGAAAGCATTAACCCGGGACATTAAGAATACAATTTCAGGTCAAATTAGTGTGTTGCTTTAATGCGATCCCTTCCCCGGCAGTGATGGCAGGCATGCCTGATATTGGGAGGGGGCTAAGCACCAAGCGTTGAAAGCAACCGGTGCAACCATCAAACAGAGAGAATGAGATGATGAAAAGAGATTGAGCCGATTTTATTTTTAGCGAAAGCAAAAGCAAAGTTGCTTTCCTTAATGAAAACAAAGCTGAAGTGTTAGAAGAGTCTTTAGCTCCAAGTAGCTTACATTTTCTCACAAAAAGCTTACCTTGCAGGTGTGAAGCAGAAAAAAAAAATGCATGCAAAGAGATCCTAATTAAAGCACTCGTTTCTGATTTATATTTAATGCAAATAATCAATCAGGTACAAACACACCTCTACTGTTAAATGTTTAGGCTAGCATATGACAACTGAACCTGTAAAGCAATAATCCATGCATATGTGCAAGCTGTTCGGAAATGAAAACTTAAAAAAAGGTAACTGATTAAATCAGTGGGGGAAAAAAAAAAGAAGAAAATCAGGAGGAATAACAGGACAGTAACACTCAGCTGGTTCAGTCCATTCAGCAGAAACCCAAACATTGCAAGAACAACGCATCAGTAATAACATTATTATCATAATGCAAATACTTGCAGAAATGAATGATAAAAGCTGTAGGAGGGAGCGTACTTGTGATTCAGCAGATGGGATTAATGAGAGACGGTGAAACACAATCGAGTCTAAAGGTTGTCAATGGGAGAGACAAATAAATGGAACAAAAACAGTCCAGAGCCTAGTCAGCCTTTTCTGTTTAACAAACTTTTAATGATTTCAGTTTGAGATTAATCCCCCCCCCCCCCCTCATCAACATGAAATAATGATTATTTGCACCCATTAGGCTCCTGCTAACAAGTCATCAAGTGAAGCAGCTCGAGCAGGAAGGAAATAAAGTCACCCGCTGGTGTCAAAGTTCAAAATGTTCCAACTGTGCAGAAGGTTGGTTTCTTAGTTGTAGTTAGGTCAGTCATATTTTTGGGAGGTTTTTACATCAGTTACCAGAAGGTAAAAGGGTTACAACATAGAGCCTAAAGCAATTCTACACCTTAAACCTTTCCACATCTTGTCACCTTACAACCATGAACGTTTGTCTGTTCTATTAGGACTTTGTGTGCATAATTAAGTGGAAGGAAAATGGTCATTTGATAGTAAAAAATATTTTTTAATAGAAATCTTAAAGAAGAAAGTACGTAAATGTATATTTAGCCCTCAAGTCAGTACTTTGTGGAACCACCTTTCACTACTGTTACAGCTGCAAATCTTTCAAGTCTCAGATACTTTGAGCTGAACTTTGACTAGACCAGGGGTGCCCAATTCTGGTCCTCAAGGCCCAGTCTCCAGCCAGTTTTAGATGCGTCTCTGCTCCAAAACAGCAGGCCTCTGCAGAACTTTGACATGCGGAGGAGGTAGTCGGACCATTTGAATCAGCTAATGAGCCATCATTTGATTCAGGTGTGCTGAATCAGGTAAAGAATTAAAACGTGCAGGAGACCGGCCTTTGGGGACCAGAATAAGGCACCCCTGGACTAGACCATTCAAACACCTGGATAATCTTTAAAGGTCTCGCTCACTGAGAAACCGTGTAATGTTTGGCCAGTTGTATTTCAAAAAGAACAAACTGTGTTGCAAAGACATGCTGCAGGTGAACATTTTCTCCAACCCCCATTGCCTGCATTAGCCACAGAAAGACAATAGATGGCAAAACGAGCAAGTCAGAAAAACCCAGTCACTTCTACGTCACAGGGAAAATTAGTATCCATGGCCTTAACCACCTTGGCTATTGACAGCCCACGGCAAGGCTCTATTGATGTTTTGGCCAGGGAAGTGCAGAGCACATCTCTGCTAGTGGAAGCTAACCATTAACAGGTCCTAGGGCTGGACGATAAAGAAAAAGAGCATATCGATGAAGGGAATAGTCATATTGATCGATATCAATAATTATCGATAAATATCACAAAATGTAAAAAATATATTTTAAGTGCCTCCCCGGTCATTTTGTTATTCTTCAACGAACTAATTTTAACTAAGAATAAAATGAATTCATTTTTCAAACACCTCTTTTTATCATGAATAAGTTTGTAAGACACAAATAAATAAAGAGACCTGAGTAACATCAGTAAATACAAAGAAAAGTCATATTATTAACCATTATATTATATATTTTTTAATTGTTAGCATTTGCAATTAAAGGCTTATCTTGATGCATTTTAATCTTTTAAACATTTTATGACACGTTATAATATTAATGGCTGAAACCTTTGGTTCAGTTTGTCAATAAAACTTAGGCTATGTGCACACGTAGCCGGGGGTTTTTTTTAACGAATATTTTCACCACCACGTAAAAAAAAAAATCTCTGTCCACACCTAACTGCATAAAGTGTGTTGTTAAGCACATTCATAGACGTGCCAAACCTGTAGGGGACAGTAGTTCCCCCAAATCCTATCCACTCAGAGTAACTTTCTATGTTCTAACCTCTAACTTCTACATGAGCTTGTAAAAGCTAGCAAGCAAAAAGCGCTTAGACAATCGATTATGCCACATCTCTGAGGGCATAAATGCTGTTTGTGTGTAAAGACTGATAGCACAAGTGATGTTGGAGCATTTTTGTCCCGGAAAGTGACGTTGCGGAGCTGAAAACTCCGGTTATTTCTGTCCACACGCAAACACTTAAAACAAAGAAAACGCAACTCTCCACTTTGGCCGGAGTTTTTAGAAATAATCGTTTTCTGTGATAAAAACTGGGTTTTCGTGTAAATGAGAGGCCAAACCGCAGGGAAATATCTGCATTTTTCCTTTGCGTAAACGGGGCCTTATTCTAATTAATTTCAGCCTGCTGGCCTATCCAACCCTGTCATGTTTTTTAAAGCGTTTTTCGCTTCTGAGGACCGGGGGCAGAACCGAGGGGGGCATTTTAAAAGCCACAGGCGTTGTTAGCAGCGCGACCTGGGTAAGTTTCCTGTGTCTCTCTGTAACGGATTCGCAGCGAGCCGGGAGAGGGGAGTCCTGCTAAGACAACTGATCGTAGTATTTTATTTGGTTTATTATTGCTACGTTTAGTGTTTTAGTGCGTCGAGGATCGGTGCAACCTTTACCTGAGTCACTGAAACATTTATCCGGAACAACTTCCTCTGCTGCTCCCTTGCTGTGACAGCTGAGTGACGTGAAGTTACAGCGATGGTTCGCTTAGGGACTATCAAAAAATTCTGTTTCAGCTTAAATCCTTTTATTCTTTTTGTGGTTTGAAAGGAGAGAGGGGTGACTGACAGAGCTGCCTATCAGCGGTAATGATTTGTTTGGAGTAAGTAATGATTATTGTATTAAGCTACCTGATAGGCTATAATGAAAAAATGAGGGAAAACTTTTTTTCTTCTATCGAACTTTTTTATCGACCCCTTTTTTTTCTATAGCACCACACGTCTATCGATCGCTATATATTGTTATTGAATTATCGCCCAGACCTAGCAGGTCCACATCGTGGCGGAACACGTTCGAGCTTGTTATTTGAGGAAACAGCACATCAGCGTTGTATTTACTACCCAAGAAAGAAGAACTAAGGAAGAAACTGTTAGAGCTTGTCTTGGAACTCCACCAGCGAAGTAAGTTAATTATTTGTTCGAAGGCAACATGAGAGTTGCGTTGCTGTTAGCCAATCAGGGGCAAGACGTTTGCATATCATGCCCAATAATGGGTTAGACGCGTTATCCATCTGTGTTGGTTTATCACATAAAAAGATCTAATAGATGTACAATCGTAGCTGCAAAATGAGAAAAAGTTCAAAAAGGGTACATTTTCTTTGCAGGGAACCGTTTTATCACGAAAAATATAAATATTTTCATTAATCCACTAAAAGCATTATGCAGTTATACTGATGTGCAGAGGACTTTCTCAACCTCGTGCACTTATACTGATAAAATCCCCCATTTGAGCCAGCATGAGTTACAAGTAGAGACTAACACGTTCTCCAACTGTCAGATTATTGCAGAATTGTCTAAGAAAATCAATACAGACTGTGTGCGTGCTCTGACTCCTTAAACTGCATGTGAAATTACCATAAAAAGGAGAGAGAGCTCCTAAGTACGGGTGGCCTGTGGAAAGTGGTCATCTAAAGCAGCGATTGTAAATGTGAGAGGAACCAGGGAACACACAGCTGGCCTTTAATGCCTGTCACTTTCTACAACAGGAACAACAAGCAGATGCAGCATTCTGAACAAAAGATTATGTGCAAATTGAAACAGAGCAACAACCAGTGAGAGTAAAGGAAGCCAAGTGCAGCAGGTAGAGATGCACCCGTCGATCGGCCATTGATCAGAACTACCAACTTTTACTGGAAAAGATTGCCTAATTATTAAATGTTAAATTAAATATTAAATTGGCCTTTAAGTTTGAAATAGGATAAATGGTTGGGGACTAGGGCTGGGCGATATGGCCTCTAATCTATATTGCGATATAATCTAAAGCTTGTGTGATAACGATATCTATTGCGATATATTCTTTTCTTTATCTATATCAAAATGACTGTTTTTGAACATTCTTCTTTTGAACTTTCCCGATACATTGCAGCAGAGGAACTTAAAAATAGTATAGAATGTCATTTAAAGACCATTCATTTTTCAAAATGCATCAAAAAATATTTTAATCTTTTTACCCTAAAAAACACAAACATTCTCATAACATAAATAAAGATGAAGATATTTTAAATAAATTAAAAGCTCAATGTTATGAAAAGCCAAAGTTTAAAATGGTCTGCTTTCCTGGTTATTTGCTGTTTTTTATCAATTTAATATCGCACAAAAACATGCCTGCACAGATTTGAATTAAAAATGCTTCAAGTTGAACAGGTTTGTTTTTCGTTAAAGAGTAACTAATCCCCGAAACAACTTTTTTTGCTTCTAAACTGTATAAATGGGTATTTACCAATGCAATCTTTCAGTTTCTGGGGATTTTTTTACGTTTTCGTGTGAGCTTGTTTAATTCTACACTTTTTGGTCTAAAAACATCTTAGTGCTGCCCTCTTAGGGTTGAAGGGTGGCTGCTGCATTCGAATTTTGTGATTGGTGGAGAGCGGTACATCGCTACGTCACAGGCATTGACTGTGTCACAGCAGTCTTTCTCACAGACACGCCCCGTAGGTGTGGGTATAAAACTATCAGACATACCGGCTAGTGATGGGAATTCCAGCTCTTTTTGGAGAGCCATTTCTTTTGGCTTGGCTCACCACTTTCGGCTCCCAAGTGGCTCCTCAGATTTTCTGTTGCTTAAAGTGTATGTATCACCAAAATTAATGCAAAACGATGTGTACCAAATGTACCAAAACAAGCGGGGGGGTCCCAATGACGAGCCGGCTCCCATTGTTCACTTCAAAGAGTTGGCTCTTAGAGCCGGTTCGTTTGCGACCGACCCATCACTAATACCGGGCCCGTGGCAAGTTTGGAGTTGGATTGCATTTTTCAGGTTACCATTATTATCACATTAGCACTTAGTTAGCATAGCTAGCATACTGTTTTGAATGTTACCCTATGGGTTAGGGGCAACGTTAGCCTATGTTAGCATTACCATTCAGAGACCGGACCCATCCTGTCTCTTTCTCCCTCAGCTGCAGCGCTGGCCTATGGCAGCGCTGACTCAGCACCCCAAGCCAGCGGCTCTAATTGATATTGCTCTTCCTGGCACCGCCCACTTTGTAGAATTTTTCAAATGTTGTCTGGGGGCGGGGTTATGATTTTTCAGGGGGTTCAATTACACTTTCAATGGAAAACAACAAAATCTCTACTTTGGTTAAATTTATATCATTTCTACCTTAAACCTTTTATATTGCCAACTACTATCTTTTAATGCATAAATGGGGATAATCTGACCAGGAAATCCCTACATTTTCTGTTGGATTTAAGACAATTACCTAAAAAAGTGCACCACAGGTTTTCTTTTATGTGTTGTAGTGTTAAAATATTATTTAACAAAAAAAATTTAAGAAATCAAAATCGGCAGATCAGAGGTAAAAGAAACCAGGAAAATCTTGATTGGTGTAACTTTATACACAAGTGTTTAGACACAGATCTGCTTTACTAGATTGGCAAAAACAACTCAAAGGAATGTTACACGCTTTTTCATAAAAATAATCGGGGCTTTTGGAAGTTTGTGTAAGTTTAAGATATTGTAAGACCGTTATGATTTAAATTTAAGACCCACACAAACTATATTTTTAAAAAATCTTCTACTTGCTGTTTTGTATCCTTTTTGATAACATCAGCAGGTTGAATATAACTTTATCAACTTCAATTGCTGTTTTTCAGTGAATGACTTGAGTGCTTTTACACCAAACACTCCAAACTTCATTGGCAACAAAATTACAAAACTCACTAACAGTTGTTTTTTTCAACCCGGTTCATCGCTATCCTGCATCATGGATCATGATTTGTTGTACAATCGGCGTGTTTCCACTAGACGAGTTATGGGACAGAAAAGCTGACAGGGTAAATCCGCTGGCTCGGGATTCTTAGCCGTCGTGTCTCCACGTAAAATTGGCCTTTAAATGACTTTGCTAAGACGTCAGCATATAGTGACCTTTTCGGCAGCAAATGGCGTCACTGATCAGCGCCAAAAGGCGCCCACAGCAGCAGAGAAAAACAAGCGAGCGACATGGAAGAAGCAAGGATGGTGGCTGCGTTTCTGTTTGCTATGTTATTATACACTGCTTAACCAACAACACTTCCTATTTTACAAAGCCGGTTGTTTGGCAACATACCGTGACGGTCAGATAAAACTACCCCAAGGTTTCAATAGTGGAAACACGCCAAATACCAACGAAAACATTTGTGGGAAGGAAACAGAACCTTTAAAAAAATCAATAGCAATTTATTAACAAATGTAAAAATTTAAGTAATAAAAAAATATTTCAGACAGAGCGTTTTAAAAAGGCCAAAAAATGTTTATTCAACAACGTGTTATTAACTCCACTAAGGAGGTTATGGGGGGTGGACTGAGCTGCCTTGGACTCTCAGACTGCTGTTTTTTTTTTTTTTTTAAAGACACTGCAGAAAAATAAAAATACAGAACTCAGCAGAGAATTTCAGGAGTTTTTCGGTTGATTTAGAATTAAAAAGAAATTCAGGAGGATGAAGCCACAAGTACAATCAGATGTGGTCAGACCCGTTTTGGTGCCAGTCAGAGCATTACGCTCATTGTCTCCATTAAAACAAATCCCGAAACACATTCCTGAACAGATGCCCTAAAAAGTAGATACTGACCAGTTTTACGTTTCACAACATCAGATGGGGAGATGGAGCTGGGAGTGCTGGGCGTCCCTGGAGAGGCAGAAGAGGCTGGAGTCGCGGGGGTCACGGGTGTGGACGGGACCGGTGTTGGAGACAATGGGTTGGGAATGGCCCTAAACACATCGTCCGTCTGAAAAACAAACAGACGGATCAGCGATTGCGACTACAAGGGTTGGGTGACACTAACAACTTTTATTTTGAACACTTATCAGTTTGGGTTCAATTTATTTAAATAGTTAGAAACGTCCCCATCATATACTAAAAAAAAAGTAGAATGCAGTAACATGGTGAAAACCCCAGGATGTTGTGAATCCAGCGTAAAGCACAGCAAACCCACGCATGCATCCGTTTTAGGCAATATGAAGAGAGATAGAGAGAAAAAAAAAAGACATGACAAGGCAGCAAATCAACTTTAAAAAATAAATAAACAATTTATTTGAGAGATGCCTTGTGCAGCCTCCATTGTGAATTTATTAGACCAATGCACATTTGTTTGCAGAGTGTTATGCAAATATTATCCACACTGGTAAAAAAAAAAAAGGCTCCACTGGGTCCCACAGCTTACGATGTGTAATTTGTTTCTCTGCAGACAGAGCACTACTACAAACAGGTGCCTGTATGATCTCTGATTTTAGAAAAGAAAACTGATTTACTGAAGGAGTGCAAGGACTGAGGGCAGATTTCATGCAAATGCTTCTCTACAGATGACCCGTTTTGTAACGGGGGGGGGGGGGGTGACAATATATGTCCAGAGGATACAAAGGGTCTCATGCAAGCCGATGCACAGACCAGATTCAGAGAGCAAATGTTCAGATTAGATCTTAGCCATCCTTCAAAGAAAGCACCGAGTCATTTTAAACAGCCTCTAAAGACATGCTGATTGCAGTCTTAATGAATTAAGCATCACAAGCAACTTTTGGAACATTCATCTATAAAACAAAAACTTTTTAAATAGTCAGCTTAAGGGATTTTTGCAATTAAACAGCAAGTAAGAAAACAACTCATGGATAAAAGAAAACGGCTCACCTAAAAAAACAACAACTGTAGTTTGCAGCAAGGAAACCACCCCTCAACCTCCCCTAATCAAAAAACAAGTCTTATTGATGACTTGTTCCGCGGCACATCCTTCTAACGTATTATTTCCACAAACACACCTTTGAAACTGGCAATAAGGACATGATGGCAATTTAGCTGCAGCTGCTTGCAGGAAGAAGAAGGCGCCGCTGATGAATGTGACCCTGATCGAGGTAACAGGAACAAAGTTGTTTATCTCGCATTGAAATCTAATTAAAATCTAAACCAGGAGAAGAAGAAGGTTTCAATGGTAAAGATGAATTTGTTTTTAAGAAGAGGGGGAGGGGGTTACAAGAACAGTTTTTGGAAAATAGTCAACAACATACTGATTTTAAACCTAAAAATAGAAATTAGGAATACATAATTTCACATTGGTTTTGTTGATTTGGAGATGTCTTACAGCCATGTCCTATGAGACTTTTTTTTTTTCTGGGTTTGCTGTGACCTGATGCTCCCACTGCAGGCTGAGCGCTGATGTGGTTCGTTTTGCATCTTCAGGGAACCATCTGCAGCAGAAAGTGAGGCAACTAGAACGAGTCGGTTCCTCCAGATTTGAAGCCTATGTCGAACTTATAGGTTTCCTAAATATTGTGGCTGGGCTCAACCTTACAGCCAGGTTGAGGAGCTCTGTTGCATCGAATGGAGTCAAACCGAGGTGGTTTTCTTGCCCCATTACACTATGGAGACCTGTGGAGAGGCCAAGAATATGCCAGAGGGATTTGCAATTCCTTTTAGAATGAGAAAACACCTAGACTTTTTTTCCACTCTCCTTCACAATCTAAGGAAACAAATAACGAACAGTGAAGATTTATTCCCAAAGTTTAAAAAAAGAAGAAAAAGGAGGGTAGATGTGTAGAGAAGTGTTTTCCAAATTTCAACCAGTTGTGGAAGAAAAAGGACCTCTGAAACAACAAGGACATAACAGACACCTGATTCTGCCAAAAGTTCTGCTGTTTTATGAGCAGAAACCAGTTGGTTGGGTGTCACAAGTCGGTAAAATTTCCAGCTAAAAAGGTGTAGCCTTTGGCCATATATGAAAGATAAAGAATTAGCTGGGCGATTGCCCTCCTATAGGTTATTTTGACCACCAAAAGCCGCATTGTGACCTTAAGTTAAACTGCATTTGGGTTATGAAGCAAGACTATGATCAAAAGCACCCCAGCAAGCCCACCTCTAAACCGTTTCCTGGAGTGGCCTAGTCAAAGTCTGGATTTAAATCGTATTCAGATGCTGTGGCACGTTAACAAACGGGCGTTCATGCTCAGAAACCCTCCAATGCCCACAGCCATTATGATCCACAACAACTCCTTAAAGAATGAATTGTATGAGCTGCAACAACACTAAGTTTGCCTCTGGGATCAATAAAGCATTTCTGAATTTGAATTGAAAACAGTTTCCAAGGATTCGAAGGCTAAAACTATGTAAAACTAATTACCAGATGCTGCAGACACTTGATCCGAGTTGTTACATTCAAAGGCGACACAACCGGTTTTTAAGATGTAGGTATCCCACATTTTGCAACAAAATAGCAAAAACAGAAGAAATCTATAAAGGATCAAGAGCTTATCCAGCGCACTCCAACACCATTGGCTCTGACAGGCACTTAATCTCTTTTAAGCCTCATTTTATTACACCGTTTATGGTTATAAAAGCTGTAACGGCTCTATAAATTCTCTTTCTAGTTTATTTTTGGACACTCTTTAACATTTTTCAGGAGCAGCAATTAGACATCAGTGAATTCAACCAACAGATAAATTGCAGACAAGGGCAGTTATCAGGTGCCGACTGACATTATCTCCACTGGAGATGCTCTGCTGCCAACAGGACAGGAGAGGATGTATTATTACCACCTGGCCACACATAAACAAGCAGAGAGGTGGGTCACGGCGACTAGCCTCGCATATCCATCACGGTCTCTTCCCTCTGAAAGCAAATAATGAATAATTGCAGACACGTTACCCCACAAAGTGAGCGGGCGGTTAAGAGGAGTGTTTATTCAAATAACAGGTGGTTAAACGGCAGCCAAAGCTGATAATCAGCTCTTTTCAATATGGGGCTTATTGACAGTGATGTGTAACAGTGATGTCCCCCATCACTAAATAAACACAAAGGCAATGATAAGCCTAAGGGAGCTCTTCATTACAGCGGATTCGGCTCCAGTGGATTAATTGCAGAGGGAAACGTCTGTTTTACCTTCTCTGTTTTAGCAGGAGCTCCTTTGTCGCCCGGTTCTTTCACAACCGGCGCCTCGTCTTCGTCGCTGTCCATGATTTGACGGCTGCGCTTGGCAACCTTCTTGATCGGCGAATCGGCTTCCCGAACGCCGTTCTGCACCTTCAGGGGGCTCTTGACAGGCCTGGAAACGCGCACAGACAAGCCGGTAAGGAATATAAACAAAGCGATACGCTTGATTTATGATTTATGAAGAGGAGTTGAAGAGTGTGACGATGACGAGCTGAATTAGGGATTTAGAAGAAAATGATTTGTGGGGGGGGGGGGTTGGGGGGTCACCATCAAAAAGCAGTAAAAATAAATGAAATCAGAGCCTGAGTAATAAAAAAAAAGAGGTCACAGCAATGATGAGAGGATCATTACATGAAGGCGAGTCAATTAAAGTGAGTTTTAAGACGCGCTTTAAAGATCACACAGTATAGAGATAATGAACGCTTTGTCATCAAAGCAGCTCGAGATTCATTGCATCTTCTGATCATTAAAATTTTTAAAGAGAAATTCACACATCTACAGACGACTGTCACTCCACCATAACTGCATATGTTCCACATGTTGATCAGCTTCTAGCTCCAATGTGTTAGAAAATGAGCTCACACGCACTTTCATCCCAGTTAAGACGGGCCTTTTGGAAACTGTTCCTATTCCCAGTCAGCCAATATATCTCAGAAATAGTTTAACCACCATTTCTCACAAATAGGAAAACGCTGTTTTATATATTTCTTTATTTGACATGCTCTATAGACCAGTCTGTACTACAATTGAATCCTACCAAATTAGGTTTCGAAAAATACGTTTCAATAACTCTTTTTAAAGTCTCATTTGTACATTTATTACATTTATGGTGACATACATTTTTAATGTTTGTCAGTAAATTTGGACAATTATGCCATACAGCGATTAAAAACACCTAATGAAGTTCCTCAGAACCTTTGAATATGACATAAGACTAAGTTACAAAGTATTTTTAACACCAAATTGTTCATTTGTGGCCTATCCAGTCATAGAGATGACTGCTGACCTGACACTGTCAACCACAAGAAGGATGAGCAACACAATGTTGCTGCAGAGGAAGGTGACTGCCCAAACAATGCTGTATCCAAACATGATCCTGAAAAGTTGAGTGGAAGGACAAACTGTGGTGCAATATGTTTAGCCATTCCAAAAGCAGAGATGGCAGTAGGACTTCATCTCTGTAACATCCTTAGAAATCGATTTGCTGATTGGGTGTTTGAAACCATGAGTTTCCAATATTAACTTTTTTATACATTTCTAACTTTCTGTGACACTGGATTTTGTTGTTTTTTTGTCTGTAAGCCATAATCCTAAAAATTACAAGAGATAAAGGTTTGAAATAGTTCTCTGTGTGATGAATCTATATAATATTCAATTCAAAAATACTTTATCCCAAACGAGAATTAAATGTCCTAACTCATACGGTACCATCCGAGTATCTTCAAAGAGTAGTTGTGGATAGTGATGCTGTGGGCAGGAAGGCTCTTCGTGAGCAGTCAGTCTCGCAATGAAACTGAAGAGGCCACTGACCGAAGAGCGTTGCTCGATGACGGTCGCCGGGGAGAGAAAAATTTGAGTCGGGGATATGATCCTTGCCGATTATGATGGATGGAAGAACTAGTCTGAACTTCCTCCTACTCTCTCTGCCCTTTGGTCCTGCTCTGCATTCATGAAGCCTCCTTTTCAACTCCTCTGATTTGGCGAGAACATTCAGGTATTATTTGAGCTTTTGAGATGCTCATCAGCTGCTCCAAGATGTAAAAACATGCAACATAGCAACTGTCTAAAAGTAAATGAGTGAGCTGAAATCCTTCTAGCTGCACAGCATCCAGAACCAGTGGGGATACTTGTCCAAACTGGCAAAGCCTCAACCAGGAAAACTATGAACAAACGTCTAGAAAAACAGCAATTCAGAACGTAGATAAATGAGCTGCTACAACATGCTTCTAGAATTCGTTTCACTTTCTGCAATGAGTGACGACAAAAGCATTTAACTTTTTCACAATATTCTAATATTCTCAAATGTACTTGTCTTTTAAATATGAACAGCTTATATCTGACATTTCTCATAAACTGCATTGAATTGGACATTTAGAGTACTGTCCACCTATTGCTATACAGACTCAAACAGGACGGGATACAAAGCAGCCATTTCTTGTTTTTGAAGTCAGCTGTAGTTTTCCCCTCATGCACTTGAAAGACAAACAAATTGACAATTTGAAGACTTCCAATTAGCCCTTTGTTGTTGTTATGTACTTTGGGCTGACAATTCAATTTAAAATGATATTACTACTGCTATAAAGCAACACATTAGAATCAGATTTCCTCTAGATGTTCCACAGTTTATTATGTGTATATTTAGACAAAAGAAAATAGCTGCAATTTTCTTTCTGCAATTTAAGGTTAGATCTGGTGAACAAACAATGGATTTTCTCAAATGGGTCTCATATGAAGGGTGAGTTTTGCAAGGCAGATTAGTTTCTGCAGATGTATCACAGTATAGATGAATGAAGCTACAGCATCCTCTCATTACATGTGATTTAGAAGGTAAAAACTACTTACCTGTTCACCGGTTCATCTGCAGTTTTCTTCTGGGAGTCCTTACCCTTGCTCTTGGGCTGAAAAAAGGATCTAGCAGAGGAAGATGAAAAGGTACTTTAAGCATTTAAATTCCTAATATGAATTTAATCTGTAACTTAGAGCACATCCAAAATGGTTTCACAAATTAGTAATGCCGTACTGTAGGTAAACCAGACGTTTTTCATGTTAGGTTAAAGAGGGCTGTCAAAAGTAGTCATACAAACTCCCCAAAAATGGTCCATAATTGTAAAGTGAAACTAAAATGGAGTAGGGTTCTTTAAAATCATCATCTGAAAAGCGTGACATTCTGTTTAGCCTCTTCACTCTGATCTTCTTCCTTCCTGGCAAAAAAGCATCCACTGGATGTACACAATAAACGCAGGCGTTCTGTGAAGGCCTGGGACTTCTTAAGGAACAAGGAGCACGGCAGACAGGTCGGGGAAGAAGTTGTTGAGACATGTCAAGCAGAGTTAGATTAAAAAACATTATTCCAAGCACTGAATAACTCATGAGGCCCTGTTCAGTCAATCATTTGTGAACCAAACACACAACTGCAAATCTACCCAGGGATGCAGAAAGAAAAATGTGAAAGAAGGTGCTTTGGTCAAATGAGTTTAAAACGAATGAATAGAAAACATTAAATGTGGTAATAAAAAAAAAACAACAACACTGCAAGTCACGGCCACGGTAAAATATGGTGTCGAGACGCTTTTTTTCTGCAGGAACATGGGGAAGGTGGTTAAAGTTGATGGGAAGATGTATGTGGATAATTAGAGGGCTATCATATAGTAGGATGCAAAAGACTTGAGAATCGGGCGGGACGAGCTTTAACATACAGCCAGGGTTACAATGATCAGAGTACGTGATTTGTGTCTCAGAAAGGCCGAGCCAAAGCCCAGAGATAAGAACCTGAGGCAAGATTTGACAATTAGTTTTCACAAACACTCCATCGAACCCGTCTGAACTTTGAATAGGCTTAGGTTGCTGGACGACACACTGCTCACTTCTCCTTAATCTGCTACATTAATCTTTCTTGTATTTTGCATTATTTATCATTACTGCAACTTTATTTGTTCTCTTTTTTTTTTTTTTTACTCTTCATAGAAGCTACATCTGGTCTGGAGTGACAACTTCCTTAACATGTGGGGCATCAGAAGAGCTAAACATTCTCCTTCTATAGTTGTTACACTTGACCCTGTCTCTCACCTAGACAAAGCTACTGGCTGAGCTTTTGTTGTGACCAACTGTATGTGCTCTCTTTCATCCTATAGCCTTTAAAACCGCCTCAGAGCTGATCTGTTCAGCTGTATTTCTCTCCTCGATTAAGTCATTAAAAAGCTGCTACAGTTGTCATAAACTTCTTGCTTTTCTCTAACATAGAAAGTACTCCTGGATCAGTGCTAGTTCCTTTTCTGTGTTTACGCTCCTTATTCTCAAACCCCCAGTCAGTCACGGCAGATGGCCGCTCATGCTGAGCCATGTTCAGGTTTTCCTGGAGGTTTCTACCTGTTGAAAGGGAATTTTTTCCTCTCCACTGTTGCGACATGCATGCTCAGTACGAGGGATTGCTGTGAAGTCAACAACACAATACCAGCAATTGTCCACTGACGCTACATGCTCGTCCAGGAAAACGGAATGCTGCAAGTCAATGTCTTGAGGCAATCTGCTGGGTTTCCTTAAATGGTAAACGTTCGAACCTATTTGAATAATACGCTGAACGTAATGCACTGTTTTAATCAATTGGAAAACATGCATGATTGGATATAAATGACTTAATTGGTGCTATATGAATAAACTACATTTTTATTTAGCAAAGAATGGACAAAATGTCAGTCTAAATGTGCAAAGCTGTCTCAGAAATACCCTAAGACTACAAAAAAAACAAAAACAAAACATTTGAATAAAAACGTATGTCAGACTTTTCAGATTTGTTTGTAGTAAAAGAAATTGAAAACCATGTAGCATTTTGCTGGTGTAGTCAGGACAGCAAAAGGTTTAAGTAGATGCAACTGAACTGCTGCTTCTCTCGCTGCTTAATACGTTAGCCTTTTTTGATGACAGGCGACACATCTTCAAGAAATAAGACAAGTCCAATAGCATTTCCCTCAAACTTTACAATAGTGGAGCCATCTTGTGTTGTTCTACGACACTAAACCCTATTAAAACACATAGTAGTTTGTAGCTGTTCCGTACATTAACCTCGCTAGATCGCTTAAGGTGTATCCCAGAGCTCTACATCAAAAAGCGTCTTCACAACAATCGTTTGTTTTTACAAATTAAAACATTTAAGCACATAGGCGTCCCAGAACTTTTACCCGATCAGTGTCTCACTTTCGTGCAACGTACTGAGAGCTAAACCACAGTTAGCTTGAACTAACTCATGCTAGTGCTAGCTTACAACTATAGACACAAAAACAGTCCATTTTGATCGCGGTAAGACCCGTTTAACACACTCTTGGACAGCAAAAACAACATATAACACACAGCATATATCACGTGGTTAATCGTTGCACTACAGACATACAAGCTTTTCAAACTAAATGTAAACTTTAAACCGCTAATACACTTGTTACTCACGCGATGCTCCGCTGCATGTTGAATTTAACACGTTCTCTACTTGATACCGAATTAAAACTTTGATTAAAGTTTACTACGTCTCCAATATGCACACACGAAGAAAAACAAACACAACTCCCGCGCTACAGAGCGACAGAATAACTGAATATTCGGCGCCAAAATGACATGTCACTCAAAGATGCTAAAAAATTACAGAGGAGTCACGTTGCCCTGAAAGATTAACGTTTCCGGTTTGCTTATTAGAAAGAAGAAACTTCACATATTCATTTTTTTTTTTAAAGTATATTTTCTAATAGCTTTTTTCATCGTGAAAACATGTACAAAGATCACATATTTTGCATTGCATACGTTGTTGTACATAACGTACAAAAGCATATGAAAAATGAAAATACAAAGCAGTCGAATGGATATGAAAAAAATATATTTTTAAAGGCTCTTTTCCGTATACATTAGCAAATGGACTTGCGGGTAAAATAAATAAATAGATAGACCGATTTACAATTATATTCTCCACAAATATGATCAGAGTGAGACATCAATCTTTTGTGATTCTTCTCCCGGGAAATTTGGCTTTGCTCTATTTACTAGCAGGTGAGACGAGCGCCACTCCGGAGGGTGGGTGGCGTTTTATTATTATTATTATTATTATTATTATTATTATTATTATTATTATTATTATTATTATTATTATTATTATTATTATTATTATTATTATTATTATTATTATTATTATTATTATTATGTTGGCCATTTGGATTTTTTGTTTTGTGTTTTATTTGAACAAATGTGGTCTGTTTCAATTAGTCTTGAGCTTTGTAAAGAAAGATCAATGTTTCACATGCAGAATCGTCCATGATCATATCGAGATGGATCATGCTATGAAGTAACACAGTAATTTGGTACCAGATCAGAAGCTGTTGATCAGAAACAACTTTAGCTTTATTCATATCTTACAGTGTAGGCGCTAACTTTATACAGGGCGCTTTTCACTCCACATTAATACAAACAATTTAACACAAAACGTTAAGTTTCCGTTTGTTAGACTGCAACGCCTCAAAGCACTTTTATATGGTAATATTTTTAATGTGTAAATTGAAAAGAAGAAATTAATGTAAATTATTCTATTTGGTAATTTATTTTTCGATTTTGATGACGTGATTTTCCCGACATGGCCTCCAGATACCAGTAATACATATTTAGGTGAAAAATTGTAAGATTTAGGCTTACAATATTTCAAAATCATGTATTCGAAAAACTTGCAGGATATATAATAAGCTGTGTTATAACAAATCAAATATCATGATTTTTTTGTGTAGGTACTTGAAAACAAATTTACAGATTATCAAGTTGTTGTTGTTTTTACTTAAATTTAATGTTCTGCTGAAGAAATACAGCTAACTAAAACCGCTGACTTTCTGACTGCCAACTTACAAAATAAATTGCTCTGGCATTCTGTTCCTGATTCATGGTGAAATCTCTTCTGGCAGAAAAACTCTTTGAATGGAGTTTGGGAGAAAAACTCCTCCCTCACCGTTCAACATAATGTATTCCCCGGTACATTAACCGGCTGACTGTAAAGGAGCAAGCCCATTGAACGGTCTGTCGCATCTCAAATGCTTTACTGCCCCCTACTTTATTGGAGCGGTAACTCCAAAAGGAAGTAGCTGGTCCTGATGCTGCAGAGATGGCAGACATCCGGGACCTACTTTGATGAAAATTCCTCATCCTGTTTGAATGCATCATTTATGGCACACCACTCATATCATTTTCATGAAGCTCAAAGCAGGGAGAAAGGAAGCTAGACAAACAGTTAAATAATGTACGCTGTAAGTGCATTGATTTATTTCCCAAAACAAAAGTCCTATGTTGGTAATTGTTCACAAGTTTAGTTCCCCTGCTGCTCCATAATTGAAGTAGTGTTTATCAGCAGTTCTATTAAAAAGGATCTCAACTCCATAAATATATATTTTTTAATTGTGCACATTTAAAATCACAGTAATAAACTACACAACAATAACTAGAAACATAGACAAAAATAATTTATTTGAAGAGATTTAATGAAAGAAAGTCTTTCATTTGCATTCCCTGTCCTTAGTCGGCATCTTTGCCCACCCTGTCGTCGTCCTCCTGCTTCTCTCCTCCTGACAGGTTCCAGCTCGTGTGGGGATTCACGTCCCAGCCTGCGGAGCTTCTGTGCAGCCAGCCGTTTGCATTTAGACCCGACTCCCTGGGCTCTCTCTGGCCGACCGCCGGGCGGGCGGGAGCAGGGATGAAGGGGAAGGGGCTGCGGAGGGGCTGAGGGACCGGGAGCGGCTTTGGGAGGCAGCCTGGGAGCAGGAAGGTGTGAGGCAGAGGCTGAACAGCTGTTGAGGAGGAACATCAACCATGAGTCTCCGCTGAGACGAGTGGCGCTCAGATACACAATTTTAATCTGTCAATGTCACAATAACAACACCGTTTTCCAAACCATAAGGAACTCAGCTGGCCTTAAAGTGATTCGGAGAAGAGGGATAATTCTCCAAATATTTATAATCAGATTCATCGAATGGATGACTGATAAACATAAAAATAATTTACAATCATTATTGATTGTTATCAATTATTATCAAAAGCAAGATGAATGGTGTCAAGGATATTTGATGTCTTTTTTTTTTCTTTCTTTTTTTTTCAAAATTACCCCCTCCACCCAAAGCACTTCAAAGCCAAGGCTGAATTTTAGTTTTAGATAACAGTGCCAAGGAAACACTCACATGCACCCACCAATAATTCTAAGTCTATAAATACGCATTCGAACCATTCTGTATTCACAGCGAAATGATCACATAAATACACCTTTGATTAATTTCAAAAACAAATACTGGGTGTGTAAATTTGAATAAATGGCGCGCTTTCTTTTAATGTGTGAAAACTGTGCATAAATGTAAACATATGTCTCAGCAACATGTTCCTGAGAGCGTTTCATCACAGCAGAAGGCTTTTTGTAAAACCAACAAGCCCTCTGTTCGTATCATAATTAGTGGAATTAATTTACTTTTTTGATTTCCTTGTATCAAACTGGCTTTTTTTTAGCTCAGTCGATGAAATTCCAGAGTTTGGCCTTTAACCAGGGAATTTTTGAAACCTGATTTCTCTTTTCTAAATACCTGTTTTTGATGTGTTTTTGGGATCATCATCCAGTTGAAACATCAAGTGTTTAACCATCCTACCCCAAACTGTTAGCCTGAAATGAAGGCAAATTGGTTAAGATTTTCATAAAAACCGAAGAACCCCCGTGCCCAAAGTATCACTGTCCAGGGATGGCACTGGTTTCACATTGCCATTGACTGAGAGAGTGTTGACCCCAGAATGAGACCCCTTATCCAAAATGTTTACCTTTTCACTCAACTGAAATGCACAACTACCCACAAGGACAAGCCAAATGCCTTTTAAAGGTTTTCTGGTTAGATGAGACAAAGATTGATATTATTGATATTAATATGAGGAATAAAAGCTAACTGCACTGTGCCAACGGTCAAGCACGGTGGTGGCAGCTCCATGCTGGGGGACTGTTTAGGGTGCCGGTAAAAGTGCAGTCGGAAAAATAAAGAGGGCAGACTATCTCCACATTCTTAAACTTCATCTTAAATCAACAGCAAGATGTTTGATATCTGGGTTTCCAAACTTTACCGATCGGAATGTGTTTACAGATCACTTTCAGAACAGTCAAGGGTAACACAGAGAGAAATAAATTTAACCAGTAGAGAACATCACAATTAAATGATCAAATCAGGTAAACAGACAGATACAAGTTATTATTGGTATTAAAACAAGGAAGAATTAGAAGTGAGACAAGTCCACCCATCACGGAGAATGAGGAACTGTGGAAGCGCAATCCCGTAGATTATATTAGGGAGGAAACACCAGAGGGATGTAACTTATACAAGATAAAATGATTAAATACATTGTATAAAAACACTAAAGATAAGACCAACCAAAAACATAAAATGTACAGCGATCCCAAACACACATAAAACCGGCTTTGGAATGGATAAAGAGGCCTGACGTTAAGCTTCTTCAACCATTTTCAGGAAACCAGCCAATTTAAATGAATTCTACCATTTCTAGCAATAAGAGAGGTCAGATATCCAGCTAGAATTACAACAAAAACTTGTTAATGGTCATGGAAATTGTATGATTGAAATAAAACCTTTTAAAGGAAATTTTACTAAATATTCGTATTTATTATATATCCTCCCATTGAAGCGCAGACTCACGAGATCAGGAGTCTTGGCGACCTCTGATCACTTCAACTGGAGAGATAAATTCACCTGATTTCAAAACTGTGGCTGAAGTGGCCAGTCTCGAGTGGGGCGGATTCAACCTCCAAAACAACCCACCCTCCTCCCCAACATATTGTCTGTTGGAAGCGAAAGTCCAAAACATCCCAATAGTAGCCTCTGCAGGCTGCAGCAAAACCACTTGAAGCATTTGATCATGTACGAGTTGGTGCACAGTTCAGGTCCATGCTACAAGGAGAAAGTTGTGAGACAGTGGGCTCTGGCCACAGGAGGTAAACTTCTCATATTTAATACACGTAGCCTATTCATCCGAGTGATGTGTTCAGCTTGTTCGGATTGAATATTAATTAAAATGAATGAAAGTCAAAGACTATTGAATATGTCATTGCTATCGTTTTTAAATTTTGACAGGTAAAAACAGATTATGATGGTATTTTTAAATCCCATCAGTCAAAATGACAGACAGCGAAATAGTCTTGACTCAAGTGCAACCGCTGGGTGAATGTATGTATTTGAGCCTATAAATTTAATTTAGACTAAGCATGAATTTGACAAAATCCACAACAAATATCCACCCATTTCTTGTTTTTGAAATTTACTGGAGATATTTGATTTTTAATCAATACATCTCAGAAGATTAATTGGCTAAATGAATCTAAATGCATCTTTTAAAATCAAGATGACATTAATATTGACTGTATGTAAAGTTTTTTCTTCTTTTTTTGCATTACTGTCACTTAGTTTCAGCCAGAAACACGTTCAAATACAAAAACAGGACACTAGTAAATGGCAGTTTCCTTGTGATATCGGGTTAAAGGAGCTCCAGGAGTTCAGAACCACTGAGGAATGAGAGATGAAGATGATGAATGCTTTAAACATTATATTTTTGTTGGCACTTTCTCTACATTTAAAGTCCAACTGATGCTGTTTTCAGTTATTATTTGATATCAGTAATTTAAAATCAATCAATCAATCAATCAATCAATCAAATTTTATTTGTAGAGCACTTTTCATGATAAAATCAGCACAAAGTGCTAACATGACCAGTAGTTTAAATATTTGATGTTTAATTCACATTTTTACCACCTGTGTTCTTTTACACCTTCCCACTCTGTCCCTTAGACCAACAAATCCTCAGTTTTTGTTCCATATGGCCATAAAAAATATGTGATTAAGGAAAAACAAATGCTCTAGAGTTCACAACAGTATTAGCAGGACGATTAAAGGCTACCTATTACCTCTTTCTATCAATGATCCTGCTCCTCCACAGAGAGGAAGGCCACTCTCAGCGGGGAGGAACGGGAAGGGTAGAGGGGCCCTGTGGACCAGCTGCAGGGTGGATGGATGGAGGGAGGGATGAGATGGAGGGAAGGAAAGAAACAGATACAATCAGCACAATGCAGTCTGACAACATTCAGCCAAAAATATTAGGAAATATTAGGAACACACAGTTTGGATGTATCTGACATGCTTCAAACAGAAGAAATACGCTTGGGATTCTGAATCATGAATCAATAAAAAGTCAAATATTTTGCAAAATTTTGGAAAATAAAATCTGAAACTGAAAGGCTTTGTTATTTCTGGAAAATGTACTCATTTTGAAATTCAAATCAGCACGGGGACTAAATTGTCGAATATCTAAAAATTCAGAGAATTTGAAGAAAATTTTTGTACCAAAGCAAGTGAAACACGGAGGCCCAGTCAAGACCCTATGGTCAAGACTGAGTTGAAAAAGTACATAACAGTACTGAGATTTGATTGATTAAAAAAATTATAATTATAATGACTTAGACATGCTGTCTTGCAGAACAAAGAGGAGAGGGGACACTCACTGAACTTGTTATCAGAGCACAGCTCCAAGAGCAGCATCTGCTATCATATGGAGAACTATTAGCGCACATGGCTGTTAGAACGTGCACATCTGTTCTGTCACGGATAATGCTGCATGACATATAGAGGTTTGGGAGCAGCATATGCTGCGATCCAAATGAGGATCTGTACAGGGAAAGCCTTGGTTATTCCAAGATTACTCCAATCATTGTAGTGTCTGCAACTGCATCCATGGAGTAAAGCGCCTGGAGTCAGATTTGATCCATTAAGGAAAAATAGATGTTTAAAAAAAACGAAACCCTTAGCTGCTGAGAATTTTCAACATGTTGCTTGCATCAAATCCAAAACAAATACATTTCCAACTAGAACATGTCATTTTGAGGTTTTGCTGCATTAATTTGAATTACATCTGTAGAGTGAATTGCATTCTACTTATCATATAACTTTTCCAACTTCCTACTTAAAAACTGGGAGGATGTGGATGAAAGGATCTGGAGGAAGGTGTTCTTCATTTTTCTTCACTTGTTTCATCACAACCCCAATATGTGACTTTGAAAGTTAAAGTCCAAACTATAATTAATTTTTCAAACAAAAAAGAAGACCCTTTTACATGGCTATGTAGCACTTTTACCTTTAAAAGACAAAAGACCTCCTTAATAATCCTTACTGTTGCAGAATTTCTAAAATAATAAACCTGTCCACTCCCTTAAATCTACACCCTGTCCTCTTTAGTGAGTCATACGGTGGATTTTCTATTAAATGATTTAATAGAATTTCCTGATTTCAGATTATAAAACTGTTAAATTGAGGTAAATGTTCTACTTTAAAGCATTTAAGGTAATTACAGCACTCCCTGCTACACAACCCAGTTAAATATGTTTGAAAAGCCTCAGAATAAATTAATGTTTTACTTCAGTGAAATAATTTGTCATGCCCCTTTAATCTCAGCATGTTTACTCCCACATTTAAAATCTATTTTTAGATTAAATAATGTGTACCATAAATATCGGTACTCCTGTTCTGAACACTCCAACCCTAACCCAAAGAGTCTATAATAAAATGCACTCTAACAGGTCCACAGCATCACACATCTAATATCAAACTTAAGAGAGTTTTCAGTTCATTCATCAATGGTTTTGCAAGAGATAATCAAAAAAGGTGAATTTCATTTGACCAAATGGTCCCAGTAGAGTTTAGCTGCTGCTCCCATTTACTGTATGTTTGCGATGGTAAACTTTCCCCTGGGAAAGGCAGTTGTTGTTTTTGAGATTTGGGAGCCCAAAGATGCCACTCCTTGCTCTCTAACAGTGAGCTTCGGAGACTGGGTTTTCCCTTGACTTTGCCAAGAAAAAAGAGACGAAGTCCAGGCGCCTTCTTTAAAAAATCATTTAGGACTGTTATGTTCCGACTGAGAATTTACATCTGAGGTTTTCCTTCACTTTCAGAGCTCAAAATATTTTTTGAAGCTCACATATCTGCCCTATATGAATTGGATGTTCTCTTGTTCTTTACATTTTAAAGAGTGGACCTCTGTACATGGTGGACCGATTCTGCCAATATTGAAAATAAATAAATGAAATTGGAAATAAGTGAATAGATGTGTAAATAAAAGAATAAATAAATAAATATGTAGATAAAATTTGAAGTAAATAACTAAATAAATACAAGAGGAAATAAAGTTGAAATAAATACATAAATAAATATTTGTGGAAATATTAAAATAATAATTAATTTCCACATGTATTTACTTGTTTCCATTGGTATTCTCACATTTATTTGTGTAATAATTTACACATGTATTTATTTTCAATTTTGGCAGGATCAGTACTCCATACTGTTTCACGTCAGAGTCGTATCCCAGGGAAACAAGAAGCCACAAATTACTAATAAACACATCTTAGACATTGTGATTAGCTTGAAAAGTTGAATATAAATTACATAAATGCTTTAGTTGCTTTTATCTTACAAGTTGCACTGCAGCAAGTAGCTCCTGGGTTTAAATCCCAGCCCGGAGTCTTTCTGCATGGTGTTTGCATGTTCTCCATGTGCATGTGTAGGTTATCTCCAGGTACTCCAGCTTCTTCCCACTGTCCAAACAGGACTGTTATGTCAAAAGGTTATTCTAAATTGTCCTTAGGTGTGAGTGTGTGGATTATTGCTTGTCCTGTGTGTCTCTGTGTTGGTCTGTGATGGACTGGTGACCGAACCAGGGAGGGGATTTCTCAAAATTCGAAAGGCTAAAATTATGCTACTGCAATTTAATCAGAGTTTAATTTGAGGCTCTTTGCATATCTTTTCCTAGGGTTGGCAATAACTAAGGGAAGGACTGTAGCTTCCTCTAAAAATACGGCTTCAAAATTCCTCTTTAGGAATGTTTTGTGAATGTTGCCACATGATATTGTGAATAAAGACAGCAAGAAGCAAACTGAAACCCTCTGATCGGAGGTGAAGAGTCGATATTGACCTGGTGGCTGGACGGAGGAAGGTATCCCGGATAGTTGACGAGGATGAGTTTGCTGAAGTTGAACTTGTAGGTGAATCTTTTCCCTTTGGTCTTGTGCAGGATGCGTTTGTTGTAGTAGTATCTGCAAGCACAATGTTTTTTTTCTGTGTCAGATTGAAAATGCTGATGTGTGCACTCCAGTTCCTCCAGGTCACTTTAAGCGCTCGTTTTCTCACAGATACTAAATTTTTAGTAAGGACAGCTTTTACTGCCGAGGAGAATTGTTGTACGTTTTTGTTTTTTTTGATTGAAAGCACCAACTTGATGCAGGTTCCGCTCAGAGATGAACGGTACATCTTCAGAATCAGAAGAGTAATGTGTGGTAAAGAACCTCACCTGAGCGCCCGGCTCAGCTTGTCGTAGTTCATGTGCGGTTTTCCCTTCCTCTCCCCCCACAGCCTGGCTAACCTCTCGGGGTCCCTGATGACAAATTCGCCCCACTCCCCTCCCCAGCCGATGGCTCCGCCCTCACCACAGCCCAACAGCTCCAACAGGAAGTGCCACAGTTGGACCTGTCTGGAACCAGGAGACCAGGCTGGTTTGTAGGCCCAGTCAGGAAACAGCACTGCTGAGAAAGGGACATAAAACGCAAAACTATAAAATCAGTCAAAAGTTCTGTTGGACTCATCAGTCAGCTCATACATTATAAACCCAACGAGCCAGACTGTATGCAATGTTTAAAGTGGCCTTGAATGTTTGTTCTTCAGGATTTCTGTGGATCTTTAAGAGTTTTTCATGGACTTTGGTTGCTGTTTCATAGATTTTAACATCTGTGTGTAATCATCATAAAGGTTCAATATACTATATACTGTCATGATGAGATTAGAATTGAGACAAAATGCAGCAAAAGTCTAAAGCAAAACTTTAAAAAAAATTTAGGAAGGTTTGAAGAACTGTTGATCATGACCACTATAAAATATCCCAAGATATAATGGCTGATTTGATTAAATAAAAAAGACACTTCAAAACTTACACAATAGCTAGTGTACAAAATATTTTCAATTATGCAACAAATGCAAGTAGAGATGGACAGAGAAATCTGCTGCTGACCAGAATCAGACAATATTCAGCTTAGCCAGCGTGACACTCAAAAATTGAATCTTTTACCTATCAGTGAATGCACCATGTCAAAGCTCTTGAAGATCATACCGACAGCAACACTTGTTTTTTTTCTATCACTGAGGTGTTTGAAATGAAGCTGGAGGAAGCATAAAGATGTTGAAAGCTACTTAAAATGAAACCATTTTCCATGACATGTCAGTTCATTCAGGAAGGCACAAAGTGCAGAAAAGTTGTGGTCTTTTATTCTTTTGAAGTTTTCACCTCTCTCATTAAACATGCTGAATTTTGAATGTTACCTTTTGGAATAATACCTTTTGGCATCCCAGGGGTTGCCTTTTGTGTGCCTTGCAATGGTTTTGTGTGGCCCTGATTGGATTTCAGATCAAATCAAATCTAATCAAATCAAACTTTATTTATAAAGCGCTTTTCATACAAGAAAATGCATCACAAAGTGCTTTACAGAATAAAATGATTTTAACAGTAGGCTTCAGTCTGCTCTTGACCTGCTTGCTCCACTTAAAGTTCAAACTTTACACTCTAAAGCTGCACCGCCGTGGACAAATGAAAACCTCAGAAAAATCAAAACTGTGACAGTAAAATTACAGGGGGCCGGTTAAACAATCGGAGAGCATTTTTCAAAAACTTCCAGAAAACCTGCAGCCACTTCGGGGGTTAGATGACGCTTCCTGACAGTTCTCACAGAGGTCTCCTGCTGAATAAAACTGGTGATGTTGAAAAACACACAGTAGAGGTCAGAGACAGGTCAACAACAGAGGACACGCTGGTGGACAGGCCATACGTGATGACCAAGTTCAGGGTGTGTCCTCTGTTGTGAGTCGGCTGCATGGCATGTTGGCTAAAATCCATATAAGTCAGAATATTGAAAAAATCTGTTGATAAAGGGTCTAAAAGGTTATACATGTGTAGAATAAAATCCCCAGCTAAAATGATCATTTCAAAGGAGTTGTGCAGAAGTAATAAAACTCTGAAAATTCTTGAATAAAAAGTGCACTCTTTTTAGGAGGCATATAAATTGTGACATTTGTATCATTCAAGAATGAAACAAATTTGACCCTTTAGCCATCGGAGCCAACACAGATGGACACATTTTGTAATATTTTGGGATGATGCTTACAATGATAAATTTATACCTTCTTAAATGGAAAAAGTTGGACATTATTAGCCAGGTGTTTTTTTGTTTTTGTTTTTTGCTTTCATTTCAGTATCACAGTAAGTTTAACCACAAACATCTTTTTTACTCATTAAAAGTTTTGGGCACATCTATCCATTAAACTTTGCTGAATACAGCAAAGGTTCACCTGGGAAGTTATAATTTTTGTTGTTGGAAATAGACTAAAAACATTATCTTGACTAACAAAGTAGAAAACATTTGAACCAAAAAGTTATGAAACGGTACACCTTTCTTTTATTAAAGAAAACATCTAAGACCCTTTTTTTCAGATTTACAAAAATGTGTTCTTTTCTACTATGTTTCCTTTAAATATTGCATGTTTGAATTATAATTATGCAAATAAAATGAAAAAAGTCCCTGTAAAATTGTTTTGTGTTTTTAATTGTTAAAAATGGCTTCTGATTACTTTTAACTTTCAATTACATTGATAATATACGCTAAAGATGGTTCAAAATCTGTGATCTTTTTGCCTTTGTTTTAAAATGTTTGTTAAACCCTGTTTGACAGCATGAATTTATTTCGGCTCCGAATATAAATAATTTGTAATTACAAACAAAAAAACTGCTATAAAATGTCTTGAGTGCTGTTCCTATATTTTCCTATTTCACAGTTCTGAAAGATAAATAAATCAGTATCGCCAAGTCAAAGCTTTACAAAAATGGAGACCTGTAATCAGCTAAAACTTCTGATCGGTGCACCTCCAATGCAAAGTAACCATATCACAAATTATCATGCAAAAAAGCAAACATACCAAGTTTTGAAAATGAATCCCTACTTACGATTTCTTGGCTATTAGGTCACAATGAAGAATCTTTGTTATCTAATCCTCCACTTGGTTTATAATCTAAAAACATCATAGTGTCAAGTAATTGACGGAAGAAGCCTGTGATTGAGAACACCTCATTAACAGGATCTTTTTGAAATAAAAATCTAATTAGGAGTGTGAAGCTGATTTAGTTATTGATCTTGCAGATCAATACTATCTCTTTTTACATGTTTTATATCCAGGATCCTGTTCAGAAATTTCTGCTTACTAGGCAGCCTTAGCCAAGTTTCACTTTTGCCATTGGGGAGGCAACATCGACAGTGCTGTGGAGTTTGACTGCACATAACAAGAAAAGAAAAAAAGAGTTCCTACTTGCTGACTCACAATTTTTATCTAAAGACATAATAAAAATTTTATAGTAGCTTCGATCTCGTTCTTTCCACTCCTAACTTTTAAAATAATAAGAGAACATACTCTCTCCTATTGCATCTTATGAACGAATTGATGAGTGCAGAACAGGCTGTATGCTGAGGAGACGTACAATACAGAGAGAAACACCTGTTTCTAAAAATGACTTCTACTTTGTTTCAGATATATAAAAAAAATTCAATAGCAGCATGTGTTCCATTCAATTCATTAACTTAGTTATAACTCTAATTTTTTACATTACTAATAACCATAATAGCCAGTACTCCCTAACGCTTATCTCCAACTCTGCTTAAAACTCTGCTTAATACAATCTCTATTTACAACATCTTACATAAATCTAATGTTTGAAGGTCATTATCAAAGGATTGATTAAATGTCCAAATAAATATTAAAAGTTTAAATAGAATTCCTTTTTTAACGTGTTGAAGTCAAGTCACCATCTCTCGACTCCAAGTCACACTTGAGTACGTAATATTCGAGTCCAGGTGCAAGTCCAAGTCACATAGGATTAGTCCAAGTCGAGTCCAAGTCAAGTCGCTTGGTCCTACAGCCCAAGTCCTAGTCCAAGTGCCATGAAGAATCTTCCACTCCAAGTAAAGTCCTTATCACCTGAGAACAAGTCAAAAATAAGACAGCATGGTGTAGATTTAAAGACTAGAATAATGGCAGCCATACATGGTTAGCTTTATTTAAAAAAAAATGGACCCTAACTAGCTAACTCAGTTGCCCGTGCAAAATAATAAAACATGCTTAAAATAAATTTGAAAACTATAAATAATTGACATGTCCCCCATACACTTACAAAGACTTTGGGAAGTTGTTATTAAATATGTCCAGTAGTCTGACCTAATATAACAAGCTAACATTAGCATCGGCTACATGCTAATTCTAACAACAAGTTCACATGCTGGAGTCCAAGTTCAAGTCCTAACGCTGCAAGTCCGAGTCCACGTGCAAGTTATCAGTGTGCTGCTCGAGTCAAGTCACAAGTCCCTTAAACGTGACTCGTGTCAGGATTTGAGTTCTCTTTCCCTGTTTGGGAGTGAACAAACAGGATATTGAAGGTGTCGGTACATTTGTCTAAGAATAGAAAAATATTAATCAAAAAATTCATGTTGCACTGTAGAGTTGTTATCATCATGTAGGCTGTTACTTCTTTTAACAGATGTTCCCTTTAGGGGGCACCACTACAGATCTACTGGCAACACGCTTCTTTACCGCAGCAACGTCTCCTTTTTGTCAGCTCCATATTCATCACCATTTGTTCAAAAGATCCCCTTACCCTCCTTAACACATCTTCTCGTTAGTCTTGATTCTTTAACTTTGTCTCATCTAGGCTATTTTCAACAATTTGCATTTAGATCCCTCCCAATGAAAAGCTAATTTTTAAACCTTGTAAACTTTCCTCTTTATGCATGGCTCTCCTCCACCACTCCCTACCTTCACAAAACATCGGCATGTGATCTGCATATATGATACTTCATGAAAAGTCCTGCCTGACCTTATTTTTCAAACCTGTCAATAAACAACACAAACATGATGAGTTTAGAGCTAATCCCTGATGTGATCCCACCCCTATTTTGAAGCCACCTGTCATTCCTACCCCACTCCTACCCCACACCTCGCCACTGTCTCACTGCATCACCTGCACGTGCTTCTCTGCATTTCACACCAAGTCATGGCACAAAGACACAAGCAACTCATTCTGACTCTCTGTTATCCAGGAGGCATACAGTATCAGAAGAAATCATTTCTATTCAAATGTGTTTCAGAGAACTGTCTTTAGAGAACCTCATGCAGTGTTTGACTGAACCTGACAAACAGCAGAATTAAAGGGATATTCTACCCCTAAGGTAAATTTAGTCTGTTGCCATCTTCCCCAGAGTTAGAAAAGAGAGAGATAGTATTTTGTAACCAGCCCAGTCATTCTTCTGATGTGAGAGCAGTCCATTTGCTTTAGCTTAGCATAAACAATGTAATTGACTGGTAACAGCTAGCATTTCATGTTAAAAGTGATGAAAATTACTCAATAATGATCCTGATGAGCTCAAAAATCATATCGATTGCAAATGAGAATAACAAGTAACAAAAAGAAAGATTTAGTCTTGGGACTACATTACAACAAAGCACCGCTGTAAGGCGGCACTGTATGACGCAGCACCTGCAAAAGCCACCTACTTCTATAAACACAAAGACGTGGCTACTAGGCTTATACCAAGTTGCATTTTTCGATGGAACAGCATAGTAAGTTTAATAAAGCATCATTTTCTTGCATTAGACTTATACTCCAACTACGGCAGAAAAAACTCAACTAGGTATGAGCCTAGCAGCCACGCATTTGTGTTTTCAGAGGTAAATGTCTTTTGCAGGCGCTGCTTCATGTCCATGCACAGCGGTAGTCCCAAGTCAAAATCAGCTCCTGTGATTCCTTCGTGTTACTTACTATTGTCCTTTGCAACTGATATGATTATTAAGGTCACCATGAATAATTATTATACTGAGTAATTTTCATCACTTTTGCACACGAAATGCTAGCTGTTCCCATTAAATTGCATTGTTTATGCTAAGCTAAAGCAAATGGACTGCTGCCAGATTAGGACAATGACTGGGCTGGTTACAAAATGCTTTTTCTCACATATCTAACTCTGGGGAATATAGCAACAGACTAATAATGTCTTGTCCACACGTAGCCGGGTATCTCACAAAACAAATATATATACGGTTTGGCCTGTCATCCACACGAAAACGCAGATTTATGGCATCGAAAACGGATCTTTTCAAAAACTCCAGCCAAAGTGAAGAGTTGCGCTTTCTCCATTTTAAGCGTTTGCATGTGGACAGAAGTAACTGGAGTTTTCGGCTCCACAACGCCACATTCCGCGACAGAAATGCTCCAACATAATTTGTGTGACCTGTGTTTACACTCAGAAACAGTATTTATGGCCTAAGAGACGCGTTGGCATCATCGATTGTCCAAGCATTTTTTGTTTGCTTGTTTTTATAAGCTCAATTACTGCTGTAGGCTAAGTGGAAGTTAGAACATAAAAAGTTGCTCTGAGTGGATAGGATTTGGGGGAACTACTGCCCACGTACAGGTTTGGCATGTCTATTAATGTGCTTTACAACGCACTTATGATTTTTTAAAAATGAAGTGGTGAGGATATTCGTTTAAAAAAATCCCCGGCTATGAGTGTACATGGTCCAAATTTCACTCAGAAGTGTGATATCTATTTAGAACGCAGACAGTAGGCCTATGGTTAATGATAAAGGCTTTTAACACCTTAGTAATTCATCATTTCCACTGCTTTAATGAAAAATTAAAGCGTTACCAACATTTAAAGCTGCTTCTTCCAACACTGTGTAAACTGGTCTGGCATAAACCAGTTTTCAACCAGATAGGAACGACGATAAGGAGTGTTTGTTCTCTCTTTGAAATGTGCAATCTGATTCTTATTAAAAGGCTGAGGTAATACCCTAGAGCGCCATTTATCATCCCAGATCACTAAATCTGAGTTCAACACAATTTTCCTCACTGATGGTTTTTCTTGTTTTGGATTATGGGATTTTGGTTAAGTTGGAAGGTACAATAAATAAATAACATTTCTTTGTACTGAGAAGGCTCTGTGCCTCTCTTGTGAGCTCAAATTACACGGTCTCTAATAGGGGAAAAAAGATATTCAAACTCTTCTGAGGTCTTCTTGTTATTTTGGGTTTATCTCCTTCCAGGTGTTTCAGTTCAGGAGCTTAACTCCTCATTAAAAACCATGTTGCAAATACCTGCTGTACACTTCGGTTCAGGATGATGAACCAAATCAGGTGTTTTTACGTGCAAAAGTTAACCTTGTGTCTCATTAAAAAAGAATTAGAATATGGCAGCACTTTCTAATCTCTTTACTGTGAACGGGCTTTAAAAGAACTGTATTAAAAATTAGGATCAGAGGTAGTCGTTTTAATTGTGAGTAGTTTTATTGCTCTTACTCGCATTTTGTATAATATACCTTCACAGAAGTCCTTGTAAAAGACTCCTCACACGGATGGATCTGAACAAACCAAACCACACAGATTATTTATGAATCTTTGAGTCAAAAATCTTTATAGTTATTTGTATTGTTTGTTTGTTTTTTGATTGGTTGAACCTCTGAATAACTGAATGCCATAACATATTTTAATAAAGTCAAAATTCTATTTCCAACTAATTTTTAAGATATGTTTAACAAAAACGAATTCTGTAAAGTAGAAGTTTTGAATGATTTTTGACACTTGGCCTATTTTTTTAGAGATACACGTAAAACTGAACGATCGTATTTTATTCACCCATGATTTATTGCTTTTGAAAGCTCCCTGCACAATATTTAGTTTTCTATATGTCTGTTACATTTGTTTGTCAACATTTTCAGGCAACCTTGGAAAGCTGTTGCAATCCAGTGCAGCAGTTCTAGTTTTCCCTCTTGTCTTGACACTCCTATGTTCTGTTTTCCTTTCGCTGTCATAAGGTGTGAAATTGATCATATTTATTACTCAGTGGATACAGTTCTGGACAGACTTTTATATATGCTTATTGTGGACATGGGTTTCAAATGAATTATTTGAATGCTTCCTATTTCAAAGTGGAATAAAGATTCAACATGCAAATTAAAACAATTATTTCTTGCACAGGTTGAACAGTTGATAGGACATAATTTTCTTATACATTTTGATTACACATTACAATTACTCACTTGACACCTTTATAAATATTTATATGTAATTTTAGCATTTATTTTCACTCTATTTTTATTTTATTTTTAAGTAACTATAGTCAACTCTGCATTATGTGGACAGCAAAGCAATAATTTATTTGAACGGAAAGTGTTTTTTCTGTCGTAGATGACGATGAACATGCTGATTGATTGATTGATTGATTGACTGATTGATTGATTGGTTGATTGGTTGATTGATTGATTGATTGAAGTAACAATTTAATGAAATTTATTTTCTAATCCTTACAAAATTATACATATAGACTCCTATTTTCTTCCTCTACTAACATTCAGATAAAGGAGTTGCACTTTGACCACATGAATGTAATCATCGACAAGCTTGGGGGATCATCCTTAGAGATGGATATTTGACCAGTCTTCTTGGTGGAATTGTTGAAGTTCATTTAGATTTTACAGTTCACCTTTTTTTAACTATGCTGTGCCTGTAAAACATATTCACCATCTTGGATGTGTTGCCCTTTTATTGCTTTTCCAATCAATCATGATCGAAAAAGTAGTTATTTTGACAAAAATACAAAAAACCTTTTCATTTTGAAGTGAAAACTGATTTTCTATAAAATAATGACAATTAAATGAAAGTATGGAACATCAAATAAGTGACTGCATAAATATGCACCCATTTTAAAGTGATTGACCTAATTCAAAAGAGATCCAGTCAGTTGGTGCTTGTAGTCTCAGAATGTGTGGACTGAAAATCGCCTGAGTGCTATGTGTGTCTCAAGAGATTGTAGTATAAAGCTACCTGTGTCTGTAAGGTCCATTCACTGGTTAATCAGAATTCCTGGCTACCATTACTGTCATGTCAACATTTACTGAATTTTCCCTTATGGGATCAATAAAGTATTCATTCATGATGGGGAGCAGTTAGTACCCAAAAGCAGATTATATTGTAGTGAAAGAATTTGATAAAACAGATTACAAAGACTATTCTTACAGCATAAACTGAGGCAAAACTATAGGGTATGAAGACAGAGGATCCAGTGAGGAATGAACAAACATGAACTGCTTAAATACTGAGGATGGAATTACAAAAAACCAGAGGGAGACTTAATTAAGGTGATTAGATGCAGGTGAGAGAGTGACTGAGCCGAGGGAGGAGAAAAGCAGCTGGAAAGGGGGCAGAATGGAAGGAGAAGATAAAACAGAAGGGAAAACAAAGGTTGAAACAAAGGATTTAACAATGGAATAATTCTAAATGCTTAAATAAGAAGAAAACTAATGCAGGAGGAACTAAGATAAGATCTAAGTAAATAAATAAGAATAAAGAAGCACAAGAGAAACTCAAAGTAAAAGCACTAATGAATACAACAAGAAGGAGAGGAGGAAAACCGAACAGAAGGAAAACACACATATAAACACTAGTAAAAGGAAACTCTGATCAGAGAACAATCCTAATGAGAGAAATAAAGTAAAACAGAACTATCACAAAGGAAAATAATAAGCTAAGAATATAACTAATAACAATATCAAAACAACCCAAAAACATTGAAACAAAAGTACACTGAAACAAACATCTAAGGATCGTAACAATTACAGCATGAAGACAAAGAGCACTCCAAGCAAATCAGAGAAAAGGTCACTGAAAAGTATAAGTTGAGGGATGGATACAAAAAATCTCTACGGCACTTATCCCCTGCAGTTCAGTTAAATCCATCATCAAGAAATGAAAGGTATATGCTCCATGTGTAAATCTGCCTAGATCAGGCCGTCCTCACAGACTGAGTGAGCGTGCAAGAAGGAGACTAGAGAGAGAGGCCACCAGGACAGCTATTACTACACTGAAGGAGTACAGGCTTCAACAGCTGAGATGGGAGAGACTCTGCAGACAACAACTGGTGCCTGGGTTCCTCACCAGTCAGAGCTTTATGGGAGAGCAGCAATGAGAAAGCCACTGTTAAAGAAAACTCATCAAGGCTCGACTGGAGTTGGCCTAAATGCATCTGGGAGTCTCTGAGCTCAAGTGGAAGACAGTTCTTTGGTCTGATGAGACCAAAATTGAGATTTTTGGCCATTAGACAAGATGCTTTGTTTGGTGGACGCCAAGCACTGCACATCACTACAAACACGCCATCCCAGCTGTGAAGCCTAGTGGTGGCAGCATCATGCTGTGGGGACACTTCTCGACAGCAGGCCCTGGAAGGGTTGTGAAGGTAGAAAGTAAAATGAATCCAGCAAAATATAGAGAAGTCCTGGTGGACAAGTTGTTTCCATCTGCAAGACAACTACTGATTCAGAGAACATTTACTGTATGTTCCATCAAGACAACGACCTGAATCATCCAGCTAAAGCTACACAGGAATAGTTTAAAGACAACAGGGTGGATGTTCTGGAGTGTCCCAGTCAAAGTCGTGATCTCAGTCCCATAGAAAGTTTGTGGCTGGACTTTAAAAGGGCTGTTCGCAGCCAATCCCCATGCAACTTGACAGAGCCGAAACAGCTGAGCAGGAAAAAATTGAGGAAAACTGCAACCTCCAGATGAGCAAGCCTGATAGCTTCCCCCCTAAGCATTTATTATCTGAGCTTCAGAAAATTACAACAAAATTAAATATTGTGACACTTAATAAGCAATTTTATGCTTTAAATAATCTCAAATGGCGTCCTGTGATATGATCAGTTTAAGTCACTGTTGGCACAATATTTATATGCAAAATAAGTTGTTAAATGCAGACTGCAAAAAGGACGAAGCATGGACAAAATAAGAGAAGTGTTGGTGTTGACTGTACAAGTAACTGCAGAAAGGCCCAAAAATGAAATTCTGTGTAGGGCTGACTCGCTGCAGCTCAGCAGCCACGTGCAGCTTCTGCATTTTCTACATTTTTTAAAGCGGTAGAGCTATACATACAGATATTTACAATCAAATTAATAACCTGTTAATAATTTAGACACATAAATAAACAAGAATGCAGAAGAATTTCTTTTACCCCCTGATAAAAAAAAAAACACAATGTCAGAAAAAGATGAGTTTCTTCTTTAGTGTCAATCATACAGTTGGCATAAATCGTACTCTTTAAAGTTCGTCAGTCAGAAAATTCTGTTTTTAAAAAACTGATCAGTTTGTAGAATGATTTAATAAAACTAGATTTTTTTGTATAAAAACCTGCATAATTTTTGCTATTTTAAAATAATCACATTTCATACAATACACTTTTGTGATCATGTCATTATCATAGAAAAACCAATACATTTTGTATGTATTTCAAAAACACATCAAACATCTTTTGTTACTTTTAGAACTTTTAGAACTGTCATAAATATTTTACTATGCTTTTGGAATTTTGATAGAGGATGTGTAAAAGAGATTTAATAGCACATTTAATTTTTACAACAGGCTATTATTAATAATGTACTAACATGCTGAAGAAGTCTCAGAAAAATTAAATGATGGATGCTGGTATGTTGTTTAAATTTTTAAAACTCTACACAAAAAATAATTAGCATAAAACTGTGATGTTTGAAAGTTAAATCGTTTTTAGGGTCCTTTTATCAAAACATGCACAAAAAAATATTAAAACTTTGCTTGGTTTTTACCGTTTCTTTCCCCGTAATAACTGAAACATTGCGTTTCGAAGTTATTCAATTATCAGGCGCAAAAACATATACACTATGAAAACATTTAGGATATCTATACATTTATTTTTACTTTAAAATAACGATAAAAAAATTTTCTATGCTTTTTGGTTTTTACATAGAGAATGAGAAAATGTACTTAGCCATTTATTTACTCTTTATTGCAGGTAAAGCAGCTGTAGAGGTCTCAGAAATACTTAAAAATGTTTCAAAAATGATATATCTGGCATTATTTAATCTTCATACGATATTTAGTGTGGAAATCTGTGCATCTAAAAAGACTACAAGCACTAGAATGAGCTCAAATGTCTTTTGGATAACAGTCCAAAAACATCTGTAACTTTAGTGCTTGTGCAAAAAAATGAAAGACAAATGCTTTAAAAAAAATAAATAAATAAATAATTAAAACAGAGATTGAATATTTGGCACATTCAGTATTGCATTAATGTTGTATTTTTCATAACTTCAGCTGTGAGTTTTATGTGAGCTGGTACTCAAACGTCCCACCGGTGCAGTTTGTCCATAAAGCCATCATGTTTATTTTTTCATAATGTATCGCATTAAAATGCAAGACGGAGTCGGGTTTTGCAGAGAGGGAATTCATAATAATTTTATTTATTTTTTCATATAAAAGTCCTCCCACGCAAATGTCAACCCACAAAAATGCAAATAACCGAGATGAAAATCAGCACAAACACACACAATCTTACCTCGGCTCCAGTAAGGTGATGAAAGGTGGCCGGCTGAGGAGCTACAGCTGCACTGCATCTGTCACAAAGACAGACAAACAGATGCAATAACATAGCATCTTCATCACTGAATTTCTATTTATTCTTATACATGCACACACACACACACACACACACACACACGCACGCACGTATGTATATATATATATATATATATATATATATATATATATATATATATATATATATATATATATAAACTTACACAACTTTTGAGGAGCATAAGGTTATATTTAACTCATCAGGATGGAGGAGCATAATTTCTCCCCTACGGACACTGTTCTTCTTGTTAGTTTGGTATAATTTCTACTGGTAAACACACACATCATCGTCTCACAGACAAAATGACCTTCCGCCCCCCCCACCACCTCTCCTGCGATTTGCAGCCGACGTTCTCCCTGGAAGGCTAAAAGCTCATCTCTGCGAGAGAGAAGCACTTCACTTCTTCCCCAGTGAATCATGTCTCTCCTCTGCTATAAGCTCCTTTCCACAAGCTGTAATATACCCTTATCTTGGAGCAACAACAAAACGATCTCTCCTCCTCAGCTCTTACTTTATTTCCCCTTTTCCCCCTCATGTGGGAGGACACGCGGGGGTCATGGGATATTTCACACCTTTAGGCCAACGTTTAGGGACAGCTTCAAAGTGGTCTGCCATCAAAAAAGAAATTATAAACCATTATGCTAAAATAGGATCCCAAACAATTACCTTTTTAAGCATTATTTTTGCTACTTTACAGTTTGTTAGTATCAAAGCGCATTAAAAGTCACTTTAACGTTGATTACATTTATTCCTATAGACAAAATAAGAGTAAAAAGATGATGTGAAATTTTAAATAATTCCAATAAAGAAAGAACTTTTAACAAATATTAGATCAAATTTAACCAATTACTTCTGTGCAAAGATTTTTGATCTAAAAAAACTGGTAAAATAAGAAATCAAGATTTCCCGTTACCTCAACTGAAGTGGAAAACTCTTCCTTAACTGGGAAACAATGATCACTTTGTCCTCCGGCCCACTCCGAGTCAGGGGAGTACTGAAGGATGGATGGACTGGATCTTAAACCCTCTGTCTCATCTGACCCCCCCAGCCACTCACACCCACCCCATCCTCTCGTCTCCCATTGCTCCCTTTCCTGCCTCCCTTGTCACAGAATTAGGAAGACTTAAAAAACTAAAAACTAAATCAAATGGTTCTGGTTTTAATGTTCTTTTTTAGTTAATAAGGCAAAGTAAGCAATATGGCAACAAACAAAGGACGTATTCAATAAAATGGTTACAATTTGTTTGAATAAATTGTAAAAATAGATTTAAAAAAATCTTTAGAAACTATGCTAAAAACTGTTAAAACATTAATTAATAGAATTAAAACAGTTTCACCCTTGATTTAACTCAACCTGCAGACATTAGCGGACATGTTGTACTGTCAAGTGATAACAATGGTTTTCTAACCTTTCACCCTCAATGCTGCAATCGACAAACAGTAGCAGTCATGGAGATTACATGCAATCATCTCAGTGGTCCAGTCCTCTTCTATAAGGCTTGAGTTGTTCTGTCCTTTCAATCAAAGATTGCTGTTCGTTCAGAACCCATACAGTGCTCCCAGCATGACAACCTTTGGTTGGATGAGTTTTCTCAGCTGTTTTTCTGTCAGCCATGTTTTCTGCATTGATGATTTTTGAAACTCAACATCCCTTTTCTATATCGCAATATTTAGCTGCAATTTCCTTCCATATTCTTGGAAAAAAATGATATTTTTTGTTAGGAAAACAAACCGTTCTTCGTTTAGAGCAGTAGACTTTCCAGGATTGAAGAAGATGCTGTTTTAGTTACAACTTCTTCTTCACTGTATGGTGCACCCATTTTTTGAAGTTTCAATCCAAAAAGCGTTTTTGGATCAGAAAAGTGATTAATATTACGTTTTTGTTTTAAAATCAGTGGCACTCATTTACTAGACAAGACATAGCAGTTTAAATCCTGGTCCTAAGCCCCCCACCACAGTGACACTTGGAGCCTGATCAAAAAAATAATGTGTTTCAAAATATATTTTGTAAATCAGAAAGAACATACAATATGACAACCAATGAAGGCAAAAGAAACAGTAGAGAGGATAAATTTATTACAATCAATATCTTTGAAAACAGCTCAAATACAATCAAAGCATGCCATAAAAACCTTTTAACCCTGTGGGACCTATTTTAAGTTAACAAGAGCTACGTGAAATTTCTGATTCCTTAGAAGCTACAATATAATAAGATTAGAGCTTGATTGAACTTTAATGGAGCAACTGAGCAACACAGAGAAAGAAAAACTACATATTAGGATGTTAACAATTAAGACACTGTATTCTTTATGCAAACACATCAAATCCTGATATTTAAAGTATTAAAAAGAGATTTTCTACTCAATGCAAAGGTTTAAATTATGTCTACCACCTGTACAATTACCACTTAAAATACTAAATGAACTGGAAATAACACAACACATGAGGAATTATGTCTTCAAACTGAAGGAAGAAAAATCTGATGAACTGAAAGTTAACGAATATTTAGGGCTGCGTCTCTTGTAAGCAACAGTTATTTCTCAGACAGGAGAAACGGGGTCAGCAGTATAACAAGCGCAGATGACCATCATTACAAGCGAGAGAGCAAAAGGTTAAAAGCAGGACTGAAGTACGAGCAGGAGGGAAATAAACCAGGAGGAAATAAGAGAAAGCACTTTCCCTCCTCCACGTCGAGGGACAGAGTCGGGGGCAGGGGGGGGGGGGAGGCAGCACGGCGCTGAGAGAAGGTGACTGGGGGTTTTCTCTTTGCTAAATCAAATAGGAGATGAACTCAGTGCCGGAGCCATTTGTCAGCCCTCTGCTGCTGCTTTGCTGCTCGACGGCAGTGACTTTGACCAAGGTTATCAGACTGCTCAGCACTCTGCCGCACAGGAGTCTGCTGGAGGTGGAGGTGCATGGTGTCTGACACATTGTATTCAGGATAATATTCGGTTTCAGGTAATTTTCCATGTTTGGTTTAATTAACATCAATGTAAAATGTAATGAAAAAATCCTAAATAACTTCCAAAAAATAGATTTATTTCATGCAATGCATGTTGTATTTATTATTCCAACTGATCAATACATTTTCTCTTAGTAACATGAATTATCTCTTAAAACCTGGGTTTACTGAAGGCGAAAAAAGACATAGTTGAGGCTTGAGTTTTCGACAAACCTGCAAACAGCTGGAGAGCAGATCGCTTTAAAGCATCTATGGCTTATTTACCACACCTTGAAAAATTGTTCACACCCCCATATCTGTTTACCAGGTTTCCACATTATGACCAAAAACTTCAATGTATTTTATTGGGGTTTTGTCTGGAAAAAAGTGGTACATATTTCTGAGGCAGAAAGAACATGACTCATAATTTTCAACCTTTTCCCACAATATATAAAAATCTTAAAGGCGTTGAGACCATTTGTATTCAACCCCAGAGTCAAAACTTAGTAGAACCACCTTTTAGAGCAGATACAGCTGCAGGTCTTTAGGGTTAGTTCACATATCTCGACAAGCCCTGCACTTCTAGAGACTGTTGCTGTGCAGAGACTTACCTATAGGATTTATTGTGTATTTTTGATTTCCATTGAAATCTTTGACCATTTTCCATTGGCAAATAGCTCAAACTTAGTCAAGTTGAACGGAGAACATCTGTGAACATCAATTTTCTATTCTTGCCACAGACTCTTATGTGGTTTATATCTAGACTTTGATTTCCATTTTTTTTAGCACATGGACATGCTTTAAATGAACGCTATCACAAAGTAACATAAAAGTGGACGAAGGAGGGGAATACCTGGGTTTAAACATCTTTTACAAAGGAAAATCTCAGAAGTGGGCTGTACATTTGTAATTTGCCCCTCTTCACCCTGATACTCTTAAATAAAATTCAGTATAAATGCCTTCAGAAGTCCTCTAGTTTTTGGTAAATTGAGCTTACATGTGTTTAATTTGAACTTCATCAGTAATATACCTGTTCTGTAAGGGCGTCAGAGACTTGTGATACAACATTAGTGAACAAACAGCACACATACTTAAAAATACATTACTTTGTGTTGGTCTTTCACACAAAAACCAAAATAATACATCGAACTTTGCAGGTGCAGTGGTGCAAAATCTGAAAGGTGTAAAGGGTATGATTACCTTCCCAGGTCTAGTTTGGATTATTGGGAATAATTTCACATTTATGCATGGTTGTTGATTAAGATTGGTCCAGATGCAACATGTGAAGCTAATGTTGTCAAATTTAAATCTTATGTACAAAATTATGAAACAAGTCCTTTATATTTTATAACATTTTTTGAGAAGATGCATTTCTAGCCAATCTGCCTAAATCAAAGATTTAAGTAGCTGCAGTGAGAGCAGGGTTGTACACTTATCTTGTATCTATTAGCCCGAAAGAACGTGCCGTTCTGCTGAAAGATTAACTGTAAATTATTTTCCCCTACAGCGGAAAACATCTACTATCCTCCGAAGCTTCTTATGATGCACATGCATCTCTATGCATCGCTTCTCCAAGACAGTTTCACGCGCGCACACACACACACACACACACACACACATGTACGAACGCACACACACGTGCACACACACGCATTACACTTACAGCTCCTCAGATGTGATAGCTGACACCGGAGGCTTTTAATTCCAGTGTAAATACAAATACTCTCCCAGACAGCTATCAATTATGCATGCCACTAATTGAGTTGAATGTCAAGCTTTTAGCTGCCAGGGGACCCTGGGTCACATGCAAAAAGCTGGGACTGAAATCACACACACACACGCGCGAAGATAACACTCATGAAGATAACTGCACTCACATATGTTTGAATAACTTTACTGATGTCGTACTTTCAAAATAAAGGGGAGAAAAGGGGACTGAGAAGACTCTACTTCATGAGTAACTTGATGTCCTTCAGTGTTTGCAGCAAGAGGATACATACCTTACATAAGTAGGTAAATAAGTAAAATGTATTTAGATAGTACTTTTAACAGACAGAATAGCAAAGTGCTTTTCAAAAGGAATACAAGATGCATAAAAAATACATAGAGCATAATGCAAACATGGCCATGGAAAGCCCTCTTTTAGTTAAAAACATGTTTGAATGAAATGGACTGGCAGCTTTTTAATAGTCAGCAGAAGTTGAGCAGCACACAGACAGAGGTAGCATGTTGCACTCTGAGAGGCTCGACCATCTCTGCTCCTCAGGGTTCGGGCAGAGATGGGAGGCAGGTCAGAGATTCAAGAGGGGGCTTGACTGTGAAGAGCTCTCAAAGTAAGGAGCAGGGTTTTTAAATGAACTCTAAAAATAAACTGGTAACCAGTGAAGTGATGCTAAAACTGGTGTAATGTGATTTCTATTGCATGTGTGGTTAGAAGGTGAGCAGCAGCAGTCTGAAATATTCGGAAAGCTCTCTTTTACTAAAACGAAGTAAAGACGCCATCACAGCAGCCTAAGCCTTGGAAAAATAAAAGCATGACATGTCCTTTCAAGTTCCACTTTTGTAACTCTTAATGTTCTAAAGGTGAAAGAAGCTTTTTTTTAGTAGTTGTAGGAAAAAAATTTCAAAAGACATTTTCTGGCTCAGGGTCACGTTGACCGAATATTTTCTGTATTTGAGCGGGTTTTTAAAATGGTGAGAGAAAAATCTGAAGGCCGCCGCTCAGTTTGACAGATTAGTGTTCACACCTGTTCACCATATATATGCTCCCAATTGGTAGAATCATTAGACAGCATGGGATAAATCTCCACAGCTATGCCGATGATACACAACTATATTTATCCATAAATCCTGATGAACCCAGTCAGTTAGGTAGATTACAGGCATGTCTGGAAGACATAAAAACATGGATGACCCTAAACTTTTTGCTTTTAAATTCTGACAAAACAGAAGTTGCTGTCTTTGGACCAGAAGTTCTTAAACAGAAACTGATTAGTCAATCACTTCATCTGGATGGCATTAAATTGGCCCCCAGTAATAACGTAAAGAACCTCTGTGTTATTTATGACCGAGACTTGACATTTAAATCCCATATTAAACAGGTTTCTAGGATTTCTTTCTTTCACCTCCGGAATATTGCTAAAATTAGAAACATCCTGTCCAAGAGTGATGCTGAGAAACTAGTCCATGCATTTGTTACCTCAAGGCTGGACTACTGTAATTCTTTACTATCAGGAAGTCCACAAAATGCCATTAAAAGCCTTCAGTTGATCCAAAATGCGGCAGCAAGAGTTCTGATGAATATTAAAAAGAGAGATCACATTTCTCCTGTTTTAGCTTCCCTTCATTGGCTCCCTGTTAAATCCAGAAGATAATTTAAGATCCTTCTTCTTACATACAAAGCCCTTAATAATCAGCTCCATCATGCATCAGAGATCTGATTGGTCCATATGTTCCTAACAGAGCCCTTCGCTCTCAGACTGCAGGTTTACTTGTAGTTCCTAGGATCTCTAAAAGTAGAATGGGAGGCAGATCTTTTAGTTATCAGGCTCCTCTCCTGTGGAACCAGCTCCCAGCTTTAGTCCGTGAGGCAGACACTCTGTTTACTTTTAAGGTCAGGCTTAAAACTTTCCTTTTTGATAAAGCTTATTGTTAGAGTGGCTTAGGTCATCCTGAGCTATCTCTGTAGTTATGCTGCTATAGACTTAGACTGCTGGAGGACAGACTTACCAATTTCTTCACTCTGCTACTTCCTTTTCTCCTACGACTCTCCAGTTGTATTACAGTACATTCTGTTATTTCGACTGTTAACTTTGTTTTCTCTTAGTGTTTTTCTCTCCACAGAAGATATACCTGGTCTGGTATCCTGCTTGGCTGCAATGCCCTGTTGGACGGGGGGCATCGACTGGGATGATGCTCTCAGTAACTGAACATCCACTGTGTCCTGTTATCAACTTTTTACTTTCTGTAACATAGAAAGTTCTCTTATATCAGATCTTCTGTTCCTTCTGTGTCTCTGCTCTGTCTTCTCAAACCCCTAGACGGTCGTAGCAGATGGCCGCTCCTACTGAGCCTGGTTCTGTTGGAGGTTTCTTCCTGTTAAAGGGGACTTTTTCCTCTCCACCGTCGCTACATGCTTGCTCAGTATGAGGGATTGCTGAAGGATTGCTGTGGTTGGAAAGTCTGCATCAACGGGGCCCAACCTCACGCCAATGACTGACGCAATCTGCTGGGATTCCTTAAATAGGAAACTTTTTAACTGATTGCAATGTTTGTATAAATTTATTGAAATGACTTCTTGTTAAATGCCTTGAGATGACATCTGTTGTGAATTGGCGATATATAAATAAACTGAATTGAATGGAATTGAACCTCTGACCACTTGGTGCAAATGCGCAGACATTTTCAACTTTACACACGGAGTACAGGTAACTAAATCAATAAAAAAATGGATTCCCACAATTATTCCCATGTCCCCATCATCTCAGACCTAAACACCATACTCAATGCGTCTTGCTAACCAGCAGCTGTCAGCGCACTGAAGATGTACTGAGAGTAATGAGCAAGTCGCTCCCAAGAGCCCGGTGTCTCGCCAGCCACCGGTGCATGCTGCGGGATCTAAAGCAATAGCTTGCAGGTCAGGTAACGGCTCGTTCAGAGAGTCTTTCTGACTTCTAAACACTTCAATTGGTGAAATGTTGCCTGATTTCAAAACTTTGGCTGAAGTGGCACTTAATTCCAGTCTCCAGTGTGGCAGCGGAGTGTGGATTCAGCCTCTAGAGTGACATCAAAACACCAATGAGAAAGTATCGGTATGAGCCAATAATCCAAAACCTCATGACAATAATCTCTCCAGCAATCCCACTATTTGATTACACACAAATTTGTGCGCATTTCAGTTCCTTGTGGAGCAGGAGTAAGTTGTGAGACTATTTCTAGTGGTCATTGGGTGAGAGGTGTGGGGTACAGGGTGGACAGGTCGCCAGTCCATCATAGGCCAACACAGAGACACACAGGACAAACATCCATGCACACTCACATTCAGGTCTTAGGGCACTTTTGAAGAGACCAATTAACCTAACTGTCATGTTTTTGGAGTGTGGGAGGAGGCTGGAGTACCCGGAGAGAACCTTTGAGTGTCAAACATAGGTTAAAGGTCTATTAAAGCCAAGACTGTGTGTTCCTCTCAATTTGTTTAACATCATAACATCACTGGAGACTGTGATTACCAGAATGACGATCAAGAAAAGCTGACTGAAATCTGTCAAAAATCTCACAAGCTTCAAGAAAAGCAATTAGTTCATTCAATGGTCTAGTTTGGAGAGTGCATTACCAGTTTAGAAATGAAATGCAGAAATACCCCCTGATCCTAAGGGAATTGGGCTATGCTGTTTGCCCTGCGGTGATGGCTGACGTCACCCATCCTGTCGCTGTGGGGTGTAAAACAATCAGTCTCGGCCACGCCTCCTTAGCGAGATGGAGTTGGAATAGCAAGAAAGTGTTGACGTTGCCCAGCCCTCTCCCCTCGCCGTCTCTCAGTCCGCCAAACAATGCCTCCTTTTGACTAAGAGACTGGTAGGGGGGTGAGTTGCTCTTTAAATAGTATGTAGACTGAGCTATTCTATATATACTGACCACTTAAAGAATTGATGTGCCAGACAAATATGTTGAAATATAGTAACATTATGTAAACCTGGACTGAAAACAAAAGAAACTTGCATAAACTTATTATTGTAGAATTATCAGGACAGTTTTGACTCCAGTGATTCCAAAGTTTACTTTCAGAATCAATCACCAAATGTTTGTGCCTTACAACAACAATTAAACGTTATTTTGCACATGTATATATATTTAGAAACGCAGCTAACAAGGGTTCAACTAATTTCAGGGATACTCCTCTCCAACACCTCCATGCCTCACTAATGAACCCAAACAGAATTTCTGAAATGCTATGCACTATTTCTGTTTCTTAGCAACCACAGGTTTTGAACAGACAGGAAAGTGAACAACTCGAAACTACAAATTGTCATTTAAAACTTTCAAAACTTTTCTGCATTAATTGCTAATGTTTGTATACGAGGGCGGGACTTTTATTTTAATTTGTGCAAGCCAGGTTCCATTTTTAATTTTACACATGAGTCACAGATATTAGATCTCTGTTTACATGTATTGGGCAGAAAGAGAGGAAGGTACACTAGACTGTGAAATGACCCATTAGCTTTATCATATCTGCTGTAAAGTAAAAAAAAGATATGGCTAATATTTCTACTCCGAGTTTGAGAGTTCAGCTTTTGAATAGTTACCATGGCACTAAAGGTTGACTCAAGGTTAAAAAAATAATTGACCTTTCAGGACTATATCCAAAATTCCCAAAAACTTATTGAGGTAGTTTGCAGCCAGTGGAGCATAGCAGTTTCTGTTACCTATTGCGTGCAGTGTCAGTGAGTTTATATGCAGTAAGATAAATTATTTCTTTAGTCGGACGAAATTCTGACTTTTGAAATGCATTAAGATGCACCTGGCTGAACTCGAACTGAACTGGCCTACTCCACATCGAGCTAAGACACCCAGATAATGGGGTTAGAAAATCGAACTCCTCTACATGTAAACAACATTCTAGCTAAGTCGAGCTATTACTGGCCTGGACACTCCCCCTGCCAGAAGTGATGAGATCGTGGAAGTGGGAATAACAACACTGGTACGACTACAACACAGCAGCAACAACACCTGTAACAAAATCAAACAGTACAGTACTTACGAAATTCAGCATTGTTGTTGTCCATTTCTTCGCTCATTGTGCATAACCTGCTCTTACTCGGTCTGCTTCACTGCTGCCAGCATTTGTTTACTATTTGTGTGACGCTCTAGGCCAACTGGAAGAATACGCCAAAGGGAGTATGTTGCCACCTACCGTCACAGAGTCGAACGCACTTCATTCAATAATTTAATTTCCTTACAGAACATGTAAACTCAGATAAAGACTCCAATTCTTGTTAAGGTATTAGCTCGACTTAGATGTGCACGTATACGCACTGACTGACATAGACCACTCTATAGGCCCTTCTATAACTGCAAGGCCCAGGTGTTGGTGAACTAGGAAGTGATGTCTAGTGTTAGTTTCCACACTATGCCCTGCCTCTCACCCAATGACTGCTTGAGTCAGGGGCTGTTTACACAACGTTTTTCAGCAAAACTGAGGTTTTTCTCTCCGATTTGTTCTCCTGTTTACACGACAACGGGAAAACGGGGGGGGGGGCGAAAACGCAACTTTTGAGAAACGGCTTCCAGAGTGGAGAGTTTTGAAAACGCTGAGGGATTCGTTGTCGTGTAAACGCAAGCCAGAGTGGAGACTTTTGAAAACGATGACGTCACTGCCAGCCACCTACACTTGCGCACTCCGCCTTTCTACAGAAAAACAACAACAATGGCGGATCCAGGTATGCGGTTACTGCTGATGCAGCTTCTGAAGTTATTTGGTCTCTGTAAGCAAAACTTAGAGATCATCAGGCTTCTATGCGATCGCCAACGGAAACGCATAGAGTACGTGCGTCAAATTATCAATACGCCTTTATTTAAGCAGAAAACAACAAGAAGACCGCCATTGTTAATTATCATGAAATGTTTCTTTTTCGGGTTGTGAGGGGGAAACCTTGGAACACTGCATACACGGGGCACACTGCCATCTAAAGGCCGGGCATATGTACTACATAATTTTCCATCGCGCGCCCTGTCGTGTCAACGCAGTGCGTTTTCACCCGCGTATTCAAACAAAAACAGCAACGTTCTCGTGTAACCAGCCCCTCAGGTACCAGGAACCCCCATTCCCAAATCCTGCAAGAAGAAGCAGTTGATCTTACAATCTTATAACCCTTTGAAACTTAGAGTCGATTTGTTTGGTGAATGCCACATCCATGGAGATATGAACGCCCTGGTATTTACAGCTGCTAACTCCTCCCCACTGATGCACCACTTCAGGTTAAAAGGGAAATATTTCAACTGTTTACTTCTTCCACCAATAGTTGATTAGTTTACATGGTGATCAATTGGAGCACACACCACAAAGCCAGATACTCCACCTACTCCATGCAGGCCGTATCATCTTATTGAAGATGAGATCCAGCACTACTGTGTTGTCAGCAAGTTTACCAATATAACTGAAGTTGCTTTTGGCCATACAGTCTTGGGTTTAAATTAAATAATGCAGAAGGTCTAGTACACTGCCTTGCAGCACTCCAGTGCCGAGAGTGATATTATTTAAACTAAAAAACAAGCAGCAGCAGCAGAAAACGTACTTTTTTATGGAAGGATGCTTGCAAAAATATGTTGTACGATTGTTGAAGATACAGAGTGTTTTAAGCCAGCTTTAACACATCAGTTAAGCTAGCCTCTGCAGGAACTTTGCTGTGCTAACTTTGAGTTTAGTTTGTCTGAGTTCTCCATTCTGGTTTTCTTATATTTTGGAAATATCTTTAGTTGGTATTTATAGTTCCTTAATGCACAATTATAGTTCCAGTAATCCCTGTATGTTTTGATCTGTTACTTTTTCCTGCAGCATCTTGTTGCATTTGACATTTTTCCTCTGTGCTAATAGCAGGGTTGCCAACAAATGTGGAGAGAGTTGTATATCAGGACACACATGAAAATATGCAGACACAACCAAGGGAAAGTCCTGGTGCCATGGATAAAAGCTGACAGTTTGGAAATTGAGCCTTGGGACTGATGGAGGCACCCAGGCAGCATCCAGACCTAAATCACTGAGAAATTTAAACTAAGCAGCAGGGCTCTGAGATGAGCAGTAATATCAGGGGAATATTACTGTAAAGATGCAATATAAACTCTGAGATATATGAAGAAAACTCTCTTTTTTCTCTCTGCTATATATCCTCTCCATTCCTAAGAGAAGTTGTACATAAGGGGCAAAACAAATATAATGAAAGAGTTCTGTCTTAGTATTGAAAGACCTCCCATTCTCACAGGGGCCATTTAAGCCAAAGAACACAAAAACAGAGCTTTCATTTCCACAGAAACTGTCCTCCTCCTGCTTTTCCTTTCTACTTGAGTGATCAGCATTATCTTCTCTGTGCCAATCTGTGTGTTTGTGTGTGGACAGAAGATGAGGAGGATGAGACTTTGGAAGAGAAAGTGAGAGGGAGGAGGGTTAAGTCTAGATTTGATCCCCGCTAAAAGGACTGTTTGTTTTACAGCTGACGACCCCAGAGTTTAATCTGGCGCTTAGCTGCCTGCTCAATCTCTTCTCCTTCATCTCTCTGCATCCTCTCATCCTCCATGGTTCTCCCCTTCAACTCTGTCTCTCTTACCCGCGCAATCCCATCATCTGTTCGCTGCGAGTTAAACCGCACATACAGCAACCTCTCCTACATCCTCCTCTCTCTGTCCTATCCTCCTCCAACCTTTGTCATCTCCTAGTCTCTTTCCTCTTCTCTTGCAACGCTAGGAGCGGTTGTTTGCAATTCACATTTAGCTGGATCCATCAAGGTTGGGTGTTAGGCGGAAAATAAAGCTGGGGTTACATCATATCGTTCAGCTTGCATGTGTGTGGGAAGATGCAGCGATGGTTTGAGGTCCTGGAATTTGTCAAGATTCAAGTTTTTTTATATGTGGCCTCAAAATTGTCCTGTGTGTGTTTGCAAAGTGCATGTGTGACACAAAAGGACAATAGCGAGAGTGTAGGTTAAACAGGATGAAGGTATTGCAGCAGATGAGGGTCATGCTGTGAGTCTTAAGGGTCAAATCCTGTTAGAAGTAAGAGGGATCAGGGCTTTAGCGTGGCTCTGCTTTTTTCGTACAGCTGCAATATCCACAGACTGCGTGCAAGAGATGCTATGGGAGAGGGTCTCGTGAATTGTTGAAAATTGCCAAGAGATTTCAGTTTATGCATAATAAAACGGAGCAACACACTCCCACATAAACACAGCAGTAAAGTAAAAGGAGAAATTTAGCAAATGAGATGAACAATGCACTTGAAGCCCCAAAAGAGCAGCCCAAATGAGTGGTAAGAATAAACAGGTAATGCCTTGTCGAGGCCCTTGTTGCTCTCCAAAAAGAGGTGTCAAAATACATCACAGGTGGCTGTGTTAACAGCATTTTGACACATGTTGAGTAGATTTTAGCACACAATGTGTAATCCTCCAATCAACTGATTGACACAGTACAAGTGGTATCTTCTGTGCCTGAAGATCTGGCGCAGGAAATTTTAAGATTTTAAAATGAAATAAACAGAAAAACCAAACACACACTAAGCAATAAAAAACAATATCAGTATGTGCATCCAATTATATGAAACGCTTAACTGCAGCTTTTATTTGTTGTCCATTTACAAGGCTTCTTTGTTTAAAACCTATTACTTCCATCGGCTAGTTTTCACTCGACTCTAATTCGGGATCAAAATCATGGATTTGGATCCTGAAACTATAATTTAAATCAAAAGATGTTAGTTCAACGTTGGGTTATAGTTAAAATGGTTGATTTACAATTGTGATTGAAAAAATAATGGTGGATCAACACCGAAAGAATTAAACATTGAAAAAATGTAGTTGAATCATTTGAATCATCATGTTGTATTATGGTTGGATTTCAATGGTTGAATGGCAATCCCATGGCACATTAAATCAATGTTGTCGTCATACAGCGCACTTAAGGGAGGCCGAACTCCGCTGTAGGTGATACCATTTGATGGGAGAGGTTTTCATAAATCTGAAAAGGGCTGTGGACAATTGACTGTGATATTTCTGTCATTTTGTAAGTCTTTCATGTGTAGAACGGGTTCTGTGTGTATCCTGTGAGAAAAAAAGAGAAAAACAAGCCGCTTCTTCACCTATATGGACTGTGGAGTGGTACGTTCCAAAACTTCAGTTACCCAGGGCCAACCTGCAGTTGATTGTGCACTACATTGTTAAAGGTAGCGGTGAAAAATTTTAGGTCTATGTATATAACTTCTCTGTAGGACCACTTCTGCATCTGTTTAAAAGTAGCTAGCTGAATTTGTGCTATTTAGCAGCTGGCGCTAGCTACAACACGATCATTTTTCTGTGAACATTTTGATAGAATTTGAACGTGAACTTCAGATTATGTAAATGTAAGCGCCTCTGTTGTGGTCCAGTTCCTTTTACACGGTTTGTATCGGTGTGATTCTTAAACATTAATGCAAACAAGATTGAAAACAAAGATAACAGTTAACAGAAAAAGGATTAACGTGTGCTTGGAGCCCTTGGCGCCAAGATGTGGCGAAGGTTTTCCGGAAATGCCTGTGTGGCTGTCATGACAGAGACGGGGCGGCATGGGAAAACTGCAGACAGATTAATGTAATAAAAAGCAAACGAAGAGGGTCCAGCTGTAGGCTTTGTTTTACGTAGCCCATACTTCCAGCAACACTTTTTTTATTCAATCATGATCGCAAAACTCCGCAATGTAACTGATATATTATGGGACATACAGATACTAACTAACTAACTAGCAGATCTTCTGTGGTAACGGACAACATGATCTGCCCAGTCAATCTTTTGTTTGTGCTTCCAAATATCTGTATTAATACTGTATCTTTCTTTTTGGAGGTATACCACTGCCACAGATCGCTGAAGATAGGCACCAGCTCCCCCGCGACCCTGCAAAGATAAGCAGTATAGATGATGGACGGATGGATTACTATCACATGGTTCCAGGCAATAGACCCACTTTCGTGTTCATCAACATGCACAAAACAGTGTGGGAAACTGTCTTCTAGGTCAATGACCACAACTTACTAATGAAATGTAAAATATATATTTTCTGATAGAAGTCATTGCTCAATCTCCAGCAGTCATGGGGCAAGAGGCGGGGTAAAACCCTGAACAGGTTGCCAGTCCATCACAGGGCAACACAGAGACACACAGGACAAACAACCATGCACACACTCATACCTAAGGGCAATTTAGAGAGACCAATTGACCTAACAGTCATGTTTTTGGACTGTCGGAGGAAGCCGGAGTATCTGGAGAGAACCCACGCATGCACAGGAAGAACATGCAAATTCCATGCAGAAAGGTCCCATGCTGGGATTTGAACCTAGACCTTCTTGCTGCAAGGCAACAGAGCAAACAACTGCACCACTGTGCAGCCCCAGATTGAGATAATATCCCGCATTATCATTATCATTATCAGCAGTATTAGTGAAAACACGTCAGACAGTCTGACATTACCTACGTTGAAAAGCATTTAATCGTCAGCCCCGAAGTGCTTCTCCTCCAACCATGTAAATATATAGCTTTTTTAAAATTCAAAATAAGACCATTGGTCTGTCTCTTGCTCCGCTTACCCTTAAAGCCCAAGAGTTAAAAAAAAAAGGGGGCGGGGCCTAAACTGAGTAAAAGACATCAGACTCACAACGTAAAGGTCAAAGATTGATGTAAACATAAATACATAAAACATAAGTAATTCAAACTAATTAAAGCTATTTCTCTGTCTTAATTTATCCTTCATTAAAAATATGATCTACACAAGAAGTGAAAATGTAGCATCTTCATAAAATCAGAACAGAAGGAGCTGCTGCAGAAAGCAGAGCAGGATTAAAATCACTAAGTAACAAACAACTCATGTAACATTTTGACTAAATAATTATTCACTGCAGCGCCAGAATAATGTACATCTGCATTTAAAAAATAATTATTTGGGCTAATTTTAAGGAGCAAAAATCTGAAGAAACACATTATACGTGTAAGACAATACATAGTAGCGTATATATATGTAAAAATTTGGAGCTAAAGAGCAGAATAGAAAGTTTATTATTTTAGAACCTTTTATACACTTTTATCTTGATGCGAATCTCACGATGTCCCACACTCACGTAGTCTTTGTCCCACATTTGCTGGGTGGGGATCTGGTCACCCTACAAACAGGAGAGAAAATAAATGTAAAGGTCTTGTAATACCACTGGAAAGGCAGCCTGGTGAGACAGCTGAATTTCCAGATTTCTGTGTTTTACTTTAGAAAAATGTATGAAATTAATATAAATTGTTTTTATAGATGTGACCATGCGAAGTGACGATGGATAGATTTTGAAAGGTAAATCAATTTGAACCTGTTGTGCTATGGAGTGTATTTGGAGAGGGGGCTACCAGTGTAGTCTGTGTGTGAGAGAGATCTTGGGAATGTAAAGGAAAAATAAGACTTGATGTTTTCCCCCAGGAAATGGAAGAACTAGATCTGAGTGAATTTGAGATTTCTACATTTTTGTTTGCATAAGTTGTAGTTGTTTTGTGGTACAACCCCATTTTCACGAAAGCTGGGATGTTGTGTGAACTGTAAATACAAAAATAAATGCTGTATTTCTCAAATATTCCAAGCAATATATTTGTTTGAGGTTAGTCAAAGTACAAAAAAAGAGTTGTTGAAACTGGATTGTTTTTGTTATACGGGCGGATTATGCTGTCAATAACTTATATATGTTATGCAGCATTAATTTAAACTCTCCAGATTGGTAAGCAGAGCATAACCAAGACGCTACTGCATCCCCATACCATCGAACATGCTGCTTTTTGAACTTACAGTTAAAACAAGGATAGATTGTCTCCTCTGTAACCTGGAAGATGTAAGACTCCATGATTTCCTATAAGAATGACATTTCATTTGTGTAACCACAGGACTGTTTTATGTGTCTTCTAATTAATCTCAAATGAAGTTCAAATTCAATTCAATTCAAAAATACTTTATTGATCCCAGAGGGAAATTAAGTGTTGGTATAGCTCATATAATTGATTCTTTAAGGAGTTATTGTAGAGGATGATGGCTGTGGGCAGGAAGGATTTCCTGTAGCGGTCTGTATTGCAGCGAAACTGAAGAAGCCTCCGACTGAAGACGCTCTGTTGTTGTATGACTGTCTCATGAAGAGGATGCTCAGGGTTGTCCATAATTTTTTTTATTTTATGAAGAATCTTTCTTTGCATTATCATCTCCAGATGTTCCACAGTCGTCCCAAGAACAGAACCAGAACCTTCTTTATCAGGTTGTTTAGCCTTTTTAAATCCCTGGCTCTGATGCTGCTACCCCAACAGATGACGGCTGAAGAGATTACACTCTCCACAACAGACTTGTAGAAGATCTGCAGCATCTTGCTGCAAACCTTGAAGGACCTAAGCTTCCTCAAGAAGTACAGTCTGCTCTGTCCCTTCTTGTAGACGGCTTCACTGTTGCGCCTCCAGTCCAGTCTGTTGTCAAGGTGAACTTCGAGGTATTGATACTCCTCAACCACCTCCACTTCTTCTCCCATGATGGAAACAGTTTTTGACTTATCCCTGTTTCTTCTGAAATCTACAATCATCTCCTTTGTTTTGTTCACATTCAAGGTGAGACGATTGTTTCCACACCATGTCACAAAGCGGTCCACCAGCTCTCTGTATTCAGCTTCTTGTCCATCTCTGATACACCCAACAATTGCAGAGTCATCTGAGTATTTCTGCAGATGACAGGTTTCTGATTTGTACTGTAAGTCAGAGGTATACAGAGTGAAAAGGAATGGTGAGAGTACGGTCCCCTGTGGTGCTCCTGTGCTGCTGACCACCTGGTTTGACACACAATTCTTCAGTCTCACAAATTGTGGTCTGTTGGTCAGGTAGTCATTGATCCAGGCGATTGTTGAGGGCTCCACCTGTGTCTTCAGGAGTTTCTGACAAAGCAAATCAGGCTGAATTGTGTTAAATGCACTGGAGAAATCAAAGAACATGATCCTCACAGTGCTGCCTGCTTTGTCCAGATGACAGTGGGTTGGTTGAAGCAGGTAGATGATGGCATCTTCAACTCCAACTCCACAGCGATAAGCAAACTGCAGTGGGTCCTGATACGTTCTTGTTTGCTTACTCAGGGGTGCCAACATGAGTCTCTCCAGGACCTTCATGATGTGGGATGTCAGGGCAACGGGTCTATAGTCATTGATGACTGATGGGTGAGTTCTTTTGGGTACTGGAACAAGGCAGGATGTCTTCCACAACACTGGAACCTTCTCCTGAGTTAAGCTAAGGTTGAAGAGGTGCTGCAGAATCCCACAGAGCTGCTCTGCACAGGCCTTCAGGACTCTGGGGCGGACACCATCTGGACCTGCAGCCTTGTTCCGGTTCAGTTTCTCCAGCTGCCTCTTCACCTGACTTTTGGGGACAGACAAGTGGGAGGGGGAGGCAAAGGGGGTAGCAGCATTTCCTGACTTGGTTGAAGTCAAACTTATGGAATTAGAAGAGTCCATGGCTAAGGTGAAGGATAAAACATCCAAGGTGTTACAGGAAAGCTGTTGATCAGAGGAGAGTGGGATGTCTGTTTGGCTGGGAACAGGAGAGGGGGATGCTGAGCTAGTTCATGAACTGAACCTGTTGAAGAATATGTTCAGTTCATTGCCTCTGTCTCCAGACTTCCATCTATCCAATCCTTCGTGTCCTTAAAACCAGTGATCTTTCTCATTCCTGACCAGACATCTCTGATATTGTTCCTCTGTAGTTTGTTCTCTAGCTTCTTCCTGTATGCCTCCTTGCTGTCTCTGATCTTGACCTTAAGTGGCTTCTGTATACTCCTCAGTAATTCCCTGTCTCCCTCCCTGAAGGCTCTTTTTTTCTTGTTTAGCAGTTCCTTCAGGTCATTGGTGATCCAGGGTTTGTTATTAGGGAAGCATCTCACTGTTCTGGTGGGGATGATGTTGTCCACACAGAAGTTTATATAGTCAGTCACACACTCAGTCATGGCATTGATGTCCTCTCTATGTGCTTGGCAAAGAGTCATCCAGTCTGTGGTTGCACAACAACCCTGCAGGGCTTCTTCAGCTTCCTGTGACCATTTTCTCACAGTTCGTTTTGTCACAGGTTGCCTCTGAACAAGGGGTTTATATTCTGAACAGAGAAAAACAAGATTGTGATCTGATTGTCCCAGAGTAGGTCTTGGTTTGGACATGTATGAATCCTTTACATTTGCATAAAACAAATCCAAGGTCCTGTTTTCTCTTGTAGAGCAGCTGACAAACTGTTGAAATGTTGGAAGTGTAGTAGAGAGCGAGGCATGATTAAAATCACCAGATATTGCCACAAATGCATTGGGGTGCTGTGTCTGTAGCTTAGCAACAATGGAATTGATGACATCACATGCATTATCGGCAACGGCTGAAGGTGGAATGTAAACAACTGCCAAAATTACACTGGTGAACTCTCTTGGTAAATAATATGGACGAAAACTCACTGCCAAGAGTTCGACATCTGGGCTGCATGTCCTGGATGACACCATCTGTTGTTTACAAGCACTGCTACTCCACCACCTTTTCTTTTTCTGCTCGTCTTCAGATCTCTGTCTGCTCGTACAGTCAGGAAGCCTGGCAGACAGACGTTGGAGTCGGGGATATGATCCAGCAGCCACGTCTCAGTAAAACACATAACACTGCATTCACGGTACTCTGGCTGAGTCCTTGTAAGGGCTTGGAGTTCATCCATCTTGTTAGCCAGTGATCTTACGTTGCCCATTATGATCGATGGAAGTTGGGGTCATATAAGACTGTTTAACCTCTGTTTTATGCAAGACTCATGTCCCCTTATCAAGATTCTTTGCACAGTGTAGTTTTCATTAGTTTTTATGGTTGATCTTGTATACATGCAATCTTGGTAATTCAATATTTTGTATGTAATTAATGAGTAATCAATCCCTCCACATCTTTAATTCTGAGTGACTCTGTGACGATCATTTTTTTATACATTCATGTTGACAGTTTATATAATTAGTTTTGAAATGTTCTTTCTTGTTTTGTTTTTAGCATTATTCAATGTTTACAGCATTTTATCAGCCCTATCCCAACTATTTTGAGACACATTGCAAGTACCACATTTAAAATGTCCTCCCCAAAACCACAAATCCCCCCCAGAACTTCCCTGGTTTCAACAGTTGATATTTTGCCTTTGCACTGTTCTCTTTCAAATATATGTTTTGAAAATAATAGCATTTTGTTTTTATTGACATATTACCAAACTTTTTTGGATTTAGGGTTGTAATTCCTGTCTGCCCTGCATAAATTTCCATCACGGGTGTTGACACAAGTGTTGTCTCTGCTTCTCCCCCAGTGTCCTCTTCACTTGGGCTATGGTAGTGGACTTCTGGTTGTAGTCTCAAAAAAGGTGTTACTAAACCAAAACAATTCTGTCTGTTGTGATCTGCCTGACTGCCTACCTATTATTATCTGTAAATAATCAGTTGTATTAAACTTATAAACGTTTTTAATGGAATTAATTAGCTGCTTTAGCTCAGTAGCCTTTTATTTAACTGTCTGTACACTATTTTTCACTTTTATCTATTCATCTGATTTCATCTGAACATTGCAGGACACTTACACATAAATTCAAAGAAATGTTCAGGAACATTAGGTGTTTGTCTTTTGAGCACTCTTTGTTTTAAAAACAGTGTTTTAAAAAGTAATGGAATAAACCCTGAATTTAAACCATCTGCTGATTGTTTATTAATTTATAAATTGAAAATTGTGTTCATTTGTCATGGTTTTGTTGGCAGGAATATGTGATTCCATAGTGTTTTATTACTGCTCAGACATATCCTAAGCTGATTAAACAAAAATAAATGCTTTTATGTTATCCTTTTATATGCCCCATTAAAAAAGGAGAAAAAAAAACAGCTTAAAAATGTTAGTTTAATTTTCAAAATTGTTTTAGGACTTTTTTAGCTACATAAAAAGCTACACTTAATGTGTTGCAATGACACATTTTAGCGTTAGGTAAGCTGACACAATTTGTGTGTTAAAATGTCTCGCACATATGTGTTAAAATTAACACGTGTTGTCACTGATCACGTGTCATTTTTAACACAACTGTTTTTGCAGTGTGGGGATGTCTTCCGCTCACATCTCGGGGAGAGTTTTTCCTTATGGTCCGAGTTAGGTCAGAGACAGGGAATCTGAATGGGCCATCCTAAGATTCTCCATTTCAGATATGACTTCCAGGATCAGCAGCACCAAGGCGATTGGTGCGCCTGTTGCATCATAAACCAGAGGACCCACTTTAAGACTGTAGCGATGAATAAGGAGGCCTTCATGGCTTGGTTGGCTTTGGGGACTCCTGAAGCAAGAGACAGGTATTGGGTAGCCAAAAGAACTGAGTGACTTGTTCAATGACTTAGTGGCAAAAGGTTCATTTGACTTATAAAATATATATAGTTGGTGTTTTCTGTTCCCTGTTGTCAAGAATTATTGCGTTTTATACATTTATTATGGCATATTCTTTTCTCATTTTATGATTTGTTTTTTAATAACTTTCTCCTACATCCGATCTGGGTATCTAGAGTCCGATTTGAACAAACCCCAACAGTAGAGCTTAGTTCTTTACCGTTTGAACATCTTTCGGAGACGAGACTACGACTCTGTGACGATTGGAGCGACTCAGACCCATAGGCACCCATGTAAAATGTGCACTTGTTTGTCTAGGGCTATCTCCCAGAATGCATTGCAACGTTACATCACAATCTATTTTTAGCTAATGCGAAACACGCTATTGATTGCTGAACCCTGGATTCAGGAAGTACAGTGAGGCACTTGTTCTGACTGTGGAATAGTGGATCAGATCCTTTCCCAATTGGAACTGCTGAGAGGTACACAGGAGTTTGGTTGTAAGCATTATCTGATCCTGGTAAACCCATAGCAAAACTGTCCCTGTGTTCTCAACACAGAGTCAAGCTTGTTCCCAATATTGGACTACGCCTGGGTGGCCTCTTGTTGCCAACTCTGTTTGTGGTGTTCATGGGCATGACCTTAAGGTATACTTGTGGAGAGGAGGATGTATGTTTTGAATTGAATTGTTTTGTATGTTCTCATCTGCTTTTTGCAGATAATATGTTGGTGTCTTTGGATAATGACCTTTAGCTTGCACTAGGTCAGTTCATAGTTAGGTTTGAAGTAGTCAGAATTATATTCAGTTTATATAAGGTTAAAATGTCTTAACTATTAAGAACATGTATCAAAGGCTTTCTGACAAAGACATTTTGCCACATGGTGTTTCTCTGCAGTCTTCGTTTATCCATATTTATTTATTCTAGTGGTGGGGTTAATGGGTCTAGGAAGGACACCCCAGCTATGCTCTCTAGCCCATTCGTCCCCCAAGGCGCTCCCAGGCCAGTGGGGCGAAGTGGCCCCTTTAGAGAGTTCTTTGATCTGCTCCAGAGTTTCTTCTCACTGGCACATGCATGGAAGACCTCTAAAGGAGGTGTTAATAAGGCATGCTAATCAGATGCCCCAACCATTTCAACTGAGTCATTTCAGTGCGGAGAGCTGGGGTTTTGCTTGGAATTACAGAGGAAGCTCATCTCAGCCACTTGTATCCAGGATTTTGTTCTCTCGGTTAGAATCCATAACTATTCAGGACCATATGTTAGGGTGAGAATGTAGACTCACTATTATATTGAGAGCTTTGCTTTCTGGCTCCGCCCTTTCTTTACTATGACAGGGAACTCTGTCAAAAATGCACCCGTCTTATGAGGCCCTAATTCTTCTATCTATCTCCCACTCAATCCTGTCACTTGTGGACAAGACACCAGGATACCCTCTTCCTTAAACTGACACTAATCGTCCACCTGGAGTCGTCCATGTGTCTTCGTATCAGGAGCATGGCTCAAGACTTAGAGAAAGGATGTTTTATAGATATAAATTCATGTGAGTGTATACACTGTGCATGTTGTAGCTTATGTGCAATCAAATCAGATCCTGCAAATGCATATAAATATAAAAGTGACAGTTTGCAACTCACTGTACCATGTCTCAGTCTTTGCATTACATATAAGCTAATAAGCACATTCCTTACCTGTCGGTGTTATTTTCAACGTTCAGGGAGTGGTTAGTTAGCAGTTGTTGCTCTGTTTTCCATTCAAAACATTCGATTCTGATTAAGTCATGCAGAATACTGTGAATGAAAATAACATCCTGATGCTGGAGAAAAAATACTAATAATTGCAGTCATGTCAGCTCTTACCAAGAGCTGTCACAATAAAAAAACACTTTTGACAACTGTGTTGAGAAGCTGTTGAGCTCTTATTGTGTGAAATCCCCTGGTCTTTCTGGCAATGGGAATGTCTCACTTCATTTAGTTTCTGTACAATCTTAAGCTTACCAGCTTGTCATTTTTGCCAAAATGTAAGAAGGACATCCTGCATCCAAAACTATTCTTTGGTGAAACACATTTTAAACCAGCGGTTTAGTAGATTTATTAACATGCTGACATTGAAACAAGTCACCTCCCCTAAACCTTCTCCTCTTTTGCAGCATCATATCATCACACTCCCACCCCTATGCTTCCTCTATGCACTATACCTGTCACAATCATGTTTACACTCAAAAGTGGTGAAATGGGTGTAAGCTTTACGTGCATGGCCCATACTTCATGCTTAGTGCTATTTACAGATCTGGGGGAGTAAAAATAGCGGATGAAAACATGTCTGGAAACGGTTCCGTGTGGACGTGTGTTTTTGAAACCGACAACCCGTTTTATTTATTTTTTAAATTGCATTGTAGACAGGGCCGGAGAATTCCAAATGAGTAAAATGGGAATGGCAGCTTCATGTTTTGCTGCAGGAGGGAGGGGCGCACTTCACAAAATAGATGGTATCCCAAAAGAAGTGATATTAAAGCAACATCTCGAGACATTTGCCAAGTAGTTAAAGCTTTGCCAGAAATGAGTTTTCCAAATGGACAACAATCCTAAGCATACATACAAATCACCTACAAATTGGCTAAAGGACAACAAAGTCAATACTTTCGAGTGGTCATCACAAAGTCCTGATCTCAGTTAGATTGAAATTCGGCAGACAGAGCTGAACAGGCGTATTAGAGCAAAGCACCATACAAACCTGAAAAAACTATACCAGTTCTATCAGGAGGGATAGGCCAAAATTTCTGCCGGCTATTACTTGGGAGACCCCAAAATGTTTGACCCAAGTCATTCAGATTACAAAGAAATTCTGAATTTGTAAAAGGTTTTTAAAACTTGTTGCTCATTATTCAGGCATTTTGTAAACTGAAGTAATTGTGCTAATCATGACTGGTCTAAAACAGGAAAAGTTGAGTCTGAAATAATGCCACAAAGGGAGAAAAAATGGTTATGTGTATTTTTACAGCGTCTGTAAATATCTGGTTTTAACAATAATAGAGCAGGATGCTGTAATAAAATGTTTCCAGACATTTTAACATAAATTACCTATAAATGTATGTTCAGTAACTAAAAGGTTTATATTTTAGGTTCCAACTTGCTTCGGGTGTAAAGTGACACGCTGCAGATCAGTTTTCTTCAATGTCATAATCTGATTTGTTGGCAGCTTTAGCTGTAGCTGGTGCAGTTTGCAGGTGGATAGAGATATAAAAAAAATTTTTTTGTGCAGGTTCCTTTTGATCTTTCTTTGGATGGTATTATGTAAAAACCCAGAGGCCGTTCTGTTGGGTAGATTTGATACATTAGGAACATTTACCCTTATCAGTTAAACCCAGGGCCTGAGTGTTGCTGTTTCTTTATTCACTGTATGTATCTTCCTCCAGCCTGGTTATTATAAAATCGGTTACAAACATGACCAAATATATATTAATGCACAGTCCATTTATAGAGCTACAAACAAAAATGTCTCTAAAATTTGGATTCGAATGTGCTGAATAAAAGCAGCTCCTTCAAATGTACATGACAAAAGGTCCATTGAAATGATTGTGTTACTATATTTTACAAGAATCACATCATGCTCTTAGTGGAATAATGAATAAATGTGCCCCAAAGCAGCAAAGTGGTGCTCTAAAAGGCATAATCAGCGGTGCTAGAACAAAATATCGCACCTCCTGCTGTAACTGGTTGCCGTATAATGAAATCTCATCGCAGGGTTGGCCGTAATAATCCGAGTTAGGAACAAGCGAGATGATTTACATGAGAGATTTCCTTTCTCCTCCCTACTTTATGGTGTCTTCTGAGTGCCGCATCAGCTGAATTGTCAGCAGAGTATCTCACAGGGGGGAAAGCTATCAATACAGAGGAGAGAATAAAAGCTGAGTGGAGATACGGCTCGTCTCTCTTCAGAGGTAGACAGGGATAATTTCATGAATGAAAAATTAAGTCAATAAATTTACAGCAAAATAACCCCAAAGCAGAGTGTGGATTCATGTGTGACAGAATGAAAGTTTGCTGCTGCCACCTTAAAAACCAGAAGGCTTTTGAATCAGTATCTGGTTTTTTTTTCTTTTTTTTTATCTTCACCTATTCCACTTTCTGGCCTCTTAGCCTGCATGGGTTGTGCTGCTCTCTGGGGAGCTGTGGTTTCTGAAAGGTTCCTCCTCATACTTAATCCCTCCATCTCTTTGTGTCCAGGCAAAAAATATATCCGCATGAAACTCAAGAGGATGCCGAAAAGGAGGCCCTGTCGAGTGAGGGGGGGGGGGGGGGGGGGGGGTAAATAAGTAAAAAAGATGAGCTGCTTTCAAACATTTCAACATGGTAGAAGGAAAAAAAATGCAGTTTCTGCAAAAGGAGAAAAAGCTGAGTTTTGCTTTTCAGATTAGTTTGATCCCAATTAAGAGTAACAAACATGATCCCTAAATGTTTTTTCCCCCAATTTGAACAACGCTGGATAGTGCAGGACATTGCATCCAACACACTAGTCAATTCAATTCAATTTAATTCACTTTATTTATATAGCGCAAATTCACAACAGATGTCATCTCAAGGCACATTACAAGAAAAGTAACTTCAATTCAATTATACATACAGTTCATCCATCCATCCATCCATTTTCCATACCCGTCCATCCTATGTAGGGTTGCGGGGCAGCTGGTGCCTATCTCCAGCGGTCATGGGGCGAGAGGCAGGGTACACCCTGGACAGGTCGCCAGTCCATCGCAGGGCATACATACAGTTCAATCAGTTTAAAAGTTTTGTAAATTGTGCCCCGTTCATGCAGACTCCAACCACACCAGTCCCTCATACTGAGCAAGCATGGAGCGAGAGTGAAGAGGAAAAACTCCCCTTTAACAGGAAGAAACCTCCAGCAGAATCTGGCTCAGTACCAGCAGCCATCCAACCCCTAACACGTCTGGGGGTTCAAAAGAAAGAGCAGAGACACAGAAAGAACAAAAATATCTGATATAAGAGTACTTTCTATATTAAAGAAAGTAAAAAGTTGATAACAGGACACAAGGACGTTCAGTTACTGGGAGCATCATCCCAGTCTATGCCCCCCGTCCCACATTGCATTTGCATCTAAGCAGGATACCAGACTAGCTGCTATGGAGAGAAAGACACTGGGAAAAAACAAAGTTAACAGTTGAAATAACAGAAAATAATCCAACTGGAGAGTAGTAGAAGAGAAAAGTAGCAGAGCAAAGAAAAGTGATCAGTCTGTCCTCCAGCAGTCTAATCCTATAGAAGCATTACTACAGAGATAGCTCAGAACAACCTAGTCAGTTAGAACAAGACATGAGAGAAGCAGATCCAGGGAAGACCGTCTGTCTGGACACCATTTCCCCCCAAACAGCTTAGGCTGTTAGCTACTACCCCTTCCCCACATCTATTTTTAACTATAAGCTTTATGAGAAAGAAAGGTTTTAAGCCTGGTCTTAAAAGTAGACATGTTGTCTGCCTCATGGACCAAAACTGGGAGCTTTTTGAATATTTCTTATTTAAAGCATTAATCTGATGCATTTTGAGAGAAAAAATGCCAACAATTACCAGACAGTTCAAATGTATACATTTATTGTTGCAAGTCACACAACATGCGGGGTCCACTATGGAATTATATTTCAGTCAAAAATCCCGAGCGAGATTTTCAACCCTCACCTTCACGTATTCAACAAGGCACGCACGTAAGTGCTCATGCGCGTGCGCACATATTCAACAACACGCGGGTGTAGAATTAATCTCATGAGTATCTAACAACCCGTGCATGTGGATTTCACCTCACACGCGCTCTACACGAAGCTTTCATACACATGTGAAGGTAAATCTTAGGAGAGGCTGCGCCCTCGAAAGGAAATTCTGCGCGAGCGAGTAAAATACTTTTGACTCTTTGGAGGAGGAGCCTAAGGTCGGCACTGACCCTGTGTAATTGGTCTTTTTAAATTGGTAATAGCCACATTACGTGCATGCCTTGTTGAATATGTGCAGGTAAGGGTTGAAAATCTCGCTCGGGATTTTTGACTGAAATATAATTCCATAGTCCTCCGCCCTCCTGTTCACACCAGACTCTATATACAGCCAATGCACTAGATGCGCATTTCTCCGCGGCGGTCGACAAGCGCTTCTGCTCAGATGTTTATTCAGAGCTATTTTTATCATTACATGTGCTGGGGATCATACAACTCCCTGTACTTCTCCACTTCTAAGATTCATTTTACATCATCCATCTTGACTTGTCACCAACTCATCTCTGCCTCTCTCTCTCTCTCGCTCTTTTCCTGTATGTTTATGTTTAGACCCCCTACCCCCCCCCAAATATTTTCTCATCGGATCTACACGATTCACGTGGGTCACCTATTTTGGCTTCAAAACGGCGAATTTCGCCAAAAGTTGAGGGATTTTCATGTCCGTATTAAGGTCTTTATAGGTAAGAAGGAGGATCTTCAGGGTAATTTAACCAGATCTTTTCTGACGGTGTAATCTGTTGGCCCACTCCTCTCAGCCGCCAGCAGCTGTCTCTATATTCAATCGGCCCTTTAGGGAATCAGCTAAAAACAGAGTATCTTTACTCATCATCAAAAAGGCGACCAGAGCAGCAGAAACAACAAGAGATCGACATGGAAGAAGCATGGCTTGTTGCTGTTGTTATAAACTGCTTCAGCAACTCTTCTTATTTTTATAAAGCCAGTTGTTTGGTTATGTCTGCTCATTTTCCTTTCAATTACAACAATCAGCACGACTTAACCACAGCTCCCGCTGAACGACTCGATCCAGCAATTCGGAGTACACACCCCCATACAGATACTCCGTTGGTTCCTGGAATGGCCCCGAAAACGGCCTTGTCGGCCCTGCCTGATGAAGTGGAGACACACATATCGGGAAGGTCCGGTCAAATTGCCCTAAAGTTCTGATAGCAAAAACGGGCCAAATATGATTAAATGCAGTTTGTATGTTCTCCGTGTGCATGTGTGGGTTCTCTCCAGGTACTCCAGCTTCCTCCTAGAGTCCAGAAACATGACTGTAGGGTAAAATTTGTCTCTCTCAATTGTCCTTAGGTATGAGTGTGTGAATGAGTGCATGATTCTTTCTCCGGTGTGTCTTTGTGATGCCCTGTCCAGGGTGTACCCAGCAGGTTTAGACAATGGATGGATTAAATGCAGTTCCTGTGTGCCATTTAGTGATACAAATCACACTTCTTTAACTATTGTACCAAAGCAGCCGGTTTAAAAATGTTTTTTTTTTACAAAGCAGTATTTGTTTTTGTAGGGCTATGCTGTGACATGCATACAGTTAGCTAGAAAATGACAGCAAAGAAGGTGTAAACTCGTCACTTTTAGCGTCATCACAATAAATACCGCAAAATATTGGTAAAAATTTTGAGTCCACATCGCCCGCCCTTACATATACTGTCCCCTTTAAGTATATCTTTTGGATTGCTTGATAACATGAAAGGCAAACTTTAAATGAAGCATAGAGATTAATGGCATGGTTGTTGGTGCCAGCATCTTCAGAAACCACTGAGATTTTTAAACTTACTCAACCCTATTTGGGGTTTATAAAGAAACATCTGAAGAGAAAACATCCAGCGAGCAACAGCTATGTGGATAAAAATGCCTTGCTGACATCAAAAGGCATCAGAAGGGGCAGATTGGTTCAAGATGCTAAAAAGGCAGCAGTAGCTCCACCACGGTATGCAGAATACTATCTCTAAAATGTTGAATGCGGACAGGCTACAGCAGCAGATAACCACAGTGAAGTGATACTCCTGTCAGCTAAGAACTTAAAAACTGAAGCTATGATTCATACATGCTCACCTAAATTGTACATTTATGGATTTTAAAAAATGCTACAGCTTCAACATTATGATGTTTGGCTCAGTATTTAGCATAACGAGAACATAAGTATGTGTCCCCCTGCCTTGTGTCAACAGCTCAGGCTGGTGGAGGTGGTTTAATGATGCGGGAAGCGATAATTTCCCTACACACTTTAGGCCTCCAAGTGCCACCTGAACATTGTTTAAACACCAAATGCTTACAGATTATTGTTGATCATGAGAACAGTTCCCTTCTTCTTGAACATGACCAGGTTCAGTGTACTATAATGACCTGAGACAGAGCACAAACTCTGCAAATACATAAATTTTTCCATGCTCTTATTGGCTTTTCTAATACTTGGGAAAATACATTATTTATTTTTTTATTTTGATAGATATGCGAGTTTAGAAGGTTGTCCGTTCTAACGTAAAGTCAGAGCATCAATTCAAATTCACCCTGGGGACTGATCCATGAAAACTGGTTCAACTGGCCACATACCAGACCTGTAGAACAGTGGTTCCCAACCTGGAGTCCCTAGAGATCGCAGGTGGTCAGCACAATTTTGTCTGTGCTGAGGTTGCGAGGTTACCAAAATTATATTTGCAAATATTACATTTATAAAATCCAAAAATAATATATTGTATATGTAGCCTATGGTGTAAAACAAGAATAAGAATAAAAAAAACTTACAATTTCTTCTTTATTTTTGCAAATAAAAGCTTGAAATTAATCACCTTTTGTGTGTATGCGGATAGTAGTTTGGGTCGGGCGTGTCTCCGAAAGAGGCTAGAGGGTCCTCACGGAAAAAAAGTTTGGAAACCACTGCTCTAGAACATAGATGTACCTCTTAATGGAAGATCCCACAACAAAAAAAGAAAGCAAGAACAACCGTTTCGTACGTCATCATGTTTTTAATTGAATGTAAACAAACTCTGAAAAGAGCATCAGCCAGCTTCTTGATTAGATTTAACATGACTAATTTAGTTTGCAGTCACCGATAATAAAACATGATCACTCCAATGCAAAAAGGATCACTTTCACTTCCATGTTGCTCTTATAAATAAATGCTCTGATCCTAGAAGGAGACAGGTAGATTATTGTACAGGAAATAAATACAAAGGAGGGAGGCTGTGAAAAAACCTTGCTCCATATTAAGACTGTAAAAACAATAACTGAATTGTAAAAGTGATCCCATTTCACAGAGTGAATAATAAATAACGAGACGTCCATAAGAACCGTCTGCAACCTCAGTTCAGTGCATTAGGTTGACTCTAACCTCCTCTCTTCATCTTGTACTTGGTTTAAATATTTGCATGTGAGAACGCTGGGAATTTTTTGTCGAAGTGCATTTGGACACTACCAGGCGTCCGGAGGCTTATTGGGTTAGTAACTAACAAACAAACAAACAAAAGAAATCAGCACATTAAATATGTTACAGAAAAAAAGCTGCAAAAATAACTCTTAAAAACAAATAAACTTACAATCACTGCAGTTAATGTCAGAAACAGAATTCATTTAGTCACTTCCTTATGTCATTAACAAATATTTACATTCCGACAAAAAAAAAAAATCATACTGTACATGAACCAGAACCACAAACAAGACAAGTGAGAATGTATGTAGTGTGTACTTGTTTTTTTTTTACTACTGAATTATTCTGGCTGTAACCAATGACAGCTCAGCCTCCATCCTCAACATTTTCATCAATAATACTTCTAACAACCATTAAAGTCAAAGAACTGGAAAAACTTGACAGTTTCAGGGGATTAAAGCTGAATCCAGTGGTGCTAAGAAACCAAAGCTGCAACCAAAATAAAGTTAGAAACCTTTCCTTATAAGCCGATTTTGTTACCTTTAGTCATGAGGAACAAAAACTTCAATGATGGAACGTTTCAGGGAATGTGTGCTGAATTCTTCTATGGTTTCAGGGAACCTTTAACAGGTTTAGATAATATACTAAATGCATATAAAAGATAGAAACAATAATAAAAAAAACAAGATGAATTGTATTGAAGATAAATCTAGCGGTCTCGCTTTTATCAGACAACAAATAAAACCTTTCAACTGTTACTTCTATTGCCAAGATAAGGACAAAAGTGAGGAGAAAATCTGCTTTCAGGTCCGTCTTTGAAGAGGGAGGCTGGCCTGCCTTCGAATCAGCCAGGCGACTCTAAAAGGAGCATCTCTCCTTTGTTGTGTGAAGTTATGATGCGTCCACAAGGCTGCATGTTTGTGTGCTGAATCCTTCTATCACACCTCTTAAGGCTTTCAAGCTGATTTGGATCAAAGCCAGTCCCAGGGGAATAATTTGACAAACATTAAGCTAAAGGGAAGGGGGGAATCATAGCCTACTATATTATATTCCACTAAATCAAAATTTTTCAGAGAAATTTCTACAGCTTCTTGATCTTTTGATTGACAAAAGGAGGCTTAAACTGGCATTAATAGCTTCATCCGACAGTTGTTTTGCAGTTTGAACAACTTAAAGGCTGAATGGTTCTACATCGAGTCTGGACTGATGGGAAATAACCTCAAAACAAAAACGGGGAGCGCGGAGGAGCGCCACAGACTGAAGCCGAAAGGGAACAGCAGGGAAATGAGGAGGAAAACAAGTGTTAAAATGTTAAAATGAACCCCACACTGGCCACATGATTGGATTAGGACATCATAACACTAGGCTGTAAGCCACTTCATAGTTACCAGTAGATATATAGCAGTTGCAGCCGCCACCATTCCGGTTTTGGAAACATGTCTGACTAGAAGGGAAGGGACAGGAGGAGCACAGCTTCTTCTTAATGGGGTTGGATTAAATATATATATTTATATATTCTGTTTTGTTTTGAAGCCATCTTCCTTCCTATTGGGTCAGGAGGTGGCAGATGACGGCGAGGGGGGGGGGCCTTTATGTAAAGTTCTGGAGCGGCTGGCTGACCCTCATGCACACCCAATAAAAGGCCCGAGCCAAGGTGACCAGAACCAGGAGCAGCATGATGGCCCACGAGGCGTAGATCCCCGGGTAGGTCTGAGCCTTCACCCACGTTCCAGCCTGAAGCGAGACGGAACAGAAACAGAGGGATGTAGGAGAGCCGGCCTGAAAACACCCTCTAAGTGAGAGAGAACAATCAGCTGGCACTAGTCCTATCAGGGGAAAAAATGCAAGTAACCAAGCGGCGTTAAGACATAATCATATTTGCAGAGGTTTTTTTCCTGGAATGCCCAATTATGTGCCTCTAATCTTCACAGAATTCCAGTTAAGCATCAACAAACTTTCGCTGCTGATTAACATATTAACATTTTTGTGGATTAGCTAATAAATAGCTTTCAGTAAAACCCCAGGAAAATAAAAAATAAGCAGCCTTAAACCCAAGTGTCAAATGTTTATTTTGTACGACAATAAGTGTAAAATCCGTTCTGTAATATAAAAGGAACAATTTAAAAGAAAAACCCGTCTTGATTAGATGGAACCCTTTATTGCTTCAAATACAAAATCTACTTAGTTCAGCTACAAACTTTAATAGATTTTTTTAGGAAAGAAGACAAAATAGTGCATTACTGTGAAAATGACTGCACTTTGTGGTGTACATTTCTATTTAGCCTGACAGAACCACCCTTCGCTGCACTTACAGCCACCAGTATTTTGGGGTTCGTCTCTTCCTATTTTGTACATCTAGTGACTGAAATTCCTCGTTTCAAAATAGATCAAGTTCAGTCCGATTGGGGGGGGAAAGTGTCACCTCTTACCAAAGATGATCTTTTTTATTTAGATCTGGACTTTTTAACAGACCATAGTATTTCGGTTTTGGATTCAGGGTCATCGTTCTGCTGGAAGGATAACCTTTAAACCTTCCAAGCCTTTTGCAGGCTCAGAAAAGTTTTTCTCCCATGACTGCCCTGCATTTAGCGCCACACATGCCCCCGTCAGCTCTTACCAGCTTCCCTGTCACTGCTGAAGAAAAGCATCCCCATAGCATAATGCTGCCACCAAAATGTTATTTGGGTTTGATGTATGGAATTATTTTGGGTTTTTTTGTAAGTAGGCTAAAAAGTTCAACTTTGGTCTCTTTTTGGCTCTGGAGAGCTCCTTCAGTAACAACTTCTTCCTCCCAGCACCCGTTAGGCTTTATAACCATCAGTGTTACCAAGACAGTTAGTAAGTGTTGCTTCAAATAATACTACTCAGTTGCACATTTCTTTGATCAGATGATCAATGATGCTATTTTTACCAACTATAAAGTATTATTTTTCGTATGTTGTAAATTTGCCCTTACTGGTTTTTCCCCCCCTTATTTTTATATATTTTACCTTAGTGGGAATATTCATGCTTGCATTTATACCTGAATTTCTCTACTGTAGGACAGTAAAGAATATTTCTATTCTATTCTACAGAGTCAAGCACCTTGTTCCACATGTTTGCTCAGTCCCCTGTGTGGCTTGTGGGAATCTGCAAACAGAACATCTTGTAGCTTAGCTAAACTCTTTATTTTCTGATAAGAACTGTGCACAGTTATAAGTTCAAAGATTGAGATATTGTTTTATAACACAGCCCTGCTTTAAACTTCTCTAGATCTCTCTCCCTGGCCTGGCTGCTGTTTTCCTTTGTCTTCATGATGCTGTTTTTCCCGCTAATGTTCTCCATCATAGATCTGAAGCCTTCACAGAACAGCTGGAATTATACAGAAATGTAAATACCCACATGATAACCCTAATTACTATTTAGGTGTTGTTGAAGGCAATATGTTCCACCGATTTATGCACTAGTTTTTGTGAATACCTTTGCAAGGTACTGTATTTAGCTCAAACCTATACATTTTGGGGATTTCGACCGAAGTTCCAAAGGGTTCTCTGCTGTTCTTTCTTCTGACATTTTCACATGCTTTCAGCCAAGGGAAAATAAAAGGAGAAAGCACTAACATTATAGCTAAAAAGAAAATTAAAAACTGCTTGTTTACAGCATCCAACATATTTCAAAATTGAACAAGCTGAAGACCGTATTCTAACAGCTGTAAGAAGCAATGATCAGCAGATGAAATGTATCTAAAATGTAAAATTAGAAAAATAACTAATCAACACTGGACATGAAGGAGGCCTCATTCTTGACCTTCTCTACTGACTGTACACCACCTAATAGCACTATTTGTATCACTCAAATGAATCATAGGCCATGTATAATACCAGCTCTGATAATGATGGGAAAGAAACACAAAAAAAAAAAATCCTTTAGAATTTTTTACAAAAACGATTACATGAAACTTTGTCTCATTAGTAGCAAAAACATTAAGCGCGGCAAAAAACTTTATTTCAACAGGACAAAGTTTAAGTGGTTATATTTCCAGCACTTTTTAAGGAAGAGTTCCTGCTTGATAAAGAAAAGAGTGAGAGAGCCTGAAAGTGCAAGGGTAACAAAACATTTCACAAAGACAGAAAATATGACAAGGAATCTACTGGGAATATATGAATGTATTCAACATTAAATGACAAACTAGGACAATACTGAAGTCGGACGGACGGGAGAAAAGAACAGATGAATGCATAAGAGAAAAAGAACAGATGTATAGATAAGAGAAAAAGAACAGATGAATGGATAAGAGAAAAAGAACAGATGAAAGGATAAGAGAAAAAGAGCAGATGTATAGATAAGAGAAAAAGAAAATGATGAATGGATAAGAGAAAAAGAACAGATGTATAGATAAGAGAAAAAGAACAGATGAATGGATAAGAGAAAAAGAACAGATGAATGCATAAGAGAAAAAGAACAGATGTATAGATAAGAAAAAAGGAACAGATGGATGGAAGGATGGATAAGGAAAAAGAACAGATGGATGGACAGAGGAAAAGAACAGATGGATGGATGGATAGATAGATAGATAAGGGAAAATACCAGATGGATGGATGGATGGATAGAGGAAAAGAACCGATGTATGTATGGATAGATGGAAGGAAGGAAGAGAGAAAAGATCAGAATGACGGAAGAAAAGAACAGATGGATGGTGATCGCCATCAGAAGTTTTCAAACCTTCAGATCCAAATTATTTTCTTCAACTTTGACAAAACCTTCTAATGATGTCGTCTAAAACCCGTTTATTACAGAACCAGAACTGAACCTAGAGTTCTGGTTCTGAGTCAGCCATGAGCGCCAATCCCTGAGACAGAAACTGAAACAGTACAAGTAGGTCAGAAAACATCCTCCTCTGACCTAAATAGCAGGTTTTTTTCTGCTGTTATCTCAATTATGAACAATCCGGAGCGCTTTAATGATCCAGGGTTCTCTCTGGGGTCCGTACGGCCATCTCTCATCCCGAGTCGCCGACAGAGCGCATGTTCGACATGTTAAGGCTGTTAGAGATTAATCTTCAGATCCCTGAATTTAAAATCTGATTTTCTTTTAATTAAATCCTGAAAGCCTTTTGATCGGCTCCTTCCTTTAGGTACATGCTATTAGGAAGTGTACTCGTATAAAGACTTGCCATTTATCAGCTCTTGTATCACTCTTGTAATTAAAACAGCCTTTTTTCATAAAACTAGATTAAACGGTGAGACATTTACTGGCTTCATGCTTTCAAATCTGCGCAGGGGCTTCTTCATGCAGCCAGAAAGACGCACAGCTCTGGTTTACACATGTCGTGCTCATCTTGCACCCTCTGCTGTCCATGGAGTGGATTGCAGCTTGCATGTGATTTTGGCTGATCCGTTTCAGTAAGAGGGTAAATAAAAAAACCTAAAACTAAATAAAAGTTTCCTACAAAATGAGTCTATTAAGAGAGAATGAACTCATCAGATGTTCAGTCGGGGTCCACTCACCATTAGCCCAGCAGTGGAAATGCTGAACAGCAAGCAGAGTAGAAAACACCACAAACTTCGCCTCCGGGGATACCGCTGACCAATGGAGGACCTGCAGAGGAGAATTAACGTTTATTTATTTTATTTTTTTCATTTCAAGCAAAACCAAGACGGAATGCAGGCATCCGATGTTTAACCAGCAAACATTTTAATGAACAGGAAAGGCACAGATGTTCACGACGCTCAGCGCATCTGTTGTCATTAACAACGGCTTTGTTAGAGCTGGCATTACCAGCGCTGTCCTGAAGCTAGATGTGCGGAAGGGATCTCTTACTACTCACACCACTGAATATGCCACAGCTTCATGTTTAAACCCAACTGCTTTTCATTTCTGTAATCCCTGTAAACGTGGAAACAAAGTCCTTCCTGAGCATGCAGCAAAAACCAAACATTAAGGACAACGACATCTTTCCAGCTGTATTCTGAGCTGACTAAATTCATTATAAAAATCATTATAAAGACATGCTGATAGAGTTGCTGCTGAGAAAAAATTAAATAAAAAGTCTCTCACTGCTGATTTATTCTTTTAGTCTAATTGCAGGAAAAAAATGGCTGCGCCATGAAGTGGAAGAAAAAGCAGTTTATTCCCGCTTCCCTCACTTTCTTCCCTGACAGTTTGAGCCGTTGAGGCATGGACCTTACAAATGAAAAACAAAGACCTTCATCAATCAGTTACCAACTTGCTCACCCAGCTACAGACAGATCAGCTTTGCACGATGAAGCCCTGTCATGGACCATTCTTTTTGAAATTCCTCCATAAATTGTCAGTCGGACTGTTTGCTGGGTATGTCACGGGGCTGATGTGCGTGCGGGGGGGGGGGGGTGTTTCACTCGTTTTGCTCGGCCGAATTATGTTAACCATCATTAAACCCACTTAGACTAGAAAATAACCTGGAGAAACACTGTCCACCTGCGGATTTACTGCAGAGGCAACAACTTTTGCCCAGTGTTCCTCATCATCTGAGACTGGAAATGTGCTTCTCCTCTTATTCATAAATTTCACTGGACTCGCACTTAACTATAATTCCAGCATCATCGTCTTCATTTATAATGCAGATATGATTCGTCACTAAATATCGCTTTCATCTATTTCTCTGAAGTCACTTGAACTGTTTTGGGTGAATAGAAATTATGTTGATATAGCTGAATTCTTACAGTTTGGACACAGATATATAGTTGAGACCAGAATTGTACATACACGCCACGCCATGTTTGGTCATTATGACCAAACAGTTCCACTTTGCTTTCATCAGGCCACAGGACATGTCTCCAAAAATGAAGATCTTTGTCACCAGAGTACATTTGCAAACTGCAACGTGGCTTTTTTTAATGTTTCTGTTTGAGTAATGGCTTCCTCATTGCTGAGTGGCCCTTCCGGCCATGTAGTACAGGACACGTTTCATTGTGGATAATATGACTGTCTTACCACCTTCGGCTAGCATATTCACAAGGTCTTTAGCTTTTGTTCTGAGGTCGTTTTAAAGATTTTGGACCAAAACACGTTCCATCTCTGGTCTCCTTCCTGGGCCGTATGATGATTGGACATTCCCATCATGTCTATACTTCATAGCCTAATTGTTTGAACAGATGAACGCGGTTGAGCTAGCTGAACTTTCAGCTCCGTCCCCTGAGCGTCAACAAATCAGAGCGTCTCAGTGTAGTGACATCAATACACATTTGAAGTAGCGCTGAAAGCGAACCTCATCCATACGCAGCTCCTGGAGCAAATGGCTAAACTCTCCAAACACAAGAATGGGGTGTATCCACAAACAGCGCTGATGCGCCCAAGACAACGTTGTCTATCTTTTTTTAGCAAATAAAGCCAAGCCACTCTCTCGATATGATCCGCCATTGTTTAAAACATTCGGCAACAGAGGAAGCACTGCCCACGTGCTCTTTTTTTTGCTCAGCAAGTGGTGGGCTTTGCAAGCTTCAGGCTTAAAAATGTATACGCTTCAAACTAGTCACTGTTTTTTGACGGCGACAAAGCGTGCGGTGTGAATGCGGCATCAGTCTTTGAAGAGATAGTAATCATTCTGTATACAAACATCTGATTTTGAAGACATTAAAAATTTAATCTCTGATAAATTCTTTCTTTCATTGTTGTGGCATTTAGCAAATGGAAATAATTTGGTCATTCTAACTGACAAAAAACAAGAAGTGTTTAGTCTGATTTAACTCTAGCTTCTGGTTTAACAGTAGACTTTTGTTTTCCTGCCATTTGGTTTTCACTTGAGGTCTGTATTCCCCTCCGCAAGGTAGACAGTAGACACCTTGTTTTTCTTCTCCAAACACTTTGCTGCTTTGCGTCTCTTTCTGGAGAGGTTAATCAGAGGCAGCTAAGAAATTTTTCTGAAAGAGTAGTAGGAATAAAAAGCAGAGATGACAATTAAGCCCATAATTATTCAAGTCCCTGGCAGATTTGAGTTTAAAGTAGGGCTGGGTGCTAAATCGATTTGATCAATTATTCAAATTTGCTGCTTGTAAAAACTTACTCTTAGGAAAATCTGGAATTTTACATCCCCCCCCCACCACCAATGCACTCCTTCGGCTTCCGTAGTTCAGAGTGAAGTCTGCCGCCCAGAGCCTACCAACTTGTTTTAAAGATTGTATTTGATTGGACTTTGAATTCAGGTTTCATTTTTGTCATTATTTGTCAAATATTTGTATGACTCAAAATTATTTAATGTGTTGGTTTTTTGCATTAAAAAGTAAATAAAAAACAGGTACTCCCCCTTTCAAATTATTTTATTATCTTCTGAGAGATGATTGTCCCCCTTCCTGAAAAAACAAACTTTCTGGTTGAATAAAAACTATTTAAAATCTAAATCTGCCGTGGGTATGGGTATAAACACTTTGATAAATCGACAAGCGGATGGATGAATACAATATCTAGATAATGGGACTGGGAATAAAGTCTAGAAAAGCACACATTTTTATCATACTCAGCTATTTTCCCTTTTTATCAAATTTCTAAACTCCCCAGACTGCATCCCTCCTTATAGCTGCTATTCTTTTTCTTTACAGCTGATTTCAAGAATATTGTGTAAAATGTTAAGAAGCTTATTTATACATCACAGAAACAGGGACTCTAGCAACGCTCAAACTAAACCCCAGAAAGCAAAACGTATTTAAAATGTTTTGAAACGAGGAATAAATACGTTGAAACTTTTTATCATGTTAAAACCATAAATAAAGTGTAATTTAAGGGTTTTTCTGTTAGACGTCTCTGCAGGTTAAAGCTTCAGCTATAAGCCAAAGATTATAGAGAAAAAAATATAAGAACACAGTAAAAACCAGCAGGTGTACAGTATTTTAAAAAAAATATTGATTTGCTTAAATATACTTACACTTTTTTGCAGTGCGGGCACCTGGCCAACGTCCGGTCCGTGAACTCTGTCCACTGAAATCACAAAAGTTAAACGCCATGAGCATCAAATGGAGCCAAAAAACAAAAAAAAAGCAAGCTGCACGTTTGCCAAGATTCCAGTTACAGAGATAAAAACCTATCAAGTGTGCCTGTTGTGTTCACTGTGAATCGCTTTTTACTTCCATCTAACAGGCATAGCAGTTTTTTGCTTCAGCTATACATTGTACTTAATCTCCACTCATTTCTAAAACAGAATAAAATAAATATACATGTGGAGTTGAAATATACCCCAGATAGACCAACAAAATATAATTACTGCTTGAGTGAAAACTAATTAGCCTATAAAACGCACCCAAGGCACATATTGTATTTTCACTCCAGCCATCTTGCATAAAGTTCAGCTAAATTTTAAAAACACCCCTTAGCATCAATCAGACGTGATTAAATACAACTCTCCATTCTTCTCCCTTCTTGAACTGTACCCATGTCCTCTCTTCCATCATACAGTTCCAAACCATCTTTACTTGTCTTGCAGATTGTTAAAAAAAGAAAAGCGGCAATGAAAAATGTTTCTTTCCCTTAAACACAAAATGACCAGAATACATCAGGAGTGTGTTGTTATGGTTTTTGATCTGCAGCAATAACTCAACATACTCCTGACTCAGAGGAAGGATGTCTTTTCTTTTTAATAATTTACTTGCCCCAGCATATTTCACACAAAAAAATCTTGCAGGCTTACAGAAGTTCTCCCAGGATGCTTCAGTTGGAGAGGGAAAAAAAGAAGTCACCCAAGAATCAAAAAGGCTAACAGCAAAGTGCTTTTATTATTATTCTGCAGGTCTGCATGTCAGTGAAACTGCTCTCCACAACAGAACTATAGCTTTGCCCTTTGCAGGAAATATGGCTTTAATAATAATGGATTTTTCAGGATTTAGTCATCAAACAGTAAGGGACCTAAAAAAAATGGTATTATGATTGTATTGTAATTTACTACTTTAACAGCATTTTGTCAAATGCTGCCAATTTGACTTCTGAAGATTTCCTAAATGTAAGCCATAACGCTTCAGATTTGTTCGAAGACCTTTGACTATGTTCATGATCGACATGCAGGTTTCTGTTTTGTCTATTGTTTTTACAGGAGAGCTGTGTAGCTGGGTCCCGATTTCTTTTCAATCATGTAGGTGGAACAGAATTGTTCCTGATCAAACATCAAAACCAAATCTTTGGTATTTAAACCTGGAATATAATCACCCATATTTCAAACAGTCCTTTGCCATATTAAATTGGAAAAATCCACAATTTCTACGCAATAAAAATCAGTGCTATGATCAGGCTACTGAGAAGCTGGGCTCCCAGTGGCAAAGAAGCACACACACCTCCAAATTGCATCTAGGTTGCTTGACTGAAGGAAGTTGTGCATCTTTAAGGCTCCATTTTAAATTCAAGAGTCAGAGAGCAAAGAAAATCATGGCATCGTATGGCTATGAGAGCAGTAGGGACAAAATCTGCTCAGTGCTAACAGAGCAGTAGGATTTGTCAGAATCAACCAACATTCAAACAATATGAAAGATCCTGGCTACTGATACTGATCTTAATCAAGGTGAAAGGAAGCCTAAATGAACAGCCTCTCAGTGGCGATTCTATTTTTCCAGATGAAAGATTCAGAAACAAATTTGACCCAAAAAAGAGAGACTGAGTTATGAGCTGAATTGTGATTTTTATTATTTTTTATTATTGTGTTTTTAAGCAGAAAGCAGTTACCAAGAAGGTGTTGCTGCAGTGTCCACAGGAGACTCGGGCTCCAGCTGGCTGAGGGTCAGGACTGGCCGGACCAGGATGAACCGGACCCAGATTTATTATCCTCTTACTGGAAGGAGACAAGCAGACACACTAAGTCAGCATTCCGAACCACAAGTGAATTATCAGAATCATGATGAAATTCAGTGTGAGTGCAAACTGCGTTGTCATAAAGCCTGATGCTGTGAGCTGCTATCTCAAGGGCGTGCTGCGGCTCCGCTTTATGAAATCCATCAGCAGCCGCTCCTCTCATTACTACACACAGAACCTCTATAAAATAAAATAAAAATCAGCTTCGTCTGACACAGACGGCGGCTTGGATTGCCTGATCACACAGAGTCAGCGTGTCTGGCTTGAATGCAAAACAGTGAGACTGGAGGTAAACATTTTGGAGTTTTTAATGATGGGAAAGTTGCCTATGAGGAACGCACACAATAAGCAAAAACAGCTTCCAAGGCTTAGTGGGCAATTATACTGTTAGGATGATGTTAGTGAGAACAATATTATCATGTGAATATTTCAAAAGAAGTTTAAAATATCCGACAATTTAGTTTGAGCAAAACAAGATTGCAGCAACGCAGCATAAGTCACAGTTAAAGAGAAATGTTTCTACATACAGCTATATTTAATTCAGCAGTGCTTACAGCTCTAAGCCCAACTATGATCTGCATTCATAGATTCATTATTTTCTCAATTATAATTTCAGATTAGTGGTGGGCGATATAAAAGGTATGAGGTAAAAATGATATAAATTTAGCCAAAGGTAGATATTTTGGCTATACCGGCATACCGCAACTGCACATCAAGGAGGATAAATACTGATGTTTAGTGTTCATCTTTACACTTCATATTGCAAGTTTAAAATTTGTTGTTTTCCAGTTAATGGGGGGGGGGGGGGGGGGGGGGGTCTGTTGAACTTGAAGCATTTTTAATTCAAATATCTGCAGGTTTATTTTTGTGCGATATTAAATTTATAAATAAGTAACCAGTAGAGCGGACAATTTTCAACTTTGTGTATTTAAAAAAAAAAAAAAAACATTTAGCATAACATAAGTTATTTAAAATATCTTAATCTTTATTTTGCATTTTTTGGGAAAAAAGATTTTAATATTTTTTTATGCATTTTGCACAGTAAATGTTCTTGAAATGGCATTGTAAATTTTTTCAAAGTTGTTGTTCTGCTGTAATGTACCTGGAAAGTGAGAATTTTCATAAACTTTCATTTTGACATAAAAAGAAAAGAATATATCGCAATAGATATCATTACCGCACATGCTTTAGATCATATTGCAATATAGATTTGAGGTCATGTCGCCAAACCCTATTTCAGATCTCTAATTTTAAACTTAGTTTAAAATTATTAGACATGCTCCAATCAAGCCGTTTCCCTGCAGATACAGATACAGGGTTTATTTTAGGTCTAACCTGCTAATCCCAGTTTACTTTCTTGGGACTTTAACTCATACAAATCCATCTGTGTAAACCTCATTATAACTAAATGATTAAATGCAAGACATGTCGATCATAGTAAAAAACAAAAAAACAAAAAAAAACATGCTCTACAGTTTCCTTTATAGAGGCGCTGATTTTTTATTCAACAGATAAAGATGATCTTCACCGATGCATCAAGGCGTACGTTCCAACATCTACCTGATTATTACTAAAATCAAAACAAAGTAAAAGCTGTTTGTTGATGCATTTCAAAGACTAAAACAAGTGGGAGTTTTCAGTCTAAATGCATTTAATGAACAGGGAGAAGAAATAATAAATCATTATTTGACTTGCTTATAGAAGGAAATGATCAGACTGCTATCACAAGTCGTCTGATTTGTGCATCTCTAAAAATCTCTGATGCCATGATTACGAATATTTAAGATTAGGGCTTTCAAGTTACAATCAAATGCTACATTAAAGTCGACACATAAAGCAGCAGTTTTCAAAGAAATCTCATCTTGTTATCATGCAAAGCAGTTTACTGAAATGATAGGGTGAGATCCTTTTACTGAGTCAAAAACAAGTGATTGTCAAAGCAACCCAACAATGGGTGAAAACAAGAATATAATGGGCAAAGGTAGTAATGTAGAAAGATGCACACAAAAATGAGCAGTTTGGTTTTCTAAAACGTGGAAAAGTGTAGTTAAGATAAAATCACAGACAGCACACAAACAACAGCAGCAGAGTTTACTCAGAGTTTACTTAGGAAATAATACCACCTGCTAAAAGCTTGAGTAAAAATAATGAAATTGAGATTGCACTGCTACATGAATTCTACATGATATCCGATACAAGTATATTAAATATCGTAAAAAAGAATAAATGAGGCAATATTGATTATCCCTCACTAAAACTGCAAACATTTTATGAAGACTATTTTAAAAGTTCCTGATTCAGCCAAACTCCAGTGCTTTAAAAAGTGTCCTGAGAACATACAGATTACGGATATTTGGTTTGGATTGCAGTTGGAGGTGTTTTTTTTTTAAACAAACAATTTTAACAGACTGAGCTACAGTAACATTCCACATGGACACACTTGTCACAATACTTGCCAGGCAGAAGTAAAAACTCATAAAATGGCCATCCTAATGAGGTTTCCTCATCCGGCTCAATGAGCTCTGCATGTTGACTGTGCTGACAGTACAGCTCTAATTGAAGGAACACCGTTCCCACTGCACCTTGCTTCCTCTGCTTTCCTTTCCTTTTAGCAGGACAGTGTGTTACATGAGTTTCACAGGGCTGCGCATTCACGATCACAAGCAAACACAGAGTTTCTCACCAATATGGTCGGGGACAGGCAATCCTCTGAGAAGTGACTTTGCAGATGAGAAGACAGTTGCAAGGGCAGCGAACGTACTTCTTTCCAGCTGGGGCATTCTTAATGGGCTGCAGAGGGAGACAGAAACGCTCAGGAGATCAGAAGGACGGCAGAACCACAGAGAAGAATAGGAGAAGATAACGAGCCAATTATATGTGATGGGCAAGGACGAATGAATAGAACGGGAGGAAGAAAACTGTTTTCTACCAGAAACTGTACACAAACTGCAAGTTAAGGTGTTGATTTATAACTGGCAGGAGTTCAAAAACAAAACAATAACTCAAAGAGACAATTATGCTGCCTGTAAAATGTATGAGAATTCCATAACCTTTGCATCTAATCTAAGAAATAAGAAATATATATTTTTCAAAAAAGGGACAGTAAACTACGGAAGCGTAGAGCTGCCACCCAGATGAAATACAAATAGAACTATATCATGTTATAACATGATAATTTTAATGTTCGAACAATATCTTATAATACAATACACCATCATGCTCTTACAATATAATTCACGTTTTAACAATATACATATTTATCACTTTATAACAAAAAACGTTTCATGTTCTTACAGTAAAAATATATTGATTGAACAATACATTTTATTGTACAAACATGAAAAGGTGTATTGTTCGAACAATCAAGTGTTATAATACACTTCCGTAGTTCTATATTCTTCGGACATAATTTTGAAAAATAAAGTTGATGATGGAGCAGACTAGCGACTGAGTAAATGTCTCATCTATCGGAACTGATTAAGTTCTATTTTTGGCTTGGATTGAAGCATGGAGAGATTTTGCTGTTATTGCATAGCTTGGACAGTATTGAAATAAACATGCGTACACTGAGAAGGAAACTAAAATCTGTTGCCATGTTGCTACCAGGTCATAGCTGCCAGTTCTTAAAAGCGAGGGCTCTCCACATCAGCCTCATTGGGGTTTCTGAACGCAGCACGTTTCATGTTTGTGCAATAAAATATATTGTTCGAACAACATAATATTTTTATTGTAAGAACATTCAAGGTTTGTTATAAAGTGATTGTTAAAACGTGAAAATTAGATTGCAAGAACATGATAGCATATCGTACAAACAAAAAAGTTACATTGTTTGAACAATAAAGTTATCACGTTATAATGTGATATAGCTCTAATTTTATTTCATCTGGGTGGCAGCTCTATGCTACCGTAGTAAACACCAACTGGAGTAGTATTTAAAAAAATTATATACAAGCCTTTCTAGCCCTAATTATGTCAGTGTTTTATTATAGGTGCTCATAGTCTGTGCTTAAAGGTGGACTGAAAAATGATATGTTTTATTCTAGGCATCAAGTTAAGATCACAGATTTTTCAAAAACGTATCCTTAAATGAGTTAAATATACATTTTGCTTCAATTAGGTATGTGGAATCCTTAAAAGCAAATATAAGGTGAGTCTTGGTGTTCTGGTAACTTTTTTCAACCTCAGAAGTTCAAAAAAAGATGTCGGTCCTTTTTAAAAAAGTATTTTATGAAATAAATTTCTACAAACGGGCAAACTTTAAATAAGGAATCTGCAAAAACCGCAGATTATAAGAAGGAAGAATTAAGCTTTTAGAGCATGGGACATGCAGGAAATAAAGTCGGGAACTACAAATACATATCCGTCATCTGCTTTCTTTTAAGAAACCTACAGATCTGAAAGATATTTTTGCAGATTGAGTAGAAATCCTAACAGTTGCTGCATATGAACAACCGGTGCAACACATGTGCAACATGCAACTGAGATGATCACTGTGGAATATTGCAATGATAATGGTGACTGTGATGAACATTTTGGTCCATCACAGCCACCATTATCGTAGCTCTTCTTTTCCTTATCAACAGCATTCCCAATACTCTCTCTGAGCATTGGCATCTCAATTACAAATATCTAGATCAGGCATGGGCAGAAATTACGGTAAAAGTCAATTTGAGTTACCAAATGTACTATTTGCAGGCAACCTCACATATTATATTCTAACATGTATTGTTCAGTCTTTCGCCATGGTGATGTTTTCTTTTTCATACATTGATATTGCAATGATGATATATTCTGCAGCTTGATATAAAAATATGAAAAAAAATACTGATTTTCACTTTTTTTTTTTGCAGTTCCCCAACCGGTTTTATTCAACTTAATATCTTTTTCTTTTTTTTTTACAATGTGCATTTCAAAGTATGTTTTTCTTTCTGAAGAAACAAATCACTTTTGTTTCCTGTATCAGATAAGACCGGACTGCCTCTACATCACGGCAATTAACCACGTTGTTTCAGTATAAATCTGCATAAAAGCTAAAAAACCTTGACCTGCAATGACATTTATTGCAGTTCCAATTTGCACCTATTTATTACATGATAAGGGACGATTCAGCTTAGTTCTGCAGGGTTTCTTCTTCACCCAAAACCTCAGAACCGAGTCAGCTAAAAGTCCAGGACAACACTGTAAGCATAAATCCAGAGGTCTCATTTGAGATCCAATATTGTGGACATTACAACAATACTTAACAAGCAGAGGTGGGTACCCAAAAATTGTCCTCAAGTCAGAGTGGCTCTACTTCAACACATTTTTACTCAAGTAAAAAGTAGCAGTCCAAGCAATTACTCAAGTAAAAGCAAAGAAGTATTTCATAAGAAAGTTTACTCAAGCACTGAGTAGGCAAACTGATCAGAATATCTAATTTAATATTTAAAAATTATGTCAGCCAGACAAAAATCTAAAGTTACATACAGGTTCTGGTATTTATTAATACAAATAAATAACATAATTACAAAACAAGTCCAGGCAGGATTCCAAATTAAATCACTTTGTGAAACCAATACTTACAGTAACGCATGTTAGAACAGGATAAAGTACTTCCAGTGACAATATCTGGTGTTTACTGTATGTTCACTTGACCTCTAAATGGTGCAACAGGCTTAGCAGATAGAAAACATTAGATTCTAAATAATGACTTTAACAAAACAGAAAAAATGGCACATTTAGTCTAAATAAATAATTGGAGTCTCTTGAAACTTTTGCACATGTTAGTCTCTTAGAAATCTTTAAGAATACTTGTTAGCATCGAACTGCCTAATTAGAGTCCTGAATGGCAGCATGCTGGTGAAAAAAAAAAAAAGGTACCAAACAGTGCATGTCTACACAACCTCTACATAATGTATTGTGTAAATCTACATATGCTGGCTCCATCTGCAAGTAGTTAATACTTATCGTTACAGCTTGACGCAAATCTTACATTTCTTATGCCATCTGCACATTGATTAGCACCGCTAGCGACGCACGCTCCAGGAGCCATGGCAACCTGTGAATGCAGCTGTGATTGTTGGTGAAATTACGTGCAGCGTTCTCATCAGCGCAACTGTCAAACCCCCCCCCCAATCCCCGCCTCAATCAACAAGGACGTTTTCTGCGGTCGAACACATGATTAGAAGCTGGCAAGTAAAGTTTGGGCTGAGCAGCTGTTTCTTGGGTCTTGTCACAACTCTGCAGTCTCTCAATAGAGGTAATAATTTAAAAAGGCTTCAGAGTATTGCATCAAATAATTGAATCATTGCTGTAATTACTACACAAGCATAATGAGAGCTATTGTAGGAGCAGGCATTTTTAAACACGCTGCTTGGGTCCGTTTTTTGTCCTCGTTGCTGGCTTATGGCAACCCTTCGCATCAAATTATGCCGAAATCAGCTCCGATTACAAATCAAATGATCTTATATTGTTGCGTTTGTGTTGATTATTTTCATTATAACTCCAAGAACAAGATGCCATTTGGAAGAAGACCTAATTACAAGCTGACTTGCACTGCACTCATCCAAACACATGATCCCGATCATTTACTTAGAGCTCAGAGATGTGAGAGAAGAAGCAACAAAACAAAACAAAAATATCCACCTGTTATTGATGAGTCTGTGCCACATTTCTAGCTTTACACCTAGCATAGGTAGCTTAATAGGTAGGTAGCTTAATTAATAGAAAACTGAATATTAAAACTGTGGTTAAACACAGATAAAGGATACCAACATCACAGTTATGTTGTACGGTTACAGACACCTTGAAGGTGGACTTCTGAGAGGCAGAGATGGGTACGCTGTACTACTCTGTATCTTTCTTGGTCCTCAGGCTTGGCATCAGAGAAAGGAATTAGCCAATTTTTTTTCCTTGATAGGTTCTGGGAAGTAGGTCAGAAATTATACAAAACAGTTTCTTTTCTGCTCATTAAATACATGAAAACTAAGAAGTCAGTCTATTTTTGGCTTATAAATTCATCAACCAGCACTAGGGATGTAAGAAAAAAATCAACATCGCAATATTTTATTTCCCGATATTGTATCGATATTCCAAAAAAAAAAAAAAAAAAATCGATTAATATTACTATTATTTTTTTTGTTTTTTAGGATTTAAATGGAACCATGAAGAAAAAAAATTCGCCAGCAAAAAATGCAATGACCTTCTGATGACCTAGGCCATAGTAATCAGCACTGAATCGATTTGAGTGGCTTTTAGGCCAATCAAATTACGCACCTTCGATCAGGTGACAAACAGCTAGCTGGTTGGCGCAGCTAACTGTTAAGAAATGCACCTCAAGCCAGGTGATCAAAAGGAGAATGATGCGGACGGCGACAATTCTGAATCGATTTTATAATGTCAAAACTTGACAGTCATAAGGTTAACCGATGAGGGAACACAATTTAAAAAACACACGAGCACAATACCCAGATACTTTACAGTCATAATTTCAGTAGGAAAACAACTGCAAACAGAGATTCCACATATTTATATTTTCATGTAAACATTCCAGACTTTCCAGAGATAGCTCCTTGGCTTTCTCAGTCGTTAACCTGACCTTAAAATATAAAAACACTAATCCATCCGTTGTTTATACCCAGTTATCCTTGCAGGGTCTCGGGGGAGCTGGTGCCTATCTCCAGCGGTCATTGGGCCAGAGACAAGGCAATGCTCGACTGGCTGAAAGGGAGGGATGGAAGAAAGAATGAATACAACCCTAAGAGAATAGGATAGGGAGAAAAGTGTAGAAACTTACATACTTTTCTATACTCCAGACATGAAAACGGGACACGGGTGAAAAAGGTGAGAAGGGTAGAATGCCTCTAAGGGGTTCTGGGGGGCATGCACCACCGGAAAATACTTCTGGACATTTTAGATTTAAAAGCATCAACCTGGTGCTTTTTGAGGGGGGGGGGAAACTCAAGCAGAGTTACAGGCCAGAACGAATGTATAAAAAAGTATCAAAACATACTCACACTAAGCATTATAACAAATAAGACCAACCTCTATACTGTATAACAGGTGTGAGCAAACCCGGTCCTTGAGGGCCGCTGTGGCTGCATGTTTTTAATGTGTCCCTCCTTCTATACACACCTGATTCTATATCGAGTTGAAATTCTTATTATAAACAGAGTAGCAAAGCGTTTGTTTACCTTCTGCTAACTAGTTTCGCCACATGTCTCAGTCTTGCCCTCAGCTCTGAGGAAGGCGACAAACAGAGCCAAACCAATCAGGTAGCAGTTTTCTTCTGCTGCAGCAATGACTACCAAGGACAAGGATGAAAAGCAAAGAGGCTACGTTTAAAAGTCATCTTTTTTAAACTGTTCGAGAAGAAAACACGCTTGTTATAAAGAAATAGGAAGCGAACTTAAATTAGTAGCCTACAACACTACGCGGCTAAATGAACCCTCATTCACCGGTTTGTTTTACTACTTTGAAATCCGTCAAACTTCAGTCACTAACGTAATTTGACTTGGTTGTATGATGATCTCCAATGCGGCAACAAGGTGGAGGTGTTGGGGCGAAACTTTTCCTCTGCAAGCTTCCCAAATGTTTGACCCATCGTCCTGGATTTCTCCTTTAACATCTTTTGTGTATCCAAAAACATTCCCACAAGGGAGACTTCAACTGCATTCGTCCGTGCCGATGTCACGTAGAGATGTGTCCCTGCGGGTCCTGCGTCACTGGTTCTGGTGGATTTTGATTCCTTTTTAACTTTTGATGGGGTCAACAGAGGATTAAACATCCTGTGCAATATTTCACCCCGTGGTTCTGGTTAATCTGTGAAACTTTTGCTCTCATGTATAAACCCCCCCCCCCCCCCCCCCCAAAAAAGAAAAAATTTCGTAGGTCACCTATTGTGGATTCAAAACTGAGAATTTCACCAAAAGGTGAGGGATTTCCATGTCTGATACTCTGTTTTGTTTTTTCCTACCTATTCAGACTTAGAAATCACTTCCATATGGTTTCGGATTTTCAACTCTGCAGAAAAATTCTAGTAAGATGTTTATGAGCATGAATAATCAGGGGGATGACAGAAATTAAAACAATGATATGGTAGAGACAGTGCTGTAAATAAGCCTTTTTCAACAAATGGCATTGAAGGCAGACCCCGGATCTGATTTACAATGAGTGCAGTCATTTAAATAACTCTCTGGTAAACTGAGATTTAAAACAATCTGTGATGAAAGATCTAATGCTTTCATTTTGTACGCCAGAGTGTCTGCACATTTGGCTGTACTCTCTCACGTAGTAACTCACCGTAGCTTCATTGCAAACCCCACACTTCACCACGTGCTGGTGGATCTTGCCCTCCACGGAGATGAGGCTCTGGCACACCCTGCAGCTGATAACGGGGGCATTTCCGCTCTCCGGGGAGGCGAGCGGGGAGTAGGGTGGAGGGTCCTCCCCTAGGAGCACCGAGGGCTGACTGGCACTGGGAAAAGGGGGGAAGCCTGAACAAGGAAGACAGAAGAAGGAATAAAAAAGTAGTAATGGCTGTGTGACAAATGCAGGATTGTTGGTGGTCACAAGAGAAGTGCAGTGGAGCAAAAAAAAAAAAAAGACTCATGACAAGTAACTCATTACAACAAACAAGATAATGAGATTAGGTCTGGAGTTCAGCAGGAAAGGAGCTTTAGTTGAAAAACAGACTCGGAATGCGGAGCAGAGCCGGTTTCAACACACGAGAGTCTGGGTATTAGCAAAAGCTAAATCACAATGTGTGGGACAGCTTAACCTAGAAATCATATCAAACATGTAAAGCGCTCTGGTCTTTTCTTATTTCTATTTTATTTAGAGAAAGCTGACAGACCAGATAAAAGTACAACTTTTCTTCTCTTTTGGAGGAATGTGTTTTCCATGGGAGCTGTTGATTGGTCGCAGCATCCGTAGTCACTTCCTCCTGTCAATCAAATCAGGTGTTTTCTAGGATGCTGGCATTTCTTCCATTCACGCAGCCGGTGATTACTTTTGGCACAAAATTAAATAAGACAAAATAAACTGCTCAGATTGATACAATGTCCCCCCTAAACCACCTTTTTGATTGTGTCGTTATAAGTGGTTAACCGTGAAGCTTAGAAAACAGCAGCTAAAAGGAGTTAGCGTCATTTAGGCTAATAATACAATGGTTGCCTGGTTCATGTAAATATTATAAAACGACACAAGTTATCTGAGGGAGTATGCTCATTAGATGCTATTGTATACAATACTCCTCACAAGCAACATAAATATAAAACAAAACATGAATTAGTCCCTGTTACAGCGGAGCTAGCAGGCTAGCCGAAATGCCCAGTCAGTGCAGGAGGCTATGTGCGGTAAGCTAGGCTAACAGAGGATGGGATCACCCTGCATTCTCACCCTCGGGTTTGTTGGGCACACCGTAGGACCCAGCGCCGGGAGAAACCCCTCCGTTACCGCTGCCGAGAGCACCATCCCCCAGATCTGAGAGTAACGGGGACCTCTCTCCGTCCGCCATACCGAGAGCGAGGCGCGGGTAAAAGGGGAGAGAGAGAGAGAGCGGGAGAGATGTTGCAGACCGATTCGGTGTTGTATTGTTGTCTCGGAAATGAAGGCGTCACATGATCGCACCCATCCATCCAGAGGCACCGGTGCTGCTGCGGTAACGGTGCCCGAGGGTGTGGCACTGCTCTCCCGGGGATGGTAGGTACAGAAAGATGCACATTAGGCAAGGCAATCTTATTTGTATAGCACACTTTCAACAGCAAGGTAATTCAAGGTGATTTATATGATTAAGGGGTAAAATAAAAAACAAAAAACTGTAAAACACAAAGCATATAATGTAAAAACTACAATAAAGCGAGAAGCACACACAACTCATATGACACATGAAAACATTACTGAAAGGCAGCTCTAAACAGATACGTTTTTAGTTCTGATTTAGCCTAAAAGAACTCAGTGTTTCAGCAGCTTTGCAGTTTTCTGGAAGTTTGTTCCAGATTAGAGGAGCATAGAAACTGAAAGCTGCTTCTCCATGTTTGGTTCTGATTCTAGAGATGTTGAGTAGACTGGAATTAGAGGACCTGAGTGGTCTGGTGGGTTGGTATGGTAACAGTATATCTTTAACATACTTTGGTGCTAAGCCATTCAATGATTTATAAACTAGTAGGAATATTTTTGAAGTACATTCTCTGAGCTACAGGGATCCAGTGTAAAGACTTTAGAACTGGGGTAATCTGCTCTACTTAACCTGGTTCTAGTGAGGAACACGAGCAGCAGCGTTCTGGATCAGCTGCAGCTGTCTGATTGACTTTTTTTTATTGTACCTACTGTCATCTGCTCCCAGTGGAAACACAGAAAACTCTTTATGCTGTTTTAGGCATATATATATATATATATATATATATATATATATATATATATATATATATATATATATATATAATTTATAAAGGTCTAAGGGGGCAATTGCCAAACCTATGGTCATCCCCCTCCAGTGGCGCAGCCATGGGGGGGGAAATCAACCCCTACAAATTTGCTGCCCCACTCCCAGTACACATCATTGGCTTCTCCTGAATTCAAAAGCTAATATGCATAACATTTATTTCTAGAAATTTAAGAGACTGTGATGGACTGATGACCTGTCGTGGGTGTACCCCGCCTCTCACCCAATGACTACTAAAGATAGGCACCAGCCCCTGCAAGGATATGGATGGATGGATGGATGGATGGATGGATGGATGGATGGATGGATGGATGGAGAGCAAGTCTTAACAATTTGCAACATATATTTATCTGTGCCTTCTGTTTTTATCTCTATTATGATACACAGCTATTAAATTCTGATCTGCACGCACCCCTACGTAATTAAAACTCCTGAAATTCTCGTATGCATTTCAGTTTCTGGGTCCCAAGATTGTCAGAGGCCCCTGTCTGGCTAACCCTTGAACACCTTTTTGGAACCAACCTTGGCCAACCAGAGATGACTGTTTGTGTCCGTGCAACTATCACAGAGGTCTGCAACCTCTATGGCCCCTCCACTGTGGCTCTTATAAAAAGCAAATATGTTTTTTTTATTATTATAAAGAGAACAATAAAGGGTTGTGTTTGCAGTTCTTTGTTTTCATGCAATATCTGCATCGAATGTTTACAACAGAAGAACACCGATTGTACAAGGCTTTTAAAAGTGATTTAATGTTCCTTAGCTTCAAACTATAATCTTTCTCAGATTATATTCTGTTAACTTCTTGTAAATAATACGTTTTAGTTTTTTGCTTTTTACTGCACAACTACACGTCCACATTCTGTAAATATTCAGTTTTTTAATTATCCTACTCAGTTGCACATTTTAATCTGAGTATGCCACTTTATTTTTTAAGAACTGCACAGTACTTTGGTTATTGTAATTGTGTCCTTCATGTTGATCGTGAACGCTTCTATTATCTGTCACTTTGCTGCTGTAACAGCCGAATTTCCCCCTTCTGGGACAATAAAGGATTAATCTATTATATTATTCTAATTTTAATCTTTTTGTAATTTTACATTTTTATGGAAAACACTCACTTAGCTGGCTTCCTTTAACAAAAATAGTTATTTCCCCTTGTAAAGGTTAGAAAATGTATTTTGTTCTAAATCTAAAATTAAATTATTATTTTTTTGTTCAAATTTCTGTAGCTTTCAAAATACAATTCATTTCATACATATTTATAAACGATCTTTTTTTTAGCAGCTCTAAACACATTTTCTTTTGTAGCGGCAGGGGAAAAGTGTCTCTTTGAACAGAAAAGGTTGCTGATCCCTGAGCTATCACAATATGGGCTAAATGCATAAAGACTTAACACCCAGTGGTAAGTAGAGGCAGATAGCCCCTCCTCATGTTAATAGGGAGTTGTTCCTTTCTACTGTTAAGTTATTTGTATAGCACATTTCAGCAACAAGGCAGTTCAAAGTGCTTTACATGATAAAAACATAACACAAGAAGCTAACAAAAAACAGACATTACAGTGACAAAATAAAGTAAGGTAATGAAAAACTGCAACCCAGACAAGAATTAACAATGTCCCATTGATTATTGATCAAGGGCAGCTCTAAACAAATAGAGGCTTAGCCTTGATTTAAAGTAACTCAGTTTTTAATCAGTTTTGCCGTTTTCTGGAGTTTTGTTTCAGGTTAGAAGAGCATAAAAACTGACTCTGGGGTTACAAATTCAATTCAATTCGAAATTACTTTATTAATTAAATTATATGTGGTTGTAACTCATTATCCAAGGTTCTTTAAAGATTTGTTGTAGATGCTGATGGCTGTGGGTAGGGATGATCTCCCGTAGCGCTCTGCAGATCTGAAGAAGCCTCTGACTGAAGACACTCTGTATTTGTATGACGGTCTGATGTAGAGGACGCTCAGGGTTGTCCATAATGTTCATTTTATGAACAATCCTTTTTTTGCACACTAATCTCCAGAGGGTCCTCAGCATCAAACCTGTTTGCCAACGATCTCACATTGCCCAATATGATTGATGGAGATGGTTTGAACTTCCTCCTTTTCTCTCTCCCAACTTTGGTCCTGCTCTGCATCTATGGCGTCTCCTTTTCAACTCATCAGGGTTTTGTGGCTGCAGTTGAGGTATTATTTGAGCTTTTCCGATGTTAATCAGCTGCTCCCAGTTGTAAACCACCTTGTTGCTATGGTTATGCATCATAACAAATGTCCAGAAGTAAAAAAAGTATCTGTAAAAATCCTTCCAACTGCACAACATTCAAAGCCAGAGAAAACAGATGTCCCCAAAAAATGTTTCTGCCAGAAATGGAGGAGTAAAAGTTGAACAAAAGTAACAGAGCAACTCCAACATGCTGCCACCTTGAGCGGCGCTTTTCCGGGTGTGGAGTAGCCTTGAACTAGAACACCTGAACTAAGATGGCAGATCTTTAATGCTGCCACATGTTTGCTCAGACTGAGGGAAAACTACAAAATTAGTGACTTGATGCAGTTCACAGGGTTTCCTGTTCTACTTTCGAAAGAAGGATGGGCAAAAAGTTCAGTCGGAATGGGCAAAGATTGTATTACTGACTCGGACGGGCTGTTTCATCTGTAAAATCATTTAAAAACCATGAATCTTTTCTTCTCACTTCACAATTATGCACTACTTTGTCTTGGGCGTTTCCATGAAAAACAAAAATACACTAAAATTTTAATATGTAATCTGACAACTAAAGTGAAAAGCTTCCTGAATACTATAGGGCATGGTAAAGGGTGTGTTAGTTGGTAGCATGTCTTTATTCTTGCAAAGCTGGGTCAGAAGCTGAAAATGTTGGGGAACGCTTGTCTATATATACTTTTCCCTATATTTCCATATTTTGACGTTTTGGTTTAAGCCAATCAGGTACAACTTCTAAAGTATCCATCTAAAATGTCACCTTGCCCAAAAGATGAGTTTAATGAGGATAAAATTCTGTGAATTCATAAAAAATGGTTTTGATCACAATTTTTGGTAATTTTGGAACACCTTAGTATTTTAAAAGTGCACCCTTTAAAATGGTAAGAAAACTGACCAAATGTATGACACCAAAATAAAATACATAATATTAGAAAGGTAATAAAAGAAGTTTAGAAGGATGGAAAGACATTAAACCTTTCTTACAACGTACTCTCGTGAAATCAGAGATGGCATATGAAAAAAAGCTCCGGTTTAATTAAAATTTACAGAAATAAATCGGATTTACTTCCAATATTGTTTTCAGGCACTAAACAAGACAGTGAGTATAATCTTAACTTTCCCACCAAGATGTTTGCATCTTTAAAAAACTGAAATAACTTCTTTCACCCTTCTGTTACTGCATGTTGATAAAATCCATGGGTCGTTTCATCAGTAGAGTCACCTCCAGTTCATGCCTGTCGCTAAAGAACTGAGCCTTGCCCTCTTGACTCTGGATGGGATGGGGCAGATGGAGCCCCAGTTTACTAAAAAAAATAAAAAAAAATAAAAAGAAGAGACAAGAGAAAGAGAGAATGAGTGAGATATTAAGTGGTTGAGGAGGATGTTAAAAGCTGTTTGAAATTGCAATCGAAGCTCAGGTCACTGATTAAAGTGAAACGTCTGAAGAGGTGAGCACTGAGTCTGAGCTGCAACTTCTCATTATGAGATCAAAAATGAAAGACCGGATTTTTAAAGCCTCTCTTACTACTTTGGCGTCCTCAGATCCAGGAACTTCTCTTTTAAATCCAAGAGGACATCTGTTGCCTTTGTGTCAGGTAGCTTTATTTTCACCTAAGGATAGGAAAAATGTATCAGCATGTTTTATAAATTACGCTATTTAAATGTTTTTTCTAAAAGAGGTACCTGCAGTTCTATAGATTTATGTAATTTTATTAAGCTTTCACTATAATACAGGAATTAAAAAAGGAAACTGAAGATATTGAGTGTTATTCATAGATCAAATTATTAGGTTTAAGACTTTTATTTATTTAATAATGTTCTAATATCCTAACTAGCCCCAGTTTATATCTGGGTTCAATAATTATTTCTAAAACTTAAACAGATCTTTTTAGCTAACAACTACATACATGTTTGCTGCAATTTTTTTTTAATGTAGGGATAATTTTCCAAAATGTCCAGTTCTTCATCCTTTACGTTCATCCTAAAATAGAAAATATGACACAAAATATAAAGGCTCACCATCAATCTTTGGAAGGAAGGAAGGATGGACACAGGGAGCAAAAGAAAGGAGTGACAAGGAATGATGAAAGGACACAAGAGAAAACAATGAAGAACACAGCCAATGAAATAAAGGAAGGACATAAGGAATAAAAGTAAGAAATAAAATAAAGAAGGAAAAACACAATATAAAGGTAATGGTGTAGGTAAATAAAGCTGGAAATACAAATATGTTTCCATACTCTTACTTTCTGTGACCATACTTATCTAGACCTGGAAAAAATATAAATTATATTTTGTAGTTTTCCAAACTACGTAGGATTGCTGTACCTTGTTGAGGTGCACTATATATTGGATTGCAGTTGTTATCCTAATATGCGATAATTTGGCACTATGGCATCTGGAAAGGACTGCTTGGATGCAGTTTTTTGGTAGAATTTCTATTTCAGGTTTTATGAATTAAAACCATTTGACAGTTTGGATTGACTTCCTCTGTCCTTTAGCTATCCTCTTGATATTAATCATAGTTGTGTTGATGGAAAAGAAGGAGACTATTGAGGAAAGTGCGGGTTAACTACAAGCGATATTATCATCACACTATTAAACAATAAAATCACAATGTTAGCTTTGCCTAACATAAAGTAGCTCCTTATGTCTCACTACTTTCAAACAATTTAAATTGCATGCGAGTTTGTGTCTGTCTTGTCCTTTATTCAAATGCTCGTGCATGTTTCCCAATGTCAAAAAAGTAGAATAAGTTAAGTGAGCAACTTGCTTGATGGTTGATAAATTACCAGCATGGCTTCACAGCACATTGAAGATGGGTCCTTCTGGCTTAAGCCTAGGAACAAATCCTGTGTTCCCACATTCTGCTTCCAGATAATTTCGTACCTGCAACAAGTCATAACAGAATCCACAAGACAGTTGCACGTTATCGTAGTATGCAGATAATAATAACTAGTAGTATACCAGTTGCCCTACCAGTCATCCCCTCAGACTGTAGGTGGAAGCTGGAGTACCTGGTGAGAACCCATGCATGCACAGGAAACTCTTGCAAATTCCAAGCAGAAACAACCCAGGCCAGGATTCAAAACCAAGACTTTCTTGCTGCAAGCCACCATGCAGCCTTTTTTTAAACTCTTATATTTTCATTGGAATGAAGGCACCACCACTATTAGTTTTTCTCCTCAGTCTTACTCTGGTTGCGGCCTCAGGTCAGCCAGATCATCAAACTGGGACCCCTCAGCCACCTCCTCCTCACTCCAGATATCTTTACTGGTTGTCTTTGTGTAGGCGGTAGACACTAAATCAACAGAAATACATTCATAAATCCAAAGTCAATTTGTGCTTTGAAGATGTTCTTGTTCAAAGTCAATTTAATGCAGACAAACAACTCCATATACCTTTTTTATTGTTTTTGGGTAAGGGGCCAATATGTCCAGGACCAAGCCGTGCACAGGCTGTTGCATTCTGCTGAATTAAACCCAAGTGATGAATTTATTTCCCCTACACCCAAACATTTACGTATCTCTAAGAAGTATCCTAATAACATATTTAAAAACAATTTATTTTAAATTAACATGTACTCTTTAATTTGTGTTTGGGAGTAAAAGCTTACTTTCCAGTCTTCCTCCTCCTCTTCATCCTGCTGAGTAGACAGCAGTGCAGACAGAGCCTGTAGGTTTTGGCCAGATGACGCTCCGAGACATTCCATTAACAATAAATAAAAGAAAAGCCTTAAAGATGCTCTGCTACATATAATGTGCTGCAATGGCTAAATACCGTTGCCTAAAACCTAACGACAAAATGACATCTAGCGTTACAAAGCGAAAAAACAGCTGGTTAGCATGCTAAATCGAGTTTGAACCTTTGGTGTTGACGTTTTCTGTCTCCATGGAAACTTTCTGGCTGCCATGGTAACCATAAACCTAGACCCAGACCCCAAAAGTGAAGAAGAAAAACCTAACTAAATAAAAATGGATGCCTGTATAAAACCGAACAAGCCAAGTAAACGTCCTACTTAAAAAAATCATTCATTTCTTATTACTAAAAAAGTTATTTACCTCAAATGTTTGTGCTTAATTTATTCACCTTTCTAAAAACCAAAAATAGTTTGCCTACATGATGTTTCAGTACCTTTTAGTTTTAGACTTTTTCCTGTAAAGGATGAGACAAAACGAAATTTCATAGGGTTTTATAGCCTACAGTATTTTATCAAATATTAAAATTAAGTTGGTCTATTGGCTAACACGTTACTGGCTTTAACATTTTTAAATTCAGAAACTTAACAGTTTTTATAAGAAACTGGTGCAATAGCTCTTCTGGAGAAATGCATATTCTTGAACTGGGAAAAACATAATTAAATACGAAAATGTTTGTCTTGAATGAGTGGTCTCATTTCTCCTATCAGTGGGATGTTAATGTAAATAACATTTTATCACAAAAGAATTGCCCTGAGCGGAAATATTAAATTAGGCTATTCCTCGAAGAAAGTTTGTTGACTCAATACACTGTGTAGAGTTAGCACAGGACTGGAACTCCACTCCAGTGGTGCAGTGGACTTTTATGATGTTTCTTTTTAAATCTCATTTTCTTTAAAAATGATATTTAATAGTGAAACAGCACTGATGACACATTTAGTATCGCAGGAAGTTTGTATTGTTTTTTTTCTGAGTTTGTTCAAAGTTATGATAATGCAGTTTTCTTAAGTGATATTTCGTTTATTAGTGTTTTCTTTTTTTTACACTCAACGAAATGTCATTCTATAGTTGGAATATTGTTTTGATGTTTTATATTTTTATCGTATATTGATAACAGATTTTATACGCGTTTATTAAAAACATTTCTGTCTTTCGTTATTTGGTCTCCAATATAGCTTTTTAAATGTTCGAAATTAAACCTTAACTTATAGCCTAGAAAAAACTACAAATATACACCCTATATCATTTCTGGTTCGTTTATTTTTTATAACTAATGGAAAAAAAAAACCAACTTGAGATTTTGGAAAAGATAATTTAAAAAAGCATCATTAATGTTCACACTTTAAGCAGGGTCCCTTTCAAAGTAATTACAATTAAACAATACACTTAGTCAAATTAACCTAATGTGTTTGAGGGGGAAAAGTCTGAGCATATATTATATATAGCTTACATATATTTGGCACTTTTTGCGGTTTTTGTTGTTCTTGGGCTTTTCTGTTAGAGGGAGGGGGAAAAAATCAAAGACGCGGCGCCAGTCAGTCTTGTCCCTCTGCGGATTCCGTAGCCGGTGCATATGGCCCTCGGGGATCATGTTGAAGGTGACAGGTAGAGTCATGCCGGTTTTCACCGTGTTTGCGGCTGAAGATGCCGGTACCGGAGAGAAAGAAGCTACATCCCCGGTAAGCCTGGAGGAGCTGTCCCTGTACACCGCTCCTCCTCCTCAAACTCTCCGGCATGCGGAGTCTGAAGCGGGTCAGCTGGAGGAGAAAGTCGCCACCGTCAGGAAGTTAGCTGAGCCGTACGCGACTTGGTGTCAGGGAGCTTACGGAAAAATTCAACCCAAAGTTCAGAAGGTCGTGCAGTTCGGAAGCGACACGTACGCGTATCTGCAGAACCCCCCTAAGGACTTCTACCCCCGGGCGGGAATCATCGGTTTTGCCGGAGTCGTTGGGCTTTTTCTGGCCAGAGGATCCAGGATTAAGAAAGTCATCTACCCTGCGGGCTTCGTGACCCTGGGCGCCGCGCTGTACTACCCGGAGCAGGCTGCAGCCATCGCCAAGTCCACCGGAGACTCCGTGTACGACACCGCGGTGCAGAGCTACGCTGCGATGGAGAAGATTTTAAAGTCTCAAAGCAATGATAAAAAAAAGTGACGAAAAGGAACGTAAAGACTGAGGATCAAAGAGCGGCTTAATTCCCTGATCTTCAGAGCTTCCCGGATGGAGCTTTGAAATGTGACTTTAATGCTCACTCTTTGCACTAAGTTTGACTTGTAACTCAGGATTCCCAGCTTTAAAAAATGTACCTGTGCTGCTGATGTAAATGTGTATTTATGTAGGAAATAATACCTGCTTCGCTTGGAATAAAAATCAGGGTTTGACACATCCTTTGTCTTTGTTGGCATATAGAATATTTGTACTATAAGCACAGATATAAACCATTTTAGATGTAATATTCATGGTTCCTGCAAGTTGGACACAATAAAATTTGATACTCAAATCTTCTTTAACCCATTTAAGCATAAATACAAAAACTCAATGAGAATATTCTTGCCATTGTTTCAGACTTCAGTCAAGTTAAAGAGTATGAAGTCAAAATGCACCGATAACTCTGATGGTAAACAGATTCTGGCAGATTTTTATTTTTTTTAATTTGACCAGAAGCTGGCTCCAGTTCTGAATGAATGAAACTGTAAGGGAGAATATGCACTAGTATACAGTTTTTAAGACTTAAGGTATAAACGTGTAAGGTGTTTCAACTTTAATTCTTTATACTCTATATAGCCTAATTCGATAAAAAAAATCCTAAAGGGAAATCAAATGTGTTAACACAAAGTATCTTCCAAGAGTCGAGTGTTGCTGTATGACGTCTCATGACATCCTAACAGTTCAATTTCTGAGCAGCAGACGACCTTCCACAGTAACTTTGGTTGTTAGGAAGCACTGCTAATCCACCTCATTTGCTTTTGCTGCTTCTTTTTAAAGCTGTCTGACCGTATGGTTAGAAAGCCAGGCGGACAGACATTTGAGTCACGTTTGGTCCTGTTTAGTATCTGTTAAACCTACACTTAAACTTGTCTGGGATTTGGGGTCGCAGTCCAGGTATTATTTGAGCTTTGGGGATGTCAATCAGCTGCTTGGGGTCGTTTAAAAAAAAATAAAAAGCACGTTGTTGCCACAGTTGCAGATCATAAATGTCCAAATATCATTCCAGCTGCACAGCATCCAAAAACAGAGGGAGTAATCATCAAAAAAGCAATGCATAAACAAAAATAATGAAAAGTCTAAAACATAACAGGGCGAGTTCAACATGCTGCAACTACTATTCTAGAAACCGCAATTAGAAAAGGCTGCAATTAATTAATTCAACTGCGCTTTCCAGACGTCAAAATTCTAGAGGCTACGTTTCAGTTCCCTGTCCTTTCCAGCCAATTTGACATAATACTAAAGTTCACATTGAGTATAATGTAGATGTAGCTAGTTCTCTGATTTGGAGCCTGAAAAAAAATGGACAAATGGATGGATGAATACACACACACACACACAGACTAATGGCTGGATGGATAAATGATGAACAAATGGATAAATAATAACTGGATCGATGGACAACAGAATATGGGGAGAGAAAAAACAAAACAATGGATAAATCTGGCAATAGAAATGTTACTCACATTTTTTTCTATACTTCTCTAAATCTGGAGTATAAATAAATTCAATAGTTTTCTAGACTCTTTAGGAATCCTGCAATGTCGCAATGGAAGAGAAAATGTAATTTTTTTAAATGAGAAAAATAAAATCGGATCATTTCTGAAGCTAAAAGTAGTCGCATCAAACCCAAAGTCGGACTAAACTTGAATCCATAAACAACTCTCGAGACCGTAAATAATAAAAAGCATGAATACATTAAGAATATGCAGGAATCCGGCATTACTTGAAGAAACATTGCTAAAGAAATCAAATCCGTTGTAGGACTGTTGAACGTTTTTATTCATCTTAGCCAAAATAAAAAAGAATCACAAAAATTAAATATGACTTCAAAGACATCTCCTTAGATCAGCACCAGCTTCTCATTCAGAGCGATCTGTGCTTGGGTCAGGTTGGACAGGTAGGTCACCATCAACAGATCCTGCAAACCAAAAATATTTACATGTTCATATAACAATCCTGAAGGATGTCAATGTGATGCAGTGAGAAAATCAGAGGCTACGGACGACTGACGAGTCTGGCGGCGAAAGATGAGCTCGTATGTCGAATGTACACAATCACTGAGGAGCACTTACGTTGATGTTGGAGTTGAGCATGTTCTCGAAGTCCTCGGCCGAGATGGTCGGCACTTTGTTGACCAGGTCCATGAGAAAACGGCCCACGCTGTTATCTGCCGTCACCTTTCCAGACTGGGACAGAGTTCCCAGATTATTGGTCAGGGTTAAATCCATCAAGTGTTCCTCATAGAGAGCGGACCAGAGCCCAGCTTTTAGCACTCACCAGCACATCCTCAATGTACGCCAGCACCGTGGTCAGCATGTCCTGTATCCTGGACGCAGCGCTCCCCACCTGGGACAGGTCAGAGGTCAGGCCCTTGGTGCGACTGGGAGTCACACGGGTTCTCTGTAGGAGATCCACTGCAACATGGAGATGGGAGTCGAGTCAATATGTTTGGCGTTTATTTGAGCTTGTTCATTTCTGGGCTTGGACCTGACTTTAAAAGACAACACGCACATTCTCAACAAGGTTCCGGTTCCCTCTTTGGGAATGCCATTCCAGAAGCGCATTGCTGACTTGTGTTAGGGATCACTGTCCTGTTGGAACAACTCATGTTTGAAGTTTCAAAACGCTCAGCTGTCGATTGGGGGTGAAATTTTGAGTATTTGACATTATTCCCCACAGCATGATGCTTCCACCACCATGCTCAAGGGCTGGCGCACAAATCTTAGGTTTTAAAGTCTTAGACTGACTCTTCCAAATGCTTGTTTTATGTTATTGAGTTAAAACTTCACCCCAGATACATTCTGGTCAAAACCTTAAATATCTATAATGATGTAAAATAGTGTTTAGTTCGCTTTCAGCTCATGATGAGCTTTAGCCTGGGAGGTTCTGAGTTTGTACCAGAACAAAGTCAATTAATCTTACAGTAACCATTTCGCTCAAATTCATCTTACACTAACCATTTCGCTCAAATTCATCTTACACCTTGGATACCGTTTGGTTGTTCAAACAGGACAATGATTCTAAAAACGCATCAAAACATTATTTTCCAAATAAATCAGGAAATATTAACTTTCTGCAGTGGCTTTACAAAACCCCTACATCAATAAACTTCTATTCAAATCCCAAAATACTTCATTTATCCCAAAGGGAAATTAAATGTCGTAACTCAAAGTATCTTCAAAGAGTCGTTGTGGATGGTGATGCTGTGCGCAGGAAGGATCTCCGGTAGCAGTCAATCTTACACCAAATCTGAAGAAGCCTCTGACTGAAGACCGTTGCTGTTTGACGCCAACAGCTCAGAATACAAGCAGCAGAGATGCTATTCTACAGTAACACATCCTGGATGGTACCATCAGTATTTAGGAAGCCCTGCTAATCCACCTCATTTGCTTTTGCCTCTCCTCTTTAAATCTCTTAAAGCCGGTCTGAGATGTTGGAGCAGGGGATATGATTTGAACTTCCTCCTTCTCCCTCTGCTCTTTGGATCTCCTCTGCCTCCATGAGGCCTCCTTTTCAACTCCTCTGGGATTTGAGGTCAGAGTTCAGGTATTATTTGAGATTTTAGGATGCTAATCAGCTGCTCCTAGCAGTAAAAACAGTACCTTTGAACAACTGAACATTCACGAAGTATCTGTCAAAGTCCACTTTGTTCCATTGAGACATCATTAAAAGCCTGAAACTAAAACAACAATCATACCCATGAGGAGGGGTTGGAAACGGCCTGGTCTGCACTCTTACCGCCTATCCTCTCGGTGTCATAGTAGATGTACTTGACAGTCAGCGGGGTGAACATAACACCAACCGTCTTTCCTGGCACACCCATCTGGGCACTGAAGGAGACACACAAACACATCCAGAAGGTCATCTTCAGCCTGAAGCTGCACACACACACACACTCACACGTCTTGCTATCCTTGTGTTGACATTGTATTGACTTCCATTGATTTTACTATGCCTAACACAGACACTTTCTCTAAACCTAACCATTACTGATACATGCCTAACCCTAACCTAAACCTAATTCACACCATACCTCTAAACCTAACTAGTAGAGTTTAATAGCTAGTTAAACATTGTGGGGACCAGGCAAAATGTCCTCGCAACTACAAATGTCTACACAATGCTGGTGGGCTGTCAAAGGTTGGTCCTCACAAGTATAGCTATACATGTACACACACACACACACAGTCCCTTACGAATAAAATTAGATCACCTGACGTAGGCGCGGATGTTCATTTTGCCGCTCTGCAGCGCCGAGTCCACGGTCAGGTGGATGGGGTTGGTGGCCTCGCGGCTGTAGTACTCGTGGATGAGCACCGAGTGTTCAGTGATATCAAAGCCCGTGGCATACCTGTGAGGAGAGAGGTCAACATGGTGGAACCTTTTCCACTAGACTTTACACCTTAAAGCAAACACTGACTCACCATCCGATGATGACCTCTGTGGGCGACACCCTCTTGTGAAGCTCGTACATGTTCTTGGCAAACTCCATGTCCACTGCAACCTGCAGACATCGACAGAAGTTTATAAAAGCACAACCATTACATTCTGGTTTGGGTCTGGTCTGTTTTTTGGGTCAGCCCTTTGGGAGTGATCTGAGCTCAGACTACACGTCTGGACCTTCTCACCACTCACCGCGGGCTACAGATCAAACAGCACAACAAGGTCCTGCTGTTTGATGTGAACATGAAAGTGTGCTGCAGCTCTGCTCGTTTCTGATCCAGAAAACATTTAGAGAAGGTTTCAGACTACACAAGAAGGAAAAGTTCATCTGCACACGCACAGAAAAGCAGAGCAGTTTTGTTTTTAACAGAGTCGTCTTGGAATTAAGGCTGCAAGATATTAGGAAACCTCGCGTTTCAGGTGTAAAAAAACTGAAACCATGATGCAGATTATTTTTCCAATCCTGGAGGCAATGATGGCAGTCGTTAGAGTAGCGTAAACCATGTTGTGACTTTTTCTCTGCGCATTTTCTTCAAATCTACATTTTATTTTGTAAATATATTGTTTTACAGTAAACGTACAGTTGGTTCTTGTATCATAATAAAAAGGGGATGAATACAAATGTTTTTTGTCAAGATAAAACAAAAAAAAAACTATTTCAATCTACTTTTGCATTGAGCTGTCACAAAAAACAATTTTTTTTTTATTTAGCTAATTCTATTTACATATTTTTGTTATATTGAAACATAGCTTTAATGTATTGACTTATTTGTTACATTAAAGCCTAAAAAAACACCAAATTTAAGTTACATTTCTAAAAAGTGGGAATAATTTTCAACAAAAGTAGATCGTTTTCACATTTTTTGTTTAAATACAAAAACATACCCATGTCTTAAAAAAAAAAAGCAACATAAAAATAGTGGAGTATTAATTCCTATAAACAGCAGATCACTGTAACTAGCTGTGTTATAGCCATTGACTGTGTATATATATATCTAGCAGGTTACCTCATCCTCAGACTCGTTGTGAGGGACGGAGAAGCAGTTGGTCACCTCTATAGAGTGTTTGTCAATGGTACCTGAAAGAGACACACGTCAAAAACAAGTCAAAACACCGTTTTTAAGCTGAATCTGAGTATACTGACGCTCCAGATGTGTTTGAATTAAGACTGAACCGAGCCAGCATGTGTTAGCAGCTGAGCTAACGCTACACACACTTTATCCATCCTCTTTTATCACGACGTCACCCCGCAAGAGAGAGGGCGTTTAGACCAGGTTTTAGCCTACCCAAAATGGTTCCGATGACCCGGCTTGCCCCCTCATTCCTACGCTCGTAAGAATCGCAGATTGAGGCGAGAACCACGGGATGGATTTTCACCACTGGCCCGTACACCGACATTTTGAAGGAAAAGGCTCTGGCTACGGCCGCAGTGAGTGCATATGCTGCCGCCTACAGGCTGGCGGCCAAACTGCTACTAATGTGCCGTTCGCGGCCGAGCCACGTCGACGTGTCGGTTCCTTTCACTGAACGATGGGAGCCAACTCTACGGTTCTCTGTCACTTGATGTTACAGATAATTGGAAAGTCTGCCTTCTACCAGCTGAAGGACATTTCGAAGATGAAAGAACTGATGTCCCAGCAAGATCTTGAAATCTTTATCTTTAGTTGAATTCTTTAACAGTATCTTCACAAATCTGCCTAAAAAGTCAACCAGACAGCTGCAGCTGATCCAGAATGCTGCTTCTCACTAAAACTAGGAAAATAGAGCACATCACCCCAGTTCTAACGTCCTTACAATGGCACCATGTGGATTAGAGAATAGATTTTAAATACTTTTATAAATCACTGAATGGCTTAGCACCAAAATACATTCCGTGTTGTCGTTGCATCAACCTCCTACCGCTCAGGTCTTCTGGTTCAAGTCTGCTCTGGATCCCCAGAAACAGAACGAAACATGGAGAAGCAGCATTCAGTTTTTAAGCCCTTCTAATTCTGAAACAAACTTTCAGAAAACTGCAGAATGGCTGAAACACTAAGTTCCTTTAAATCAAAGCTAAAAACCCATATGTTTAGATTTGCCTTTGATTAATAATAAATTGAATAGATTACATCTAGTATGTATTGCAACTTTTCAATAAGTCTCTATATTTTCATGTGTTTTGTTTGTTTCTTGTGATATGTTTTTATCATGTAGGCTAAAGCACTTTGAATTGCCTCATTTTTAAATGTGCTATTCAACTAAATCGACTTATTAACAGACCCTCTTGTTTGTGTCTACTGAAGCAGGTTATGAATAATATGTCAATCATATGTCAGTATCATATTGAGCCTAAAATAGTTTTTGTCAACCTCTTCAATGGAGAATTTGATCCCTAAATTGATCTTTGATCAAAAAAGACCGGTGTCATTTTTATTCATGTGCAACTAGAAAATACCTATTACAATGTGAAGTTCCTGTTAAATAATCAAATTTTTATTAACAGGTCCTACATTCATTCATTCATACTCTTAAATACATACAACTTTATTCCACAGAGATACTAGATAATGGAGAAACAGTGTATTACATCAGGACTTGTACAGGTCTAGGGTTAAGAAAAGGACAGCCAACATCTCTGCAGACCCAACACAACCTGGACACAAACTGTTTAGACTTTTACCTTCAAGTCGGTGCAACAGAACGCTGTTTGCAAAAATCAGCCGCTACAGAGATGGTTTCAACCCCCAGGCTGTCTCTCTGATGAACAAAATGAAGAGCTTACAGCCTGAGTAGTCATCTATACTAAGATAAGCATATTTTCACTATTTTTAGCACGCGCACACACACACACACACACACACACACACACACACACACACACACACACACACACACACACACACACACACAAACATATTAATAAATCAACTTATTGTTCTTTTAGTATTTTTTGATCTCCTCCAAAGCTAATATATTTCCATTTAATGCACAGAATGCAAGAATAGCCCTTGTTTTTCAGTATATTTCTGTACTATATATATATATATATATATATATATATATATATAGTTATCAGGCTCCTCTCCTGTGGAACCAGCTCCCAGCTTTAGTCCGTGAGGCAGACACTCTGTTTACTTTTAAGGCCAGGCTTAAAACTTTCCTTTTTGATAAAGCTTATAGTTAGAGTGGCTAAGGTCATCCTGAACTATCTCTGTAGTTATGCTGTTACAGGCTTAGACTGCTGGAGGACAGACTTACCAATTTTCTTCACTATGCTACTTCCTTTTCTCCTACGACTCTCCAGTTGTATTACAGTAGTTTCTGTTATTTCGACTGTTAACTTTGTTTTCTCTCAGTGTTTTTCTCCCCATAGAAGATATACCTGGTCTGGTATCCTGCTTGGCTGCAATGCCCTGTTGGACGGGGGTCATCGACTGGGATGATGCTCCCAGTAACTGAACATCCACTGTGTCCTGTTATCAACTTTTTACTTTATGTAACATAGAAAGTTCTCTTATATCAGATCTTCTGTTCCTTCTGTGTCTCTGCTCTGTCTTCTCAAACCCCCGGACGGTCGTGGCAGATGGCCGCTCCTACTGAGCCTGGTTCTGTTGGAGGTTTCTTCCTGTTAAAGGGGAGTTTTTCCTCTCCACCGTCGCTACATGCTTGCTCAGTATGAGGGATTGCTGAAGGATTGCTGTGGTTGGAAAGTCTGCATCAACGGGGCACAACCTCACGCCAATGACTGACGCAATCTGCTGGGATTCCTTAAATAGGAAACTTTTTAACTGATTGAAATGTTTGTATAAATGTATTGAAATGACTTCTTGTTAAGTGCCTTGAGATGACATCTGTTGTGAATTGGCGCTATATAAATAAACTGAATTGAATTGAATGTTATATATATATATATATATATATATATATATATATATATATATATATATATATATATATATATATATATATATATATATATATATATATATATATATATCCTTCTGTGTGAACTGCGCCAAATGATCCGGATCCCACAAATGAGACTAAATTCCCATCACTAACGCAAGTATCGGGTCATGCAACCTAATTTATTAACTCACCACTGATATCTCTGATGTTACATCAGGTAGGCGTGGCAGTTCTTCCTTAGTTTCTAAAACGTAATGCTGTTTTTATTTTTAAGATTGAAGCAAGAGTAAAAAAAAGAAAAATCTAAAACAGGTTCTAATAGATCTCCAACAATAAATCAGACCACAATATAAAATAAAAAAGGAAATACAGACTAAATGAAAGAATAATACGTCATGATGTAATTTTGTAAATGCATCATAAAGGCGGCCTGCATTTTCTCCTCCGTGAACGCTGCAGATGCTGAGAGTCTAGCAGCCAGCAGCAGGAGGAGGAGGAGGAGGAGGAGGACCGTCCCCCCTGTGTTGGGCGTCTGACTGAGGAAGGGTTGACAGGGGCTGGACTGATGACAGCATCCTCCTCCTCTCAGAGGCTCCACACCTGACCGCCTCCATCAGAGCCGCACAGCTCATGAAGATGCCGGGTGATCCCGACGCCACCATTTCACAACATGCTCTGCAGACGCATCCGCGTAGATATTCAACTTAAACTGCTTGATCTCTGCTTTTCCTCCCCCACCCCCTCCCCAACTTGATCGTTCAGTGGCCTAGTTTTGGGATTTTCATTTGGTGCGCGACCGAGTCGAGGTGCTTCGTGTTTTCCTGGAATAAAAAAAAAAACCCCGACCAGGAGCGGACTGATACTGCCTCCACTGTAATTATAACCATAGGACCAGACATGGGTGTTATCGAATCAGTGCCAATACCGGCTGGATCATGGAGCAGATTTCCCTTTTCCTCTTGATAAAACAATCAGCTCGATCCAGGTTGGAAGTTGCGACGCTGAGCAGGTAGGATGTTTTCTCACATTAATCCAAAAGCTTTTGCTTTTTCCAGGCTGAGTCAGGGGGACTCTGTAACACGGGCTATTTCTGATCCATCCATCAGCAGCATAGTGCGTCATCTTGATTGCCACTCTCTCTCTCTCGCTCTCTCCCTCTCTTTCTCCTGCGACCAGTTGACTAAATGGAGGCAAAACATCCAGGTCTGCTGGAAGCGACCTGGACTCCATTTTCCCGTGCAAATATTTCAGGGAACACCTTGCTTCAATCTGCATTTTTAACTCTTCTTCGGGACTTATGTAAGAAATCTCTGCGCACACATGGTAGAAATCCGCCACATTTAAAATAGCACCCTGAGTACACTTACACAACGTGCTCACACTGGCATGCAAGGACCACACACACACACACACACACACACACACACACACACACACACACACACACACACACACACACACACACACACACACACACACACACACACACACACACACACACACACACACACGTCTTGCTATCCTTGTGTTGACATTGCATTGACTTCCATTGATTTTACTATGCCTAACCCAGACACTTTCCCTAAACCTAACCATTACTGATACATGCCTAACCCTAATCTAAACCTAAACCTAATTCACACCACACCTCTAAACCTAACTAGTAGAGTTTAATAGCTAGTTAAACATTGTGGGGACCAGGCAAAATGTCCTCACAACTACAAATATCCACACAAGGGTGGTGGACTGTCAAAGGTTGGTCCTCACAAGTATAGCTACCTCACAAGTATAGCTATACATGTACACACACACACACACACACACACACACACACACACACACACACACACACACACACACACACACACACACACAACACACACACGAGTATGTATTTCTACCCATATTAGGATGTTATATTGACTTCCATTCATTTTAATAGCTGCATTTATGCCTAACTCAAACCCTAACCATTACCAGTGTATTCCTAACCCTAACCAAAACATAATTCACACCATACCTCTAAACCTGACCCCTAACCCTAAAAAGGGGGTCCACCATATTAGGACCAGGCTTTGGTCCCTATAAGGTCCATCGGTCTTCAGAAAGTTAGCGAATGTGCCAGAGAAGGTCCTAAATAGGACAGCTAAACAAGGACACACACACACAGCTCAAAGCGTTTTTTTCTGTGAGTGTGTGTGACTCTGGCTTAATTAAAGAGCCTCCAATGTGAATATGCACAGCTGCTCCTGGATCAGGTCATCTTTCAACACAGGAGTCAGATTTATCCTGAACATCTGTATAATATGACTCTAACTCCACTTGAGTTTCCATATATTTATTTTAAGATGTTGAACTATCAAAAAGATATTGTGTCTTGGAAAAAGTATTTACGCTTTGTACGTTTTCCACATTTCGTCTCATATTAGCCACAAGGGGGGGGTCGGACTTCTTTGTAAAATTTTTGAGAAACTTGATTTTAATCTCAGAATCTCATCAAAGGAATGACTTCAACCTTAGGATCTCTGACTTCGAAACTTTTAATCGGATAGAAATAATTAACTGAATTCAAGGCACTGTTTATTAAGTAGGATTAATTGGAATGTATGATTGAATTTAAATGACTTTTCTTGTAAAGTGCCTTGTTATGACGTGTTGTGAATTGGCAGTATATAAATAAACTGAATTGAATTGAATTAATATCAGAATTCTGACACTAATCTTCATATTCTGACTTTGATATCCAAATTTTGACTTTTTTCACAGCATTGTGTGAAATTAGATTTTTTAACCTCAGAATCTCTGATTTTAATCCCAGAATTCTGACCTTTTTTCTAAAAATTCTAAGAAATGTGACGTTATTCTCAGAATTTAAAGAAACTTGACTTTAGTCTCAAAATCTCTGATTTTAATATCCAAATTTTCACTTTTTTCACAGCATTCTGAGAAATTTGATTTTAGTCTCAGATTTCGGATATTTTTTTTCACAAAATTCTGACCTTTTCCTCAGCATCTTTAGAAATTTCGGTTTAATCTCAAAATCTCTGACTTTAACTGTTGAATTCTGACTTTTTTGTTAATCAGATTTTTCCTCTTCAGTCACCCTAATCCTTTTCCGCAGAAAACACACAAAGTAGGTTGTCATTGTGAAGTGGAAGGACAATTATTCATGGTTTTCAATTTTCTATCCAATACATGTCATACATTTGTATTCTGTCCCCTTTACTGTGATTCTCCTAAATTATATCCAGTTCAATCACCTGCTTTCTGAAGTCACCTAATAAGTAAATAGAGTTCTCATGTTCGTACTGTATGTACATTAATCTGAGTATAAATCCAGCCTCAGAGATTTGTTAGGGAACAATTAGTGAACAAAGAGCATCATGAAGGAACTAAGGCAGAAAGTTGTGGAGAAGTTTTAAGATATTTTTACTGCAATATTCCCAGTTTTGAACATATCACAGAGCACTGTTAAACCAACCATCTACTGGTGGAAAGAGGTTGACACAGCTGCAAACCTACCAAGACCTGGTCGTCCACCCAAACCGACAGGCCTGGCAAGGAGTAATCAGAGACAGCCAAGAGGCTCATGGTAACTCTGGGAAGATCTACAGAGATCCACAGCTCAGGTGGAGGAACCTGTTGAGAGGAAAACTTTTAAGAGTGACAAGAGAGATGAAAGTCTTTTTCCACAAGTCATGGAGGGAAAGACCAGACACCTGGAAGATTGTGCTCTTGGCAGGATACATCATCGTATATGAACATAGTAGTGACAGCATAATGTTGTGGAGGGGAAACAGGCAAGCTGACCAGAGTTAATGGGAAGATGACAAAAAATTAATGCAGGACAAGCCTGGTAGGAGAGCGGTTAGAGGCTGCAAAAGACTGCTTGAAATTGGGGTGAATGTTCACATTTCAGCAAGACAACAACCAAAGATGTACAGTACAGTCAGAGCAACAGTGGAGTGGTTAAGATCAAATCAAATCGTATTCATGCGTTAGACTGGCACAGTCAATGTCTAGAAGTAAATCCAATGATAATCTGTGGCAAGACATGAACACTGATGTCCACAGGCGATCTCCGTCCCATCTGACTGAGCTAGAGATGCTTTGTAGATGTGCAAAGCAGGGAGACATAACAAGAGTTTCATCTGTAACTGCAGCAAAAAGTGGTTCCAAAGAGTAATGACTCGGGTGGGGGGGCTGAATATAAATGCACACCAAACTTTAAAGATTTTTAAGTAAGTTTGATAAACCAAGCACCATTTCCCCTTCTACGTCACAATATTTCACATAAAACCGCAATAACATATGTTAAAGTTTGTAGTTGCAATGTGACAAAATGTGATTTAACTGTTCGCAAAACACCTTTAAGGCAGTACGTTGTGTTTATGGGAACTTGATAGATCTTGCTGACATTGAGGTTAACGGGAAAAAAAATAAAAATCCAAATGTTCTTTTTAGCATTTCACTTCTCAGCGAGAGCAGTGAATCAATCCTGATTTCATTTGATCACCACTTTCTCTTCCTTCATTTCAGGCTTCAGTCAAGCAAACAAATGGTCCAATCAATAGCAGCTGGACACAATCTGACATAAGGAGGATATCAACAACAGCCTATCACGCTACACACTCACACAACCACACTTACACGCGCACACGCATACATACAGACCATGGCGCTGGAGAACTCCGTCTTCCCGTCCCGTCCCGACTCCCTGGCGCTCCCCGTGGAGGAGAAGGGCGAAGGAGAGGAAGGGGAGGCGACTACGAAGTCCACCGCTTCCACCGGAGTCTTCAATGTATCCGAGGAGCTGGGCCATGTCGTCACCACGCAGACTACACCTTCCCCTCCACCCACGGCCAAGGTCAAAAGGTCGTTCCAGTCCAAGCTCGCAGAACGGGAGGCCACTGCCAATCAGCACAGGAAGAAGACCCAGGAGACCGAAAAACCAAGGGGAAGATTTGGATGGGGTGAGTGGGGTAGCATGACCTCTGTTGCCCTTCATGTTAAAATGTCAAAGCTGTTTCTCAAAAGAAATATTGTTTATTTTTATTATCCTCGGTCATCTATGGACTGCTAAACAGTTTGCTTGGTGCAAATACATCGTGACTGACTCTTCTTCTAGCTCTCTCTCTCTTTCCTACAATTTACTGCACCCCCTCCTCTCTTTGTCTCACTTGCAGTGATAGCAAATCTCTAATTTGGGCCATGTGTCTCTTCTTCACCCCTCAGTGATTTTGACTCTTCTGCACATTTTTTGCCCTCAGCATTTACTGTACGTCTTGGCTGAAGAAAGAAAAAGTCTAAACTTTAGAATGCTGTCAGCTAAAGAACTGGAACAAATATATTTTTTTAACCTTTGCTTTCAAGGAGACAGATTTTCTTTTAATATTTTGACCAATAGCTTTCCAGATGTTCCGATTTCCGTAACTGCATCTTGTGCAAAATGTGACTGTAAAATGAGGAAAATGGGAAAGTAGAGGATAAAATAAGAACTATCTTCAACAGATGAACAGTAAGAAATAATATTTAAAAAACTGAAAACACCTGACAGAGAATCCCACCATCTTCATTTGGTCATCTCTATGAGTTGTTCCCAACTTTTTTTTCCTTGAGGACCCACTTGCCTGTGTCCAACAATCTAATTGGCTAGTTGTCTGGATGTCTCCAACCCCCTTGCCAGGTCTCTGGTTTTGCTCTGCCTTCTTGGATTGTTCCTTTGTCTGGATCACTCCTGGACAGGTCTCAGATTGCTCTCTGAAATAGAAAACTTACCACTTCCCTCTGGACAACTGTCTGTATTATATTATTAAGCTGCACACACAATTTCACCTGTTGGAACAACTTATAATAGGTGATGCGTAAATCAATTGCTATGTATTTCAATTGCTAAATAAAATTTTGATCCAACAGGAGGAAGCCGGAGTACCCGGAGAGAACCTTGAAAAAATCTTGAGACAGGAACATGCGATCCTTGCTCAAGACTTGTTTGTGATTGCCCTTCTGAAAATGTTTCTTTCACTTCTCTGTACTCTCTATACTCTAGTTTGCACGTAAATGATTAATTTAAGACGCTGCATCCGCTCGTTGGTATCATCCACACCATCGCTCCTTTTTATTGTGTGTCCAGGGACTATTGTTTGAATCAAAAACGCATATTTTTGTTAGATGTAGATTTTTCCTCTACTAGCCTACCTGTAAGAGGCAGCGTTTTGTGTAACAGTAGTATTTGATTCAATAAAAGTCCTAGGCATTATATTATTGTTAAATGTGTTTTATCGTGTACTATCAGCTCTTTATTGTAGCTTTTCTTCTCATAGTGTTTGATGATGTTGTCCTGTCACACTTCATCGGCTCTCCACTCCTCACCTGTCTGTTTTCATCTGTTTTCCCTTCTTCTCTCTTTGAGCAGCATTGTCCCCTGCCACCTGTTTTCATTTATCTTCTTCATTCATCTGCCTCATCTTGAAGTCCTAGTTGTAGCTTCAAATTCATTCATAAACTTTAGACACAGAGCCTTTGCATCGTATTTGTGGAATGTTTTGAACGTTTTTGAAGATAATGGGATAAAAATTAGATTAGATTAAAATTTTAATACATTTTTAAAGAAAGTCACAAAACAAGGCACTTTTCCACCATTTGTTAACCCCAAATGTTGTGATTAATTCTGTCTGAATGAATGTTTGGGTTCTGTCTCTTCTGTCAGCCCGGGGTCGGCGTAAGAGGCAGCGCTACGTCGAGAAGAATGGCCGTTGCAACGTGCAACACGGCAACATGCGGGAGACGTACCGCTACCTGACCGACATCTTTACCACGCTAGTGGACCTCAACTGGCGGTGCTCGCTCTTCGTCTTTGTCATGGCCTATGCTGTCACGTGGCTCTTCTTTGGTGCCATCTGGTACCTCATAGCCTACTGTAGGTAAGGTATATTAGCAGATGTAAGTCTTCATTCTGGACCCCAGCTGTAAATTTAATGAAAGGCACTACTTTGCAAGATGATATAACCAAAATGTAACCTTCAATCCATTTAGCAGATGCGCAGAATATGCATTATTGGTTATCAGGTTAAATCTAAATAGTAGCATCTATTGACACTGCAGAATACAATGATATTTGCACACAAATACACAAAAACAGAAAGAGTTTTAAACAGTTAGAGCGGCTCTTACATTGGATGAAGGAAAAATACACAGAGCTTATTGTGTTTATTAATTGTTAACATTACATAAATATTATTCCTGATTAGCAGTCCTAAAATAAGACAGTCTCATCACTAAATCCTACACATTTTTTTTTACCATATTCTCATAAGGTTCTCAAAAAACGACTTCTTTTACTAATTGTTTCAGTAGGATGCGTCTCTAAAAGTCATCTACAGTGGAAAAAACTCCCTTTAGCATTGTGCTTCGTGTGGATTGAAATGTTGAAAAAGTTTTTTTATTTTTTACTTTTAATGTTCTAAAAAGCTAAATCAAAAAGAATGCGAGACTGCAGAGAAAATGGAGTTAGTTTTGTTCTGCCACATACAGTCACCTCTGAAACAAATGAAGCAGCAGATCCGGTTTGTGTGATTTGCTGCACACTGAAATCTGGGGTAGCCTGGTAGTTTATTTGCTACCTGTGACCCTCATACCTGTGTGGCGTGGTCATCAAAGAATTTAAAGCAGGGCTTCCTTATCCCACTCGTACCAAGGCGTAGCTCTCCAACTAAGTCGCAGTAAAGCAGCTGTAGGGGGGATTGCTCTTGTACGCCATTAGGATTTCAATCTAAAGGATCTTACCAAACCTCACCAAGCTTCTGCAACAAGCTTTTGAGGCTTACACTGCTATTTCTGGGATGCTTGAGCTCAATACTGGAACAGAGCTCATCACTAAGAAGCACACACACCTCCAAATTGCCCCATGCCTTAGCAAGATTTAACAGTCAAAGAAAAACTCTGACATTGGATTTACCAATGAGACGGGCAAATGCAAGGGAAAAGCACAAGCTGCTGCCTATAGGGTTTAGACAAGGATTTCAGAATTCGGTGCGACGAGGACATTCCTGCTGAATGTACACTTGCAATGATGTATATTCACCTGTGTTTCTTTGCAGAAAACTCCTTCACCTGCATCCTCTAAACCCACTAATAGGTCGATAAAAATGTTAATGCTATTTCCTCCTCCTCAACAATTGATGGTGGAGGTGCAGAAACCTCTCAAATATAGAAACATTTGGTAGATTTTGAGAACATCTTTGTGCAGTAAGGATATCTTTGGTAGTAGCATTGTGGTAGGATGACAGGGAAACCAGCAGGTACAACATTTTTTTGGCGAGTAATGAAACCAGCAGGATCAGGATTACTTTCTCACTGAAGTGAGGTTTTGCCAAATTTGCCTAGATCCAACCATGTTTGGATAAAGGACAGAGAAAGGTCTTAACTTGGTGTAAAAACAGAAACGTCAGATACAAGGAGTCCTAAATACATTCATGTTAAATAATATTTAATGTTTATTTGTAAATCCTTTGACATAAAAAACATTCCCGTTACCATTATAGGTCATTACCTTAATCTTTGAAGTTAGTACAAGTACACCTCACTATAGTTGATGTATTGACACTAACCCAGTCATTTCTTTATCCTGATGAGCTTCTGTGATGTTTTTGCAATAAGCTTTGGTTTGGTGCCAAAACCTACCAAAATGTCAAACCATTAATATGTTTCATATATGTTGGAATAAATGCTAGTGAAAATAATGGTCCAAAAACCAAAGCTTATTAAACAACCTCATTTACACACAGATTTGTGTGTGTAAAGTTTAGAGATGGATGGTGGAAGCTGTAATAAATACCAGTCCGGTGAGCTGTTTTCTTTACTCCGCTTATAAGATCATTTAACAGCCTTTTAGCCACAGCTTGATATTTTGCTGACTGGTAAGATAGTGGCATCAGTCTTGTCACAAAGCTTTTAGCAAGGTGGTTAGTGTTCATATATTCCAAAATGTCAAACTCATAATTTAATCATCAAAAGGTAGCATCTCATTTTAGACATCTCCGCTTTGAGTACTAAAAAGAAAGAAAAAGAAAAAAAGATGACCATGCGAATATATACTGTGTATTTCATCATGACAGCGATTCTCTTCCCCAGATGTGTCTGCATGAACTAATTAACTAACATGATGTACTAGAAAAAATGATGACCTTTTATATCTGCTCCAGACCACCTTTAAGTGTTGCCAGAGCACTTACTGTGATGCCTCAATTCTTTGGTCACCGGCACAGTTCAATAGAAGTCAAAGATTATATAAAGCGCTTCATACCACTTCCATTAATTGGCTCTGCTTCTCCTGCTGGAGCAGTGGTAATGAGCGACATTAACCTGTGTAGTGTGTGTTTGAAAGGAAGCTCTGGAGGCTCTTAGTGGGGGTGAATAATGTATATGATATACTAGGAAGATGTGATGTAAAAGGTATTAGATTTTTGCAGAGTGGGGAAAAAATGACAGCATACATGTCAGGTTAATGACCAAGCATAAATCTGTGTAGGATTTATTCTGTTGAGTAAAAAGGAGAGCTGAGTTGTCATGTTTATACTAATGCACATACGGTCTTTAAAAAAAAGAAAAAAACCCTCTTCTCACATTTTTTTTTTGACACCCACTTTGTCGTCTCCTCCCACCCTGCCGTCTCTCACACATTCTCCTCCTTTCCTTCCCAAAGGGGGGATCTGGACCATCTGGAGGATGAGGCGTGGACGCCGTGCGTGAACAATGTCAATGGTTTCATATCAGCTTTCCTCTTCTCCATCGAGACAGAGACGACGATTGGCTACGGATACCGTGTCATTACAGATCAGTGTCCAGTAGGCACCATGCTGCTGCTGCTGCAGGCCATACTGGGATCGATGGTCAATGCATTCATGGTGAGCAGGGAGGCTGGAGGAAAACTGTGAGATATGATTTATTTGGGTTTTACACATCAAAAAATTAAATATTACAGTAGTGGCAATAAAATGTTTATCAAGCAGCAACACTGGATAAACGTTTATCTAATGGCCTTAAAAATCTGCTTGAAATAACAAAGTGACAAAAATAATAAAACTGGGCAAGACACATAACCCCAAGTTGCCTACCGAGCTCTGTGTCGGTGAATATATGCACATTTGTGAGTGCGAATGAATGGGTGAATGTGGTTCAAGTGTAAAGTGCTTTGAGTGGTCAGTATGACTAGAAAGCGCTATATAAGTTCAGTCCATTAACAATTATTGAGAAATTCAGTTACTAACTTAGTCACTTTTTGTGACAAAACTAGTAAAACTGGAAATATTAATTTGGAGACACTCATTTGTGAATTACAGTTCCAAAGTGGAAATACTTAGCCATGGTCAATAAATGAGAAAAGTGTCATTGGTTGCTTAGTAACAGAGATAAGCATTGTTGCACCTATATCCAGATAATTTTTAATACCTATTGTATTATGAAGCAGAAGAGTCAACCGTATCACAACAAACTTTAAATGTAAGTAAAAACTGCAAGACAAAAAAGAAAATGTGAAAATGTGACTTGGAACATGGCATGGTTGGTGGTGCCATAATGGCTGGTCTGAGTATTATGGAAACTGCGGATCTATAGGAATTTTCATGCACAACTATCCCTTGGGTTTACAGAGACTGGTCCAGAAAGAGAAAACAGACATGGAGTAGCACTTGTGCGGATGAAAATGCATTGTTGATGTCAGAGGAGAATGCCCAGACTGGGTCAGGATGACTAGAAAAGCTCTATATAAGTTCAGTCCATTAATCATCATTGAAAAATTCAGTCCCTTTTTGGAACAAATAGTGAGTAGCTATAACTAATTTATTTTTATAAATAACATTCCTAACACTGAACTCAGTAAGCATTAATATGCAAAGTGGGAACTGTCTTAGCACTACTGCAGAAGCTAGCATCTTGGCCTTCCCCATCTCCGCTCCTGGAGATACACTCCTGATTGGCTGCTTTGCAAGTACCATCCAATTGCATGTCAAGTAGCGTTGCGAATACATCTTTCAGCATTCATTCTTTAGAATATTTTAGATATAACTCAACAAAAAAGTAAACGAATAGACAAATATTTCATGAATATTTCTGAGTCATGTTCCACAGAAAAATTCTGCATATACTGAACTGTGAATTGGTAGAGGTCCACTGTACTTCTGGTGTACTTTGGGGCACCAGCTAAGCATCGTTCAAACATTGCAGCCTACCTGACTATTGTTGCTGACCATGTCCATCCCTTCATGACCACAGCACACCAATCTTCTCGTGGGGCTTCCAGCAGGGTCGTGCACCATATTAAGATAATCTCAAACTGGTTTATTTAAGATGACAATGTGTCCGGTCTACTCCGATGGTCTACAGTAATCGGATCTCATTTTAACAGGCCAGCTAACTGTTGTGGGAAGCTTCTGGAAGGATACCCACAACATCTGACCCAAGTCAGTTATTTTAAGGCAATTCTACCAAATGCATGTAAAAAATATACATTGGTAAAAACATAGCCCACCTCATTATTCTGGCATTTAGCAAAAGTAAGTAATTTTGGTATTCCTAACTGACTGAAAAAAGGAAAGTTGGTATCGAATTTATATTCTTCCCAATTACACAGATTTGATGCTGATGGAAGACAAATTCCTCTAAAACTAGGAATGAAGCTCAGTATTTTACTGCTTGCGCTGATTTCATTTAAATGAGTTCACGCACCAGCATCAGGGCTCAATCATGTTTATGCATCTCTGCGGATTGGAAAAAAAGCCATATCCAGAGCTGATGGACACGTGGGATGTTTCACTGTGCATATTAAAAATGTTTCAGTGTGAGGTTAATTCAAGTGTCACTACTGCTTTAAACACTGAAAGCTGGAAATAGCTCTATTGAGAAGAGCTCGGCTCAGTCTTCATTCAGCAGCTACAATGAAAATGCTGCAGCTTCACAGCCAGCTTTAGCATCAATGGACTGCTTAGCTGATGAGTTAATTATAAATGCTGAATAACAAGGGCTGCTTTTAATTTTTCAACAGTCCTCTGCTTTTCCAGCTGATGCAAACATCCTCTGGATCCTTTTTCTCTGTCCAGGGTTCTGACCTCAGGCCGCGCTTGTTTCTTCCTCTCTCCTTTCTGCCTAGGTTGGGTGCATGTTCGTGAAGATCTCACAGCCTAACAAACGAGCTGAGACGCTGGTGTTCTCCAAGCATGCTGTCATCTCTCTGAGAGATGATAAGCTCTGCCTGATGTTCAGGGTGGGTGACCTTCGGAGTTCTCATATCGTGGGGGCCAACATGAGGGCCAAAGTAATCAAGTCCAAGCAGACTCAAGAGGGTGAGAGGACATGGAGTGGCGATTTTCTATTTAAACCAACACTAACTTCACTACAATAAACATAAACCACAAATTGAAAGTATATTTGCAATAAGTACATTTCTTTTGCATCTTGTTTAGATATTAGAAAGGGTTTTTCTTGTCTCTTCCAGGTGAGTTCATCCCTTTGGACCAAACTGACATAAGCGTGGGCTTTGAGACAGGAGATGACCGTCTCTTCCTTGTCTCTCCGCTGGTGATCTCTCATGAAATTGACACACGCTCGCCCTTCTGGGACATGTCGCAGTCCCAGCTGGAGAAGGAGGATTTCGAGATTGTGGTCATTCTGGAAGGAATGGTTGAGGCCACCGGTGAGAGATGTTGTTTAACTTACCTGTAATCTTGAATGTTAAGATTATTGAAATTATTCTTTTGTTTACATAATTTGTGTCTGCTTTGCAGTTCTATAGTGTACAAACATGCACAGCTTTAAGTAAATAACCCTCCAGCATCAGCTTCCTATGCATCTGACCCTGTGGCATACATATTGTGATCCCCAGCTAACTACACATTTATTTGGACTTGTCAAATCATGTGGATTTCAAATCAGCTACCCAATATATCACTGCACATATCACCAATGCTACATAAATTAATGAAATGCTTTGCAAATACCAGCAATGACCTAAAAAATATCATGCTATGTTATGAAGAAGCTATACCTACACTGATGGAAATTCACTCAAAATTCTGATAAATCAGAATGTTTTTTAATAATTTCAGCTGACCACTAGGGGGCCCTTGTATATTTTGCACAGAGCTTTTTTCATCCCAAGATGGTCAGGGGCAATACAGCAAAACAAGACAGTGACATTATTCTCAGTACACATGCAGTATGTACAATGGGCCCCATCATAAATGATACATGTGCTTTATTTATGTGACAGCACTTCGACAGAATGTGTTTTTGACCTCTGTAAAATTTGTTTTAAAATACGACAACATACATAGCAAGATAAGAAACGGTGTGGCAGCAGATTAATGAATAATTCAATTCAGTTTATTTATATAGCGCCAATTCCAAATACATGTCATCTAAAGGCACTTAACACAAAGAAAGTAATTTCACTTCAATCATACACATATATCAATTGATCGTAATGATCAAACAATGCAGTCAAGTTTAGTTTATTATCCAAATTTGTTAAAATGTTCTATTAAAGGAAACCCAGCAGATTGCATGAGTCAGTCAGTACGTCTACATGCACATCTAAATCGAGCTATGGCAATAATCGAGCTAATACCTTAACCAGAATGGGAGCCTTTATCCCAGTTTAAATGTCACTCAGAAAATCGAATTATTGAATGAAGTGCGTTTGACTCTACAACGGTAGGTGGCAACATGCGGCCTTTCGTGTTGGCATTCTTCCGGTTGGCGACAGAAAAGCAGGGAGTAAAAGTAGGATATGCATGATGAGCAAAGAAATGGATGACAAAACACTGCAGCACAGTACATGTTATAAGTACTGTAATGTTTGACTGTGTTACACTCATTGTTGCTTTTGTGTTGGTGCCGTACCAGCGTTGTTATTCCCGCAGTCTCGTGACCTCTGAAAAGGGTAGTGCCCAGGCTGGCAATAGCTCGACTAAGCTGAGATGCCGTTTACATTCAGAGAAATTCAGCTTTCTATCCACAATGCCTGAGTGTCTTAGCTCAAATAAGAGTAGGTCAGTTTGGTTCGACTTCACCAGACTAAGTTGTATACATGCATTTCAGGAGTCCAAATTCACTCGGACTGAGGCAATAATTAGGTTTTCTCTTATTGCATGTAAATGCATAGACTGACTTGCAGCGTTCACTCCTCCTGGATGAGCATGTAGTGACAGTGGACAATCTCTTGCATCGTCATTGACTTTGCAGTAATCCCATATACCAGGCATGCATGTAGTGACAGTGGAGAGGAAAAACTCCCCTTTCACAGGAAGAAAACTCCAACAGAACCAGAACCTGACGCAGTGTGAACAGCCATCTGCCATGACCGACTGGGGGTTTGAGAAGACAGAGCATACACACAAAAAAGAAACAGAAGCGCCGATACAAGAGTACTTTATGTTAGAGAAAAGTAAGAAGTTAAATGCAGTAGTAGCTCCTTTAGCAGCTTTGTCTAGAAGAGAAACATATCTTAACAGATGGGCTCTGAGACAGTTTTTAACCAATCTAGCGTTAGACATAGGACTTTAAAATAGAGAGTAAAGCATTAAATCCATCCAAATGCAACATTTATTTATTTGAAAAACTATTCTAAACAGTTAATTTACAGAGCTGTGAATTTATATTTTACCCCCTAACGGATTTGTTCTGTAAAAAAAAAAAAGGTTGCGCTTTTAGAGATATGCGGATGAAGTTTTACCCTTTTCCTAAAATATCTTTTATCTAGAATTCACAGGGATGATACAATCGGCACCTGTTTGGCAAGAGCTTGGTTTATGAGAGTTATTCAAGGTCTGTCTTTGTGAAGTAAATGTGGCCTCTCTCCATACTCCAGATATTGATTCCTTTGGTCATAAGGTAATGTTACAGAGATGTAGCTCACAGTTAAACCAACTCTAGAAAGACTTTTCTCACAGAGATTCTCCATTATCTATTTACATATCAGGACATGAAAAAGAAAAGAAAAATAATCAAGTCCAACCCTGAGTCTACAAAACAAACCCAATGCTTTTATTGATTATTTAACAAAAACAAAGCAAAAATGGAAAATCTGTGCCTGAAAAACTATGTACACCAATTTGGAGAATTTCAGAAGCAAACTAGCAGCCAGCTGCTTCAAATCAAATACACTTGGTCAACTGATGCTATTATATGTCACCACCTATAAAACAGCAAGGATTTGGGTTTGTTGATCTATAGGTGTGTTTAAACAATGCCAAGGTGGCAGCAAAGAGCTCAGAGAAGCAGCCAATGGTTCACATCAATCTGGGAAGGGTTATACAACCTTTTGTCAAACATAAATATATTAATGATAACGATTTGTCAAAAGTGGATAACATTTAGGACCACTGCCAATCTTCTCAGGAGTCGAGATTCCTGCAAATTCACCCTGTATTTAGACCATGCAATGCTCAGATAAACTACAAGAGTTCCATCATAGAGGCTAGAAGACTCAGTTATCATGTCAGACAGTGAAGTTTATAACACCACATCTAGAAAATGACTTAACAAATATGGTTTGCTTAGACGTTTTACCTGGGGGAAAAAAGCCTAATCTCTCTGAAAACAACATGGCAGCATAATTTAGGGTTTTAGAACTTTGGATTTTGGTCAGACCACAGTGGAGGTAGAAAACAAAAATACAGCATATCAGCACAAATACCTCAAACCAACTGTCAAACAGGCGAGCAAGTGGAAGGGTTAAAGGGGCTATATGCAACTTTTCCCCCAAAATAAACGTAACAATAGACTTTTTATTTGACCATTTATGACTCAAACATCTCCTGATGAGCATACTGACACCTTGTCAGCTCACAGTGGGTGCACCTATAAGCCTGTATCCATTTTTTTTCTATTTTCCCACGCTGTCTGCTGATGTGACGTCAAGCGCGTTCGTGTTAAATGTTTCAAATCACTCTGCCACCACCGCTAGTCAGCACTCGCAAGCAGTTCAATGGATTGGGCGAATACACAGAAGAGAACAAGGACAACTCTGACACCAACAGTAGCTCCACATAAGACTAAAAAAGTTAAACCCCTGACAAGTGCCCGAAAAAGATCGAAGATTGAGAGCGACCGCCGTAGGAGCCCGCGCTGCAAGCAGAAAGGAAGAGCAGTTCCATTTTTTGGCCACAGGTGTCAGTCGCGAGTTTAAATTTCAGAGAATTGCATATGGCCTCTTTAAGATTTGGGATTTTCTTTTTGCAGCCACAGTAATTTAGCCAACTATAAAATCCTCTGTATACCAAAGTATTATAGAGTCAAATGTGAGGTCATCTGTCTGAAAATAAAATGAGGAAACCTGTTTTTTTGAATGCCCCCCCTCATGAGTTTGTTTTGTGTGCAGGGATGACATGTCAGGCGCGGAGCTCCTACCTGGCAGAGGAGGTATTGTGGGGTCACAGGTTCAGCCCCATGATGTTGCTGGCAGACGGCTTCTTTGACATTGACTACGGAGCCTTTCATCACACGTTTGAGGTAATCTTTCTTGCAGCTACTTTCATAACTCAGACTTCTTTCCTGATTGGTTAAAACTTTATAATTATATTTGTTGGTACTTCACCCATAAGAGTCCTTTTTAGAATCAGTTACTTGTATTTTGACTTGTTTTATAAAAAGCAGCTTTCACTGCTGCAGATTTAGTCAAAATGTTAGCTTTTGTTGCCATTATTTTATGGGGAATAAAGGCCTTAACAATTCTTCCAAGCAGCTGAAAACCACAAATTCTGATAAATAAAACACTTCCTAGCTTCGTTTCTGTCCCCACCTACACAAAATGCTAAATTCTCACACTCTCATGGGGCTACTGAAAGCCATGCTGGGAAATGTAGGAGCTCAAACCATTTTTTACACCTCAAAGTCATTAAAAAAGAGGGAACTTTAAAAAAGTAAAAAAAGCGCCATGGTAGCACAAGAGCAGCATTAAATCTTCTTGGTATTGATTTTCCTCCTGTGTCTCATGGGTGGATTGGAGTATGGCACTCTCTCTCTCTTCCAAAACATTATTCCTAGATACCGAACAGTCACCTGTCAATCTAATTAGTGATGATGTTATAGTATAATCTAATTTAAGGAAATGCAAAGTGATTTTTATGACACTGTAGATTTTTATACTTTAATACACTATTCATTTATGATGAAATTCCTGCAGTGAGTGTGGAATGTGTTTTCATTTCTCTGGTAATATTATTTGTGCAATTTTAACTTACCAATAATTGTGTGAATGCTGTAGGCATTTACACTATTGAGATCCTGTTTCTCTATTCTTTATTCTTCTATCTTATTCTTCTGGTTGCTTCAGTACATTTTATGAACTTTAGATACTTCTGCATACTTTGTGCTATTTTAACCATTCAACTGTTCCACTATTCTGCTTATTCTGCTCTTTCCGGCTATATCCCATGGTATTCATCACTTTCATACTTTTTACAATATTCAACTTTTTATGCTTTTTTTGCTCCCATTAAAATGAAGAGAAAACCTCAAACATTCCGCTAAATTTCACCTGTTTTGCAAACGTAACTGCTTCCACATACTTCCACTTAGAAACCCCATTCAAATCTTAAAATGTAGTCATATCCTTTAGCTATTACTGTATGTCTCGGCTTCTTCATAACTTGAACCGTTTTCATACAATCCTTCCTCAAGTTTTTGGTCGTGTTATGATCATATTTCTGAAAATGTGAAAAGTGTCGCTATGGTCGCTAGGCAATAAAGCTAGACTGGCTCTTTTCAGTTTTTGCCAGATTCCCTAACCACTTCCGCTCACTCGCTCATATTTCCCTCTTTCTGCACATATTATATATCAAAACGTAGGTTTCTAAATTTGGATTCAGGAAATGTTACCATAATCGATATGACAGTTACAGATTTTTGGCCAATCGACTGAATAGGGGAATGCATTGGGTCTGAGCAAAAATCTCGAGCCGGAGAGCTGGATTCTGACCTATATTCGTAAAGTCATATCTCATAAGCCTTGTGCCAATAGAATGTCAGACCGTCCTGACATTCATTATTCAGTATCTTTTTTGATACCTGTTACCGTTTCTCCATTAGTTTTGTTTGTTTGAGTGTAGCAAATCTGCTCTTCGCTGAAATGGCTCAGATTCAAAAATGGCAAAACCATGCTCATTTTTTACAAAATCACTGCTCCTAGACAGATTGAGGTACACACACGAAACTACCCACGATTCTTCACCTAAGCCTCCCGATGCTTAAAGTGAAAGAATCATTTCGATAGCCTTTATGTTTTCCGAGTTAGAGGACGTAGTTCGGGACCATGTAAAGACAGATTTGTGTTTCCATCAATTTTATCAACATATTTGACATTATTTTAAGACTGTAATATTATATTTTCAACAAATTGAGTGGTTTAAGAAGGTTCCCCTATCCGTTCCGATAAAAACGGTACATGAATCACGTTGATGCGTCTTACGGTTCCTGAGTTATTAAGAGTAGTTCAGAGTGAGTTGCAGCAGTCTGCCTATCTCTGCATGTGCAAGCCTGTGTGTGATTGGCTAAAGGAATGCCTTTCAAGGGCTTTAGTTGGAGCTCCCTCTTGTGGTAGAAAAGAGAATTATTATACATAATGGCCTCTACTATAAAACTGACATCACCGTTAAGGACACTAACGTTACCAGGATTGCTTAGTGCTTAGAGCTTACATAACCTTGATAGCCTCGTTAGGCCTCATTAATAGTTAATAAGTTAATGAGGTTTAATGACGCTAACTTTAGACTTATAAATCTGATACTCCACATCCAGTTTTCAGAACTGAAGAAGCCTCTTGGACAAGAGTCGAAACATTTTCAAGATAACAAGAAATGCCCAGTTGCCTTCATTTTAACTCTTAAGATTATCATGTCCTGGATCAATGAGAATCTACACCAACGTACTAGCATTTAAGCTAATTTTAGCTAATATTTCAATTTTAGCTCATTTTTAACATACTGAATGGATTGACTTATTGTTAACCAACATTTTAGTGTTTGCCAACAGCTTTTAAGCTAACACTAGCGTTTTACCTAATTGTAGCTGATATTGGTGTTATAGCTCATTTTTAATTTACTGAATGGATGAAGTTATTTTTAACCAACATGTTAGCGTTTCCCACCATGCTACCACTAGGATGACCAGATCCCCACCCAGCAAATGTGGGGCAAAGACCACATGAATGTGGGTCAACAGTGAGCTTCTATGCATCAAGAGAAAAGTTTAAAATAAGTTTCAAAATGATTAAACCATTAGACTAGCAGTGTGCTGTAATTCCACCCACCTCACTTGTATAAGTCTTGCAACAACAGCGGGCTCAGGTAACAGCGTCTTAAACCCCAATCAACTTGTTACCTCTGTTATCACAGACACTAGGGCAGTCTAAAATATTTCTTTCATATCCAAATTGTCTAGTCTTTGACAGAAAGCCAAAGTATTGACGTTGCAGTTTCCTAAAAAGCAAATATTTAAACTGTTACATGTTATATTTATTTTATAATATAAATTTTTATGTTTTCTAAGAAGAATTTGTTTAAAACCCATTATTTCAAGTACAGTTTGATTTTAAATGTCATTACACAAAAACTTTTCTTTTTCACTTTGTTTCCTGACTGTACCAAAAATGAACTGAAATGTGAAATTGAAACCAAGGGACGTACAGAAGCGGGATTTTTGACGTACCGTTACTCCCCTACTTCCAATACTTCACTTTCTACTCATCGGATTCAACTGTTGTGCCTTGTAATGGTTCTGCGGTTTCCTATGCTTTTGGTTCTTAGCGTGTTCTTTTAGGACTTAAATAAACATCCACTCTACTGCCTGCTTTTGGGTCCTTTATCTTCGTAACATATGACAATTCCATATTTGAATGTTCTTTACTAGATGCCATTGTCTAGGTACAGATAAAAAAAAAACACAGATAAACCAGTCTGGTCGCAGCAGAAACAACTGTTGAATGTATATACAGTTTATTGAATATATTGGTAATAAAAGAAAAAAATCTGGCAAGAAACCTGGAAGTCTGAGTCTCATATTTGAATTTGCTCGCATCCATGGGTGGGTTTCCCTGGCAACTCTATTGCTAAAACTATGGCAAGCAGTTAAATTCAGATTATGGTATGATACACAAGCTTTCGATAGGGCTTAGTCCATATCTTCCACTCAGGGTCACCCTCTTTTTAAAGCAATTTATTGTTCTTCCTTCAGGAAGGAGATACGCTCTCTAGAACTGAAAGAAATGAATGATCGCTCAGGTTACAAATGAATTGTTGTAATCAATGTAAAGATTCTTTTTCGCACTTTGAGCTATTAACCCTTTTTTTATTGTTTTAATCCAAGTTTGGTTTCTGTGTTCGTTTTGTGTTTCTAATGTGCCTGCTTTTACTTGGTAATTTTTTTCAGTTGTGAACAGCTTCATCATTTAAAAAGCTATTTTCAGTAACTTGAAGAGAAACTCAGGAGGGGGGGTTCCAAAAATGGCCCTCGCAGGAACACTTACAGGAATCTTTTTACCAATTTTTTGTTACTAGAAAGACAGACTGAAAGAGGCAGAAGATAGCTAAAATCTGCGAATACTTGAGACCTTCTCTAAAATGCTTGTGACTGCCTATTTTGATCGTTCAAACACCAAATATACCTTAATGTGCTTTAATACGCAGAGTGGAAGCCGTCTTGACACTACCGTAAAAGCCAACTTCTACAGTCGGCCTTATTTTTGCTCTTAGGTGTACAGCCAATCAGCGACAACTAAAATGATTGTCCCTCCTGGATTGGTTGATTTGCAAACGGCAGCCAACTGCGTGTCAAGTTACATTGTGCATAAGTGTTCCAGCTTCACAAGATGCTTTTTTTAAAATGATTTCAATATGCTCTTCAAAATAATACGCAAATAGACAAATTGTCCGTAGATCATTTGGAGCGAATAGGCAGTGGACAACTGTAATTGCTTGCCCGATTGAAGACCCTAGAACTTAATGGAAAGACTATGTACCCATTCTAGCTTTCAAGAATGCCTTTCTGGGAGGATATACATCTGGGTCATGACCTAAATTTTGATAACTGGATGAAAATTATTTGATCAATTGTTTGTATTTAGTGATTCTACCACACATTCTGATTATTAATCCGGTGCTCAAAGGGAGGAATAAACTTACATCCATTTACAGTAAGTGTCAGATGTGTTGTCAGCTTACCCAAGACAAGTTAACGTCTTTGTGACATTTTCTCAAAGGTAATGTCTCACAATCAGATCGTTCTGTGTTCATTATTTGCTTTAACTAACTTACCTTCCTCTACACCCACCAAGGTGGGCACGCCCTCCTGCTCGGCTCGGGACCTCTCTTTGGCCGCGGCCAGACTCGACGCTCACCTCTACTGGTCCATCTCCAGCAGGCTGGATGAAGAGCCCACGCTTGTCGAGCAAGCTACCAAGCAGCAGGACGGCGGCTCAGCCAACAGCAAGGCAGGAGAGCCGATCTTCACCGTTGGGGAGATGACGGACATCCAGGAGCAATCCGCTTTGGGCGAGTTGAATGGCAGCATCACCACTGATCAATCTGAAACTGAGGCCTAGAACAGAGAATGTTTACAAAGAACCTTCAGTATATCACCACCACATCATAGCTGTGTGTTAAAGACTCTTTTAATTCAGATGAGTAGTTTCAAGAAACCCACAGGTCCCACAGTAAATGCCATAATCTTGTGTTACCTTATAAAAATGTTTATTTTTTTGTCTTTTATTTGTTATAAGCGTATTCAATGTGCATATCTGATTTTGTTGTATTTGCTCTGATCACCCTTGCCTATATCTACTTTAAACTGACAATACTATGCTTCAGGGGGGGTTTAACAGCGGTCCATCTTGTGGACCGAAAGAATGTTGCATAGACAATAATTTGTCCTTTTTTGGCTGACAGGTTTTACAAGAAAAGTCAAGTATTATTCACTGTTACCATTTAGAACAGGTACAGTGCATAGATGATTTACTCTCAACTGCACAGTTGTAGAAAATATAGAAATACCAACAAACTTTTTTAGATGCAAAGATTAAGATTTATTGTACACTAGTTAGGGTTGAATTCTTAAACAGTTAATTTCACATTTCTCTTTTTTTTACTTGGCTAGAAACTTTCATTTGGTGCTAGCAAGTTGTCTAGGAACACTTTTGTTGAACAAAAATATATAGGTGGACATTATTGGTATATTCTCTGCCCTGATATAAACATAAAAGGTGGCGTTATTTAACAACACTTGTATAAATTTATTAACATTAATATTTCTACTCTACATATTATTGTTAACAGAGTATCTGAAACCTTTTTAGAAAATGTCAACATGCGGCTGTTTCACAAAGTTATTGCTTTGGTAACAATACATCATACAGTCTATACTTTCCCAGAACGTACAGGTTACTTTCTGTAAATTCCAGGCCACTTTCCTAAAACTACAGGTCACTTTTACAGGATGTGCCATTCACTTACTGTAACTTATCAGTTTTAAATTAAAATTACCCTGTAGGGCTAAAAAAAAAAGTTTCAGGAGAGTAACCTTTACGTTATAGAAATGATCATGTTAGCTTCAAAAAGTAAATGCAACATTACTGAGAAAGTCATCTGTTTATTTTAGGAAATCAACCCTTAAATAGCTAAAACTAAGATCCAGGAAAGTAACTTTTACGCTACAGGAAAAGTAACCTGTAAGTTCGTTGAGGTAATCGTTGAGTTTCAGACAATAGCCTGTACATTTTAGTGAGGTAATACATCAGAACATAAAAGTAATCCGAAAAATCCAGACACTAATGTTTGATTAACAGGAAAGTGCTCAATACATTCCAGGATAAGTAACCTGTTCATTTCAGAAGTAATCTGTAACTTCTACAAAAGTAACCTGAATGTTCTAGAACAGTGTTTTTCAACCCTGCTCCTCAAGGCACACTGCCCTGCATGTTTTAGTTGCTTCCCTGCATCAGCACACCTGATTTCCTCTCATGGCTGATTAACAGGCTTTTGCTGAATTGCAATCATCTGAATCAGGTGTGTTAAAGCAGGGACACATCTAAAACATGCAGCACAGTGTGCCCTAAGGACCAGGGTTGAAAAACACTGTTTTAGAGAAACAAAAAAATAAATGAAAAAAAAGTAGTTCCTTTAAAGAAACCTATCAAATCTGGAAAAAGTAACTAGACATTCCAGAAAAGTAACCTGGATGTTACAGGAAAGTAACCAAGTTATTTCACAAAAGGCAACCTGTAAACTTCACAAAGTAATCTTGAAATTCCCCAAAAGTTAATCCGGACAGTACAGAAAAGTAACTTGTAAATTCCAGAAAGATAACCTGGATGTTCTAGAGAATTAACCTAGAAATCCCATGAAAGTAATTAATAAATTCAATTAATGAAACCTGTAAGCTCTAGAAAAGGTAACCTTAGTTCCAGAAGGTAACATTGTTCCAGTAAATTAATTTAAAAGCTAAGCTGTTTAAAGCACCCTTTAAATTATAGACATTTCTGGAAAGTATCTTGTAGGTTCCTGAAAACACCTCATGAGTTCCAGAAGGTGTGCTGCAAATGTTTGTAAAGCTCCACTTAGTGACCTTTAGGTTATGGAAAAGTATAGTGGACGCTGGAGAATAATGGGCTGTATTTTGTATTGCTGCCTTCTATATTTATTTGGTTTTGTTGATCTCAGCCATGTATTATCTAAAAGCACAACAATGCCCTGCTCAGTTCTGCCCAAAATGCTTCTGCTGCTGTGTATATATGTATGTGGCTGTTTTTACTTGATGTTTTTAATATTTAAAATAGCACATCAACTAGAATGAATAAACTACACTATATTCCAGAGAACATGTTGTAGATTTTATTTTATTTTTTGATACATTTGTTTCCATTTGTCATCTGCTTTTTTATGGAAAAAGTATGAAAATATCAGGAAGAAACATCCTTAAGAAAATGAAATAAATCTGTATAAAACCACCTTCTATAATTAACTTCACCTGCTGCTTGAGCAAAGCTGCTGCAATAAATTATTAATAATTAAATATGGTTCTTATAATTTCTCCACAAGCCTTTTGGGCATGTAAAATAATATTTTAACACGACAAAGAAAAAAAAAAGTAGGTTTGCAATTTGATTTTGTAAGGACAATATGAAAACAAATTCAAATCTTTCTGAACAATACTTTCCCTTGGTTCAATTTCTTTAATGATGATCCCTGAAAAACATGAACCCACAGCACACTTTGCATTTCTTTATTTATTGAGGCTATAAGTTAATGTAGAAAAACTTGGAACAGCACCAGAATAACTCAATGTGTATAAAGGATGAGCCACAAAACATATCCCATTAAGTCTATTGCTGTTGAAGCTGTGTCGACAATAGTCACTTTTTATGTTGTCAGGTGGATTAATATAAGCCATGCATTGGGGTACTGTTATAATATACAGTGCACATCACACTTAAAGGTTATAAGTAATAGAGAACACAGTAGATGGAATAGCATGAACAATTTTAAAATTAGAACTGGGATATTAACTTGCAGTGGCTGTGAAATAATTTACCCAAACATAAAACTTACTAATGGTGTCGTAAACTTCCGCTGTGATCTAGTAAGTGATTATTCATGTTGAACTTTTCATCTCTGTCTCCTGTGAAGCTTCACGGAGTGAGGTATCTCATTAGAAATTCATGACTGGCTGTCTGCATCCAGAAAAGTCAGCACATTGGGTTACCAGGCAGAAACATGGTTTAAAGAAAACACATCCTCTGTTGTGGCCACAAGGGGGCAGTAAAGATTCCCGCACGTTCTCCTGCAGCCACTGACACAGCCCCTTTGGCGTCTAATGGGATGGGGTCCCCATCACATCTGTGTCCTAGGCAACAGAGGCTGGGGACGGCGAGAGGGCAGATAGTGTGTGTGGGTGTGTTCTTAAACGTCTAAGTGTTAATATGTGATAGAGGAGCTTCAAAGATGTTTGTGTGTGTGTGAACAGATGATGATGAAGGTGATGAGGCTCAGAGGTGACCTTCATGAGGAGAAGAAAAATAAATGCCCTTGACACTAGGAATCAGGTCCCGAAGAAATTCTGATGTGTTTAATTTTTCTTCCGTCGGCAGCAAAAATGAGATGCCACAACGAGGACGGCATTTCCTTTAAGATTAAAAAAGTTGTTTTATTTTCCAGTTTTCAGCTAAACCAAGAACTGGACATTGTCTGCAATTCCCAAGTTGTAGTTATGGTTTTAATGGGAGGCAGCTTAGGATGGATGCTTGCTAAGCCTAAACATAAATTTCTCTTGATGGATGGACAGTCAGTTATGACAGTCAGGACAAAAAAACAGCAGTAGATGTCGAGCATTCAAACAGTTAAACTATGCCAAGTTTACGTATCCATCCATCTGTAATCAGCCAGCCAAAGTAGTAGTAAACTATAGCCTACAGAATTTATTAACAGGCTGGACTTTACTGCCCCCAACATTATATTTATCTTTGTGCCTTTAAATGTAGACACACACTACCAACTGTTCATGTTGATGCCATGCTGGTTCTCTCTTGCTGCAAAGCAACACATGCTTTTTTCCACAACGGTATAATAACATTAAACTTTCTGAGAATATATTTTTCCTGACAGAAAATGAGCAGGAAGTGATGTTTTCAGATTTTTTTGTGGAGCAAATTGGCAATTTCTAAAAAAAAAAAAAAAAAGGCAAAAAAGATTAAAAAATAAAAATAGAAATTAAAAAAAACAAGAAAAAGAAGAAAAGGGGATAAGGGTCTGATTATGGCTTGCTGAAAGTCCTGTGTCAAAATAAATCATATTTAAAAGGGCTGTATGGTGGTGCAGTTGGTAGCACTGCTGCCTTGCAAAAACAAGGTTCTGGGTTCGAATCTAGTTTCTCTGCATGGAATTTGCACGTTCTCTCTGAGCATGCGTGTGTCTCTGTGTTTCGCTGTAACAGACTGTCTTGTCCAGGGTTTACCCTGCCTCTCAGCCAACAACTGCTGGGAACCAGCAACTCTGCTAACACAAGCAGGTGTAGACTATCGATGGATGCATCTTTAAAAGGGATTCCAAATCAGTGGAAAGACCAACTACACAACCTTTGTTTGCACCGTGTGCCAGAAACATTTTTCCTTAGAATATAATTGTTATATTATCTGCTAGCTGCTTTCAAACAAACTATCATTCTGTATTTGATGGTGTGTTGCAAGTTGATGAGGCGGCACCACGTGGCTCAGCAAGGCTGATTTAAGCTCTGACCTAACTGAGACGTGTGAAAGAACTGAAAGGTGAGCACAGCCCATCACACAAAGCCAGTATTGTGAAAAATCTAAGCAAATATTGAAAGAAAAATCCGGTTTCCTGGGTGTAGTTTGTTTGGTCCATGGCACATGCATCAACATCACAAAAAATGTTATTTTGATTGTGATTGGTTTCAAATAGAAACCAGTTACTAACTGGAGGTCTCAAAGAATTATGTTATGTACTCCAAAAGTTAAACTTATAGTCATACCTCAGTTATAATAATGCAGCAATCAGACTCAAGAAGGGAAAATGTACTGTTTAAGATTAAGGAACATGGTACATATGCAATTTAAGAGCGTATGACAAAATGAAAACGTTGAGCAGAAAAATAAGGACCCCCAGGAGGCTGGTGATGGTTGGAATCCTGCAAGTAGAGATAAATGAAAACAACCCCAGCAGAACCCCATCCTGAAAGGAAACTGGTAGAAGTAGATGCCTCAGTATGGAGATCTGTGGTTGATGTGCCTCTTCAAGTGAACGCTTTAGATAATTCTAATGTTGGAGTTGCAAAGTAAAGAATGCTGATTATCTCAAAAGCAAAAACTGTACAAATCCAGGATTTGAGTCAACTGGCCAGCAAAGAGCACAGACCAACTAAGATAACCCCTTCAACCTTTGAAAAAGGTGAAAAACTACAGGCAGTCAAAATAGCTGATTCATTTAAAAAATATGTGGTTGTCAAAGTTTGCAAACAATAACAATCCAAAAAACAGCTGGAAAAACGACCAAAAAACCTGTCTGCTGACAGGGCCTAAAACTGGCCATGGAGACAAAGTTTATTACCGTATCACAGGAAAAAATTATCATGAAAAATGAAAAAAGGTGATGGGTAATATTTTGGTCATTTAACCTCCTGAGACCCTATACTCATATGAGGATATTACATTTTTGCCTTTCTGCACCATGATAATTTATTTTTTACAACTTTGACCTATTGGCCTCATTCAGGGGCACTGGCAGCACCTTCTAGTGGTTACAGTACATCACTGCCCTCATTTAACTGAAAATAAAATGGAGGGAATGTCAGCAAAAACTTCTATGGCCACTCCCGACAGAAAAAAGACCCAGGTAAGAAGTAAATAAAAGTGTAATAAATGAATCTAGAGTATTTATGCAAAATAAGGTCTGTAGCTTCATATTGCTTGTAAATTTGCCATATTCTGAAAATATTAGCAAACTAAAATGTAACTAAATGTGAAGTACTTGTTTGAGGACATTGGGACTATGTTAGGTTCTTGATTGTGCCATGTGGTTAGATAAACTTAAAAACTTTTTGAAGAAATTACAAGTGTAAATAAATATTGCAACTCAGACATTTTTACAACTATGTGTTCAGATAAGCTTGGCAATATTTTGAGCTTACAAGAGTAATCATTTCTTGCTATTGATACTTTTATTCAGCTGTAGAAATAATTAGCTAGCTAGCTAGCAAAAAAACATTTATATGCAGTCATTTCTACGCAATCTACGTCTTTTATAGATTTTGATTTAAATTTGGAGTTGATTTGATTATTTTATCATTACAGTGAAACATTCGTTGTCAAAAGCAGAACAATTGCTCAAGGCAATTGCAGAAAACTCTGATGTTGAAGATTTCTTAGACTGTGAGGACAATGATTCTGCTGTGGATGGAAATATTCCAATTTATTTTGACACTATGACTGTGGAGCATCAACCAGATGATTCAGAAGACTTCACCGGATTCACCAGAGGATGATTCAGATGAGGATTATAGACCACCTGATGAAGATTCTGAGAGCAGTAATGAAAATGAGCCACAACATCCACATGTGCACAAACATGGGTGTAAAAGACAACGTGTTGAGAATGATGGTGAGCCAGAACACAATTCTCATATTTTTACTCAGTAGCTCTTCAGTGGAGTTTAAAATTACAAGTGCATTACGGAGGTGGCTCGGGCATCTGGTCAGGATGCCTCCTGGACGCCTCCCTGGTGAGGTGTTTCAGGCACGTCTCACCGGGAGGAGGCCCAGGGGAAGGCCCAGGACACGCTGGAGGGACTATGTTTCTCGGCTGGCCTGGGAGCGCCTTGGGGTTCCTCCCGAGGAGCTGGAACAAGTGGCTGGGGAGAGGGAAGTCTGGGTCTCTTTGCTTAGGCTGCTGCCCCCGCGACCCGACCCCGGATAAGCGGAAGAAAATGGATGGATGGATGGATGGATGGATGGATGGATGGAAGTGCATTACTAATCAAATGTAATATATTTTTTGCATCAGAACGGGACAAGGACATAGAGATCCCAGAGCTGGACCTAGCAATGATGGACGTGGAGAACGCTGGAAATCTGCTCCATTTACTCCAAACGTTGTCCAGTTTCAGGGTGAAGAGGATGATCTGAAAGATGAGCGAGCAAATTGGCAGGCAATAGATTATGCGGAGCAATATATTGACTCACAGCTGATGAAACTCATTGCTGACTGCACAAATACTATGTCACTAGTTAACAATGGGAAGTTGCTCAATACTACAGTGGAAGAAATGTACCACTTTTTCGGGGCAGCAATCTTGATGTCCTGTGTGCATTACCCACATACAAGAATGTTCTGGTCCAATGCCCTTCAGATCCCTGCCATTACTGACAGAATGTCACGTGATCGGTTTTTCAAACTGAGGAGCAATCTGAAAGTAGTAATTGATAATGACATCCCAGAAGACAATAAAGCGGACAAATTCTGGAAGGTGAGGCCTTTTATGGATCGCATACTCAAAGGATGTCTTCTTCAGGCTCAACCAGAATCCGTCTCAGTAGATGACTAGATGATCCCATTTACTGGAGGATGTCCATTCCGACATTATGTACCACTAAAGCCCAATCCAGTGGAGATGAAGTACTTTGTTCTGGCATCACCAGATGGAATTGTGCTGGAATTTGAAGTTTACCAAGGTGCTAAAACATTGAGTTTGCAGGTTCAGGACTCAGAAGGACTGGGTTTAGGTGCACTGGTAATCAAACGTCTGTGTGGAACACTACATTCTGGAACAAAGGTGAACTGTGATCGATTCTTCACCACCATACCAGCTGTGGATCTCATACTGAAGAAGCAGGTGTACCCTACTGGTACAGTGATGAAGAACCGGGTCTCTAAAGCAATGGAGAAGCTACCGAGTGACAAAACCCTGAAACAGCAAAGAAGAGGGGTCTCAGCGACCGTCACCCGGGCAGATAGGAAACTGTGTATAGTCAAGTGGTATGACAACAAGCCGGTTGTGATGCTTTCTGCCATTCATGCTGAACAACCCAAAGACACCTGCCAGCGATGGTCCAAGAAAGACAAAAAAATATGTAACCATAACTCGTCCAAGCATTGAGCAAGAGTACAACTCCAAAATGGGTGGGGTAGACTTGTCAGACAGGATGATAAGCTACTATCGAATGAGTGTCCGACCAAAAAATGGACTATTCGCATGTTGATGCACTTCACTGATCTTGCCCTAGTGAACAGCTGGCGGTTGTATCGCCAAGATAACCAAGAAAGTGGCACCCCAAGAAAGACTATCATGAAGTTTCTTGAGTTGTGTATGGTAGTAGCTCAGGTATTCCTCAACAAGAATGGTATTCTTCACGAGGATTCTAGTGTTGTAGATGCAGAGGAAGAGAATGTACACCCCCCACAACCAGGCAAAAGATTCCGGGTCACTCCAGTCCCACATGTCTCAGTCCGTACATGTTCTGCTGTTCATCTCCCGGACATGGCTGTCTTGAAAAACCCTATGCGTTGCAGAGCACAAGGCTGTTCTGGGAAATCTCGCGTGCGGTGCATGACATGCAATGTGTTCCTGTGCTTAAAGAGTGAACAGAACTGCTTTGCGGCATTTCACAAAGGTTTGTATGGCTTTTCCATGCAGGTTGGAAAACTGCTTTGTGGAAAAGAGCTTGTTAGAGGAAGCTAGTTAGAGAAGGCTAAACTCAAAAGGCTGTTCAATAACATTGTTGACTTTTCTTTTTTTTATTTTGATCTATATGGATTTGTTCAGGTATTACGATGAATTATTAAGAGTTTGCATGGTTACAACCAATGGCAATAGGGCTGTGTAAACAGATTTACACATATTTTGCACTTTTGTTTTTGAACAGCAAAGTTCATGGCTTGAAATAAGGGTCTGTGTATGTTTTGTACTTTTTTTGTATAGCCATGTCATGTTAGGGGCATGAAACAAACAGCTTGATTTACTAATGTTCTAAGGTCAAAATAAACTAGTTTATAAATGTTTTAACCAATGGTGTCTTGTGTGTCATAACATTAGGATAGACCCATTGTACTCATATGTGGACACTGATTTTTGAGAGAACTACTTATCACGAAATGATGAAATTTGGATTTTAGACTAATTGATACCTTCTGATTTCAAATAACTAAGAACATTTTAAAATGTAAAGATAAAACGACTGTCCCCATATGGGGACATAATTTTTTCCAAAAACTACTTTCTGTACAAAGACAAAGTTTTGTTATTATACTTATGATGTCCTGCTAAACACAAACAGGTAAGACAAATTAAAAATGCACAACAAAACAATGCCCGGGTCTCAGGAGGTTAAGGCAAACAAAGAGTGGGTGGAAATTCAGGAAAGAAAAGGAGTGTCATCTATTAAACTAAACAAAATGCAAAGTACCAATATAATTACTGTACTTTCTCCTACCTCTTTCAGAGATACATTTGCAATTATTTCTTTAATAAATAAACCTCAAGATTTTAAGCAAGCTGTTTTTAAGACTGTTTGCCACTATTTAAATGATTTAAAATATTGTGTGTCTCAAAATGAGATGTTCACATTCTGCTCTCAAAACAAGAGAAGTTTGGAGTCAACAGTCATAATCAGTGCATGCATTTAACTGAGACAAAATCACACAACTTTAACATCAGTCTGCTGAGAAAACCCTTTTCCTTATGCATTATTTCCCAGACCTCCTGATATCAAAGAGTTGTATTGTAGCTCCATTTGTAAGCCATCTGATGATTTTTTTTTTTTTTTTTACTTTAAAAGCAGCGAAGAGTTAAAGGACAAAGCACCCAGTTTCCTGGTGAAGTGGAGCAGAGCTGATAAAGGAATGAGACCACCAAGTGCAGCACACAGCGGCCTCTGAAACAGGCTATTTAAATAACAGTCATTTTGCATCAGTTCATCGGTACAATTTTATACCCGTAGCTGCAGAGCTTTTCTTAGCAGGCACCAAGAACATATATCATATTTTAAAACTGCAGTAATGAGTGTCCACATTGCGACAGATACAAAAAGAGTATTTATTTATTTTATATTTTTTAGCTGAGATATCAGTGCAAATATGGGGTTTAACTGGGGGGGTCACTTTAGAAGGTTTTAGTAAGATCTGAAGGTTTTAGTAATATTTGTCTGCAACCTTCACAGAGGAAAAAGTCGGGAATAAGAAAAGAAAATGAACCTCCCACATGCAGGAACCTTACAATCTATCATCTTCAGGAAAATAGTGCGAAAGTTATTTTTACAGAGCCTTGCAAGAGTATTCATGATCCTTCAACTTTTTCACATTTTATCGTGTTAAAACTAGAAAACTTCTATGTAGCCTGTTATAATGGAATTTCATAATAAAATGTGGTGCAGAATTGTAAAGTGGCAAATTATGCTGTACAAGGTTTTTCAAATTTACAAAAGTAAAATAAATAAATAAAAATGCGGTGTGCATTAGTATTAAGACGCACTGAGACGTTTGTTTGTAGGAGCATTTTTCACTCCAGCTCCAAGCCTTCTAGGGTATGCCTGTACCTGCGTTGCATATCTAGAAACAGAAAATGTTCCCCATTTTACTTTACAAAATAGCTCAAACTCAATCAGTTTGGATAGAGAGCATCAAAGAAAGTCAATTTTCTCATTTTACTACAGATTCTGAATAACCTGTATTTCTGGAATTTTTCTAGGCTATTGTATGATATGCTTAGATCTAAAGCTTTCTGTTGTAGCTCTGGCTTTATGGTTGAGGCAAGGCAAGGCAATTTTATTTGTATAGCACACTTTCAATAGCAGGGTCATTCAAGGTGCTTTACATGATTTGGTGATTTAAAAAAACAAAAAAACAATGGAAATTAAAAGTAAAAGATACACACATTACACATGATACACAATAAAGTAAGAGAAAGATCAATAAGGCAAGAGAGCATGAACACATTTCATACATATGACATCAAGCATTTAATCGAAGGCAAATCTAAACAGATGGGTTTTTAGTCTCGATTTAAAGCAGTTCAGAGTTTCAGCTGCTCTACACTCGTCAGGAAGTCTGTTCCAGATAAGGGGAGCATAGAAACTGAAAGCTGCTTCTCCATGTTTAGTTCTGAGTCTAGGGATGTTTAGTAGGCTAGAGTTGGAGGACCTGAGTGGTCTTGGGGGTTGGTACCGTGACAACAGGTCTTCAACATATTTTGGTGCTAAGCCATGTAATGATTTATAAACCAGTAGGAGTATTTAGAAGTCTATTCTCTGAGCTACAGGGAGCCAGTGTAAGGACTTTAGAACTGGGGTGATGTGCTCTACTTTCCTGGTTCTAGTGAGAAACACGAGCAGCAGGGTTCTGGATCAGCTGCAGCTGTCTGATTGACTTTTTAGGCAGACCTATGAAGATGCTGTTGTAGTAATCAATCAGACTAAAGATAAACACATGGATGAGTTTTTCTAGGTCCTGTTGCGACATCGTCCTTTAATTCTAGAAATGTTCTTCAGGTGAAGAGGTCATCTTGGTGGAAGGTCTTTCTTTTCTAGTATTTTCAGCCTCGAACAGGTTTTCTGCCTACAGTAGATTGTCCTGTGTTAAGCCCCATCAAGCTCACCATTAACTCTAACCAGCTTATCTGTACCTGATAAAGAAAAGCATCGTCTCAGCATAATGCTGCTACCGCCATATTTTACCGACTGTTGTGTTCAGTGTGATTTTTCAAATACAATGTTTTGCATTGAGACCAAACATTCTTCAGATCAGAGTCTGCTACATGCCTTATGGTAAATAAGAAAAATCACTTCCTATGGCTGTCTTAAAGGTGACTAAACATGAACACATGTGACATTTGTATCTCGAAAAATCTTAAACACAATGCATCTGACTAAAATCTGACTAAGAAAACATCAGAGTTAGTGGTTGTAATGTGACAAAATGTAATAAAGTTAAAGGGTTGTGAGCAAAAGCAATAAATAAATGAATAAAATACCTCCAACAGTACTGTTCAAGTTTTAAAATCTTAAAACATATACTTTTCCAAAGTTACAAATACATTTTGATTCTTCAGTTACTGGTTATACAGAAGAGAAAAGAAACATAATTGTCACACAGACTGATGTTTTAAAGCCTTTATTTCTGTCAATTATGATGATTTTCTGCTTAAAAACAATGAAAACACACCAGTTAAGATTAGATTACATCAGACCAATAATGAAAAAACATTAACTCAGAAATATGGGTTTAATGAAAAGTATTTTCAATATCTTGTTAAAGGTTGTTATTTTCAAAAGGCACTTTTAATCTGAGAAAGGAGCCTCATGGTAACACACATTTTAATTTACTGAAAATGTACATCCTCCACTAGTCCACTTTTACTGCTAACTGTGGAAGTGTACCAATGGAGGATTTGCAGATGTTGCAAAAACAGAAATCGAACTGATCATAAGGAGAAAAAAACATTTGATTTCACATTTGAAGCTACTGAAAGCAAATGTACCTTGATTGTGTTGTTCATGAACTTACTCTGAACTGCCTGCTTTTTAAAATAATTTTTATAAATATCTACATTCCTCTGACATTGACAACAAATAGTTGAATCTGAATATGTATGTGTACCGACTTGCAGTCTGTTTAGATGAGCTATACCAACACTTAATTTCTGGGATCAATAAAGTATTTTTGAATTTGAATTTGAACCAGGTTATCCACATCATGTCACTTTTATCCCCCGTCAATGAAGTGAATTTCATTTGAAGCATTAATGACACCTTCCCATTGAGTTTTAAACAACTGCGCTTAAAAGACGAAGAAGAGTACTTCTAATTTTACTTATTTAAAGAATCATCATAGCAAAACAGTTTACTACACATTATAAAGAAAAATATCTAAACATCTAATACAAATTTGTGTCAGCTTATTAAAAAAACTAAAATAAAGAAACCCTTAAGTGATAAGCAGAAGTAAAGGAGTCAAAATGGAGCTGGGGCTCTGTTAGAACTGAGTTGACTAAAGCGTTGACTAAGTGTTGTATTCTTTGTGTGGTGAGGAACCATATGCGGAAAAAAGTAACAGTTCTGTAAAGTGTTGAAATGAAAAATGAAGGACAAACCAACACGAAACAAATTGGTGAGAAGTATGAAGGGCAATAAGAAAACATGCAAGGAAACAAGAACTGGAACAGTAGGACAACAGGAGGATCTGACAAGGGAGTGACTGAAACAAAGAGGGTTAAAAGCTGTGGAAGCTGATTACTGGAACCTGGGACAGGTGAGTCTAATCAACATTATGCACTGCATCTGAAGTAGCTGAGGGAAAATTAGGCAACATAAATATGGAATTATCTGTAAGTAAGTAAATACATTTAATTCATGTACAGGGGACCCCCTGTATTGGCGGGCGTTGGGTACCAGAGCTGTAGTTCGGCATTCACAGATTCACATATACTGCTCATTAGTTACGGATTTTTCTGTGGAACTTCCAGATTATTATTACAAATTATAAAATGACACAAACTACAAAGTGGATATGATGTCAGAAAAACAAAGCTAAACAAGCATGGCTGACCTACCAGGGACCCTGGTAGGACAGCCATGCTTGACCTACCATAGCACACCACCCTGGTCCAGGGTGGTGTGCTATCTGGGGGTGACAATAATAATCATAATAAAAAGGAAACACTTATAACATTTGCACTGGAAACTGAGTTTTTTCACACGTCCAGTCTATTGGGATCAAGTGTTCCCTATCTTTGTTACAGACACTAAAATGTCCTTACACACTGAAGGCGAAGGATACAGAAGTTGGTATATAGTTGTTAGATTCCTATTTGGGACTAAATTAAATGGCAATTTTCTAATTTTTTCTGAGATCTGGAGTTTTTTGCATCACCTCTGGTTCAAAATATAAAATACATTATTTTCTATTCATGGTTCATTATTCATTCATTTTTCAATGAAACGTAATTCTCCTTTTTTTCTTATAGAGCACATTTAAAATATTTTAAAGAAAATGCAGCTTGGAAAGTTGAGATAAGGAAGACTGTAGTTGTTTGCTTCTGCAGAAGTGCTAAGACGGTTTCCATTGTGCATATTAATGCATATTATGGTATTTTTGGTGTTTGAACTTTTAAGCAGCTATAAGCATTTTTATAACATATATAAAGAATTTTAGCTATTCACAGACAGTTGTGGTCCATAACCTCAGCAAACATCGATGGTCCACTGTACATTAATTAGTGATATACATTATATACTGTAGTTATGAGAGAATACCCAGTGAAGACTTAAACAATGTCTAAATGGTTCATAAGAACACCTAGGCTAAATTTGGTATGTACTGTATTTGGATTATAAGTTTGTTATTTCGACATCTTGAATGGGTTTTAGATATCAGAAGTCCCATGATAGACCTTTCTTAGCCGAGACTGACTAATGTGCAAAAAAAAAAAAAAAAAAACCAAAGAAAGAAAGAAAGAAAAATAAAATAAATAAAAAACATTCCATCAGCTACAGACTCAGTGGCAGGCTATTTCAGGATACCTCTCAATGCACAAATAATATATAAAAAGAGAACTTTTTACATGTATAAATTATGTTTTTTATCAATTTTGCAAAACCTGTAAAAACAACAACAAATAAACTGAACTGCATTCTCTCTATGTTTCAAACTGAACTTCGTCTCTGATTATGTCGAGGAAGCGTCTTGCTTTTATTGCACATCCTGTACTTCTAATATTTACCACTATTCTCTTAAATCTTTGCAGACAAATAAAAAACTAGTGTTTTTGCCATATTGGTGTTTTTACTGCAATGTCACAGCCACAAAAATGATTAAATGAGTTTATAATACTAAATTAAATTAGTTGTAGTTTATGATTTTCTGCCATTTCTGCATGCTTTAGATACTTTTTTTTTGTGGAGCTTACAATTTGTTTGATTTTAAGTCTAAGCTCAGACTACTTTTAGACCAGGCAGTTTTTACTTGGTCTAAATCTAGATAAGTCTACATCTCATAAATAGACCTATCATTGACTTGTGTGTAAAGGAGGATGTATAGCTTCAGGGTTGAAATCTGGTCCGTTGCTTACTGGATAGTGTAAAGTTTTGAGAAAGATGTTTTGTTGAAGCTGAAGAAAGGATCCAAGGGTTCGATTACACCACAGAGGTGTCTTGGCACTGGAGGATTAAAACAAAAACTAGCTTCAGATTAGTTTTGCAACTGTAGTAGGAAGGTACATCATGAGCTGCATATTCTGAAGAAAAAAAAAAAAACCCAACAACACATCAACACTTCCAACAAGGACACAATCGAAAAAGTTTACAACTCTCTCTTATCCATAGTTCAGTTTAGGACGCTACATCCTCTAAATGAGAGATCCCTTCTAGTGCTGCATGCCATAGCTGGCACAGGAAGGACCAAGCCCAGCACTTTTAATTAGCCAAGCTGTCCTGGCATTGGATGGGAGGTAGGGGACACACACAGTGACGAGTCATCAACATCACCAAAGGGTGCGGTGCTGCTTGCTGCTGCTCTGCACAACTAAATCTTGCAGGATAGAGTTGGGTGTGGACAGATGTTCATGGGAAATGTGCTTTATATGGAAGAAAAAAAAAAACCCCACATCTATGAGGTGATGCAGAAAAAAACCAAATGAAAGATCTTAAGTCTTTTTGGAGAGAAAGGTAGAGGTGATTTGTCATTCGAGTCAATAGATGAAGCTGATGAGGGTGGAAAATGACTGTTGCTATGAAAAAAGGGTAAAGTTGAGGGAAACAGTTTGGAAGAAACCATTCTGACATCCCTGCATGCGAGGAGCCCACCCCACCCCAGCTGTATAGTGAGGAGAGCCCAGTCCAGGCAGCCAGCAACCAGCGCGTCTCTGCCTACCAATAGGCATGCTCGCTCGGCTCAGGCTCTGTGCAGTGCTCTCAGTCTCAGCAGCAGAAGCGGGGCGCAGGGGAACTGCGACGGCAAAACATCCTCCCAGGTATGCTCCGTCCGCCGCTACGCCCTTTTTTTTTTTTTTTTTTTTTTCGCCTTTTGCAACGTGCGGCATGCAATTTCTGCCGCTCGCTCCCAGGGATGGAGCAGTTACTGTTGCTTATTGTTGTTGTTTCCCTTGTATATGCGTGTGGCTCACGTAGCCTCCACGATTTAGGCTTGGTAAACACAGTCAGCGAGGGCGCATCTGCAAAACCTCGTCAACTTGCACACGCCTCAAAAATGCGAGCCGCCGCCGCCGCCGCTGCTGGTGGCGGTGAGGCGGGGATCTGCGCTCCTTCATCTAGAATTCATTTATTTATGGGGAGGGGGGTGTCTTTTTTTTATTTGCACCAGAGGTTATAATGTGACCAAGCGCTGTTCGTCAAATATTTTCAACTTAGAGGGCGTGTAGCTGGAGATTTTGTTTTTCTCTCCCTCCAACCTGCAGGTGTTTGGTGGTGATTTAAAATCTAATCTCAAAGCTGTCAGTTTTCATCCAGCCTTTGCCATCTAACGCTGCAGCAGGCTGTAGGGAGGCTAGGTCATGCTGTATCTATAATGCATGATGTATCAATCACAACAGTGATATTTTATTGATAACTGGGCTATGATACAACGGATCTATTTCAGTTCATCATTCATTCATAGCTACAGTGAGTTATCCAGGGGAGGGATGTTTTTTTTTTGCTCCTAATTAAGAACCTGAGCTTTGAATGAGTTTGCAGAGGCAGTTTATTTTTATGATCAGCCTGATCTGTGGCTGCTCTGCTCTCCCCTTGTCACTAGGTAGGATGTAGGTACACTCCCTTAGCTGTTAGGGTGGTGCTGCCTGCTAGTGCTGATGTGTTACAGTGGCCCCTACCTGTGCATGCAGCCTTCCAGGCCTGGATATCTTCTCCTATCTGGAATGGCTGCCTCCAGCCAATAAAAATAATAATAATAATAAAAAATAATAATAAAAAATAATATATATATATATATATATATATATATATATATATATATATATATATATATATATATATATATATATATATATATATATTATATATTATAACTACTTTATATTATTACTATATACTCATTAATGCATATGATAAGAAATTAAAGGAGAAAATAAGGCAAGTGTTAATTGCACTAATTATCAGTTTCTAAATGATGGGAGTTGCAGAGCTTTACACCAACGGACCTTACGGTTTTCTCTTCCTCGTTCGCAGAACTTTCACGTCTTCTGCTTTTTCTCTGCCCCCCATCACACACCCATGAGGAGAGATGACTTCTGTTGTGGTTACTCCTGGTAGTTTTGTTGTTGCTATGCAAAAAGAGCGCTCATGTGCCATATTTCCGCTGCAATCATTCGAAGCTGTGACCTTGTCAAAAAAAAAGGAGCCACTGTGTGTCAGGGGTTTTTATTTTGCTCCACTACTCTTCTTCACTTATTGATCATGCCTGCTTTTGGATTTCACCCCCCCCCATCCCCACAATCTGATCTGAGTTGATGTGTTACCTTTGCAGCATTTTCCAAACTTGTTATCCGCTCCTATTTAAGAACCAGAATTAGTCAGAGGACTTAGATGTCTCGATTTGATTATGTTTTCACATTGTTTTAAGTGCAGCCTGTGTTGTTTGCAGCTTTGAAATGGCATTTATAAAACCGTTAATCTGTTTTTTCACATGTGCTGTCCTTGAAAATATGGTCAGTGGGGATTTTTCTGCTGAGGTACATATACATATATATATATATATATATATATATATATATATATATATATATATATATATATATATATATATATATGCACATATATATATATATATGCACATACACACATCTGGACCGTATTAATTACCCTAAAAAGATTGGCTGATATTAAGTGTTGCAGAGAATAACAGAATAATGCTTAGCAAACAGTATGTGTGTGAACTCCCACTCTGGGGGCAACTCTGATTTGCCAAATGGACAAAGTTAAGCAATGTTAAGGTCACTTTAAGGTCAAGGTGATAGGAAAAACTTCTTGAGTGCCATTTTTTGTATAAAAGCGACATTATGAATGACTCATTTTACGGTAAATGAAATTTGGTTCTGCCTTGGTAAATTTGTTAGATTTTAGAAGCAGTTCTTGCATGAGCAGCACTCTGGGCGAGTCGTTGTTTCTGCGCCCGATATCCATTGTTTTGTTTTCACAAACAGATTAAAGGTTTCACAAAACAAAACGGTGTTTTGGAGAATCTGTGATCAATGCAGAATAATTGAGTCCAGTTTAGACCTGTTTTTAAATTCTGGTTTTTGTGATCACCTCAATCAAACATTATCTTGAGCTATAAAAAGGAAGAAAAAAAGGCATTGCACATTCTTTTGCTATGTTTATAAATACATGAATCTGAAACTGCAGAGGTTAGGGACCACAACCACAAACGATTAGCTAAAATCTGCAAATACTTGAGACTCCCTCTATTGCCTATTTTAATAGTTAAAACACCAAATATACCTTAATATGCATTAATATGCACAGTGGAAACAGTCTTAGCACTACCTCAGGAGCTAATATCTACAGTCTTCCTTATCTGCACTCTTAGGGGTATAGCCATTCAGCACCAAGAGAAGAGTAGTGCTCGTGGACTGGCTGATTTGCAATGCCAGCCAATAGTGTGTCAAGTAGCATTGCTGCTAGGTATTTCAGCTTCCCAAGCTGCATTTTTTATTTTATTTTAGAGACGCTCTTTCAAAAAATTCATGAATAGGCACATTTTCTGAAAATATTACATTCCACACTAAAATCTGCAAATACTGAACCGCAAAATTTGGTCCACTGTATATTATATGTTGAAACAGATGTGATGCAAAAAAAATGAAATCTCAGAAAATATGATGAAATTACCATTAAATTTAGTGCCAAATGGAAATCTAACGATTAGATACCAACTCTGTGTAAGGATATATTGTACTTAAGATTCTCTGTAACAAAGCAAGGGGACACCTGAACCCAGTGGACTGGATGTTCAAGTTAAAAATAGAAGATTTGTTTGGTGAGCAGATGAGATAAGTGTTTACTTTTATTTTTGCGACTGTTCCTGTGCTCCCCTGATAAAACAGCACCCTGGAAGGTCAGCCATATCGGCCATAACAGAGCTGCCACTGCTTACTTATATTAGTTTTCTCTAATGTCACATGCATTTTCTAGTTTGTGTCATTTAGACACATTTTTTTTTATAATGTTGGAGATGATTTGCTTTAGATTAAGTTTTTGCAACATGCAGATGAGTTCATGAAGAGTAATGAAAGTTATTTAGTATATGAGCTGCAGTAAAACATTTTCTCTGTGCTCTTAGTCAAGTAAGTATGTTTTATGTATATTATTTTAATGCAGAAACAAATTTCCTACTTTTTTCAAATTATATAAGTTAGAGTTTTTGTTATAGATATACTGTAACAAACAACTATAATTTATAGTTTGATTCAATATGGTATTTTATTATATTACCTTAAAGAAACAACAAAAATTTAACCAGGATTTAATTTTATTAAGTTTCTTTTTTGTTTTTGACATATTAATTAGGCCTATATGTCACAGTTGGAGGCAATAGTCTTTAATAGATTAGTGGAAAAACAAACGAGGGAAAACAAACACCAAAGAAATAAAACCAACCCCACAAAAAATCCAATAATGTAAATCAATAATCATAAGTTTAGCTCTTTAACAGCCTAGGAGAAAGCTAATTGGCGGTGTGGCCCATCTGTTTGACGCAAACAGTTGAAAAAGTTAATGTAGAAGGTGTTAGGTGTCTCTGACAATGTTCAGAGCCATGTACCCTCAGGAGCCCAGAAGCAGACCCTGCAAAGAGAGTAAGGAGCCTCCAATGACCCTTTCTGCTACCCTCACTATCCTCTGCAGAGCCCTATTGCCTCCTGGATTAAAACACTCCGGTCAATAATAGCATTAACACACTCTCAACCGTGGCTCTGTAGAAAATTGTGAGGATCTTTATAGGCAGGGAAGTTTGTTTTAACTATTTAAAAATGATATAATTTTAAGTTACACATTTATTTAAATTGCTTGAATTAATAAAAATATGCAGGTAATAGGTAATTAAAAGCTGATATTTATAATTTATTTTCATTTTCTGCCAGAAAACCCACCCAGTCTAATAAAAAAAAAAAAAAATCATACGTGTAGACGTTTGCTGAACTGAGCAAATTCTATAAAGTGAGCGAATGTCATTAATATTAACAGTTTACTCATTACTGGGGTCTCTGCTTTTTGGATTGCGCAATAATGCAGCAACGATGGTATGGCAAAAAGTGCAGCTCACGCTCATGCTTGCATTTATCCAGGTACTGTTGCTTCTCTCCCGGTAAAAACAAACAAACAGGTGTTTTAGGTTTAGATGGCGATTGTAATTGTAGAAGTGAGTGTACACTGCTACCCCCCGTGATGGACAGGCGATCGGTCCCTGTGTTTCCCGTCCCAAATAGGACGAAGCTGCTACAGAATCAAGAGGGTCAGATAAAATAAGAAATGCACTCTGCAAAAAAGTGGGATTAAATTTTGATTTAAATTATTGTTACAGCTCAAAAGTTTACGCTAATATGACTGGATGTAAAAACTTAAAATGTTATAATTTATGGCATTCTTGAATAGAACCATGCTGCCTTTATGTGATGAACTGAGTGAAGGTGACAGAATTTTCAGTCTTTAAACGATGCTAAGCAGCATTTTTTTCAGGCATTCTGAAGGTTACTCCGTTTTTTTTGTTGTTTTTTTTTACTTTGGCTGCTTTTCCTGTTGCTTGTTCAATATATGATTCATTCAGACATGAAAAGACTCCTAAATGCAAGAGATGAATCATTGTTGTGTCTGCACATAAAAGAAAACTTCTCCATATCCTTCTAATCAAACCTATCAAGCATACTAAATATAAGGTTCTCATCAACAAGTAGATTCCCAATAGCCATTGGCTTAGAGCTTAGGTGTTCAGTAAATGGTCAACCGAATGAGGATGTGTCCCTCGGGTCCAGGTGTCTGGTCTTTGTCGGACTTATAGACAGGATTTTCAGATACTGCTCCTCTGGTGGGACCAAGTCATTGTTTCGCAAGTCTCAAGTAAGTCTCAAGTCGTTATCCTGAAGTTGCGAGTCAAGTCTCAAGTAAATACAGGCAAGTCAGAGTCATGTCTTAATTCTGAAACTTCACGTCAAGTCATTTGAGTCATTTTTTTAAACAACTTTGCAATTGTTTGTTCATCTGTATTTTTTTAAAACGTATTTAAAAAAAAAAATCTGGTTAATTTGATTGGCTGTGCTGCAGCTCTCACACACGTACAGATAGACAGGCTTTGTCTGTTGATACGGGATGAGTGAATTGACTTAAAAGTGTGCAATTTTAAAATAATAGCCGTTTTAAACTTTTGATATTGGGTGAAATATCAAGTGTTTTCAAGTAAACAGGTTCAAGTCTAAGTCAAGTCCTAAATCACTGGTGTAAAAGTCCAATTCAAGTCACGAGGCTTTGAAAATTTTTTCAAAGCATGTCTAAAGTCATCAAAATCCTTCGTTAACTTTTTGAGTTATGTTGTTAACTAACTAACCCCCCGCAGACAGTGATCCGGATCACCGCCAAAATCGACTCACTTGTTCCTGGTCCCAATGTGGACATTTCATGAACATTTTATTAAAATCTGTCTATAACTTTTTGAGTTATGTTGCTAACTAACAAACAGACGAACTAACAAACCCTTCGAAATTTAATCTCCTTGGCAGAGGTATCTAACTCCAGCTGCTTGGAGTGAAAGTTGAAGCTGTGCTTTACCTGAATGGGAGCCGTTTGTGTTGGTGCCGATAAAATAAATAAAGTATTTGTTAACATTTGGCAAACTTTGACATAAACCTTCACTGTTTTTGGTGCATTTCTGTGAACATAAATGAAATGATGTAAGACAAAAAATGTTAAAAGCAATCCAGTATTTAAGTCTGTATTCAAAAATGCTTATGTGTGCAAAACCATTGATTAATGTGTTTCAGGTTTATAAGACATCCACTGTCATCTCCAGGCAGGACACAATGTTATGACCACTAATTAATATATGAGACAGGCAGGGCTGTACGTGCATTCATAAATCAACACACAAGCAGACTAACACACTAGCAGGTACTTAGCAAACACTGGGTTCATAAAACATAATTTGTCTTTTTTTTTTTCTGGCCTTGTTGCAGCACTGTCACATCTGAATCAAATGTCTGTTACTCGACAGAGAAGTATTGTTTTGTGTATTCTTGAACCAACAGGGACTGATTTTTATTACAAATGTATATTTAGGTATTTTCTAAACTTTCATGATCCAAACAAGGGTTTACTGCTTTTGATTAATTTGTCTTGTTTTTCAGTGCATTAAACCTTTAGATATTGGGTGATGATGTTGATTTTTGTATTGAATTGGTCTATTAAAGCACTTTGTGATTTTTACATGTTGGGAGATGCAACACAAACAAAGTTTTACATACTTTTTAAATTGCAGGTATTCAGAAGATAAACAAGTAGAGAACAATTTAAGCCGCAAAACGTTACAATTTATCTTGAAATCCCTACTTATGATAATGACTGATTTATGGAGTTTGTTGCTTTAATTGCAGCAAATCCAACTGCTGATAAAATGATCTCACAAGACAAAATCTTTTTCAGCTTCAGTAAATGAGACCATTCTTAACCCATCCTTATTACAAATAACTTTCAGTTATTTTTTAAATTAGTGCAGGAATTGTGTTTGAGAGGGTGAGTGTCAATGGAATCTATTTAGATTGTCGTAAACCAAACTTTTAGTCAAATAGGCCAAAAACTAAAATCACAAAAACTGTAATTCGTTTAAACCTGCTCAACAATAAACTAAACATCCAATATCTTTAATTACACAAAAAAATCACATTTGTTTGTTGAAAAGGGATGTTTACTTTATTGTAGATCCAAAACTCAGAAAGGGTTTAGCACGTTTGCCTCATTAAAAGAAAGGTTTGCAGATTCTTTTGTCGGCTTGATTGAAAAGAATAGAACAATATTTAGTCTATTCTGAGCAATAAAAACAGGGAATTCATTCAAAGTGCACCAAAAGTCTGCTTTTGAGTAGAAGTCACTGGATAGATGTGGTGCTATTTACTATTCAATTCAATTCAGTTTATTTATACAGCGCCGATTCACAACAGATGTAATCTCAATGCACTTTACAAGAAAAGTCCTTTCAATACAATCATACAAACATTCCAAGTAGTTTAAAGTTTGAGTTAGTTTCCTATGTAAGGAATCCCAGCAGACTGCATCGAGTAATTGACTTGAGGTTGTCTTCCGTTGATGCAGACTACCAACCACAGCAATCCCTCATACTGAGCAAGCATGTAGCGACAGTGGAGAGGAAAAACTCCCCTTTAACAGGAAGAAACCTCCAGCAGAACCAGAACCAGGCTCAGTAGGAGCGGCCATCTGCCACGACCGTCTGGGGGTTTGAGAAGACAGAGCAGAGACACAGAAAGATCAGAAGATCTGATATAAGAGTAGTTTGTTGAGTACTATGAAACTAAAAAGAATTCAAAAAGCGTGGTTATTAAAATGAACTTAAATGAACTTAAAGATATCTAACATTTTCCATTATACACTGAACAAACATATAAATGCAACACTTCTGTTTTTGCTCCTATTTTTCGTAGTTTACTTTTATTTAGTTATTTTATTTTAGTTATTTATTTAGAAAGATGACGAAAGGTCAGCGTCTATGCTGATGTCAGACCATAAAACACATTTAACACAATGAGAGTTAAACCAACATGTTTTACAATCAAAAGCAAAAAGGTAAATGTACATACATTTTCAGCAAAACAGAATAAAAGGAAAAATAAGTAAATGCAAATAAAGCATCTACAATTTCAAATTTTATGCACACAAAAAGAAATTAGACAGTGTCACGTTGTCTGCAAAAGGTTTATGCTGGGGAGAAGATATGGGTTTTCACCAGTACTTTTTAACAAGGTCTCAGTAATTCCAATCAAAGCTCCTCCCATGTGGAGTCTGGTAAACTATTAGTAAAATCCTTAGGCGGGCTGTATATTTCACCCCTAGGCTTTCTGTGATATCCTACTTAGTCAAACTTAAATTAATACACCTCATAATACCATCAATATCACACCATAACTCCAGAATCCATACAGAATCACACATACATATTACATCAAAGGCTGGTCAAGTGACACTTAATTTCCAGAGCATTTAAAATCAATAGGCTCCCATTCACCATTAAAAGTAGGAACGTAAGATCACAGATTCTTTAAAATATCAAAAATAAAAGCTGATTTTAAAATATTAGTCAAAAAAGTTTTAATAACTCCACCAAAGTTTATTAAACAAGTTTGTACCAGAAGAGGAGCATTGTCGCCATTTTGTATAAGACACCAACGAGGCGATAACGAAACCAACAATTCAATAAAAAGAAAAACGTAAACGAAACGCAGTATTTGCATTTGTTTTGGAGAAAATGCAACAGCAAAACAATTGAACATGTTGGCTCAGCAGCGCTTCATGTTATTTACATTACAAATTGCAGTGGATCAGAATTTATTTTGTATTTGTAGAATTTTTGCTATTTTATTTTGTCATCACTAATTGATTACTAACTAAATAAAATGACAAAAATATATTAAAATACAAATAAAATGCTTGCACTCACCAACAAGGATCTTCTCCGCATCGCCTGCTTATTTGAAATAAAAAAGAAAATCCAACCTTCTTTCTTTTCCCCAGAAGACCTGAATGGCTCTGTTGTACAGTTTATCTGTGCGCTTCAGGTCCACCAGTAAATATAAGCTACTACTGTAAGCCGTGTCTGTCCAGTCGTTTTTCTTGAAAGATCCTTCCAGAAAATGGCATGGCAAATATATCTGCAACCAAATTTAATCCCTTCTCCTTCAACCATTGTGGGCTAAAAGAATACACCGGTAGTAGGGGTGCACGATTTTGACAAAAAAACCTAATTGCGGTTTTTCTGACAAATATTGCGATGCGATTTCCGATTTTTACTTTCAATACTTTTAAGTGCATGAAACTAAAATTATGAATGAAATATATTGTTACTTTTATAACACAGTCTTTACAACTTGACACACAATGCGAACAATATATAATAACCTAAAAAATATTTATGTGGCCAGGGCCCTCTTCTGGCTTTTGTCTGCTGTTGAACCTGAAAAATCTCTAATATAAACTACATAGTGATTGAGGTAATGAGATTGTTCAATGCTTCGTGATTATTAAATACCTGAACCTAAATACCAAAGAATAAGACATAATGGAAATTAACTTAAACTGGTAGCCTAATTGATTTTTTTTTTTTAAATTGACGAATCTTTGCCATTGAAAAATAGAAAATGAACTCTTATTAAATTTAGATTTACAATTAGAAAACAAAATCTTCTGCAGTCCACTGCCATTTACTAAACATGAAACTGTTATATTGCACACATTTTAAAATAAATGACAATAACAATTAAAAACAAGACCTTATCCAGCCTTCTGCAAGATAAGACGTAGTAAACTGACAGTAGGGTTGCCAACTCCCAGCAAAAAGAATAAGGAACCACCCCCCACCCTCCGCCTCATGATGCTTAATCGACCTAATCGACTTTAATTTAATGCACGTGTAAAACAAATGCACAGAAATTATTTTTCTATAATAATTAAATAGATTCAACATCTTTCTTTGACAGAATTGCAGACTGCACAGATGGTACCTTCCCGAAGGAAAAAATACTATAGCTTACTAGGATATATACTGTATTAGACTTAATATTAGCTGTATACGATAAAGAATTTTTTACCGCTATATCCAATTGGTTGTAAGAGTCAGATAATTATTTATTAAAAGCTAGACATTTTAAACGAGAATAGGAAAAGTATGTATTTTTGCCCCCCTTTTCCTGTTAATGCCCTACCTGGCCCCCGGGCAAAACTTTGCTAGAGCCGCCCCTGCACAGTTGTAGAAAAGGATCCTGGTTTTATTTGTCTCAGAAACCGTTTATAACTTCCCTTCAACTCATTCATGTCACCTAAAAGGTAAACCTGTTTCTCCATCACCTGTTCAGCTCTGATGACTCAGTAAGAACATCTCCTGGTTTCATCTTCATGTTTCCATCTCACCACATATCCAAACCGATATCATGACCACCAGCTGTTACGGCTGTGGCTTCAGCAAACATCAGAAAGTAATATTAAATCAATTCTAACAGTTTATCAAGCTTAAACGTGCTGCTGTTGTTTAGCGCGACACCCACTGGTTTCCTCTATCTGCTAAAAGTCCGCGATAAACAAACAGAAACCGGACTGCGACAGAAAAGGCGATCAGCTGATCATTGATCAGGTTCATGATTGAAAGAGCAACAGGAGAGAATGAGAAAAGACGAGGCAACTGCGCAGGTAAAGACATAGAATAACTCCAGCTTTATGTCTTTTCATTCTAGCTGAAATACGGGACAAATCGCGTTCCTTCTCACCTTAATACGGAACGTGTAATATTTTCTCTGAATACGGGACGGTTCCGTTTTTTTACGTGACGGTTGTCAACCTGAGCGCGGCAGCGGAGAGAGACTGACAGCAGAGATCTGCAGCCAGGTTCCTCTCCCGCTACCCGCTGAGAACAGTGAGAAATACATTCTGCTTTCACATTGAACAAGTCGCCAAAAGTCTCTAGCAACACATGGAAAAGCCGCTAGATTTGTCACTAGTCACTTTTTGAAAAAAAAAACCGTTGCCAGGGGGGTCGGAAAAGTCGCTAAATATAGTGACAAAGTCACCAAGTTGGCAACACTGCTCTGCATACAAGCTTGTTTTCCATCACCGTTTCTGATTGGCCAGCAAGCCAGAAATGCGAGACTCAACCATTTTGATTGGTGAATAGGTTTGTCACTCAAATGTCAGGGGCAGGAAAAAAAAAACTGAGCCTCCTGAGTTTAGGTTATTGCAGGAGTAAAAACCTCAATATCGATGCGATAAAGGTTAATCGTGCAGCCCTAACCGGTAGCTAACGTGTCTAGGCATTTAGTTAAGGTATTTTGCAAAATGGCACCTTTCAGGCTCTCACGAGTGCTTATCCAATCACAGGACGCGTACATGTCAACTTCAGCGTAAGACCTTTTAGCTGGCCTCGGTGTCGCAGACGCGAGAGCTGATTGGCTATCGCAAATGACTGTCCGTTCACCCACAGTGCACATGCAGATTTCATACAACCTAACAACACAAGCTGGCTGAAATATGATTGGACAAAAACTCTACTATAATATATAACACTGGAAGCAGGAGCCAAGTGGATATAATACGACATAAAGAGAAAAGACCAGGGAGAAAATTTTTATTTTAAAATATTGACAAGCAAAACTAAATATTTACTTTTCTGAGTATGTTTAGGCCAGCAGAGAAGGCCTTGCTGGCCCTGACGGCCCACCACTGGTAAAATCTTAAAATCATACTTGTTTCGAACAGAAAACCAATTGCCTGAAGCCTATAATAATGCTACACTATTCTGCATTCTCACTCATGTTAAAAGATGAACAGCTGATCTAAGCCCGTATACAAAATGCTGCAGTACTTTAAAGCAGAAGAAATGGCTATTTCACAGGAGTGTGGGGTGTGGCTCACACAATTTTTTAACATCTAGACTTTAGAGAGGCTCTTTTACTGTCCAGGATATTGAAGGGAGAATAGGTGTCAGACTTATTAATACGCACTTTTATAACTATTGGCTATAAGAAACACAGCTGAATGTAGGCAGCCATTCAGCTGTGTAAGACCTAAAAAAGAAGCACATCATGCTGCATTGAAACATTTTTTTAAATGACAGTTTTGATTTAGCTTCTTGCTGTTACATGTTACCTCCCTGTTCTCTCCTTAGTGATGGCCTCTGCTGAGCAACCGTGCTCCAGCTTCCACCAGCAGCACTGCGCATAAGGCAACACACCCACCTTTGCCCTCCCGCCCAGGAGTGAGAGAGACAACCACCATGTACAGCGTGGAGGACCTCCTCATTTCGCACGGATACAAACTGCCCAAGAGCGGCCCTCCGTCTGCCGCGCCTTACGATAGGCGCCCCGCCGACTGCCAGCGGGAACTTGTGGACAACAGGGCCGGCAGGGGGACGCTCAACGGGTACGAGGCAGAGAGGGGGGCGTCCATCACGGGCATCTACGGTACCAGGCAGGTGCTGGTGAAGGGCTACCCCACCACGGATGAGAGCGGGGAAAGGAACCTGAGAAGGAAAGAACCTGCGATTGGTATCCTTGGTGATGTACAGCTCCTGGGCGATTCTCTTGCCACAGATAGCGGGTGAGTGTCTTTCCCTCTCTTTTTTTAACCCCCCACACCCCTTTACCTTCTCATTCTCCTTTTACTCCCTCCTCTCCTCTCTTCTCACTGGGGCCCTTCAGTGTTGCATGCAAAACTGAGTCTGCACTGCGCAGGGTTTTTTTTTTTCTTCCCTCTTCTGCTCTCTTCCCCTCCTTGCAGAGCTGCAGAACACTGGCTGCAGCAGCACCACTGACTTATCTTGAGCTGGAATATGAGGGAATATGAAAGGTGGTTTTAGGTGTTTGCATGCGAAGCCCACCCAGCAGCCTCGACCAGGCAGGTGGCCAGATGCAAACAGCAGCGCTAGTCGGTGAGAAAACCTACAAAGACTGAACATGCCTCAAGACAGGCGTGTAATCACTCCAGTGTAAACAGTGGCACACTGAATCCCACCCAGCACGTGCTCTGTGATGTAAGCATGTTGCTGGGCAAGTGTGCACAGCGCAACTCCCCTCAGCCATACAGTAGCATATGCTGCTGAGGATGATCCATTGACTTTGCTGCTCACTACATTGACTAACAGTGGGTTTTGTGCAGTGCAGATATTTGATGGAGCTCTGCCCATGCAGTGTTCTTTTTATGAAATGAATATGCTACAGCGGGGAAAACAGATGACTGGATTGTTATGTTTAAACTTTAATAAGCATTAAAAGGTCTTATTTGGTTATTCGGTTTGCCTAATTATGGCAAAAGGACCTAAGGGTGGGTTAAATGTGCTGATGTGAGTTATGACCTTTATGTGGATGCAGAATTTCTTCTCTGATATAGAACATAAAAGCAAAATTGTCTTAAGTACTGGAGAAATAGCAGAAAATGTACACCAAAATGCAGCTGAATAAAAGGGTAAAACGATTTATTTTTATGAAGACTAAGGGAAGAAAAGTCACAAACATTTTTGTTATTATTGAAATCATGATTATTTAAAAGAATTACTCACTGAATCTGGAAGAAACTAAGCAGGAGTATAATTTTAACCTTCCCCCCCCTTTTTTTGCATCTACCCTAATATTAAAGGAATAGCCAAGATATATATTTGCTGTTGTTATTGTTGTTCTGAACCTCTCCAGGTTGCCATTTTATAGCTATTAGAGCCCCTTCAACATTTCTTCATACCCCTGGTAATAATGTCATAAAATCCTTTAAATAAATTATTCTTGACTGCTGTAGAATAATATTAAACTCAAATATTTAGAAAAGTACAAACTTTAATTTGAGTACATATGTTTTTTGGAGTAAAAAAAAAAAAAAAGCTCTGTGCTTCTCGGCCGTTGTGTTCTTGGGGTAAGACACCTCACCCACCTTGCCTGCTGGTGGTGGTCAGAGGGCCCGGTAGCGCCTGTGTTCGGTAGCCTCGCTTCTGTCAGCATGCCCCAGGGAAGCTGTGGCTACAATGTAGCTCGCCACCATCAGCGTGTGAATGTTTGGGTGAATGACTGTAGTAGTAGAATGTAGTGTAAAGCGCTTTCTGGTCCTCTGACTGAAAAAGCACTATATAAATGCAGGCCCTTTACCAATTTAATAAAATATTTATTTTATTAAATCAGTGGTGCTCTCCTAAAGAGTTTCATTAAATAAGTTTAACTGAAGCATTTTGATGTATACACTAGTTTTACTGTGTTGGGAACATCCTGTAAACCAGGGTATAAATTAGACATGGCATTTGAAGCACTTTGAGTCTTGGTATGGAGAGATATCTCAACTTCAGTCATTTACCATGCACATAGAGGCCTTTTGTTCTTTTCCACTTTTCAAAATGGGAAACACAAGAAAACATGCCATTCAATTTAGGCAGGGGTATTTGCTTTTAATGCAGCTGGGCCCAAAATTATTTATATCCCTGGCAGATATAGGTATAAAGTAGTCTTTTAAGTTTACAAAAATGTTTTTCCTGACCGGAAAAAAGATTTGTCGCGGATCAATATCCATGGATTTTTCTGTGGAACATAACTTCAAATTACTCATGGAAAATGTACTTATTTGTGGATTTTTTCATAGAGCATATCTAAAATACTTAAAAGAAAATGCAGCTTATGAAGCTGCAATACCTTGGCGCAAGGCTACTTGACACTCTATTCACTGGCGTTTGAAAAGCAGCCAATGCAGGAAGGAGCGGCATTTATTTTCCTTGGCACTAAATGGCTGTACCCCCAAAAGCTGAGATAAGGAAAAACGTGGATTTTAACTTCTCTGGTAGGGCCAAGGTGGTTTCTACTGTGCATATTAAAGCATATCAAGTTATATTTGGCGCTTGAAATATTTAAATAAGTGGTTATAGGCATTTTTAAAAGGGATCTCAAGTGTTCACTATTATGAATACCAGGGTTCCACTGTATTATTGTTTTAGTGTGGCCCAGTCTCACCCTAAAAATCTGATAGCGAATCTGTGGAGGGAGCTAAAGATTACGGTGATGGGAAGGAGGCCATCCAACCTTAAAAGCCTACCACTCACCATCAAAGTGAAATAATCAAAAAGGTGGTGACAAGAAGGTTTGATTGCTGTATTGCCTAAAAGTTTTTTCCCGTGATTATTGCAATTTTTTTATGAATCTAAATAAAACTGATCAGTTATTTATTTATTTTTTAATACCTTTTTATGCAGTTTTATTGTCTTTTTAAAGATTTATATTGGAATAAAATCTTCTTGGATGAAAAAAAAATAATTTTGAATTTTAAATCTCCCAGGGATATTAATATGTTTGAGCTTAACTCTAAATGAGGAAATGCATTTGAGAAATTAGCGACTGGACTTAAAATTGCCCGAAAGGACAAGAAGGAAGGGGGTGAATAACTGGAACTGTGACAAGGCTGGACAATCCTTATTAACTTGATCTTTTTCTTGCGGGGGTAAATCAATCCACCCGCTCCTCTTAGACGTCGTGTCTCCATACAAAATTGGCCCTTTAAGGAATTTGCGAAGACATCAGCATATTGCGACCGTTTCAGCAGTGAGTGGCATCACCGTGAAGGTCCCGTAAATTCACAGGCAATTTATTTTTATTTGTATAGCACACTTTCAACAACAAGGTAATTCATAGCAGTCATGTCTTCCATTTTGGCCAGGAAACTGACGTATTTTACCTCTCTTTCCCGGTGTACTCCCGTATTAGTATTATACCGTAAATCTCCCGTATTTTAATATCATAAAAAAATCCTCTGCCTCTCTAAACTAAATTGTCACTAGCCTCGCGAGAACTGCCACCTGTAGTAGCCTGGGTGGCAGTTCTTACGTGGCTAGCGCCGACAGCGGGAACAACAAAGAGATGGATGGACCCGATGAAGGAGAAATCAGTCCTGCCAAAAAAAAAACAACAACTAAGAAGTCATGTAAATATCTGGAAAAATGGGACAGCAAATTTACTTTCTTACAGAAGAGCACAGCATTTGAATGCTAACAAAGGTAGGCGTATCAGATTCTGATCACTTAATTGTAATGAGTTAGTGGTTGACAAGTGGCACTGTAAAACATGTCGGAAATGACCGACATAAGTACAAGTTCTCCAGCAAAAAATTTAAAATCGCCGACTTGCTTCCCCTAACCTTGCCAATATATTCCCATTAAAAAAAATCTTAAATAAGAGGTTGTTGCATCCATCTGCGTCTCCCCATTTATCAGTTATGGGGAGATTTTTCAGCAGCAGAACAAACAAAACAAAGGAGAAAAAAATCAGAAAGAGAGAATTCTCTAAGAGTTTGAATGAATAACTGTATTTACTATTGTACGTCAGACCCGCTGTGTTTTACCCTGAAGTGAGTTTAATTCAGTGCTTCATATTCAGAATTATTATAGGTGTTAATGCCTAAATAATACTTTTTATATAAGCTTAAAAATACTTCATCAGGACTGCTGAGCAAGGGTGTATCTAGAAAAGTTTTTAAAGATGGCTAAATTGGGGCTATTGATGATCTTGGCGTGCCACACCAAAATAAAAGCAGGGCTGTAATATAATAGGGGATGGGGCTTAGACAGACATCAAACTCACAACATGGGGGTCAAAGACTGACGTCAACAAAAATACAGAAAACCCATAAATAATTCAAATTAAAGGTATGTCTCTCTTATTTGATCATTCATTAAAATTTTTATCTACATAAGAAATGATAATGTAGCACCTTCATAAATGCAGAACATAATGAGATGCTGCAGAAAGCAGGCCAGGAATAAAATTGCTCACTAATCAACGACTCATTTAACATTCACTACAGCTCTAGAATGCAATAAACAGAGACATCTGCTTTTAAAGTGAATTATATGGACTACATTTAAGAGGCAAAAACATAAGGACCAACATGTTCAGTAAGAAACACAATATACGTGTAAGATAATACATACTAGCATATAACCATTATAAATAGATATACATCTGCAGCATGAGAGTATGTTGCCCTACATGTTTTAACAATGTCCTGTCTGAGACACTACCATGTCTGCCTGTGTGGCGGGCGTAGCTAAAACATTCAAACTTGAACATTACAGTGTAAAATATGCAAGTGTTAGAGGTCACTACAATACCCACTATTAAATAGATACAAATTTGAAGCACATGAGTACATTTTCCTACGTGCTACAAAAATGACAGATGTGAGACACTCTTCGGCATACGTGAGAGTAGGAGTTTTTGTGAATACTAGAGCTTGGTTGGTGTGGTGGGATGGCTCACGCCCGAATATTTCCCTTATTTTCAAATCCAAAACTTGACAAGTATGCATACATTTACCCTGAAGTTCTGATAGTGGAAACTGGAACTTTGCCAGTGTGTTAACTGTAAGCATGATGGTGGAGAATGTGTGATACTGTGGGCCCTGTTTCTCTTCCAATCGCCCTGGGAAGCTTGTTAGAGTGCATGGGAAACTTTAAAAACTTTGAAAATACAAATCTTTTGGCCTCTGCAAGAAAACTAAAAAAGAGTTGTCAATGGGTCTTTCAGTTGGGTAATGATTCAAAAGATACCATCAAATCAAGACAGAAATGGTTCATAAACACAAGATCAGCTTTTTCCCTACTGTCCTCCCATTCTTCAGACCTAAATCATGTAGAAAAGCTGTAAAGGGAGCTTTTGCAAAGAGGAATGGTCAAATGTCGCTCTCTAAATGCTCCAGCCTTCTGAAATGTCAGAGAAGACTAAGTACAGACCTATGAACAAAGGAGGGTGGAAGAAAGTGATGTTTTATCTTATAAAATTAAAAAGGAAATACTTCTTTTTAGGTTCTTCAAATTTACTTCTGGTAGGATAAACAGCTTAGAAACAGAAACTTTCCGACAAGAACATAATTTCCGTCGTTTCATAGCTTGCATAGAAAATCCCTCTATCGGGATAGGTGCAGGCATTCATTTTGCAGAGTGAGGGATGAGATAAAACAAACAGTGGGATAACGGCAACTTTGCTTTTACATCAGATCAGGTAATGGGGCCATTTTACAGTGATTTTAAGAGCCACAGTAGCCGGCCAGATGACCATTCTCCAAGATAAGGTCAGCACAATTTAGAAATGAAGATCATTTTGTAGTAGCATCACAATTTCATGATGTCTTGTAGGGACTTTGAAACTGCTGACTTGAGCATTTTTGTCCTATATGAACTGCCTCTTCTTGATTAAGTTGTGTTGGAAAGCAAGTAATGCCGAAGCCAAAATGCTTGCTCTCGACTGACACAGACATGTGACTTTTTAAATTCAACTTTGATCAATCTTATGTATTTCTATTTGTACTGAGATTAACAAGAGTTTTAAAGGGGGGGTATTATGCTTCTTCCAGGCACATATTACCCTTCTATAGCACACTCCAATAAAATTGTCACCTTAAGTCTTTTAAAAGTCCGTCATGTATCCAAATCCACCTTAAAGAAATTTACTTCCGTATTGGACGCCTTGATTTTTGGCTGTGCCTCTCTAAGACCCTCCTACTCTTTCTGACACTCCCCCTTCAGTTCGTTACATACTGTGCATCATCACAGTATGCACGGAGTCTGAAAAAAAATTCCACAAAAGACACGCAGCCGCAGCTGGTGTGTGATAATTACCGCACCTGGGACTCAGCCGGAGTTGAGTGAGGTGGGGAGAGGTAGGGGAGCTCTGCAGGGGCGAGGCTCTCGGCTGAGTACGTAAGGTCGGAGGAGGAGATGGGTGGAAAAGGTGGGGATAGGTTAGAGCAGGCGTTTCAGCAACCCCGAGAACTACCAGCAGAGACTCAAAGATTACTCTAACATGAGTGAATGGGTCAGAGCAACACTTCAGGTATGTTTTTAATGAGGGAAAGACAGGTTCTCAGGATATCAAGCTCCAGAAAGTCCATTTCGCATAATACCCCCCCTTTAATAGAAGTCCTGGGAAAAATAAATATAAACTAACAAAAGTCAATCAAGATGTATTCCTCTTGTGATTCTCCCTCTGTTAAGTCTTGTTAATGTACCTTTCTTGTATTTACAGGTTCTATGATGTTCCTAGTTTGACTTATTCAGAGCCACTGAGCCATGATGAGCGGGATATTTCCTATTGGAGGAGGCGAGGCCAGGACTTCAGCATCCTTCTGGACTACGCTGATGGCAGGGAGCTGAGGGCCTCTGCCGGGGCATGGAGGCCGCAGGCCCAGATCACAGCAGAGGAATACAGGGCAGAGAGGCAAGCGCAGCAGTTATGGGAGGAAATTTCCTGGTTAAGAGACCCTGATGCAGGCCCAGGCCAGCTAAGGGTAACCGGGGAGAGAAAGTGCCAAAGCCTTGGAACAGAGGAGTGGAAGCCTGCTGTGGGAATGGGACGGCAGCTGTCAGATGGGGATGGGGAAAGATGGGCTAAGGACCAGTATCGTCTAAGGACACCTGAGGGTTTTTTTCATCCTAGAACTAAAGCGAAGTCTCAGTCACTCCCCAGAGTTTTGTCACCTGATGGACCAGACTGCAGAGATCTCATACTATCAAGACCAAGCCTACCTGATAGGCAAAGGTTTAATAGCACTGTTTTCTCTGGGCCCTATAGTAGGTATATTTATGGTGGTGGCAGAAATGGTTGGGGTCGGAATATTGGTCCAAGCAGCCATGTTGCACTTTTACCAAAGCCCAGGTTTAGCAGGCCTTTAAAGCCTCCTTCATATGAGATACACCAGCAGACAAGGGGTAGCGCAGAAATGCTTGCTATAGACCAGGGTGCCAAACAAAAAGACAGATCTATCTATTTTCCAAGAGGTGGGGACCTGAGACAAGACTATTACGCACAACACTCTGCCATCACTGGAATGGAGCCTCCTGGTTACATTCCACCTCCTTCATATAAAAGAGCCCCACCTCCAAGAGCAGTTTCAGTCAATCGCAGTGAAATGGTAAACTTAAGATGGAGGTCAGAGTCTTTCCAGATGCCCAGCTCAGATCCTGGGAGGTGGCTCTCCAGACAGGGAAGTGGCTCATGGTTAGAACATTATGGAGAACGTAGTGCGTCCTATCGAAAACTGGTACAACTTGGACCTGAAGAACAACCAGTTCAGGCTCGTCAGTTATCTATTGAAGACCCAAGAGTGAAACAAATCTCAGGAGGGCCTGGCGGACATTCTCTCACTGACCTAGATAAGCTCCGCAACATCAACAAAGAGATTCCGTCCGCTAAGACTCTTGGACAATCTACACATGATAGTGCCTTTCCTCCCCAACAGGGGCCAGCTCCCAATACTGAAGCCAACAAAACCGCTCCTAATGACAGCGAGAGCAGTAATCGATGGTGCAACAGGGGTATTAAAAAGAGTGAAAGTGTAGGTCCTGAACAAAGTCGTCCAATTATTTTCCCTTCATCTTTTCTTGGTAAACCACCACCTCCCCCATGTAAACCGGCTGACCAGGGTGTATCTGAAACGGTGACAGAGGTTAAAAAAGTGGAACAGCATGAACCACCAGAGAAAGAAAAGACAAAAAATCTAAAAAAGAGACTTAGTGAAACAATTTTTTGTTTAGTATCTGTCCCTGTTACTCCACAGCTCACAGGGACAATCCGTGATCAGAATAACAACAATGAAAAATCACCGGACCCAGTAGGCAGTCCAAGTGACAACAAAACTGGCCACCTAACAAACCAAAGTCTCCAAAGCACATCCTCAGCTGAAGCTGAGCTGCAGGCTCTAACTGGTAGCTTTGCAAGCAGTAAAACAAGCAGTAGGGCGAGCAGCAAAATGTTTAAGAAATTACCATGTCGACCCCCTAAGATCAATCATTATAAAGAGTTGAAGTTATCAGGAACCTGGCCTGCAAACCAATATCGAGATCAGGAGACACAGACAAGCCCAGAGGCTCGAAAACCTGCCACTGAAAACAAGGAAGCACAACAAGAACCTGGTCCTTCTGGCACTGACGTTGCACCCGACAGCAGTGCTGTAGTGGGCACTGCCTTCAGTTTTCCTATAAAGGGAGTTAAGAGCCTGAAACTGTCAAGTAACAGCGCCTTCTCTCTTACCTCCACCTTCTCCAGCCAGCTGAACAAGAGCACAGCTCAGCAGCCAGCAGTACCACCCACAGGAAATGTGGAGGAGGCCAAACCAGCAGCAAGCAGTGAACAGTTCTTGATCAAACCTGCCACACAGCGACCGTGGGATGCCGTAAAAGAGCTGGAGAGCATGAAAAAAGAAATTCAAGATCAACAACAGCAGCAGATCAGCAAACAGCAAAGTGTTGACAAGTGCATAGAAGACCTCAACGAGGCCTACAAAGACATTTTAGAGCTAGGCACTGCCAGCAATAAAGTCCCAAATGGTTCAGTTCAAATTCCGGAGCGCATTAAAATCCGACTGACATCAGAACCTCTCAACAAGCCCAGCAGCCTTAGGCGCAGTGCAGTAAGCTGGTCTGTTGACCCAGAATACAGAGAAGTGAAGAGCGCCTTCTCTAGACCTGCAACAAAGTCAGTAACGTTCAGCAAACAGCTTAGGGAAGAACTCCCAGTCCCACCCCGGGAGACAGGATTCAGAGAATACAGGGTTGTTTCACATCTTTCCCGTAGACGGAGCAATGATGGCAGGACAGTAAAGCTAGACCTGCCTGATGAGCCTATCGAGACACCACTTTGTGACTTCAGTCCAACGACGCACAACACAGCAGCCGAGGTGCCGTGGGCGGATAGACAGCCCATGCAAGATGCCTCTACGCTCACCAGTCCTCCAGATTATGAGGACATATGTCAGACTTTACGTCAATCTAAAGACTCTGCAGATGAAAGTAGAGCGTCCACAGGTCAATCAAGACCTAATGATACAGAGCCTCTTCAAGATCTCAGTGGTGAATCTGAGGAGGATTGTCCTATTTGTAAAAGAGAACTTGAGAATCAGATGAGACAGGGTCCGTTGCCTCCGCTTCATGAGGAAAATAGCTCAGACAGCTCGGCAAATCAAAATGGCAGCCCACCCCAATGTGCAGCCTTAGAAAGTCCAGCAAAGGATTCAAAAACCGAGGAGCCAAAAGATCCAAGTTTAAATCAGCCAGGTTCTGACCTCAGTCCTGAAACAGTGGAGCAGCAGTCAGTGATGCAAGATGCCAATGCTTGTGAGAACGCTGGAGATGCTCAGGCTGAAAACAGTTTATGCACAGTTGATCCTGCTGGGAGCAAACCAGAAAATGGAGCTAATGATGATCCTTCCTCTGCCTCTACAGCATTACAAGCTGATCAGCCTGAAGACTTACAAGTGACTGAGGAACAACAAGCTAATGAAACTGTAACTGAAAAAGTAGTGTCAAAAGAAGAGAAAACTTTTTCAGTAAAAACACCTGAAGGCAGCATAGTCAAAAAGAAAACCATAATAAAAGGTGAGAGACAAAACAATACATTGCCTAGAGAAAAGAAGGCGCAAGAGAAGAAGTCAGTTTCTGTCCCAGAACTTCGAGTTGGTCTACGAAGTCATCTGGGGCGGGACCATCCAGGGTTACCTGAATTTCCACCAGATAGACTGCCACTTTCAGTTCCTCCAAACCTGGACCGTAGATTATCACTAAGTTTGGAGGGGGAGAGGAGGACCAAGGGCCCCTCCCAGCGAATTGAAGCATTGCAGAACAAACTGGCTATTTCGCCAGGCCATGTGCCAGTTGAAAGACTTGCTAGGATGAGGGAGGTGGATGTTATATGTCGGGTAAGACGCTTGAGTATCCGGAGTACTGACTCTGGGGAGGGTGAAGCGGAAGGGGATGGCAAGGAAGACCCCGGGGAGGAGCTCCACCGAGTAACGCAGGAAGGCAAGGATAAAAATCAAGAGGTCACACTTTCACAGCCGGGATCTGAGGAGACAGTGTTGCAAGATGGACAGAAATCCCCTCTCTCAGGTGAGAATATTAGTTCCAAGTGAGTTTTTACCAGCATAAATGTCAGTTTGTCAATTTTGATAATTGCAAATGTAAATATGCTTTTGTGAGTAAATTCATATTTCTTGTTGTTTTTCAACTCCCAGAAACCCCTGATACCAGTCGAGGGGGGACAAAGTAGGAAAAAACTGCGTCCATCATTTCCATCTGAGGTTTTTAGCTCCAACACTGTGACCTGGCTGCCTACTAGAATGCCTTCATCTCATCTCGACACTGAAATGGCCTTCTTGTCCGACAAGAGCATTGTGTACACCTTCACCTCCGGCGCTGTATTGACTACTATGAGTGCTGTTCCACTGCCAAAGGGAGGTGCCCTGCAAACCTGCGGGACAACTTCCACTCCAGATCCCCCCCCAGCTGCCCTAAACTGACTTTCCACCTCCCCTTCTGTCCTTCACTCCCAACCTCATCCTCCTATAGCGTTTCTACTAGTCTTCTCGTAGCGGCTTGTCCTTCTCTATTCTATCCTCTCAATGCTTTTCTCATTAGCAAACATTATGCAATTCTGTCATGCATACCAGAGCTTCTAAAGTACGAATAGCGAAAAAGACTTTTCGCATTCTGAACAAATGTTTTTGTTTACCGGGGAGCGGTTTAAGGATATGAATGTAAGTGTTTATGTTAAAGCTCACATAAACTTAGAAGGGTTATTTTCTCAAACCTCTTTCTGTTGCTTTTAAACTACACCAAAATGAACTGAGTATCTGATTGTGGTCAGGTGACAGCTGTTTTTAGAACTGGACATCACTGTCTTTGGCTCAAGAACTGTTTTGATTTTCAGAAGAGATAAACGTACCTTTCTTTGTTTTTTGAAGATTTAAGACATTATGCCCGCTCTCATTGCTTTTCTACACACTGCAGTCTTAACCAATAGATCTCTTCAGTGAAGAGTTACTCTATATTACATGACATGATGGATCAGTTGTCCAAATATGTCACATTGGTTCTACACAGGACAGGAAGAGTTGCCTTTCTTTACCACCTTTGTAAATCCTGGTCGGATCAGGGGAAGTCTTTAATTACAACCTGATCAATTCAGTGTAAAGTTCAAATTTCCAGGTTATTTCAGGAAGCAATAAAGGCACCGATAGAGTTGGTGATCAGTGATTTCGGAAAACATTAAAAATGAACGTAGGGATTTAGAACAAAAAAAGGAAAAGTGAAAAAAAGATATGTAGAGCAATATTGTTGTATTAAAAGCCCAGTGGTGTAGTGGAGCTACCTGTAGGAACCATTGTCAAAAGTTTTAATGTGAACACATCATTCAGATCATATTACAGGGAAATGGAGTCTTGTCAGGGTATATAGGCGCTTAACATTGGGTGGGGGCTTTTCTTCATGATATATATCTATCTTCATACATCTGTGAAACAACATTTCAATGAGTATTTATTTTTTTTAATCATCAACTTGTTAATGGGTTTGCATAATTGTACAAAATAAAGTATATTTTAAATATTTTAAGAGAAATTTTGTATTTAACCATGGAATTTTATTTCTCAGCGCTGATATCAAGCTAAAAGTGTCATATCTATGTATAGTATCATATTGAGAGTATATGTAATTTTCTAGTGCTTTAAAAAAACAACTATCATTTCAGAAGGATGACCCTGTTGTGTGCCTTGATCACACGATTTGGATTCAGTGAGTGATAGGGTTCATCACTGCAAGGTTTAACAGGACGAAAACTTTCTGATTGTGCCATTATTTACGATTTGATAGTGCTTTTTCATATGCTAACAAAGTCAATGTTGGACGCTCTTTGTGATATTTGACTCATTAATCCATCAAAGATGTATTTCCTATGTTGGTGGTCAAACATGACCTGTGTCTTTATATCTTTGTCTTTGTATGTCTTCCAATTCATGTACTGTTGCGTTGTAGTTCCTCAAAACATGTTAAGAAATAAAATTAGAATTTCTTTCGTTTCTCTTCCCCCCACCCGTCCGTCTTTTTTCTAAGTACTCTGTCTTTCTTTCATCGTTCCACCCATTACACACCATGTTCTGTTAGTGTGAAATGTTCTGTCACCGGCATCTATTGCACTACAGGAAACAATGCAATACGCTACGTTAGGCCGCATATCTGCAAAACATACAGGCTGAAATTCTGCCACATTTAGGATTTTAATACAATTCTGATTAAATATTAGTTTGCAGTTATGTGGCTTTTCAACATCAGCACTATTGCACTGCTGTGACCTATTCTCACCAGAACTGTAGTTTAATCACTCATCTGTTAACACCTAATTGTTATGTAGCATTTTACAGCTGTAGCATTGGATCAACTCAGAACGTTGTCTTGGTATCTGGACCATTTCTTGTAAATTTGGACCGCTCATGTCGCCTTATTACGTGTGCATTACATTGTACTCCAGAGAAATGCCAAATATTAACGTACTAAGCACTGTTCACACCGTAGTTTTTATTTTGAAATTATTTTTTACTAAAACGACTCACTGACCTGCCGCTCCTTCGAATGGAGCAGTAAAGTAGCATTGTGAGTACTTTCTGCTCTTCGTACTGTTTAGCCAGATCATAGAATCAAAACTGTGAAATCCAAATACAACTGAGACTGTAATTATAAAAAGGTACAGGATAAACTATATTGCTTAAAGTGTATAGTCAGTATAACAAGGAGGACAAGCTACCCAGCCTATATCTGCTAACACAATTCATCTTTGATTCATTTGAAACTGAAAGGCCTTGGTCTTATACTAAAATTGCCCCTAACAGCATTTTAATGATTTCTCATACACCCTTTCCAATTGGCATGTCAGGTACACTTGAACATAGTGTCATTTGACTTTTTGTACTACAGGTTATGTGCAGACATGAAGTAATTATGCACACTTGTAATATTTTCTATTTTCATATGAGATTTAAGTGCTTTTTGTACTCACGGGCATCTTTTTTTCTTCCTTGCATGGGATGCAAGAGAGTGGAGAAAAAAAAATGTTTTTCATAAAGGTATATTTGCATTTGGTACTCTTAATAGTGAAACCGGTGGGCAAAACATCATGTTTCATAATTTCATTTACAAGACTATGCCAAGTATTTAAAAGCTATTTTTAGAGTAAATCAAAACAGAGCTCATTCATTTTTCTTTTTTCCTTCAAGACATGCCTTTTATCTTTGTATCTATAAATACAAGCATAATCCATAGTCATACGATTGTGCTATTGTTGTATGATACTGCAGTCTGATTCATAAATAAACTCTTTGCATGAAAATTTTTGTATGTGGTTAATTTTGCTTTATATAGTTTAAATCAGAAGTTTACATACACTCATCCTGGACATTAGCTTAATATTTTTAAGCTTTTTAAAATTATTTATTCAAACAGTTCTTTTTCCACAGTACAAAATTATGCAACTTCAGTTATTTAAAAAAATGGATTATATGTATAGGCTACTGATATGCAGGGCTATGAAAAAGTATCTGCTCTCTCATAGAGTTATTCTGTTTTTGCCTTTTTTGTCATGCAAATGTTTAAGATTTAATTTTCAAATATGAGTAGTTTGTTTAAGGTCATGTCAAAGCATTTCAGTCAGACATTTGTTTTGAATTTAGCTAGGCCACTCCAAAACCTTTTATTTTTATTTTTGAACCATCTACAGGTGGACTTGCTGATGAGTTATGGATCACTGTCCATCACACTAGCACTGCCATGTTTTGCTGTTGGTATGATGTTCTTTCTATTGTAATCCTTTAATTTTACACCAGATTTATCAGGCGGTGAACAGTATTTCTTCCTTCACAAGTCCTAAGAGAACACCCGACAGGCTCAATATATGTTGACTATTTTCAAAAAGCCCAGGTATTAAAAAAATTCAGTTTACTCAATACATCCATTATTGTTCAGATTTTGCACCTTCTTAAAGTGCTAAAACAAGCTGATTATAATGTTATAACTATTGATTTAAGTAAACTTGTTCTGTCCAAACATGGAGTGAGTCATCCTGTTGTAAATTAGTAGATGATTCCCATAATCCCATCTTTTTATATAAAATCAAGTCCATCACTGAGGCACCAGCCACCTGAAACCTGCCTATTGACCTGCTTTATCTGTTGCCTTTAAATTACATTTCATAAAGTATTTTATCTATTCATAACACGCTTTCTTACTTTTATCAGACAGGAAGCTAAATGAAATTCAATGAAGCTAGTTTTTTCCTTCCTATAACTGCTGGATCAAAGACTAAACCACCTGGCACTCGCTGTGTCCTTCCTGCTCAAGCCCTATGCTAGAAGATGCCCCAGTTTCGTGACCTGTTTTTTTAGGTTCGACCTAGCTTTTTGAGTTACACCATGTCTACCTCTCAAACCTTGGTCTGTATGTCAGATTATCATTAATTGAAGAGATTGTTGAGACCTCCACCCAGGCCCACAATGGATAATTGGCGGGACAATTCCCGGTGGGCCGGTTGCAAATACTCGAAATGTACCCCTTTAGGAGCAAGGTCCCGCCTTCTGCGGATTACGATTGGGTACTGGTCCTATATGTTATTATTAATAAATGGATCAAATTAAAGTTTAGGTAGGCCTACTGGTCCTCGAATGTTAGGATTGGAAAATGAGTCAGGTTAGGGTTAGGTACTGCTTCTCGATGTTAAATTTAGTAATAAATCAATCAGGCTAGCAAATCAGAAGCAAGAAAGGCAGGACCTTGCCCCTACATTTCCAATAGTCACTGGCTGGTCTGATGTTTGGGCCGCAAGGGCCGGTGTTCTGTGGCAAGTCGAAACGAGTAAAAGTATTTCTGAAGTAGTTTGGCAAACGTTCAAACCAGTTGGGGGAAATGTTTAACTAGTTCCGTGTAGTCGCATACAGTAGGCCTACTAGTTGGCATACACAACAGTTGGTAAAACATCTGGAGTTTTTCTCGAAACGGCTTGCCATACTGGAACACCTATGCCTCCACTGGCAGCTTGTTTTTTATTTTTTATTTTTTTTGCGGCGCACCAGTATAGACTGCATATAAAGAGAGCGCACCTTGACGCAGCACTTTAGAGCACTCAGTCAGTGGTGTTAGAAAGTTGAAAGAGGAAGGATAGCGCTGAGAGAAAAAGAGGAAAAGCTCAAACAGACGCTGCTAAATGTGCAAAAATTGGCAACTTTTTCACTAAAACAAGCTCATGGTTTGTGATAACAAACGAGGACGATGAAACGGGTAAGACAACAGGTTGAACTTTGCCTGCCAATAGGGGTGTGAACAAGCTGGCATTAGATCCAATGTAGCCACATTCTCAAATGACAGAGTGACCTGTTTTAGTTTTACTTTAAAAGTAAGACAATAAATAGTCTACACAAAGCCCACATTTGAAAGAGAATAGAATGAAAGTTATATAAAATAATCCTGCGTGTTTTGCCATTGAAAATATCTTAATTGGTTTAGTCAAATGTTTTTTCCATGTCAAATGCATTAAAGCTTTACAGAATATTATTTTTATTGTGACACGGGTGCAGGAGGTGAGTTTGGGAAACTGGAGGAAGTGTGAAAGGTAGAGCAGAGTCTACTCAGGGACTGATTACAGAGGCAGCAGCTCAAAATACAGATTCTGATATTGTTAATGAATGTGCTTTAAAGAATAACGTAGATGTGAACGCATGCTGAAATAAATCTACCTTGTGAAGCAATTAACCCTTGTTTGCACTGAATTGAACATTCTTTAGAAAAAAGGATGGATGTCTTCCACAACACTGGAACCTTCGCTTTGGACAGTTAAAGAGGTGCTGCAGAATCCCACAAAGCTGCTCTGCACAGGCCCTCAGGACTGTCGGGCTGACACCATCTGGACCTGCAACCTGGTTCCAGTTATGTCCCTCCAACTGCCTCTTCACCTGACTTCTAGAGATAGACAAGTTGGTTGAAGACAAACCGTAGCTGGGGGGGTCAAAGGACCATGGGATGTCGGTTTGATTGGGGGCAGGAGAGGAGGATGCCTAAACTACAAGCTGACAGCAAAAAAAGAAAAAAAAATATCTATCTATATATGACATAATAGTTGACCTCAGTCACCAATAATTGGGATGTTGAAACTTATATAAATAATCAACATGTTCATGAATTTTCTGTCCCATTCTGTTTCTAAAAAGACTTTGACACACTTTGGCAGAAATAGTGCGGACAATGTAGGGTTCAGTGTATTTTTTTCCAATTATGATTTGAAAAAGCACACTTCTGATCCTTAAGACGATTATTTTTATGTTATTAGCTCAAACACATTACATTCCTCAGCACATGTGCCACCTAGTTACATATTATGCTAAATAAGCTGTAAAACCTGGGTTTACACAATTCTTCCTGCTACTGTACTTGATTTTTTTTGTGTGCAATTGTCTTCTCATTCTGAAAGAGTCGGCCTTTGTTCTGGAGACCTCACTGTTATCCACTTGCAGCTGTCCCCCCATCACAGCAGCTTTATATCCAAGTCTCAGTGCACCTCATATCTGTCAGGACTGTACAGCTCTCAGTAACCACATTAATCTGCAGTCACTGTTGTGCTCCTGTGATCTACAAACCAGCAGACATTTGGAAGGAAAAACCGTGCACACAATGCTACAACAAGAGGATAAAGCACAGTGAAATATAAGAAGTACATCAGTGGAACCCTTGAATAAGGCAGGATCATTGTCTAACAAACACAGATGATCAAGTCGATAAATTGGAATGAAAGAAAATCAAAACCCATTCACTCCTCATCTGAACTGAATATAAACATAACTGCTGAGCCCATTATGAGAGAGAAAAATAAGAAATGAGGCATTCACTTAGAAAATGCAAATGTAGTGTTTGATTATTTTTTATAAGGATGCGTTCAGTTTTATAAGACAGACCATCTACTGCTGTTCTCCTGTAATGCCACAAGAGGGAGACAAAACACCAATAAACAAGTCAAAACCTTTTTTGTCATTCAGCTGAGCATTTAAGGTGATAAGGTCAATGCGCCAGTGCCTAATGATCTACTAGCTTTATGATTGTAAATTAAATTTTTTACAAACAGTTACTGTACACTCACTGGCTACTTTGCTAGTTCCAGGTTAGACTCCAAATACTGTCTGGAGTTTCTTAATTCTTCGCAGCATAAATTCAGCGGGGAGTTTGAAATGTTTCTCAGGGATCTTTGTCAATAATGGCAGGATAGCATCATGTAGCTGTAGCACATTTCTCTGCTGCCCATCCAAGATGCGACACTGGTTCCACTATATCTCAAAGATGCTGTTTGGGTTGTGACAGTGGAGGCCACTATATAGATCACAGTGAACTCTAGTCATGGTAAAACTGTTTTGAGATTATTTCAGATTTTTGGTCCATTATCCTGCTAGAAGTAGCCGTCAGAAGAGGAATCCTCTGTGGTCATAACAAGATTAGCATTTTTTTGTGAATTGGCTCTATGGAAATAACAGGAATTGAATTGTTCTTAGGAGTGGCACCTGGTATGGTTATCTACTCAAGCCCATCTAGTTCAAGGTTCAGTGTGTTCAAAGAAGAACTACTGTTGCATTTTTTTAAAATCTCAAACCTTTCTTCAAGACATTTTACTCCACACAGCTGTTGCTCACTGGATGTTTGCTCTTTTTCTGACCATTTCCAGAGATGGTTGAGATTGAAAATCCAAAAAGGTCAACAGTTTCTGACATATTATGATAATAGCCTGTGTGGCAACAACAACGACACCACATTCAAAGTCACCTAAATCTCTTCCCTATGCTCAGTTTGCACTTCAGCAGGTCATCCATCCATCCATCATACATACTGCTTGTCCTCGCAGGGTTGCAGGGAGCTGGCGCCTATCTCCAGCGGTTATTGGATGAGAGGCAGGGCAGACCAGTTGCCAGTAAATTGCAGGGCAATGCAGAGACGCACAAGGTAAACAACCATGCACACATTCGCACCTAAGAGCACCTGGAGAGAACCCACACATGCACAGGGAGACATGCAGAAAGACCCTAGGCCAGGATTCGAACCCAGGATCTCCTTGGTACAAGGCAACAGTACCACTGTGCAGCCCTTCAGTAGGTCATCTTCACCATAGATGCCTAAATGCATTGATTGAGATTGTGATTGACTGAATCACTACTTGTCTGGCAGACCAAGAAAACCTCTAAAAGGTGGGGCTCAGGTGGCATCCTGATCAGATCCCAAAACCAGCTCAATTGACTCTCCTCACCCTATCACCAATGCTGAACCCATCTATGGAGGAACCTCATTTTAGCTGCTTGTATCCTGGATCTCATTCTTTCGGACATGGATCCCAAGCAGAAAAAAGGTCTCAAGTCCAAGTGCCTTAGAGATGTATTCACAAATGATGTTGATGAAGCAGGAGTTGGAAAGAATGTTAATAAAGTGCAATAAAGTGCAACTTTAATGAAATCATGCTCATAAGCTTTAAAGTTTTGTCCCTGTACTGCAGGAACACAAACTGTGTTGTCCAGAACAGCTGATTCGATCCCCCTGTGCTGGAGGTCCGATGCTTCCTGGCTATTTATGGCTGCTGCTCCTCCATCACGCCTGCTGCCTTCAGTCCATACATGGTTGCTGTGGGGTGAGGTTACCACAACAATTTTGGGACTCGCTCCCAAACTATTTGGAAGCAGTGTTACATCCATTTGAACACCTTTAGAACAGGATAACAAAACCTTGTCTGCAAGAAGGGACAACATCAGGACAACTGTTTTCACTTTTTGGAATAGTTTGAGGATTTTACTCCAGCATCCCTCTTGTTTACATTTTTTTCCCCACCTCAGCTCTCTCCTGTTAAGCTCACTCCTATTTATTTTCTGTGCCTCTCCCTCTTCTTCGTTTTCTTCACTTGGCTGAACAGATTTATTTCTCCCGGTGCAGCAGAGAACCAGAGGGAAAGCACCCAGGCTATATTTGTCGGCCGCTGGGGTTGGACCTTCTACATAGTAGATTACCCAGGATCCTTCCTTGCGGTTTTCTGCTCACACCTGCAGCTCCTGTCTCCTCACCATCCCACTAAGGAACTAAGGGTCTATTCGGATCTGCTTTAAAGGACAAATGAAAATCTATTATTGGAGGTATATTTATTCGTAAGTACAATTTTCCCTGGTTTGGTTGAGATTTTGCGCATACCATGAGATCTAATATTCAGCTAGGAACAGTTCAAATCATCAGATACCGCTTTCTCTCACATGTTTATTGAAAATAGTTCGATTTGCTGACTAAAAAGACTTCAAGTCAAACAGACCATTTTTTATCTTAGTATTGGCATCATTTGCAAAAGCAAGTTTGGGTCACTTTGACAAGACAAGAATTTGGTAATGTGGATAAAGAAAATCTTAATTTACAATCTGTAAATACGCTTAAATCAATAATTGCATAATTTTATAGCCCCTGCTAACCTGTAGGCAAACTTTCGCTGTGTTAAGTTTAACTTCCCTCCATTCTAGGACTTAACATTGTGTCCCAACTGAGTCTCCCTCTCCTTGTGTCTCAAGTAACCACAGGGGTATTAGCATTCCAAGCTGCAGATTATAGCCGTTTGGCGGTATGAGGGCGCAGCTGATCTTACAGGGGGCGGGCATGTTGTTTGCCTTGCATGTTGTTCCAACATAATTTCCCCACAGTTTTGTTTTTGTAGTGTACGTGTGAGCGTTGGTTGCTGCTCGGTCATTGGTTGCTGACTTGCACCTGTTGTTTGCCATCAAAACAGGCAGACAAGTTTGCAGGCTGGCCCCCTCACTTGACCCTCTGCCACTGAATGCCCCAAACATGAGATCTGCACACGCTGTAGACATATGCACTGTTTTGCACTGCTTAGTCCGCTTTTACTGAACTCGTTTACCCAGAAAGTCTGGTTCGTTTGGGGAGGTGTGAATGCCCAACTGAACTCTGATGAGGACCAAAAAAGCGAATTCTCGTCTACCTAAAAACCTGGGCACTCTGCTTGGTTAAAGTGAACTCTGGTGTGCTTCGATTGTATACATGAATGCCAACCAGGCTGTGGCCGCTCCAAAAATAAGAAAAGGACTATAGCGCAGGGCGATCTTGGTAAATAAAACCAAAACGACCACGCAATAATTACTTTGCCTTGTCCTCTCTCATCCTGAGCCCATTACTGCAAGGTATTTGTCTGGCACAATTACCAAAGACAACAGAGCAATCCTAAAACTGCTCAAATCTGATGTCCCTCCATGTCTGTTTACGTTTCACGAAACAAGAAGTGTGCCTGTGCTCAGTGCTTCTTGGTTCTTCACAAAACCACCACAGGCGAGGAGGTAAATATGTTTTATCAAAAGGTTTGGTTTGGTTTGTTTGATAAACCACAGTGTGAGTCCAAACCGCACCAGCTAAAACAAGCCACAATATTTTAATTTTGGTCCTCTGTAAAACCGAGTGTACCAGACTATCAGGTGTGAAAACGACCATAATTACAATCGGAAGCTACGAGTTTAATCTTTGGTAGAGCTCAGTTTGCTAATAAATATATCTCAGCTGATTGCTTTTTAGCTTAGTCAAGCAAAGATCTACTTTTGAAATTACGTCAGTGATAGCGATGGTCTTAACAGGAAGAGGGGCCCCAAATCAAATTCTGCTTAAGGGCCCTATACAATCTTGGGCCAGCCCTGCACATACAATTATTGTGCAAGCCTTTGCTTGTAAGATTTGGTTGAATACCTAATCTGCTTTGCAGATCAGGAAATCTGGAAAATAAGCTTTGTAGTGTATTGTATGGCTGACTTTTGGAACATAAGTTTGCTTTTACACCACAAGGTAGGCTGAGATTAATATTATTAAACAGTTGCTCATTTAGTAATTTCTTTAGCATGTTTATTATTGCATATTTTAAACTTTTCTTCATTATACACATAATAAATAGGCAAACTTGGACAATTCCTCATATCTTCTCAGGTAAATATGACGTGACACAGTCATATTTTGGTTTATGGAGGACCCAAACGCAGAGACTCCTGTGCAGTAACAGAGTCCTCCAACTCTAGCCTACTAAACATCCCTAGACTCAGAACTAAACATGGAGAAGCAGCTTTCACTTTTTATGCTCCCCTTATCTGGAACAGACTTCCTGACGAGTGTAGAGTTGGTGAAACTCTGAACTGCTTTAAATCGAGACTAAAAACCCATCTGTTTAGAATTGCCTTTGAGTAAATGCTTGATGTCATATGTATGAAATGTGGTCATGCTCTCTTGCTTTTTTTTATTTTTCTCTTGCTTTATTGTGTATCATGTGTAATGTGTGTTTCTTTTATGTGTTTATTTTAAATCATCAAATCATGTAAAGCACCTTGAATTACCCTGCTGTTGAAAGTGTGCTATACAAATAAAATTGCCTTGCCTTTAATAAAAACTACAAGAAAACCTGCAGGTCTGACACAAAGACAATGGGGAAATGCTAACCGGCAAGCAATGGACCATGCAAGACCTGTTGAGCACTAATAGGGAACAGAAAACCTGTCATGTACAGTTAGGATGAAAATTATTCATACCCCTGGCAGGTTTAGATACAAAGTTATTTTCTACCATTTAGTGTTTTTGCCTTTGGAAAGAGATTTTTTTAAGACCCATGAGCTTAACATACTAGAAATAATAACAATCTATATATGATAGGATAAGAAAATAACATTTTCATTGTTTTAAAATACGTTGTTTGGTCAAATTAGACATATTTAGATGTGAATGTCGGGATAAAAAAAGGCACATACTCTGTAAATACAAGAATAATGCAAAAAGCGGAAGTTCTGAAGATTATCTAGTCAAAAAGAGACAAAGATATTACTTTTTACTGTCGGAAATTTTTTATTTCTGTATAATTTCTATGTTCATTGTATGAGGAACAGACAAATCTTGAAGAAATCATTTCTAGGCAAGAAATGCTCCTCCTTCCTTAGTCGCCCTCTCTGTCTGCTCTTCTCTGGCCTCTCGCTCTGCCTAAGAGCGGCACAACTCAAGTGTCTCTCCTCATCATCAGCCTCAGTGTTCATCGACATCCATATAAGAGCAGAGCATGCAGATTTCTGCGCTGAGCATCAGGCGATGTTGATGTTAGCCAGACGAGAGGAAGGCAGATCTGGATCTAAACAGGGATTTCCAGAGTAAATGTTTAAGGAGGGATTGAAGATGAAGGTCCCAGCTGTGCAGCTTCAGGCTCACACTTGACCCCAAAGTTTCAGTGTGTGCATTCTCCTCATAAGTGTATATATTTCTGCATGCATGTCTGTGTCAGTGCATAGCAGTCCTGGTTTGCATTTTAACCCAGACAGAGGATGTTCCATTTAAAGACTTGCTATCGTGGAGCTCATTGCAACATCTAAACCCTAAGTAATTCATATTTTTTATTTTAAAACCTTTTAAAGGATGTGCAGAGAAAGATGCAGCTCATTTAATAAGAGGTAAACATAAAGCTAACCTTCCCCAAAATATCACAAAATCTCTACATCACAATCCTCTGATAACAATAATCATAAATTGAATTAACAATAAAATTGATTTTATTTCTTTAATCTTGTAATATCTCTCGTTTCTTAAAGTTTGGTGTTACTTTATCCTTTACTAGCAACCTGTTAGGAAATGTTACAACTATAAAACAAATACCAGATGTACATACCATGTCAGATGGTTAAAGGATAAAGTCTAGAAATGCTTTCTACAATGTTTGTAAAAAGCCTAAAATCCTTTTGTTAGATAAGGCCGACCAGCTTCCGTTATTATTGTAGCATGTCAGAAAATGACTGTTTGCCTGGATATGTAAGTCGTGAGAAATAGTGAGAAGGAGCAATGGCATAGGGTGTTTGTGCAACATGCAAAAAGACAAAAACAGCATGCAATCTATATTGTCTTTTTTAATGAAAACTTCAGATAGACCGGTGCATCTCAGTATATTAACAAATCATGGAAAAGTAATTTATTTCAGTAATTCAGATGAATTATTGAGTCAGTAAAACTCATAAACTGATTAATTAAACAAAATGATATATAATTTAAACATATACTGGTATTTCTGTCATTTTGATGATTAACGTTTTAAGCTAAAGGAACCCTACATTTCAGTATCCCTGAAAATGTAAATATTACATAAGACCAGCATGTGACAGTTTACCTTTTTGAAGAACTAATTTAACATTTATAATACTGTATTAATTCATGATCATGGTTAAGCCCTTAAGATTCAGAACTAAGTCAACAATAACTGGATTTTTTATAAATCTATTATCAAAATAGTTTTTAACACTATAGGCATATCATTAAATAATTCAATGTGTCTTTGACAGGCATGTAGAACAACATAATCTGTATTTTACTGTGGCTAAACATTCAAAAAAGCTGGTCTCATCCTCATTTTTTCATTCAAATTAAAATTCAAAAATACTTTATTGATCCCAGAGGGAAATTAAGTGTTGGTATAGCTCATATAATTAATTCTTTAAGGAGTTGTTGTAGATGATGATGGATGTGGGCAGGAAGGATTTCCTGTAGCGGTCTGTGTTGCAGCGAAACTGAAGAAGCCTCCGACTGAAGACGATCTGTTGTTGTATGACTGTCTCATGAAGAGGATGCTCAGGGTTGTCCATAATTTTTTTGATTTTATGAAGAATCCTTCTTTGCATCATCATCTCCAGATGTTCCACAGTTGTCCCCAGAACAGAACCAGCCTTCTTTATCAGGTTGTTTAGCCTTTTTAAGTTCCTGGCTCTGATGCTGCACCCCAACAGATGACGGCTGAAGAGATTATACTCTCCACAACAGACTTGTAGAAGATCTCCAGCATCTTGCTGCAAACCTTGAAGGACCTAAGCTTCCTCAAGAAGTACAGTCTGCTCTGTCCCTTCTTGTAGACGGTTTCACTGTTGTGCCTCCAGTCCAGTCTGTTGTCAAGGTGAACTCCGAGGTATTTATACTCCTCAACCACCTCCACTTCTTCTCCCATGATGGAAACAGTTTTTGACCTATCCCTGTTTCTTCTGAAATCTACAATCATCTCCTTGTTTTTGTTCACATTCAAGGTGAGATGATTGTTTCCACACCATGTCACAAAGCGGTCCACCAGCTCTCTGTATTCAGCTTCTTGTCCATCTCTGATACACCCGACAATTGCAGAGTCATCTGAGTATTCCTGCAGATGACAGGTCTCTGATTTGTACTGGAAGTCTGAGGTGTACAGAGTAAAAAGGAATGGTGAGAGTACGGTCCCCTGTGGTGCTCCTGTGCTGCTGACCACCTGGTTTGACACACAATCCTTCCTTCAGTCTCACAAATTGTGGTCTGTTGGTCAGGTAGTCATTGATCCAGGCGATTGTTGAGGGCTCCACCTGTGTCTTCAGGAGTTTCTGACAAAGCAAATCAGGCTGAATTGTGTTAAATGCACTGGAGAAATCAAAGAACATGATCCTCACAGTGCTGCCTGCTTTGTCCAGATGACAGTGGGTTGGTTGAAGCAGGTGGATAATGGCATCTTCAACTCCAACTCCGCATGCTTTAGTTTTTGAAATTTTTTATTTCACATTTAAAGTTAAGAGAAAAGTTTTATCACAAGGAGATTATCAACATCAAGTTCTTACAGGCAATAAACATACAGTAGGTGTGCACAGCAGCTTGAACCATGCATTGACAGATGCTCATAAATACACCAGTCACCACGCTCTCACCTCTTAAGATAAATATTCTGACTCTTATCTTTATGTAGCCTAAATAAGCTACTGTTTGGTCTAGAAGTTTCTCAGTTTACATATTGGGTTAAGTCGCAAATAAAGCACTTTTTAATGATGCTAGGGAGAGAGGTGCTAAGTTCAAGTTCGTCATATTAAAAATATATATACATATTGTTAGATTCAAGGTTCTCCAAAAAGTAAACAACCCTCATCCCCACAAAAGTCAACCAAATAATGTATAGAAGGTGGAAGTGGAAGGAAAAAATGTGGTAGATAAAAAGATGCACATGCAACATGGATAGAAATCACAAATGGATTTATATAAAAAATTAATTTCCTTTTTTGAATTTAATTTATAAAATAAATTAACTTTTCAGTGAAACTTATTTACTGACCTGCATCGCGTATGTTCCTATCGGACAGTGTTTTTCAACCTTGCTCCTCAAGGCACACTGCCCTGCATGTTCACTGATGGCTGATGAACAGGTTTTTGGTGAACTGCACTCATCCGAATCAGGTGTGTTGAAGCAGGGAAGCATCTAAAACATGCAGAGCGGTGTGCCTTGAGGACCAGGGTTGGGAAACACTGCAAAGACACTGGAAAACACTGGAAAGACAGCATGCCTGGTCTGGGGCTTGTCTGAAAACAAATGGAATATCTTTAGTACTTTCTTGGTCTACAAATTAGGACGTCCAGAACCAGCTGACATGATGACCTCTGTGCTCTGACTGGAGCATGATAGAGAAGCAAATCTGCTATGCATTTCCTGCATACAGACAGGAGGTGGAACAGCTGGTCCACTGGTTCTGTCAGAACCATTTGGAGCTTAACCCACTTAAGAATGTGGAGAGTGACAGTGTACTTCTGGAGAACACCCCCTACACTTCCTCCCCTCACCATCCTCAACAAAACTTTGTCTACCCTTTCTCTGGATCTGAGATGGTCCTCACACATAGACACCATTCATAAGATGGTCTAGCAGAAGCTGGACTTCCTGCACTAAGTCAAGAAGTACAACATTTCAAAGGAGCTGCTGGTAGTCTTTTGCACGGCCAGTATTCAGTCTGTCCTCTGTTCATTCATCATTGTGGTTTGGCTCAGCCACAAAACAAGACCGGTCCAGTCTGCAAAGAACAATCAGGTCTACTGAGAGGATCATCAGGGCTGACCTCCATCCAGGACTTGTACAGGGCTAGGGTCCAAAAAAAGGGCAGCCAACATCTCTGCAGACCCCACACATGCTGGACCCAAATTGTTTACATTTTTACCATCAGGTCTGTGCTACACAAATGCTGATTGCAGCCACAGTGACAGTTTCTTCCCTCAGGCTGTCTCTCTGATGAACAAAATGAACACCTTACAGGCTGAGTAGTCAGTTACCCCACTGTGAAACAAAATGAGCATTTTTGTAATGTCGCATCAAACCCTATTTTTTTCTGTCTTTATCTAATATAAAAGAATTGCCTGGAAATGCATGTACATATTGTTCCTTTATCATTATGTAATTTCCTCTTAAGTTTAGATTTATACGTCTATACGTTGTGAGTGGCTGAAAATCAATGTGCACGCAATCTTGGCCAATAAAACTGATTCTGAGTCTGATTTTTTAGATACAAACCGGTGACAAAATCATTGTTCTGGTTCAGAAAATAACAGGCAGTTCACTGAGAACTCTGCTGGAGTTACATGCCAAAGCCGGGTGTCAACAACTGAGCCGTTGTATATTGGATATTCTGCAGGTGAAGAAGAGACGACTGATTTAACTCATACAATGCAGCATTGTATCCATACAACTTGAATGCTCCTATGTTTTGCGACACTAAAACCTCAAAATTCAATATATTTTAGGAAGATCTTATGTAGTGGACCGCAAAAAAGTATTATACAAAGCTAAGGCCAGAAAATATTTATACCCTGGCAGATTTTGATTTAAAATTATCTTAATTCAACCAAGGAGTTTGTTTCTGACAGGAGATATGGATAACGAAGCAATGTACTACTATAGGTTGAAAAAAAAGTAATATAACTTTCTTTCGCATTTTATTAAAAAAAGGGTATGTTATAAATTATTTACAACGTTCTGAAAAACCATGTAAAATCCATGATCACCCTAATTGTCAGCTCCATCCACAGATTCTTTCTCAGATTCAACTTGGGACATCCAATGAGAAGAAACATTCAAAAGATTACTTTAAACCTAAACCTGCACGGGGTATGAATAATTTTGGATTTGACTGTAATCTAGATTTGGAAGGATGCATAAATTTAAGCAATGTTTTAGAAAGAAAATCTGTATGGCATGCAATTATATTCTCGCCATCACTTTGATACCCCTAAATAAATCCTGTGCGACCCTTTGCATTCAGAAGTCATCTTACAAGTAAAAAGCCCACCTATGTGTAATCTCAGTATAAATCCAGCTGTTCTATGAAGGCCTCAGAGGTTTGCGAGAGGGTATTAGAGAACAAACAACACCTTGATGACCAAGGAACACAGTAGTCACGTCATGGAGAAAGTGAATCAATGACAAAAGCTGTGAACATCCCACAGAGCACAGTTCAAGTATGAGGATTTATCAGAGAAGCAGCCAAGAGACCCGTGGTAACTCTGGAGGAGCTGTGGAGATCTGCAGCTTTGTGCATTCCAACAATCTGGCCTTTATTTAAGAAATGATATATATATATCTCATAACTTAGAGTTTGTGGAACTGGGATGAACTTAGTCCACTTTCCGTGAACCCTCTGACTCAGCCAGATGATGCCGTCTCAGCACAAACCAACCCCCCAGAGTTTGCTACGTCTTGCTCCGGCTCACTCATCTCCTGTTTGTGATGCCTTTTCTCACCCCCTTTCCTGCACGAACTCCCCCCTCCACCTCTCCTTCATCTGCTGTGCTCCCTGTAGACGCCCCTAATAAGGCAACATGTGTTGTGAGTGGCTGCCTTAGAGAGAGGTTGCCCCCCCCGACCGGCCATGTTTACCAAGAGCGTCGTCTCCAAGCCTTGTTTTCTTTCCCGCTCTCCTTCTCATTCCCCTCTTTAAACTTGTCATCCTCGCTATCTGTCTCACAACTCCCACTCATTCCTCCAAACACTCTATGTCTTCTTTCCTTGCATGTCTTTATTTTTCAAATAATTTTTAACTGTCCAAAACAGGCCAGAGTGTCATTCATAAGATTTCTTGGATGTAAACAACACTGGCATGAGACATAACACGAGCCTTCCAAGTGACTAAACTTAAAGTAGACTGTGAGGAGATGTTTTGATGACAGCATTGGAGCTTGTGTCAGACAACGTGATCAGCAGACAGGCCAAAGGTTAGATTAGATCTGGCAAGTCATTGTCAGCCCAGATTCACATATATGATTTCAGCTCTTTAAATGTGTAAAGCTAATGCTCATCCTTGATTTGATCAAAAATACTAACGATTCACCCACCATCATTTAACACATTTGCTGTCTGAAGCCAAATATGTTTTTTTTAGGCTAACCTCATACCTCCTAAGTCAGTACTTGTAGCTTCAGCCAGTTGTTGAAACTTTCCCAAACATTTAAATGTCTTGGTAGAGGATGCATTCTTCCGTCAATGAAAACAAACACCTGGGACATCCTGTAACCATCACAAGGCAAAGTATCTGTAAAAATGCATGTATGACCCTAATCATTTTCCCAAGGCTCTTGACCTTCAGAATTTCATCTGATTTTGGACTTTTTCCCAATAGTCGCTATGTCCACGTGCTTCTTAGAATTGGCTTGTATCATATTCACACTGAACCTTTCAAGGACTGTAACCTTTCATAGGACACGTTTTCTTCTTCAAATCAAAGTTTCAAGATAGTCTTGGCTTTGACATGGGCTCCATATCACACACTTATGTGAAACATCTTCCCACGTTTAAACCACAAATTTGTGAGCTTATACTATTGGAATTTTAAGACCAACAGAAAATTGCGCATAATTGCTAAGTGGAATGATAAGGATTCATTTGCTATTTTTTATTTTTCTTACAAATAAAAATCTGAAGGTTATGACATAGTCTTTGGGGCCGCTAACAGGTTTTCTTACAGGATTTCCCTGTGTTTTTAGCTCCATCTTGTTTTTCTTTCATGTCCCAGCCGAACAAAAGAATCCCTAAAGCATGATGTGACCACCATCATGTTTCACAATGGGGACAATGCATTCAGGCTGTTGTGCCTTTTTTGTGAGCCGAGAGCACCTTAGTTTACATTTTCTGTCCCCTACATGGCTTCTGACTATCTTTATCTGAGTATTCAGCTTTCTTTCAACAATGGCTCTCTTCTTGGCATTCCTCCACAAAGACCAGATTTGTGCAAAGGTGATAAATGCCCTGTCTGCATATATCCAAACAGTTAGCTGTGTACCTCTCCCGCTTACCATGTGTCAATTTTATGTGTGAGAGGAGGTACTAAATACAGACAGACAAGATGCAAAAATAATGTGATTTAATTAAGAAATCTATTGAAAAAAAGTCAGAAATTCAAACATCAGACAGAGACTAATCCCCAAAAAAAAGAGTCACAAAGAGAGAAGCAGACAACATGGGCACAGAATGAACCAGAAGGGAATATATACTGAAGAGAGGTGATCAGTGGAACAAGAGACGGGTTAGAGGTCAATCAACAGAGTGGGTGCAGCTGAGTGAGGATCTTGGGGGAATCTAAGGCTGTTTCTCAATGTCAAGGCACCTCGCCTACCAAGGCAATGCCTCGGTAGGCGAGGCGCCTTGCTTACGAGGACACTGTCCTTCCTTGGTCAAAGAAAACAGTTAAATGAAACAGACTTACATCACGTGACCGCGGCTGCCCAGGGCCCGCCTTTTGCTTACGCGCTCATTTTACGTCCCGCCCATCGTTATATTTTATACGTATAAGTTTCAATGTAGATGTATAACGAGAGTTTTACTTTTTTAAATGTGTATATATTGGTTAAATCAAATGTGAAAGCGAGTTAGTACCTGCTAGCAACCGAAGTTGCAACTTCGAAAATACCGCGATGTATTCTGGGAAATTTTTGACCAAGGGAAGGCATCAAGGAACCTCCTATGTTTCCTCGGTCAGTTAGCTAAACGGCAGACAAACGGAGGACAGACGCCTCGGTAGCACATGAACATTGGAACACGCCTTGGCGGTCCCTGATGACGTGTCTCCTAGGCAACCGTGGCGGGACCATGGTATCAAGGCGAGGTTCCTTGGCATTGAGAAACACCCTAAATGTATAAAATGACAAAATAGATACTAACAGACAGCAACCTGAAACTAGAAAACAGTAGCAAACAGAACCAAAATGGAACATAAAAAAGACTAAAAGCAGACAGGGAAACTAAGAAAGATGAATGAAAGACAACACGAAGGACAAGACTAACCAAAATCAACAAAAAAGTACAGATGAGAATATTGGAATTTAAAAACTACAACTCTAAATGCACAAGAAACTTAGTGAGGTAGCAGAATAAACACAAAGTCTAACATATAGTGACACCAACAGCCTCTTGTCTGTTTCCTTTAATGCTCTCCTCACCTGGCCTGATAGTTTAGGTGGACTGCCATGTTTTGGTAGGTCTGCAGTTGTGCCATCCTCTCTCTGATGTCAGATGATAGACTGAACAGAGCTCTCTGAGTTGCCTGAAGTTTGGGATGTCGTTTAATAACCTAACTCAACTTTAATATTCACTACAGCTGTCTCCCTGACCTGTCTGCAAACCTCTGGTGATTTATTTAGATATTGGAGTTAAGGGGGTAAATATAAATGCATTCCACACTTTACAGATTTCTATTTCAAAAACATATCTTACCAGTAAATATTTACGGGCCACTTTGTGTTGTTCTATCACATAAAAGTCCAAAAAGCAGATTGGATTTAGAGGTTTTGATGTGACAAATATGTATATACAAGCATATACACTTATATCTGAAAATGGGAATTTGGGCTAAACAAATTTACAAACGTTAAAGGTTGGATTTTTCTCACTTCTTCAGTGTGGGATTATGGTGCTGCAGGAAAAAAAGAAATAATTTTAAAGATTTTTACATTTTACCATGGGTCCTTGTCTATTCATGAGTTATGGCAAAAATTGAACAATTATCAGCAAAAGGCTGCTCAGCAATGGTGTAGGTTTTAATTGCAGCAATGGATAGAAACATTTTTCCACTGATTACTGAAAAAATGAATACATTATTTTCAACATGCAATTTAATATAAAAATGTAAGTAAAGCCAGAATTGTTTTCATTATTATTAATAATTTTACTCTGTTTTATTAGTCTTTTGACAGATGTCTCATCTCCAAATAGACAAAGTTCTTGGGTGGTCGACAAAAGCTTAACTTATACTGCCTTGAGGTGTGAAAGATTTTGGGCTTATCTGTAAACAACAACTTACAAATGTAATACATAATCAATTCTAAAACATTTGGTACTCTGTGGTCTGTACATAAAACTATATGGGAGGTCATTTACAGTCAGGAAGTTAAGGATCCTCTTGATTTGAAGGTCAATTTTAGCTAATCATATCTTATTGTTTTGAATTGGTTTCTGTCTATCATCTTCTGATGATACATTTTATTTCTCCTGAGTTCATCTTGGTTTTACAATTACTGCTGCTATAGTTGTTGTGATTATATTGGCTCATTTTTAACTTCCTATAGTCAATTTCATCCCACATTCTATTTTTTTGTACTAAACAAGCTCTTTTATACCCATTGTTCTTAACCCTTGCGGATCAGTTAAGTTCTCTTGGTAGTTAAGTATATCTAACAAATTATTTGTATAAATACTGCTGAAAAAGGAAAAAAAATAACACCATTTTGTACTCATGTTGTGCAGAGGCAGAAGTATATATTCACATTAATTTGAAAGTAAACCTCTAATATTGGAAAGTTTAAGTTTATTCGCTAAATAAATCATAAAAACATGATCAAATGCAACTGTAACCCAGAAGCTACAACCATACATTCATGGACAATATATGGCTTCAGGCAACAGTGAACCAATTTTAAAACCCCCATGGTCGCTTTAAATTTTGCTAGTGTGTGTTTGATTTCCAAAAGCCATTATTTGGTTTTGATCATTCCAGTTTAAGGAAGATAAACCCCATGTTTGTTCGATTAAAGCATAGTTGAAGCTATTACCATACTTAGTCTTGCTTTATTTAAATCACAGCTCAAAGCACACCTGTTCAAACAGGCTTATTCACTTTAGACACTGATTTTAGTTGTTGTCCTCCAATCCCGTTCCAGAGTTTTTATCAGTAAGGCTAATTTCTTCTTATTTACCATTTGATTAATTGTTTTGTTGATTGTTTGTCTATGTATTATTTTTCAGTTTTTTTCTTTTCTGTAATGTGACCTTGGGTTTTAGAAAGCTGTCCTCAAATTTTATTATTATTATTATTGTTATTATTATTAACTTTACAGTAAACTTTGCCTGTTATTTGCCTATAATTTCCACAAATTTTCCTCCATACAGAATTAATTCAATCACATTCTACGTCCCGCAGGCTAAATCAGGTCCGCCATGACTATTTAGGTGGCCACATAAATAAAACCTACAAGATAAGTTGTGTGCTTGAATATCTATTCAAATGAGTTTTTTATGTGTATAGTCCCAAAGACTATTTGTTTATATTTTAAGTTAATGGGTGGTTTCGTCAATAGATTTTAGGACATTCATGATACTGATGTGGCCTGAAATTAAAATAAATTTGACACTCCTGCTTTAAGGGTGGTTAGGCTAGAAATCCTATTTCCAGCAAACTGAAGATGAATTGAAATTAAGTAGTGATGAAGATAACGGGCTACAGGAATGCTTGGGTGAAAGTTATACGGATGAGTATGAGAACAAAATGGAGGACATGTACAGACATACTAGATGGTAGAGTTTTTTTTGGGTCCAGAGATAAAAATATTGCTATAAATATTGATTAAAGTGAATGATTGGGCATAATAAGATGACTTTCAGCCTCTGTGTGTTTCCTAGTGTCTTTATTTTATTTTACTTTGTTATTTTTTATTTAATTTGACAGCAGTTGACATAATAAATTCAGATCAGTCAGACAGATCTTTTCTGACCTTGCTCTGCTGGCAAATGCTTTGCTCTCCATTCAGGAGATAATCTCCTCCCACACCGCTTTGTCATGACTTCTTTCCGGGTCATCCGCCGGGTAAGGAATGGACCCGGTTTTACTCTTGCCCTAGCCAAACCTGACCTTACTTTGATGAGGCCACCTACCTGTTTTCTGCTGTTAGAACCCTACGTTGCTATCTGATAATTGTCAATGTGCTGTACCTTATTTCTCTCAGCTTTTTGTGTGTATTTTTTTAATTGTTTTTGTATGACAGGGTTGTTTTTCCCTCTAGCTAAAAGTTCCTTAGTCACAGTGGCAAACCTAATTGAATTAGTGTCTATCTGGACTTGTCAGTAGGATACACTCTGGAGAGGTTGCCTTGCAAAACAACCTTTCATGGACGAACTTATAGCAAAGGACAACTTAGAATCTCTAGATTTAAACAGCATCCATGTTTTTGGCTTTGTTTCAACTTTGGGAAAAATATATACACTCTGGACACGAAGGACCTGTTCCCTAATGGCGTTTTCACCCAGGACCTTTTTGTTTGTGATTGATAGCACTAACAACAGGGACATTATGAAATGTACTGTTTAAAATAAATAAATCAAACCTATGAAAATAAAAATACTGTCATACATGTATGTGTTTTAGCAACAGGTGAGAAAAGAGGAGAACATTGTTCCCCTTGGAAGGCCATCAAGACAAAGCTTATCATAAATAATTTACAATAAACGTAAATCAGTGTGATTATGACCAGGAAGACTCCAGCTGAATGTCTTAGGGGAGTTTCCAGTGTCTTACTAATTGACTGCTGCATCACAGCACCAGTCTCGGTGCAACCATGTGGTCTCATATTTAGCACCTGGCCATGCTGGCTGGCGCACTACCTGAGTTGTACTGAGCAACCATCTGATTTCCAGTAGCCCTGTACCCCAGAGCACCCCCTGCAGCTCCACTGGCACCTTCCTCCAATCCCCTTCCAGAGTTTTTATCATCAAGGCTAATTTCTGCCTGTAATCTGATTAGGGGCTCTGAGCTGCTTTAACACCCTGCTGTGCTGTCTCTCTATCTCTCAGCCCAAATGCATGCATACACGCACTTGCACACGCAAACACACACATTCTGGTGTGACTCCCAGTCTGTGTGGGTTGCAGCTTGCTTTGAGGTTGTCTCTCTGCTGCAGCCGTGTGTGGGTGTGTGTCTCCTACGTCTTTACCTGTCCGCTTGCTGACGGATGTGCTCTTCTCTGCCACTGCTTGTCACTCCCATCACCACCACTGTTACCACCACCATTCGAGGTTCCAGCAGCAGGCCATCCTTCCGTTCGCCTATTTAAACATGTTTCGAAACCCATGGATCTCTAGTTTCCATGTGAACAATGTGCAGCCCAATAGGGAAGGTAAGGCCTGTGGAAGAGGAACCATTGACCTGGCTTTTTCTTCCAGTTTGATTTTAGTAGAACAATAGATTTATGTTCCAGGTTTTGGGTTTGCTTTGTTGGATTAGATTAAATGAGGAACCAGTAGAGATAGTATTTGCTTTAAACTTGGTTTATTTTAAATATTTGAAGGATTGTTTGATGCTACGAAGATATGCAGAACATTTTCTTTCATTTAAGGACATAAAGCATTGGCAAACTTAAAATCAGTGATTACAGTGTTTGCTTTAACTTGAATAATCTTCAATCTTTAATTTTGGAATAATAGTCGTCGACATTAACGTGAGTTTGGATACCTTACTTACTCCTTCCTACGTTATATCGTTAAATTAGACATGTTTGTGTAGCACAAAGCTGCGATCAAGTTTACCGGCAGTCTATTTGGTGGCTGTTTTTAGACAATCCCTCTTCGCATCACACCGCCTTTAGGGCCTAAGTTGCTCTTTCATCATGTCCATCTTGAACCTTGTGCTGTTTGTTTAGCTGGCAACCTCCAGGCGTTTCCAAGGGAAGCTGTACTGGCATCTGAATAGAGGGGCTTTCCACCAGAGGAAATATATTTGTGAATTTGCACACGTGTATGCTTCTAATAAGTTTCCCCTCAGCTTATTGGTTTATTTAAAAAGAAATTATGCAGATTCTGTGGTATTTATTAGTGGGACTGCATGGAGCTCATGGAAATGAAGCACCAGCAGAATTCACTTTATGTGTTGTTCCAGAAAAAAAAACACCTGATGACAACCAAGTTTGTGAAGGAATTAGAAGACTATTAGAAAGTAAAGTCCTTCTGTCACAACACATGTCTATGTTTCTGCAGTGTAGAAGGCTGCAGTGCTTCGCCACACGGTGTTTGGAGGCCAAAATTAGTCAGAGGGGCTCTGGAGGCGTCTAAAGCAGAAATATGATCCGTCTCCTGGGTGTGACATAAGAGTTAAAGGGTCAACCATTAGCTGATACTTAGGCATGAAATTATCCAGAACATAAACTGTAATGGACTTTTGCTGTGGTAGAAATCTAACAGCTTGAATACATTTGTGAAAAATGTTGTGTTACTGCTGAGATAAAGTGTTTTTTAGTATAACAAGTACTTAAGGTGAGTATATGTATTTATTCTGCAGTACAGCATTAAAATGAAATGAAAGCACATGCGTACACGAGGACAGTTTGAGCATCGGTGTACAGTTCTGCTCAGAAGTATATACCGATCACAGGCATGAATGCTGTATTGATTTTGGTCTCTTAATAACATGTTGAAGCTGTTTTCTTTCCCAGAATGGAATAATTACAATCAATGATTTTTAAAAACAGGAATTTGATGCAAACGTCTTCATTTATTGTGGTGAGGACAGTGTGATGATGGAAAGGGAATAGTGAGGAACATTTGGGTTGATCACAAACGATATCACTATAGCAATATGAAGAAACAATAATATTGCTGTCACAAGCATTCTTTATATTGTGAAGCCTTGAGTATTGAACTTGGAAAGTTTATGAATAATTATAAATAAATATGGATATCAGTAAGGTTGAGACTGATAACATGTTACAGGAGGCAGTGCTGACAAAAAATAATAAAACATGTAATTACAATATTATTTTGAGAACAGAAAATGACAAGAAGTTGTCAAAACAGGCCTCTGACCCTAATTCACCTTGTAAAGCAAAGCAAAACAAAATACAGTTCAGATATAGGATAGGGATGCACCGATTGGGAAATTCTGGGCCGATGCCGATGTTTAACACAACAACTTGGCCCATGGCCGATACCGATGTTTTTTCTTTTTGTTTTTTATTCCTCCTTTTGTGCCACAAAAACAAACAAAAAACAAAAAAAATTGATTTCAGCTCTTTATCACACCATTCTAGAATGAGCACAAATTCAATCAGACCAATTTATGAAACAAAAACAACCTTTAATGTCACTTTCTGGTTGAACAGTATCACCTTATTTATGTCAAGTTCTTTTCTGAAAAATAACATTCAAAAACCTTGGACTGCTAACTAATCAACAAAAAGATTGTTTCAGTACATTGCCCAAAAAAAGAAAATTCAGTGGTTTTAGCCTGATAAAAACAAACTTACTCAATGATAAAATAATTTTCATCAAGCCCAATAAAAAAATATTTTTCTGAGAAAAAAAATACATGTGTAAATGCAAAAACAAGGGCAAAATAAATAAATAATGTTATTCATAAATACAAAAATAAATAGGGCTCTCTTTTATCTTGTGTATTTCTTATACAGAATAAAACATTACAGTGTTTCAGAACTCAGGCTGATAACCTGATAAACAAAAACCTACTCAATGATAAAATTATTTTCATGGCTCAATAAAAAATATTTTTCAGAAAAAAAAAATACATGTGTAAATGCAAAAACAAGTACAAAATAAATACATTTGTTATTCATAAATAAAAAAGAAATAGGACTCTTTTACCTTGTGTATTTCTTATACAGAATAAAACAGTGTTTCAGAACTCACAGGCTGGAACATGGGGCATCTTATAGAAGATAAACAGTCCCTCCACTTTTGATTATTAATGACACACAAGTCACCTGCTGTCTCTGGCCTACTTCTTAATAAGATGAATGTTTTTCTTAACAAAGATAAGCATCTCTGCCTTGTCACAGCAACGCCTATTTCTCTTTTCACCCAAGACATGAGACACAGAGCTGAATAACCGCTCACTCTCGGTGCTGGTCCATGGCGCGCTAAGGTATTTGCGTGCCATTTGTGCGAGTTCTGGAAAACGCAGATGGTTATTTCTCCAATAGCAGAGTGCGCTCTCACCTCTGGGGAATAGTGGTCTCTGCCAGGAAAACACCCAGCTGTTGGGATACAGAGGTACTTGTCCTCTCTGCTCCATTTTCTTCCAGAATCTCCTCAAACACATCATGCAGGGAGGGCCCTGCTCTGTCGGATCTTGGCCTCTTGCGCTCCGGGTGATGTGCGCGCTCTCCATCGCGTGTCCCATCCTCTGCACCGGCAGCAGGCGACAGATTGTTTAACATCCTCATCAATGTAACGATCCTTGTATCTGGGATCCAAACAGGTTGAAATGCAGAACATGGGATCGCTGTGGATTTGATCGATGAGCTAACTTCTCTTGTCAATTGTTCAAACGGGGAGTGGAGTGTTATAAAGTTTTCAATTAATTGCCACTGGTGCGCACTGAGAGTGGCCGGGAGGTCGTAGTCTGCGGCATATGTAGCAAGTGCGCGCTTTTGTTCCAGCAAGCTCTCCATCATATAAAATGTACTCTTCCAGCGAGTGGAAACATCTTGCTGTAGCCTTTTTTTGGCTTCATTCCCAACTGGATCTGCACAGCCTGGAGACGTGAATAGGCGAGGGGTGAATGTTTAAAGGGGCCGACTATTTTTCGGCAAATAGCCACAACGTCCAGTGAGGCAGCGCTGGCTAAAAACACCGTCATGAATTGCCAGTTGCGGCGTGTGCGCCATGCAGCCAAAACTAATCAGACCACTGTCCATCATAGCTTACGTCATATTCCTAGCATTATCTCTGTTTTTTGTCGATTTTCCACGTTTGGAACATTTTCTCAAATGCCTCCGAAATGGCAGCTGCTGAGCGGGTACCTGCGAACTCCTGGGAGTGTAGCACTGCCTTCACCAGGTTGAAGTCCTCATCAATCCACTGTGCCGTGAGGCCAAGCATGCTCACAGGGCTTACATCTGAACTCCAAATATCAGTGGTGAAACTGATTGCAGCGATGTCGCGAGCCAGTAGCTCGTGGATGTGCGTGGCCACAATGTTGTGGATTTCGGGGAGACAGACCTCAGCAAAGTGACGCCGCCTCGGCAGCGTGTAGCGTGGCTCCATAAACTTCATCAGACCTCGAAAACCCACGTCCAGCACTACAGAGAAAGGCTGGTCATCTACAGCGATGAACTCCATCACCCTGTTTGTTATTTGCGTCGCTTTGGCGCTGTCTGGAGGCAGCCGTTTTGTTTTCTCAAACGCCATGTCAATTGAAGTCGGAGTCTTACCGGGGGTTTGCGCTTTCTTGGCGGCTTCATTTTTCCGTTTTAGGTCAGCTTGCAGGTAATCGCTGTGCACAGCCTGGTGCCTGCTTCTCAAATGTCCAATGAGATTTGTTGTGTTAAATGACTTTCTAACAGCCCCCCTCTCTTGAAATTTCAATGGAACACGCATTGCAAACTGCGAAACGCTGATCTTTCTCTGAAACTGTAAAATATTGCCAGACAACCGCCTTTTTTTTTGTTTGATCTACGGTGGAAGTGCGCGGGTGGCGCCCTCTTCCGTTCCGTCTCAGTATCTCCCCCCGGCCCAAATAAAAAGAGAGGAAAAAAAAATTATCCTGAGCACAGTGTTCACGACACATACAGTATAATCATCGGCGAATGTCATTTTTATTTGCCGATGGCTGTCAACGAGGCAAATATCGGCCGTTGCCGATGTTCAGCCGGTGCATCGGTGCATCCCTAATATATGAGGTGCACTATGCACTTAGTATATAGTTAATCATTCTCAAAAGATGTGCGATAGACTGGCGACCTGTCCAGGGTGTACCCATACAGTCTATGGGTGTACCCCGCCTGTCACCCGACGAGTGCTGGATAAGAACATGTACTTTTGCAGCATTTTATTATATCTGATGACCATTTTAACTTTTCTGAAAAGTGTTTGAGTTGCAGTCCAAAACACACTTAATTTGAATGCATTTTCTTTGTAAAGTGAAGTTTGGCTCTTGAAATGTCTGCATCAATGAACTGAAAATGGTCATGTTGATTATTTATTATTAAAAATGGGATTCCGTTTCTCTTCTCAGGATTTGGATCTAAAGTACCTTCAAAACTTTCCAGCTCAACCTCCCTACCAACAGAAGGTCTGAGGTAAGAAAAGAAAACATTTTAAATCTTTAGTTTTTTATCAATGCATTTATACATCTTAGCTGCATAAATAAAAGCGATGAATGTTCTTTTCAAGAAAATTGTGCAAATAAATTATGTTCTAGCTGGAACCAGACACATTGTGGACCAACATGTTAGTTTTGCGTTCTCCTAAAAATAAAGTACACATATCTACCTTATTCCTGTTACCCATGATGCTTTGTGTGAACTGTGTTTGCAACTTCTGGACCAGTCTTCTTTACCACCTGTCTCTTGCAGATCAATTATGCATTAAAATAGGCCTGCCCAATTCTAGTCCTCGAGATCTACCATCCTACAAATTTTAGATGTATCCCAGCTCCAACACACCAGAATCAAATTGTTCAATTTCCTCATCAGCAGTCTGTCAGCTCTGCAGAGGCCTGGTAACAAGGCCTTCATTTGATCCAGCTGTGATGAGAAGGGATGCACCTAAAAGTTGCTGGATGGTAGATCTCGAGGACCAGGGTTGGGCACCCCTGCATTAAAAAATGGGGAAATATCAACTTTTATTATTTAGTTAGGATTATGAAATCATACCTGCACCTTCAACTTTCAGAAAATGACTTGATCAAATTGCCAGTGCTTACATGTACTAACATATTTAGCTGCTTTGTCAATTCAATTCATACAGACAGAGGAGAAAAGTCAAATTTACATTTAGCGCTACAAAATCTAAAAAGTGTGGTAAGCATTTATAGTCAGCCCACCAATTGTGTACTTTGTAAAACTATCTTTTGCTGTAAGTCTTTCAAGGGTTGTCTTCACCAGATTAGCACATCTAGAGACTGAAATCGGTCTATATTCTTCTTTCCAAAATTACTCAAACTCACAGATTGGACAGAGAGCCTTTGTAAACAACAATTTTCTGTTCTTGCCTCAGATTGTCTGTTGGATATAAGTTTGAACTTTGACTACGCCATTCTAACACGACTTTGATCTAAACCACATCCTTGGGGAAAGTGAACCTCCACCCCTTTCTTAAGTCTTTTACAATGTGTTACCCCCACAGCCTAATGCTGCTACCGCAATGTGACTTGGTGGGCATCTTGTCTTTGGAGTTATGTGCAGTGTTAGAGACTTCTTTTTACTTTCAACACCAACTTTCATCTTACCACTATTCAATTTATAGGGTGCATAGCCAATAGTTTTCCTGGCAACAGATTCTCCCTCCTGAGCTGATTAATGGTCTGTTAGTTTAAGTTTAAGTGGACAGCAGTGTCTTGGTAGGTTTGAGCTTGTGACAATGGACCTGTCTACTATGTTTCCCGGTCTTCTTGATGCCGTTTATTCAATGTTTTCTTCTCCATCGTATATTCGAGAATTGTTCTGTTCCTATGCTCCTTCTCGGAAGTTGCAATTGATGGACCAGAACCTCGTTATGGTCCCTCGTACTTGTTTCAGGAAATGTGGGAATTGCTCTTTCCATGCTGTCCCACTGAGACTCTGGAATGATTTTCCTCTCTCTTTACGTTTGTTACTCAGTTGATGCTTTTAAGAGACCTCTCAAAACCCATTTATTTCTGCAAGCGTTTCAATCATAGTAGACACTGCGTTGTTTGATGGTCCTGGATGTTTCTTTTGTTAACATAAATATTTTGTCTGTCTTTCAAACTTTTTTCTGTATTTTATTGCCACCTTATGAAGCACTTTGTGACTATGTCTGTGAAAGGTGATATATAAATAAATGTTGCGTGCTTGCTTGCAAACAGCCAACCCTTCAAAGAACAGCTGCATTTATCCAGAATTTTAATTACACACAAGTGGACTCTATTTATGTGGTTATTTCAAAGGGCAGTTGGTTGGACTGGATTTGATTTAGGGGTACCAGAGTAAGGGGGAATGAACACAAATACATAACTCATTTTTCTAGCTGTTATTTCTACATTTTTTCTCACAGTTAGGCACTACCTTGTGTTGGTCTATAATATAGTAGTAGTAGTGGTACACAAAATTAAAAGTAGAAATAAAATAATTGCAAATTAGTGCAACCCGCTACAATCTAATAGAGAAAAAGACTGTTGTACCAGTAATGAAATCCAGAAAAATACATTAAAAGTTTGGATTGTACCATGACAAATTCATGGTAAAGTTCTATGGTTATGAATAGTTTTGCAAGGAGCTGTATAGTGCAAACATATATGTTTATCAGAGGGAATTAGTTCACAAGTATGTTCAAAACAATGCTGTAAATGACAGCAAAGCTGGTCCCCAATTTAGGATACTTATGCAATGCACCATGAACTGTTTGCAATACAATAAATGAGAAACGGGAACTTATTTGTTGAATAAGCATGGAAAAGATGGTGATACATTTTGTTTTGTAATTGTGGCTGTCCATAAAGGGGTGTTTTAATGTGTTAATATAACTTGAAAACTGGTTGGGGTTTAGGAAATGGGCTAATCAAGCCTTACTTTCAACGTCTTTTTAAGACTCTGTTTTTAATCAATTCTATCGAGTAGGAAATAAAGTCACATTTTCATCATAATTTTCTGGACTAAATAGGGACAAAGACTGGGAAATAACCCTAAATAAACCCCCCAAAAATGTATGCGGACATCCAGCTTTTGGCAGCTAGCGTTTTTATGTTGACTGAATAGAAATCCAGCCATAAGTGGAAAGTCCAAAAGCAAGTTAAATTATAATAAGAACATACTGCACATCATTTGGAAAATATTTATAAAATACCTCACAGTAAATACTAGTTTTCATTCAAAAGTTGGTATAGACATAAAAAACAAATGTAAAATTAGGGAAGATAAGACAGAGTAATTTGGGAAGAAGTTATACCTATTGGTGTGACCTGCTGGGGAAATCCTTGTTCACCTTCTTCCATAAGATGGTATTGTATTTAATGACCCAATTCCTAATGATTGATACCTACAACAGCAGCAGAGCTTTACTGTGACCTTCCATCACATCTTTAAGATTAGTCAGCTGAAGCCAGAAGCATTCTGACTGTCTAAAGACTATTACATTTCCCATTTTACCATCCTAAGGCTTATTCAGGGCTTCATTTCTGAAGTATTGAAAAAGCCTTTTGGATGAGATATGGGACATCTTCAAGAAACAATAGTACAAATGCCTGCTACTTAAACACTTAAGATTGTCATGTCCTGACTGATTTAGCGCTGACTGATGTCAGCGCATTCCCCACTTCCAGTTTAACGGATCTGGTTAAGTGCAGTCATTGCTAACTGCAGATGACGTTTTTTTACTTAACTTAAGAGAATGTGAAATGGTTCATTGTTAGGTAATGGGTAACTAGCAATTAGTTCGCATCCTCACTAGAACCAGGAAAGTAGAGCACATCATCCCAGTTCTAAAGTCCTTACACTGGCTCCCTGCAGCTCAAAAAAAAGACATCAAAATACTTTTACTAGTTTATAAATCACTGAATGGCTTAGCACCAAAGTAAGTGGAAGACTTGTTGCCACTATATCAACCTCACAGACCACTCAGGCCTTCCAACTCTAGTCTACTAATCATCCCTAGAATTAAAATCAAACATGGAGAAGCAGCTTTCAGTTTCTATGTTCCCATTATCTGGAACAAACATACAGAACACTGCAAAGCTGCTAAAACACTGAGTTACTTTTGAATCAAAGCTAAAACCCATCTGTTTGAAGCTGCCTTTCAGTGTGTGATTAATAATAGCTGGAATGTCATATGTTTTAATGTGTCATATGCTATGTGCCTTTAATGTGTTTTATGATTGTACTGTTTTATTGCTGCTTTTATTTGATCTCCTAATCACCCATAGCACCTTGAATTGCCTTGTGTTATATATATATATATATATATATATATATATATATATATATATATATATATATATATATATATATATATATATATATATATATAAAAAAGAATTGTTTTGTTATTGAATGCATGCTGTACAAATAAAGTTGCCATGTCTAGTTCTTGAGTTGATCCTCATTGATAACGAGGAACAGGCTTTTTCAACTATGGTTTATTAGGGATTATAATCAGAAGGTAAAAAAGCAAGATTATGTCAGGTTTTTGACTCTTTGTTTTTGTTTCAAGTTTTCAGAGTGACTTCTCCTTCAAAGACAAGACCAACTTGGTCAAGAGTGTTTCCGACACAGATGCCAAACTTCTGGTTGTTCTTCCTAAGGGTGTGTATTGATAACATTGAGTAAAACAAATAACTGCCTAGGCTCAGCACTGTTATGAAAATATTAAAATAGCTTTTCATATTTTTAGTGTCAGAGTTGAAAAAATACTTTGAGAGAGCTACCACCAAGGATCTGGAAATGAACAGGTAAGCATAATTTTGATGCAAACACCAGGGATGTAACCGTACACAGAAATCCGGGTTCGGCATGTTTTTTGTTTGCCTCAATGAAGTGAAACGCATAATAACTACCATAACACTGACAGGAGAGTCAGATGGATGGTGCAACAATAAAACTACTTTGAAAATGGTCAGTGTTGTTCAGAATTTCTGGTTGAATACTTTAGCTGATTTTCCTTCAGCACGAGTGATGTTTGCATTCTGCTTGATATTGTTTTAGGTGAGTAATTCAGTGGTTTAGTGAAACGTCTCTGTTTTATTTTGGTGTCACTTTTAAAGGTTTCTACAGAACATTGCACTAGACACTTAGTTCTGCACATAAACATTCTGCATGTGTTCAGATATAAAACAATTGTTTTTTTCCTACTTTACCGATGGGGTGTACCATATATTTTTGGTATGAATACGTGTACAGTTACATCCGTATCAAACATTTGACAGGATATTTTTAAGAGTTTGACAAGTCAACTGTTGCTTTCAAGCTCCTACTTTTGTGTCTTTTAGGAAAGAGAGGATAGCCCGGCGGCTAGAGGGGATGGAAAGTGAAGCTCCAACTGTTCTGGTGCCAGGGGGTTTCGTAGCCAACAGGATGCTGGAAGAAGATCCACCTCGGTACACACGTGCTTCAGACCCCTGTGAGCCTCGTGGGATGGGTAAGCTTGATTTTTCTTTTTTATAATTATGAAATAATATTTTTTCTTTATTTATATTTAACAGTGGTATTAAATTTTTTTAATGCATATTCTCAGAGTTAGTCAGTAGCCCTATGTCTAAAGCTGTTTTAATGTTTTCCTTCACTTAAGTTTGTGCCTGGGATTGTATGTTCTAGCTCTAATTTGAGTTCTTTTTATGGTATTTTTAGCATACGTTTAAAGTATCTAAACAAACCCCTACATTTGTAGGCAAGGCAAAGCAATTTTATTTGTATATTACAGTTTCAACAACAAGGTAATTCAAGGTACTTTACATGATTAAGGGGTAAAGTAAAAATAGCAGTAAATCACAGACAAAGCATATAAAGTAAAAACAGCAGTAAAGCAAGAAGCATACACAAAACATAATGCACCAAAGCATTACTCAAAGGCACCTCTAAACAGATAAGTTTTTAGTTGTGATTTAAAACTCAGTGTTCCAGCAGCTTTGCAGTTGTCTGGAAGTTCGTTCCAAAATAGAGGAGCATAGAAACTGAAAGCTGCTTCTTCATATTTGGTGCCAATTCTAGGGATGCTGAGTAGACTGGATTTAGAGGACCTGAGTGTTCTGGTGGGTTGGTATAGTAACAGTAGATCTTCAACATACTTTGGTGCTAAGCCATTCAATGATTTATAAACTAGTAAAAGTATTTTGAAGTCTATTCTCTGAGCTACAGGGAGCCAGTGTAAGGACTTTAGAACTGGGGTGATGTGCTCTACATTCCTGATTCTAGTGAGGAACACAAGCAGTAGCGTTCTATATCAGCTGTCTGAATATTTAGGCAGAGCTGTGAAGACGCTGTTGCAGTGGTCAATCCGACTAAAGATAAACGCATTGATGAGTTTTTCGAGGTCCTGTTGAGGACCAGGAACAGTCCTTTAATCCTAGAAATGTTCTTCAGGTGATAGAAGGTTGACCTTGTTATTGCCTTTATGTGACCCTGGAGGTTCAGGTCTGTGTACATAACTACACCTACATTTCGGGCCTGACCAGTAGTTCCTAGCTGTATTAACTGAAGCTGTATGCTGACTGTTGTTCGTTCCTCTTTGGGTCCAAAAATAATTACTTCAGTTTTGTTTCTGTTCAGCTGGAGAAAGTTATGACACATCCATCCATTGATTTGCTCGATGCATGTACTTAGGGTTTGGATGGGTTTAAAGTCACCTGGTGACATCGTAATGTAAAGCTTAGTATCATCTGCATAGTTATGGTAGCTAATCTTATTGGTTGTTATAATCTGGGCTAGTGGGAGCATGTAGATATTAAGTTAGAGGGGCCCCAGGATGTGATTTATGTTCGTTTCCTATCGACACAAGGAAGTCCCTGTACTTTAGGTAAGACTCAAACCAGCCAAGTAGTGTACCAGAGAGTCTGACCCAGCTTTCCAGTTCTAATAATATATCATGATCAACAGTGCCCAATGCTGCACTGAGGTCCAAAACAGAAAAACTAACAGCATTTGGGTAAAATATTCAATGCCAATTGTCAAGCACAGAGGCAGAGACATGATGATTTGGGCCAGTGTGATAACCACATTAGCAACCCACCTAGCTTTGAACTCAACTGTATATCAAAGTATCCCACAGTTTATTTGTTGGACAGCTAAATTAACACTTGCTTTATAAGCATGAAACAAGACTTGAACTTGCACACATTTTGCTTGTTAAATAATGCAAGCAATTAATTATTTCCACCGTTTACCCCAGTGAGGCGTTACAGTCGAGAAGAGATGGAGCCTTCGCAGAAGAAGTTGACATCTCCAGACAGAACCCCTCAGGTCAAAGGTGGTAATGGCAGCGGACACCCAAAGCCAGTTGTGGTATATGTTGATCCAGTGACATTATCCACCTCATCCACGCCCACATCAGGTCCTCCGTCCAACCTCAGTTCCAAGGCTGAACGCATCGCCCGCTACAAAGCTGAGCGGCGCAGGCAGTTGTCAGAGCGCTATGGGATCCTCCTGGATCAAGAGGCGGACACTGAATACACACTGCGCTACCGCTCCCGGCGTGAACCGGACACCTCTGACCGACAGATCCCCGCCAGGAGAGACAAAGTGAGAACAGAGCTGGAGCATCATGGACGGGAACCAAGGGTACCTTACCGCTCTGGCGTGGGCCGGGTTTATATGACGACACACCTAGATACTGCCCCTGCTGACCCACCAAGGTCCGCCCACTCAAATCAAGCTCCTCCCCCAACTCAAGAAAGGCCTGGCAGATTTTCAGACCAGGAAAGAGCGATGAATGTGGAGAATTATCGCCTAGGGGGAGCACGCGAACGCTCAGTCACATCTAGAGGCAGGCTGCAGGAGCAGCATCTGCCACAGCAGAGGCAGCACATCCACCCTCACGATAAGTCACACAGAGATCCAAGCCCCGCCTCCTCCAGGAACTACACCATCGCTGCAGTGCCGAGCTCTCCTCGCACAGCTCGCCGTGCATCTTTGCCCTCTACACGCTACGGCATCTCACCTGGAGATTTATTCATAGAGCAGCAGGCTCAAAGCATACTCAACAGGCAGGGGTGAGTAGAAAGAATTAATAAAAATACACTAGGCTTTAGCAAATTTATTCAACTTGCACCCAAAGTGAAACTGGATTATATCTGATTGTGGTTCAGCTTCTATTGGCTACCATCAGCAAGCAATTAAGACAAATGAGACTTAAACATCTGAAAAAGGATTAACAGCACTGCTGAGAGTATATCAGGTATAATTTTAGGCTGAGAGAATAGTGAGCTACATAGTTACCTCCTTTAGTGATACTTTCATGACTCTGACCATGATGACCCAGTCTTTCTAACTCTGACCTCATTTTCACCCTACGACAGAAAAATACCCTTTAACAACAAGCAAATACTTTATTTATATATTCTCAGCAGACTTTAAAGCTTTGAAAATGATATTGGTATTTCTCCTTATGATGACATTAGAGCCCAATCTTTACATCTACTTCAAGGTGAATGAGGTTGTGTCCTGTTGATCAAATGTACCGAAACTTAATTTCCCCACAGAGATTATTAAAGTATCTCTTATCTTATGCTATTTAATTGAACTCAACCAACCTTCTCACTATGTAATTACTGATACGTGCAGTTTGTTTGTTCATACCTTCCTTATGTGCAGTAATGGAGTTGTCAAGGTGGCTAAATATGTTGCTGTACATAATTAGAGTACTTTTCTGAAGGCCATCCTCCCAAACTTTGACAGATTATATTATTATGTTATCCAGTTAAGATATAAATGTGTACTGGTGAGCTCATCAATGAAATATTGGCAAGAGTTTTTGATATGGCATAATTATCTTAGTTGTCCTTACAGCAACTGGTATATTTTCTGAATGTTTAGCAATTTCTGCTATAAAATTTAATTCAATGCCTCAAATAAAAGAGAATTTTGAAATGGATGAAAGGGTAGAATTGATAGTTCTGAGGCAGAGATACGCTTATTGTAAAATTGTATGGTCATTTATAGATTACAAATAACTTTGGCTAGACAGTAACTGATGAGGTCCCAAAACGACACAACATTACTCTGTAGCATGGCTGACCTGTCAAGGGTGAAAGTGACTCTCAGACAATCCTTAGCTGCCTCTGTCCTCTTGCATTGGTATTAGTGTGAAGACCCACAAAACCACCAACAGTCCACTGGGTACATGTTTTTTTGTTGTTTTATTTTGAATCTCCTCACATAACCACCTTTCACAAGACACTTCAAACCAAATGTATTTTTTGAAAGAACCAAGGTTGCAGTCAATGCCTTTTACACTTCTGAACCACCAGGGGATTTAGTCACAGCCCTGTAACTGCCATCTTATGAAAGGGAGGGTTTTTAAAAGAGACTTAAAATGATCAACAGTCTGTGGAGCTCTAATGTGCAAGAGCAGGTTGTTCCATAGATTAGGTGTCATGACTGAGAAAGTGCTACCACTTCTACTTTTGAGCCTTGACCAAGGAATCTCTACCAACAGTTTATTTGTGGACTTTAGTGCTTGGGCTGAAGCTTAACTATGCAGAATATATTGGTGGACATCAACTAAGAGTACACAAGCTTCCTTAATACAGATGTACTTAAATAGAGCAAAACACACATTTTTGAAAGCTCACATATGAGCCTTGACTGGTGAATTTTAGACAGTCCGATTACATTTAGAGGGGAGTCTGCTTTTCAGCTATATGAGAGAATGTTTTTGTGAAAGAGGTTGTAGAAAGTCTAAAATCGCCATTATTCAAAAGTTGTTTATCCACTTGTGATACTTCAAAATCCCTAAAAAATGATCTAGATAGAAAACAAGCTCTTTAGACAAGTTCCTAGTGGACAAGTACTTAGCATATCTATAAGTAGTTGCAGTGGCCCTCTTAATAACTGTGTGGCGTTTTACACATTTTAATTTGTGAACTAATGAAGTTTAATCGCTAACTCCCTTTCCATAATTACTTTATATGCCATAAACGGCCAATATTGTTCTCATTTACACGTTTATGTTTGGTTCTATGACCCTATAAATTAGATGTTTTTAAATGTATCTTGACCCAACAGGTTTATATTGAGGGCAGACATACAGCATTTTTTATGTGCTAGGGTGACAATCAAAAACTATTATTTTGCTTATACTTTGCAATGTAGAAGCACCTCTTGATTTACATTAATTTATCAGCTGATAAAGCTAGGCAAAATGAAAGGAAAATACTCAATTTTTTTTTTTTACTTTATTTAAGACGACCACAAGTAGCTTCCAGACAAAAGTTGTTCTAATGTGTATCGAGCCAATGAACATAACTAACAGAGAAGAAAACAGAAATGTGGCAATGTTTTACATTATCCAAGAGCAGCCATTTATATAGAGTAAAATCCCTTCCTCATCTTTGACTGGTTTGGTAGTGTTGATCTGTGACTCTGATCAGTGCTTTGTCACTCTTCAGATAGCTTTAAATGTCTGCTGTGAGTCGCACTTGTGGTCTCATTCACCGATTGTGTACTCAAGAAGCACAAGCAGTGTTTAAGCACTTCATGCCATTTTAGATAAAGCTGATTCCCGTCACTTATGTCCTGCTTAGAGTTCCACAATAAGATTAGTGTAACCTTTGACTACCAGGGGTCGATGGGTAAGAGATGAAAATAGCTGGACTTACTATTTTGCCTAAAGACATCAGGAAGGGAGAGTTGGATTCCAACTTAGCTCTTATGGCATGCTGTTACTTGATCTTGCTGCATTAGAGAAGGATTTAGGAGCTGATATGGGTCCCATGATAGTCTTATGTTCTAGACTTTTCCTCTGTACGTTTCATTAAGGGCAGCAGGATTTACTGAGATTTCAAAAAGTGGTTGCACAAAACTGTCTACGTTACCAGATTTGCTTATTGTTTCCTCTAGCAGGCACACAGTATGTACATTGTTTGGATACCGATCTCCTCTCAAAAAGACTAAGAATATTATGCAGCCATTATCATAAGTACACAATATGATTCAGTAATGAGTAAAACTGGCTTTAGTAGAAATAAAGCATTAGTCATTTTATGACTAATGCATATGACTTTAGCAGTTACTCACATCATTGTGGAGAAAATTAGGACTTTTGTGCAACTGCAAAACTTTAATTCTTTTGATTTACAGCCATTCTATTAAAGAGATGTTGCAATTCAGGTCTCATATTGCCAACGTAGTGTTGTGGGTCATTCAGATAAAACATTGCCGAATTAGGTTCTGTAGATTGATTTCTTATAATACAACAATGGCCTTATAACCATTCTCTGGTGAGAGCAACAATTGCTTTGCTCCTACCAGGGAAAAGTCCATCGCCAATACTTTTCCTCCATGGCATCATATAAACACATGTGTAAGCTCCAAAACAACAAGCATCTGTCTGCTTTTGTAGAGATGATCACTCTGATGATCCATTTATCAAGTGGATTGGATTAGCAGCACCTGACTGACATTCTTAAATCCCAGAATTAAAAGGGATGTAGTTAGTTTTTCTCTTGATTGTATACTTAGCCATGGAAGCATATGTATTCTTATGATTGTAACTACTGTTTATATTATTTTACCAATCTTTGTTTGATAGAATTTATTTCTACCTCCTTGGGACACACTTTTGTGGGTGTTTTTGTGTGGGTTCTGACAGCGATTAATGTCATTCTTTAATTGGTCTGAAAAGTTGATGTTTGATATCCATTCCTTTTCCAAGAATCCGAGTAAGGGAACGATTGTCCAGGGAAGAAACACCCCGGAAGCCCCCTGACCAAAGTCCCGAAAGGCACCCCCAAAACAGACATCATAGTCATGGGAGCACTGCTAGGTATACAACACAGCACTCAGAGCACACACAACAAAGGACTGTTCCACAACCTCAGCCCAGTCTGGGCCACCACCCTGTTTCTTTCACATGCGAGTACCAACATTCTGGCCCTGCTATGGACTCTCAGCCTATTGTGGCCATGAATGCGCCAATGCCAACTGGGACACCTTCAGGAGTCCCGGAAGAACAGTCACAACGAAGGGTGAGTGCTGACCAAATCTATACCGCTCATAAAGAGGCAAGAATGGAAGCAAGGCAGGTCCTAAAAGAAGAAGCACAGACAGAGGGCCTGCTAAAGAGCAGGAAGGCAGTGTTACCATCTGAAATTCGCCGAAGGGAAAGGAGCGTGGATGATACTCACAGGGGCCGGCTTGAAGACATGGAGTGGCAAAACACCAGCCCAGAGAGGAGGAGGAGAAGTCATGTAGAGGAAGATTGGGATGATGAACAGCCAAGAGAGAGGGGTAGGGAAAGAAAAGCCCAGAGAATCAGAGAAAGGGTAAGAGAGCATATTTCTAGTCATGACAGCCAAGAGGAGAGAGTTTGCAGATCTATGCAGCCTGCCTACTCCTCTGTATATCAGCAGCAGAGGCAGGATCAGTCCACGGAGCTCATTCACCATCAAGAGCCCCGAATAAAGCAACACGAGGCCCCAGAGCAGAAGCAGTCTGAAGCCAGAAAGGTTGAACGCACAGCTCAAATTCAACAAGATCTTCAAAGAGAAAATCAGCACAACCAATTCAGACAATCTCAGGAGAACCACAGACAGTCTCGTGGAGAGTATGAACTGCAAACAAAAGAGTCCCCAAGTAAACAGGAAGACTTTCCAATACAATATCGAATTCCCCAACCTAAAAAAGAGATGGCGCCTCAACAGGCACCTACACAGCACCAGAGGTTTGACTCAGCTGTCTACCTCCAGAGGGGCTCTTCATTGCCTCAGGCCAAACACAGAACTATGGAAATAAGTGGAGGGCCCAAACCCAAGATACGAACCCGCTCCATGTCAGACATAGGTTTAAGCCAACACTCCACCATGTATCATACTGAGAGAGCAGGGGTTGGGAGAGAGGCTGCCAGAATCATCACTCCATCTGGGATAGCTAACGGGGAAGTGGGCACCCTGGACACAAGGGTGTCAGTTGCACAGCTACGACACTCTTACCTGGAGAATGCCAATCGGAAGCCAGATATGTAGGTTTACTAGCATGAACTCTTTTCCATTTTTTTAATTTAAAAACAGTTTGTTAGTGCATTATTGATCAATTGCAACTAAACTGTAGATGTACAGGTGAAACAAAAAAACAAAAAAAACAAAAATCTGAAAATCGTGCAAAAGTTCATTTAGTTCAGTAATTCAACTTAAATGGGGAAACTAATATATGAGGTAGACTCATTACATGCAAATGAGACATTTCAAGATTTTATTTGTTATAGTTCTGATGATTATGGCTTACAGCTCATGAAAACATCAAATTCAAAATCTCAGAAAATTAGAATATTACATGAAATCACTGAAACAAGGATTGTAAATAGAGAAATGTCAGACCTCTGAGAAGTATAATCATACATATGTACTCAGTACTTGGTTTGGACCCCTTTTGCATCAATTACTGCCTCAATGCGGGATGGCACGGATGCCATTAGCCTATAGCACTGCTGAGGTGTTATGGAAGACCAGGATGCTTCAATAGCGGCCTTCAGCTCTTCTGCATTGTTCCGTCTCATGTCTCTCATCTTTCTCTTGGCAATGCTCCATAAATTCTCTACGGGTTTCAGGTCCGGTAAGTTTGCTGGCCAATCAAGCACAGTAATCCCATGTTCATTGAAGTGGTTTTGGTACTTTTGGCAGTGTGGGCAGGTGCCAAGTCCTGCCGGAAAATGAAGTCAGCATCTCCATAAAGCTCTTCTACAGAGGGAAGCATGAAGTGCTCCAAAATGTCCTAGTAGATGGCTGGATTGACTCTGGACTTAATGAAGCACACTTGACCAACACCAGCAGATGACATGGCTCCCCAAATCAACACTGACTGTGGAAACTTTACACTAGACTTCAAGCATCTTGAATTGTGTGCCTCTCCATTCTTACTTACGCTGGGACCTTGGTTTCCAAATGAGACAAAATTTGCAAAAGAATTTACAATTTTTTTTCTTTAGCCAGGTAAGACGCTTCTGATGTTTGTTGTTCAAGAGCGGCTTGACAAGAGGAATACAACATTTGAAGCCCATGTCCAGGATCTGTCTGTGTGTGGTGGCTCTTGATGCACCAACTCCAGCCTCAGTCCACTCCTTGTTAAGGTCCACCAACAGTTTTGAATGGCCTTTTCCTGACAATCCTCTCCAGACTGCAGCTACCCTACAGCTTATGCACTTTTCCCTTCCACACTTTTCCCTTCCACATAATATATTCATAGTTACATATTAAAGACACATATTAATGTGCTTTGGTACAGCACTTTGGGAACATCCAACTTCTTTTGCGATCAGCTTTTGAAGCTTTCCTTCCTTATGGAGGGTGTCAATGAGGGTTTTTTGCACAACTGTCAGGTTAATAGTCTTCCCCATGATTGCGATTTCTACGGAACAAGCCAGAAACCATTTAAAGGCTCAGGAACCCTTTGCAGGTGTCTTGGATTAATTAGCTGATTAGAGTGTGACACTTTGAGCCTAAAATACTGAACCTTTTCGCAATATTCTAATTTGGATATTTTGAATTTGGGGTTTTCATAAGCTGTAAGCCATAATCATCAAAATTATAGTAAATAAAGGCTTGAAATATCTCGCTTTGCATGCAAGTAGTCTATCTCATATATTAGTTTCACCTTTAACTTGAATTACTGAAATAAACTAACTTTTGCACTATATTCTACTTTTGAGTTTCAGCTGTATAATCCATGTTATTAATAACAGGTGCATGACTCATGTCTGCTGTGTAGGTCCTTTCACCACTCTTTGCATGTTCCATCTATCCATTCAAGTTAAATACCTTAATCTTGTTCACAATCATGAGTGGGATGGGTACCTATTTCAAGAGGTCAAAGGCAGGATACACCCTGGACAGGACAAGAGTCCATCACAACAGTGACAAATAGAAGAACATAACTATTCACACAATTTGTCGTTGAAAGCCAGAGAACCTGGAGAGAAACTGCTCACAAAAAGGAGAAAACATACAAAATCTGCATGGAATTGCCCCAGCTAAGATTTGAATCTTTTTGCAATGATGCAACAGTGGTAACCACTATCCTGCTTGGCCCCCACCCCTATGCACATTACCAAGAAATAATGACTATTAGTAGGTGTTTATTTATAGTCATCCATCCATTTTCTATACCTCCCGAATTCTGTGCCAAGTCCTGGGGTGAAATGTAGTCTATCTCCAGCAGTCTTTGGGTAGCTGACAGGGTACATCTTGAACCCGTTACAAACACAGAAATCTACCCTAATATGCATGTTATTAGGAAAACAAAACATCCCAGTGAAAACCCAGGCATGCAAAAAGAAGCATGTAAATACATTACCATGTCGCCCTTGGTGTGCTTATTGTTTTTTATAATATCTACTTGTGAGGCCTTGTTTTTCCTAATTAGAGTCGCTATAATAAACAAGAAAATGTGCTTATTCTACTTCCATTGTCTTTTTGTGGCTCTTGTCAAACTTTCATTCCAATCCACTGAAGGGAGACAACTAAAGCAGATATCTCAGCTAAGGATGTGGAGCCAGCCAGCAGCAGCGACGGGGACAGAGGGACTCGACGGCCTCGCCGTTACATTACTCCAGGAGACAGCCGAACATCAGAGAGGTTCCGGACACAACCCATTACTTCTGCAGAGCGTTTGGAATCCGACAGGTACAACAAAGGCTTTTTGTAATCATCTGTAGCAGGGGTGTCAAACTCCAGTCCTCGAGGGCTGGTGTCCGGCAACTTTTGAATGTCCCAAAGCTAACACACCTGAATCAAATGACTTATTCACCTCCTCATGTTCTCACGTTCTACGGAGTCCTGTTAATTACCTAATTATGTCATTCAGGTATGTTGACAGAGAGACTCCTTTAAGGTTGCAGGATTGGAGTTTGACAACTTTGATCTATAGTACCCATCGGTCATGATGATTTGGTTCCTCAGTCAAAGAGCAACTGTCAGTAATGTTCATTTAAATTTTTTTTTTCCAGATCACGTCTAAGCCCATCGCAACTACAAGATGCTGAAGGTACCTATAGCCTTAATCATAACATAAATATCCTTTAAAGTTCTAACATCGTAGGATTGTTTTTTAAAAGTATTACCTTTGGATTTACTATTTAGTAAATAAAATTAAGTGATTTATGCTTCAACAAGTCTACTTCTTTTAACATGAAATATCTGCTGTAACTTTTTCTGATTATACACAAACTGCAGCAGAGCAACATTTCGAAGGAGTATTCGGTGCCTGCAGTAGCAATGAATGGAGTGTGTTTGCAAAACAGCATTTTTAGCTATTGCTAGCATATTGGCAATTGATAGAATATTGCATAACTTAAATGCATGCTGATGTTAATAATAATACATAAGCTGGTTTTTGCATAGTCTTAGGTATTTGTTAGCTATCGAGTAGCTTGTTTGCTAAAACCAATCTACAATCATATTACAGAATGTGCCCGCAATACCTATCTATAATGTAATATATGATGTTCGCAATCGATAGCAACATGCTGATGCTAGCAATATTCATATAAAACTCTACATTTTACATTTGTAATAAATAAATTATGAAAAAGCAAAAGTCCTATTTTTGTAAATCAATATATGATCACCCTAAATTAATTGGTGAAGTAGTATTTGATGGCAATTTATTTCATTCAATGTCATTGATCTGTTAATCAGATAACTCCCAGAAGCTGCTAAAAAAAATAAAGACAACAAAAAGAGGGGGGTGCACGGTGGCGCAGCTGGTAGAGCAGCTCACTTCACAGCTAGAAGGTCCCGGGTTCAATTACCACCGGGGACGCTGTGGGTGCGTTTGTTCCCCTGCATCATTGGCACCCACACCCTGGCTGGGGTTGGCGAAAGGGCCTTTCTTTGTGGAGTTTGCATGTTCACCCCGTGTTCCCTTGAGCAGCTAATGTGAGCTACTCCCACAAAAAAAAAACACTAGTCCTGGGGCTATATACTGCCTCCTCCTGGCCGGCCAGGGCACCTGAGGGGATGGGGAGGATCTGGCTGGAATAACGTGGTCCTTCCACACACTAAGTCCAGCCGGAGAAACCCCGCCCCATCAGGTGAAAAGAAGGGCCTGCTCACTGCCCAAGCATGAAGGAGGCTTGGGTTTCAGAGGTTGGCAGAGGGTGAGCGGAACTCCAGGACTAGAACTAGGTAGGAGCACTGGGGGATAAATAATGGGGAAAAAACCGTGGGATAAAAAAAATCTTAAGAAAAAAACAAAAAGTAAACTAAGAGCTTCTCTATGACATCATGGTAAAACGTGCACGCTTTATAGAGTTTATTGATTTGATTGATCGATTTGTGTTGGTGAGGCCTGTACACATCCCACCGCGGTAACAAAAGCGGAAATTAAACATTTGAAAAGTCTTTGAAATCCTAACATTTAGGGTAGTCAATGGAAGTTGGGAGGATTTTACAAATAAAAAATGTGTCTATTAATGTGAATTTTTCAGTTAGCTCTGTTTATTCCATCAACATTTAAATATTAAGATAATAAACCTTATAGCATCAAATAGCTTCATTTCATTGCCTTTATTTATGCAGGCAAACCTCTTTGAGACATGGGAGATCTATTTGCAAGACAATGTCATGTTTGGTATATTTAAAGGACCCAAAGGCAGCAAAAATAAAACTTAAATGATTTAATTGTAACACAAAGCAAGGAGAATAAACTTACAGCACTGGGAGAACCAAAAAATGCAGCGATAAGGAATAAACAGGAACTGGGCAGGAATCGGGAACCAGACAGGGAAAGAATGACGACAGACCAGCGAGTAGTGACTGAAGGAGAGGTGAATATATACTGGGGAGGAAATGAGGAAGTGACTGAGAAGATCAATGACCAATTAGTGAGAGCAGATGCAGGTGAGAGAGCAGATGGAAGTAATCAACTGGGACAGGAGGTAAAATGGCTGGGAGACAGAAGACTCTAAGAAACTAGAAAGGATAATAGATCAAGGGAGGAATCTAACTGAAACAGTGGAGAACAGAAGGAAGAAATAAATAAGGACACTATCTAAAGAGGAATACAAACAGAAAGGAGCAAAGGGTGAAAAACATCTAAGAACAATGAGAAATACGGAAACAAGAAAGTGCAGAAATAACTAGTAAAAACAAAGAATATCTGAACATGATAATAGAACTAAATAAGGAAAATAACTAACAAAACACAAACACCTGGGAACCATGACAGACAAAGCTGGAATCATTGCTTACTTTTACCTTGTTTGTTTTTTTATGTACAGTACTAATTTGAGCTCTGACTTTTTTTTAAGACTTTCATCATGCTAAAGAAAACTGATATTTTGACTGCAGTGAAGTTTTACTTTCTTTGCAATATTGCACTGCCATGCTGGCACAACATAACTGAAGACAATTCTAACTAATGTAGTTCTAAATCAAGCATTTCAACAAGAACCCTTCTTTGTTTTCTTTAAAAGAAAAAAGGACTGGAATAAACTTCAATTTGCAAAATATATATTTTGGAACTAAATGTCTTCATTTTCAGGAGAAGAAGAAAAAGTGGATGAGAGAGCCAAGATGAGTGTGGCTGCAAAACGGTCCCTCTTCAGGGTATACCTTTTCATTTCTGCCTCTTGCAGCAGATAGCTGATACTGTTTACTTAGAAACACACACAAAAAAAACATCTAAAATCTCAAAATAAGCTGCTCTGTCTTCACAAGAGTGACAAATTCTGTCTTTCTGCTACCTTATTTAAACAACAGTCATTGAACACCAGACATCCTAACAGAAAATGGTGCTTTCATTTTTACAGTACTTTCTGTAGGGTCTGTGCTATGGCTTTCTATGGGGCCTATGGTATGGGTAGAAATTATATTTACCTAACCTTTTGTTTCAGGAGTTAGAAAAAACATCAGAGGGAAGTGTTCCTAAACCCCGCTCACGAAACGCGGCTGTAGAACGACGCCTGAGAAGAGTTCAGGACCGTGCACACACACAACCTGTCACTAATAAAGAGGTGGTCAGTGCTTCCAGGTAAACCTTGCTCCTATAGTCGTTTGCGTATTACAATTTGAAAACACTATATGATCTACTGCTGTTTCTTTTTCATCATAATTTCCTAATTCTTTTGTAACAAAAACTAACTTGTCTCCAATTTTTAGTGATGCTACCACGTCATCACAACCAGAGGGGGCCCACATGGGTCCAAATCAAGTCTGGAGCCCTACAGTAGCCAGTACCAGTGTAACTAGCATTAGGTGAGCTTGGCCTTCTTGCTGTGTAGATATCTTGATATTTTGAATATTCACTCAAAAAACGTGCACATGGAAGTTGCACTGAACTTGAGATTTCCTTAATGTTGGATTTGATTACCTTTAATATAAAAAGCATTGCAAAAACGTCCTTATGTCACTGTCCTTAAAGTTTCTGTTGAAGTATTCGGCTGTTTCTATATTTGAGGATTTAAAAAAAAACTAATTGAACAGTAGAATAAAAAAATTGATAGCAACAAATAATTCATAAAGTATTTCCTCCTGGAACTTTGTTTCAGCATCACTTTTTTTCAGCTGCTTTCCTTAGATAAACTCAGCAAAAAAAGAAACGTCCCTTTTTCAGGACTGTGTATTTCAACAATAATGTTGTAAAAATCCAAATAACTTTACAGATCTTCATTGTAAAGGGTTTAAACAATGTTTTCCGTGCATGTTCAATTAACCATAATCAATTAATTAACATGGACCTGTGGAATGGTCGTTAAGACCTTAACAGCTTACAGAAAGTAGACATTTAAGGTCACAGTTCTAAAAACGCAGGACACTAAAGAGACTTGTCTACTGACTGTGAAAAACACCCAAAGAAAGATGCCCAGGGTCCCTGCTCATCTGCATGAACGTGCATTAGGCATGCTGCAGGGAGGCATGAGGACTGCTGATGTGGCTAGGACAATAACTTGCCATGTCCGCACTGTGAGACGCCTAAGACAGCGCTACAGGGAAACAGGAAGGACAGCTGATCATCCTCGCAGTGGAAGACCACGTGTAACAACACCTGCACAGGATCGGTACATCCGAATATCACCCCTGCATGACAGGTACAGGATGGCCACAACAACTGCCCGAGTCACACCAGGAACACACAATCCCTCCATCAGTGCTCAGACTGTCCGCAATAGGCTGAGAGAGGCTGGACTGAGGGCTTGTAGGCCTGTTGTAAGGCAGGTCCTTACCAGACATCACCAGCAACAACTCCGCCTATGGGCACAAACCAACCTTCGCTGGAACACACAGGAGTGGCAAAAAGTGCTCTTCACTGATGAGTCACGGTTTTGTCTCACCGGGGGTGATGGACGGATTCGTGTTTATCGTCGAAGGAATGAGCGTTACACCGAGGCCTGTACCCTGGAGCGGGATTGATTTGGAGGTGGGGGGTCCGTCATGGTCTGGGGCGGTATATCACATCACCATCGGACTGAGCTTGTTGTCATTGCTGGCAATCTCAATGCCTTGCGGTACAGGGAAGACATCCTCCTCCCTCATGTGGTACCCTTTATGCATGCTCATCCGGACATGATCCTCCAGCAGGACAATGCCACCAGCCATACTGCTCGTTCTGTGCGTGAGTTTCTGCATGACAGCAATGTCAGTGTTCTGCCATGGCCAGCAAAGAGCCCAGATCTCAATCCCATTGCAACTTGCAAGTGCCTTGGTGGAAGAGTGGGGTAACATCTCACAGCAAGAAGTGACAAATCTGGTCCAGTCCATGAGGAGGAGATGCACTGCAGTACTTCAAGCAGCTGGTGGCCACACCAGATACTGACTGGTACTTTTGATTTTGAGCCTCCCTTCATTCAAGGACACATTATTTTATTTCTGTTAGTCACATGTCTGTGAAACATTTTTAGTTTATGTCTTATGGTGTTTACTCTTTTAGTGTTCATACTAATATTTACACACATTAAGTTTACTGAAAGTAAAAACAGTTGAAAGTCAGAGGACATTTCTTTTTTTGCTGAGTATATATTTAATCCACAGACTGCCGGGTTTGAATTCTCAAAGCTGTGCGGTTACTCTGTTTTTGCCCATGTTTTGCACATGCTGTCTGCTTTGTGTCTGGCTGCTTTAATTACAAGCAGATGAAAACACAATTTCCACTTACTTTTGCATCAGTTTTCATCTGTCAGCGACACTAGTAGAAATGTTTAAAGAAACTGAAAAAAATATTTGATCTATTTAGGAATAACAACTTGCTACTGTATTTGAGGGACGAATCCCATTTAGAATAATGTGTCTAAATCAAGATGTAATGTTTTCAGTGCACCGCTGCAAATATTTAAAGATGATGAAATAATTCACCTCTTTAAGTATGGAGATGTGGAATATTATGTGACCTGTACATATGTGTACTATAACAACTGGGAATGCATGGTCAGAATATAAAAGAAACAGTTGTGCTTGTTTGACCACGATTACATCATTTGATTTTCACTTGACTACTAAATAAATAAAAAATCAAAGAAATGCTTTCACAACTTATGTACACACAAATTATGCAACATTTATTAAATTCTGTGCAACACACTTAAATAACTCTCTAGATACAGTAATTAAGTTTTAGCCCTCTGTTTACCTCCGCCAAGGAAGTTATGTTTTCCCCAGTCTGTCTATTTGTTAGCAACATAACTCAATAAGTTATAGGTGGATATTGATTGACTGATTAAATTTTCAGGAAATGTCTGCAATGGGACCAGGAACAAGTGATTAGAATTTGAGGGTGAACGGAAAACCGCCATTACCAAAAAGTGATTTCTGTGAAAAACTACTGAACTAATAATGATATCAGTGTGAATCTAGCTGCTAATTGTATGTTTTCATCGTGAAGAAATCTAAGAAAGCTAAAATTAGATCACAAAATGGAGTAGGGGTTGGGGCTGAGCTTTGCTATCCGATTGCTTTTCTAGTTTATCAGTTAAAGGAATAAACAAGGTGTTTCTGCAACAAGATATGTGTCTTCATCTCCCTCTTCTGGCTGTATGAAGGACATGGACTTTAAGCTCACCTCGTGGTTTATTTCTCTGTTCACTTGCTGATTCTCAGATGCAATGCTGCCTATATGGCAAGAACTGTCACTGTTTATGCTGTGGGCCCTTGCCATCCAGAATGTAAATTAAGAAATATTTTTTGTTTTTTGCTGAGTATTTCACATGCAGGTCATGAATCTCAGTGAAGAGACATGTTTCAGATCTGATGAAAATGTCAAAGGTTGAGTTTTTCAAAGCCCTCTATATGCCCTGGATTCATGTGTCTTGTCTTGTGGTGTGTTTACCAAGTTTTGCTCAACGCCGCAGAGAGATTACTGTAACCCTTGTAAACATCCAGGTGTATTATATGTTCATTGCTTTGATATTTAGGGGAGAATCATATCAAAAATTTAATAATCTACATGGTTAGGTTTGTAAACATTTAATGGACAAATGTTTTGCCTTTTTTATTTTTTCGTGCCTCAGATATATCTTTGGTCTTAGATATTTAAAAGTTTTATCCTGTATGGTTTTGAGAACAAAAGCAAAGTCTGTCCCAAGCTATTTATATTTCTCGTTGGGGAAAAAAACTTGTGCAGCTCTTAAATACTGACTTGCATCTGTATTACAGCTTCTGATAATACTACTCTCACATCCACAGCATTCAGGCCTCTTCTCAGCCAAGCTCGACAATGCAGGAGCAGGAGGATGAAACACAGGATCCCCAGAAACAGAGCCAGAGCCAGGTCGCCTGTGCTGGAGGAGATGGCCCGAAGCCTCTGCCTGAGGAACCAGACTTCTCCGCACTCAGTCTGTCTGAGAAAATGGCCTTGTTCAATCGCCTGGCAAAACCCACGGCTAAAGCAGCAGAGGGCTCTCGAGGGGACACCCGCCTGCGAAGAGCCAACGCCCGCTTCCAGACCCAACCTATCACTCAGGGAGAGGTGGAGCAGGTACAGTGGTTTCACTACATATAAACTTTTTTTAATGCTGAGGAAATTAATTTTATGCCAAATGTCAGGATGTTGTCAATTACATAGGCATTCACAGTTTATGGTTAATTTGGAAAATGGTCCACCACTGTATGAGATATAAAAATGTACTTGAATTATAAGTGAAAAACTTGTTGTAGGAAAGTAGAGCATCAAAGTAAAAGTTGTGTGATCTAAAAATTTTTTAAAAGGGACGACGAGACACGGGATATCAGGTTCTTTTTAACAAAAACAGTCTGTCTTTATCATGTTGTCAACAGTGAGTCATGATCAATAACTGGTGTCCACACAGGAAACTGTAACCTCTGCGGTGTTAGACGCCCCTCAGGGAGAACACGTAAGACCCTCTGCTGTCAATGTCTGGTTCTGGCTTTGTATTGATCTAATTGGTCCTACTCGTGAGCAGTGTATGTGTTCTGCTTATGGTAGCGGCTTTTATATTGAGAGCTCAAGCACGGTGATTAAGTGTTATGTGCAGCATGTAAAGAACAGTCTAGGGTGCCGTGTCTGTTCTGTCGTGTTTTGATTGCAGCTGCTTCCAAGACATGCTTGTTTGTTGCACAACTATGGGATATTTGAATGTGGAAAAGAAATCAAGAAATAAGTTACACTATTTATTTATTTATTTATTCACTGGTATTTATTTATTTATAGGAGTGTCCTGATCAATATGTTTTGCAACCAAACCCGTCTGAGAGGTTTAGGAATTGGCATTTGCCAATATTGAGTCCCAGTACAATGAAAAATTATACATTACATTAGCATTACGTAGTCTACTAGGTATTGTAATTATGCCCCACCCAACTCCCTCACTAATGATGCTCCAGATACTGCTGTTTCTCTTGAGTCTTTTTCTGGACAGAAACATACATAATACCACTGTAATGCTCTGTAAACGTGCAGAGCTTTACTACATGTTTGTAAAGACCAAAGGTCGGACTAGACATACACAAAACCGTGAATTTACATAGACTGTATAAAAAGATTCTCACTGTCTGACATTAAATCTGATTTAAGAGTTCCTGTTTTAAAGTTTGTAGGATAATCAAAATGATTAAAATGCAATTTTTTTCATTATTTTCTTCAAAATAAAAAGTTTCCGTATATTTAGATTGTGATGCCTTTGAAGAATTTGGGGAATGTCCAGAAGATGATGATGCCATGGCTTTGGAAGCATCTGATAGGCTAATTCATGATTTTTTAAAGTTAAATGGAGGCACACCTGTGGACTATTTTACATCAACACCTCAAACACGCTGATTCCTTGTGTGACATCGCTGGAAGAATTAAAAATTAATTAGTCAAGATATCAGGAAGTCAATTGAGGACACCTCCCAGATACCCGTAATTTTCCCATAATGGGAATATCCAGCCATCATGCTGTTCTAGAAGCGGACACGTTCTGTGTCCCAGAGATGAACGGTGTTTTGGTGAAAATTGTGTGTGAAAAAAGAAATTGTGAAGATGCTGGCTGTAGCTGGTTAGGGGGTGTCTTTATCCAGCATGAAATGAGTCCGGAACTTAAAGGCCATTAAGAGAGGAAGAAGTCTCCTTACAGCAATATAAAACGCCAGATTACAGTCTGTAATTGCACTCTTGGACAAATACCCTAATTTCTGTTGACATATCCTTTCGTCTGACAATCTTTACATTTGCCGAGAAAAAGCAGAAGCATGCAAGGCTGATAAAACTATCCCAACTATGAAGTATGGACAAGGAAGTAACATGTAGTGGAGGTGTTTCACTGCAGGAGGGACTGGTGTACTTTACAAAGTAGATGGCATCATGTGGAAAACATTATGTGGAAATAGTGAACCAACATCTCAAGACATAACCAGAGAGATAACGCTTGGGCGCAAAGGGGTCTTTGGCAGCGACCATACCCCCAAATTTGTTACAAAATGACTTACGGACAACAAAGTCAATGTTTTGAAGAGGCCATCACAAGTGCCCTGATCTCAGCCCCATAGAAGACCTGTAGGCAGACCTGGTAAGTGTGCTTGAGCATGGCCGTCTACAACTATGACTCGGTTCCAGTGGTTCTGTCAGGAGGAATGGGCCAGAATTCCAGCAAAGTACTGTAAGAAAGTTATGGATGGATACCCAAAACATTTTACCCAAGTCCAACAGTTTAAAAAGCATTTATATCAATTACTAAGGGAAGTATGTAAACTTCTGAATTTGAAGAAAATAATGAGCAATTCTCTTATTATTATGATATTTAGCAAGTAGTAATAATTTTGGTAATCCTAACCGACCTAAAACAGCAAAAGGTTCAGTTTGATTTCATGACAGTGTAGAAACGTGTTGTGTATTTTTAAACAATGTATTCAGATATCTGGTTTGCCTTGCATATAACATTTCTGCTTTATTTATGACGCATAAAAGGCAGTCTTGTCATTTGTAGCATTCCTATTTTCTAACATGTCTATTTTTGCATTCTCAGGTAAAAAGCGGAGGCGAAATCAAACTGGAGCCATTGTCGGTCTCCCTGGTTCGATCTGTAACTGCCGTCACTTCGCAAGCCTCAGTCACCATGGTAACTATGGCCCCACACAGCAGCGGCGTCCATGAGGGTTTTCATCCAGAGAAGTCAACTGCCATCCCGTACGTCCCTGCCCAACAACAGGCCCCCGGCAGCACCAACGTCCACCAGGAGAGGGCGCCAGGGTATTTCCTCCTAACTAAGAGGGGGCACCAAGACCACAATGAGGGAGAGCCTGATTCCTCCCCCCTCCTTCCTGACAGCCCAGAGAAAGCTGGGGCCTCTCCTGGTCTCCCCTCGTCCTCAGTGGGTCACAGACAACCGAGGGAGGCGCTGGTGGAGGGCTGGAGAGGGAGACAAGAGGAGGAGGAGAAAGCTGGAGGGAGAGAGCAGGGAGGGGCCAGAGAAGACAGCATTCAGGAGAAGCTGCACTCCTCTGACAGGGACGGAGGGGACCAGCTGCAGCATCCTAAGCACTCTGCCGAGCCCTCTTTGTGGCGGGGCGAGCAGGAGCCTCTGCCCAGCAGGAGAGCTGCAGACTCCCAGGAGGGTGGGGAGAGAGGAAGAGGAAAAGGAGAACAACTGAGAGAGGCTGCAGCAGCTCACAGTTCCTCCACACAGGAGCCGAAGGGAAGTCAGGGAGGCATCTTAGGTAAGTGTTACCTTTGACTTTCATTGAAAAGAAGTGAAGAATAACAAGGGGGTGAAAAAGACAGAGATATGTAAAGTTAGAGGAAGGGGTTTTGGCAATAAAGATGAAAGGAAAACAGAGGACAAAAGAAACAAAAAAGGAAAAGAGAGATGCCCACCAAAATGGGTCTGCTCCTATTATCCTTATTGTCTTCTGTAGCGTTCTCCCACGCACGGCTGCTTTGTGCCGGCTGCACACATTTATGCAGGTCCCAGCTGGGAGTGTTTGATTTGGCTGATGCAGGAAGGCGTTTCAGGCTCCATCTAATTAGCATATTTTTCCATGAATGTACCTCGTGAAGCTCTTTGTCTGGGAAGCGGAAGCCCTTCCCTCATAGCAGCCCGGCAGATTTCAGATCAAACTGTATTCCCACCACTGTCGTGACCCACAAAGGAGTTCTGGTCCCTTTTGCACCACTTTTATGCATGTGGGTAACATATCCACAGACCACAGTGAATTGGGCCTGACCTGTTTTTAACCTGCTAATGTAGGTTGTCTCCAGGGGTTGTCCTTTCCCATGCATGCACATAAACAGAGTAGAAAGAGATAAAAGCACAAAAAGAGGGCAGGGCAACACTTGTGCACTTAAATAAAGCAGGTAGAAGTGCAGGCCACTGTTTGTTAGTTCTGCATGACTTGGTCTTTATAAGTGCCCATTATATGGTCCTGTCAAAAGGTTAGAACAACCTCCAGTTACTCATCGCTCTGGTGACACCATAAACCTTTCAGCCTACATAATAAGACTAACAAAAACCAAGAAACAGACATCAACCTAATAACTGGGAACTTAGAAAAATGTCAATACTGCATTCATATAATGTCTCCACAGTGTGATTAATACACTTGTAGCTGATGAAACATTCTCTTTATTACAAGGAAGCATTACACATTAGTCCATGCTGTGCTTAAGTGGCTATTTTGGTTACTACTGTACAATGGCTGTTAGGTGTAAAACAGCAAGAAAGACTGTCAGTGTTAATAGAGATATGTTTTTACAATCAAAACAGAAAAATTAAACAATTTTGTACAAAATGTAATAAACACATTTACAACATTTATTAAAATAACAAAAAACATGACAGCAAAATGAAAAAAAAATGTTTTAAAGTGCAGTAACAGAACAGAAAATAGATTTTTTTTATATACAGTATATATTTCCGACAACACAGGATGTTTTCAGAAAATATTTCCCAAAAATCATGAAACAATGTCAGACTAACAGCATAATATGAAAATGACCAAATTATTTAAAAAAAAAACATAAATATCTCGTAAAACATACCAAGTAAACAGAAAACATTTCAAAAGACAGAAACACATTTTTAAAAAACATATCTGTGTCGGTTTCCCATGTCACTAATTTACACTCACGCATTTCGATTTCATCCTAACCTATAGACAATCTCTAACCCTTGTCCTTAACTATTGTGTATCCGATAATTTCTCTCAGTATTTTGAGAAAGAAATAATAATATAAGTATGAGCATGATGATATAGAGTCCCTTTGCAGAAGGCTTATAGTGATGTCTGAAAAAGCTCAAGTAGGAAACAACCAAAACTGCAAAAGTACTCAATTTTAATGCACTAAAATAATGCACATTGAATCATCTTTATTTAAGAAAATGTGTAGATTTGGGTGAAGAGCACAACATACATGCTAGTTATGATCATTTACTCTTTACTGCTCAGTGCAAACAGTCACAGTCATTAATCCCACTCAGTCCAAATTCATACAGCAACTTAGTACTTAGTGCGGCAGCCATCTTCCCGAGAGCAGTTTACCCACTGCTTTCTGAAAATGATTCCTTTTTCAGAAACTTGTTTTCCTGTGTACCATGTTGTCAAATAAGCATAGTTTTGATTATTTCTGCTTGCATTTCTGCAATGACACAACTATGTGCAGCCTAAGGATATGAAATCAGACTCTCTAATCTTCACAGTAGATGAAGAAAATTATTCTTCAAAGATACACTATGACAACCCCTGAAATTGTATAATATTGACAGTGTTTTGCAGTATTATGGACACTGGCATAAAAAAAGCGCCCCACGCTAATGCTAAAATTGAAGCCAACCACAATTTACATGAAACTATCAGAACACCAGACTCCTGAAAGCTCACATCATTCTATAATACATGCACTGTAAAACATATTACAACAAAATTAAATAAAATGGAATAAAACACGATGCGTCTAAAACAAAGTACTTTATTTTTTATTAAAGTACTTTGTTTTCTGAGATAGTTTTTTGATAAATGTTGAAACAGTGATGCCATTTAGAAAAAATAGTTTCTGGCCCAAATCTGAAATGATTATTCCATCTAGAGATGTGAGTCTCCTTTGTCCTGTTGGCTTTGTTTTACCTGTCGGTTAAATATAGAACATTTTCATGTGTTTGTATAACGATCATAATTTTAGAAACTGCAAAGATATGATTGTGCTCTACTTTTCCGTCAGATTCGCCGGATCATCCAGGGCCACTGAAGCCGCTGATAGCCAAGGTATCATCCCGGACTGTGTCTTACATTTCAAGTGGCCATCAGCAGCAGCAAAACACCCTCCAGCCCCCTCAGACCTTTCCCAAACCCCCCTTATACGTCCAGCCGCAGTCCTACTCCCAGCCGCCACCGACCTATCCAAAACCTTTCACCCATTCCCTGCAAACCCAGCCCAAACCACCAGGACCGATCCAGTCTCTCTATAAACCTTACCCTCAGGTAGCCCCCCAGCCTCAGCAGGCCAAACCCCAAACGCCTAAGACGCCCCCTAAACCTCACTCCTTCCCTCAGGCTCTCAAGTCTCAGTCCGCACCCCAAGACCATCTGGAGGACTTCAGCAGGAACAGCGTCCATTCTGGAGACCTGCTCTCCCCCACGGAGACCGGAGAAGAGCTGTCTGACGGCATGTCCAGCAAACAGATGTCTATCAAGGAGAGGTAAGAGACTTTACAATTTTAACATCTTTTTTGTTTTATTTTGGGACTTTGGCTTATGCAATAACTCTCTTTAACTAACTTAATGATCTCCTTAAACAACATTGAACTGAAATACAGAAGATTTGTGGTTCCCAGATGATGAGATGCACACCTCCAAACCTCCAAATTGCAGCCAGATTCATCTCATTTAAAGGGATTTATAATATAATTTTACAGTCGTTGCAGTCTGACTCATGAAATTCAGGCATCTGAACCTGGAGGGAATGGCCTCACAGTGATCCACGAAAAAAACCACTAAAATTTTGTATTAATGAATCAGTCACGGAGCATTGCGCCTAGTTCACATTATTGTCCTGGATGGCGCACTCAGCAGTGCACATCACTTTGTACAGAAACACACTGCTACTAAGCAAATGCACAGAAATGCATTTCTAGCTATATTGACCACAAAGCACTTTACACAATACCCAGAAAACTTAGGGTTAAGTGCCTTGATCGGGGGCATATCAACTTATGGCAGGGAAGCAAGATGGAATCAAACCTAAAATATTCCACAATACGTAGTCGTCGTCCCCAATAAGGTAGTATTGGAGCAAACATTGATAGAGTTTGGTTCTCAAGTGCAAGGCTGAAACTGATGGTGGAGGAGCAGAAGCCACCCATGTATTTGGTAAATTATGCAGACTGTAAGGTGTGAGATGCATGTAATGCAGATGTGATGCTTTTAGTAGCAGTGTTGTGATTTGATTTCTAGGAAAGCAGTAGAAATTAACCCATTAAGTACTTGGAGTTTAGCAGAATTAGGACTCATTTCACATTAAAATAAGTTATTCCAATATTGTTGGGATCCACAAATGTTGAGTGATTGTCCAGGAGTGAAGGTCTAGGAGAACCTGGGGCAATCTTAATCCGATGTGTAGGGGGGGCGATAATAATAAGTGATATTATCATCCAGTTCAGTACGTTTCCTTCTAACAATGCACAAACCTGCAAACACAGATGGTAAAAGCTCATATCATGATGACAAAGAAGACTACCAGGAACAGAGTAAACCACAATGGAAAAAGCAAACATGCAAAATGTGTAATTAGTTTTAATAATTCTTGATCACACTGAAAACAAGTACATTATTCCTCATTCAAATATATGATCGCTTAAATAAGGATATTTCAGAGCAAAAGGGCTAAATGAAAGCTTGGGAATACTGGCCCACCATGCAGTACTTGGTTCTCCAACACATTTCAGTAAATGTTAAAACCTTTTAACAAAAAGATGAATTTTATGCATAGATATGCATATATAACTATAAATGACTTCAATTCTATTAAATGGAAGGAAATAAGGAATTTTTTTCTGGGAATTAGCGTACCTCATTGGGGAGCTTCTTGATAAACAAGAAGAGACACAATGAAAGACCCAAAATCAACTAATAGGTATGGATGAAGAGGGTGAAAGGCATACTATTTAAAAACATGAATGAGCTTTAAATTCATTCATAAAACCTGGATCTAGTCCAGAATTCACCCTTTAAAAAAATCTGAAAAGTGAGAAACCACCAAAGCCAGAACTCCGATGCAGTTTTTTGCAAGTAAAAACACAAAGCATTGTAAATGTCCTAGTGTTTAACAGAATCTAATAGATAGTAACTGCATGTTGTCTTGCACACTACTGTTTGCACCTATTTTACATCTTTGAAGAGACTTTTTATAGCATCAATATGTTTTTTGTTTTTTTTCCTGGCAGCCAGCAGAGAGCTGTGCGGGCGGAGCATCCCCTGTGAGATTTAGCAGATTCCTCAGAATGCCCTCATTTCTGGCCTTTTCATGCTCAAACAGCAGCAACAATGACACACTTTCGTTCACCCTTCAGCCGTCCAGTATTAGCTCTGGTCATGCACGAACCTTTTAAACAGACCAGGATCTTGAAACACTGGCTTTATAAAAGGACATGTTAATGCTCTTTAGCTCACATTACAATTCCTTATCTTAAAGTTCCAAATGTATTTGAATACAAAATCATTTAAAAGCCTTCTTCTGTCTTTTGAAACCGTGTTCATTGTTAGAGTGGCACTGCTGAAGAAGAGTGGTGAGGAAGACTGGAAGAACAGGATCAACAAGAAACAGGAAGTGGTCAATGTTGCATCAGCAGAGCAGCAGCCTCAGCAATGGGAGATGGAGCAGACCAGCCAGAAGAAGGTTTGTCCATTCCCACAATAATAGATGATTTTCATCATGTCTAAAATAACCACAGTTGCTTTACTTTTTTGGACATACTGAGGTATATGCAGACACGACCAGAATTTAAGCATAAATGGCATATTAAGTTTGATCTGTTATTGATGCATTTGAAACCTTCTTTTTCTATGGGAAAATGATCATATATAAAGCAGCTTTAATGGTTTTTTAAAACAAGAACTGGATGCACAAGTTACAATTTTGTTTTTGAAACTATAGCAACTTTCTTTTTCTGTCTGTAGGGCTGAAATTTTGCAGGAAGGCTCATATATATCCAGATATCCGCAAAAATGGTTTAATAAGTGGTGCTGTAGGTTTCTAGACTGTCTTAACTCGACAAGGCCAAGAAATTGTAACTTTTAGTTGAGTGCAACATTAAAAGGAGTTATTTGGCAGCACTGATTGGATTGCACAAAGTCGAAGGGATTCCGTTTAAATCTATGAAGGATCATTGTAAATTCACACAAGCTAGGAAAGTCTTTTGAAGCTATTTCTAAACTACTGCAGGTTTCTCAGATCTTTTGTTCTGATACTGAGGTGTTACTACTTTGTCAAGGCCTGGAAGAAGACCCAAACTGCCACCTTCAGGTATAAGGAGGGTGGTTCAGTTATCGTCAACCGATGAGCCACCGAGGCTGAAACCTGCCGAGGACTGGAAACTGCTGACACAACATTGTCACTCTATACAGGGAAGCTATTTTGGAGCCTCAAACCTCAGCTTGAATATGCAGCTCCAGATGCTTCCTTGAGAAAGATTCTGTTAGATGGCAGAACATTTTAACTCTTTTGCATTTCTGACAGAAAGTATGTTAGGTTTAAAAGCCTCAAGCTGACTCCTTCTGAAAACACTGTAAGAATTTTCAAGCATGATAGGGGTAGCATCATGCTGTGGGGCTGTTTAGGTCTTAGAGGCACTGGTGCATTGCACAAAGTGGATGCAATGCACCTGAATCTGGACTATCTCCAAGTTATTCGCTTCAAATCAAGAGATAGATGGTTGAGCCTTGGTTACAAATCAGTGTTCAACGGGACAATGGTCTCAAACGCTCATCAAAACTGGTTTGGGGTTGGATGAAGCAGGCTGACATTAAGCCTCTAGAAATGCCTTCCTAAAGCTCAACTTAAACCCTATTAAAATATGTGGACTACACATAAAAGTGTAGAGTAGACACATCCTGCCAGAACTATACCATAATCTTGTTAATGGCTCTGAAAACCATATGGTTGAGGTTCAGCTTGCTAAGAACATTTAACCAAATATTAGATGCAACATTAGCAATGTTTCATTTTAAGCCTTTGTGATTAGAGAAAATCCCCCATAGATTGAAAACTTGAGCACCCAAATCTTGTTATGAATGCATAACTGCATTGTATATTATAAAATTATCCCACCTTAGAAAAAAACAGTCAAATAATTAACTAAAGCTCAAAATGATTATTTTTTACTCTCTCATGAGTGCCTGCAGACTGCTGATCAGAACTGAGGTTGTTGCACTCCTGTTTACCATTAATTTAGGTTCCTACAAGTCTCTAAACAAAAACATAGTGTATTTCTGTATACTGGTAACAGATCTGCATGGAAATCTTTAAAAAAAAAGGTTTTTTTTGTTGGAGTATGTTTGAGGGTTTTTTTTTGCATTTCTTGCTCAGGTAGGGGTTTTATATTCACAGCTTTAGGATGTTTTTCAATAAATTAGAGCCAGATGAAAGATACCAGTTAAAGGTTCAGGATGAGAAAGGTGTTTCTCCTTTTATTTTAATGGTCTTCTTTTACTGTTTGGCTATGATCATTTTGGTTCTATTGTAACTTGAGGATTTATTTCAGATATACTATGGAATTTGAATCAAAAGGCTGATTTAAACCTAATAAGACTAAAAAGCTTCTTTCCGTCAGCTCAACCACTTCACATTTGTAGTCTGTTGGAAGAAACGGCTTGCTTGAGCCTTGGAGCGTAATCCCCCTTGCTGTCTTACAAACTCTTTAGCAACAACAGTTGACCCCCCCCCCTCGGTCCCTTCGCCTGAGTCCTTTCTCTGTGTTTTATCCCTTCAGGAAGAAGGGGTAGTCGCTCAGGACCAGTCTGCTGTGTCTGGGTCTGAACAGCTTTGGGTAAGGCTTATTTGCAGCAGTGCACAAGTTCTAAACCAATCAGCTTTGAGCAGTAACTGTGCTGTCCAATCACAGTGTGTTTGTGAGGATGTTTGTTCTTTCTCCTAAATCTGTTTGGCCTATTCTGCAGTTTCAAACAATGAGCAAGTGTAAAATGCAGTATTAACAGCACAGATGCCAACCAAGAAAGAAACCCTTTTCCAAAATTTCACACCTGCAAGCTCGACAAAATTAGCAGCCGCCCACATGGATACACCAAATGTCTTCTGGAGAAAAGTTTCAGTGTCAGGAGAAATGAAAATGATCTCTATGGCCACAATGACAAGAGACGCCTTTCTGGAAGAGACAGAGTGAGGCTTTAAAAACACTGCAAACGATGGATTCACAATCTATCGCGAATATATCGTAGTTGCAATATCAGTGTGTGCAATATTCACATCACAAAGGACTGTTTGGAGTGCAATAATTGTTGGCTAATATATTCCAGGTGTTATGAACATGCATTTTTCATGCTAATGTAATATTCAGCCAATTAGACAAAGTCTAAAAGCAGCAGATGTTCACACCGGACACTAATGACATTGCCCAATATTTGTACAGCCCTTTTATGGCCTTAGTCTGTTATTTTTTGCCTTCATCTTTTCACCTTCCATTTGCCTGTGACTTTGCCATTGGTACACCCGAATTTATCCTCTAAGCAACAATAAAGGATGATTATTTTCTAATCTATTCTAACAAAAACGTTAGCAATGTTAAGCATGGTGTTAGCAGTGTTATGCTTGAAAATATGCACACCATTTCAGTGCATTCACCTTTTTTCATGTAAACATTAGATCATTTCATGTCTCTTTGTTTAAACTTTCAGGTATATCTGGTGTAGATATTCCAAGGTGTTTGTAGTTTTTCTTATATCAAGGCTGCAAAATGTGGTGATTGCAAAATGCAATTCCCCTAAATATTGTTTTAGTTTAAAAAACTTGGTTCACTCCCAGACAGTCCATCAGTGAAGACGACTCATTCGTGAAGGATCAACATTTTAAATCCCTCAAACAAACATGCTTGTCAGAGATAAGGCAAAGAGCTAAAACTAGGAATCATGTCAAACACAACAGAGATATGTAGAGTTCCACTAAGTGACTGTTAAAACTAATAATCCATCATATTTCAGGGACTTGTCAGGTTCACAGACATATTGTGAAGACCGGTGATGTTTCCAGCATTAAAATGTCACTTTGAGAGAGGACATTCTTTATAAAAACATAAAATCCAACAGCAAAATAAATCTTTTAGGTTTATGAGTACTAATCATTTGTTTATCTGCTAGAAATTTTTACAGTTGACAAATGTGTTGCTGCAAACTAAATATACCAATTGGTACAAAATAAACTAACCCATAACTTAAGCTTTTCGCATCATCCCAGTTCCTGACTTCATCTTTTTCTTCATCTGCTTCCATTCGTGTTATTTTTGGATGTTTTTGCATTTCCTCCTTTTTTCACTTTTCAATCCATCTCTCCATCCTCAGGAGCCTGTCTTCTCCTCCACCTTTTCTCCTCCTATTTCCCTTGGCCAAAAGTGCCAGTATATTGACCATCGTGGTCAGGTAAGGACTTGCACTTGAGCTGATCTAATGGACAGCATGAACTGGACTCCTGGCTTTCTTTGCTTGCCAAGCAAAAGATTCTCCTTGCAGTGTTGAGACGGATTGGTGGTCATGACAGCATGAGTAGAAGTCGGTGTAGAGCTGTTGTTTCTGAGAAAATTGAGAAGACTGGATAGCCATGCACCTGGCATTCTTGGATGCATCTAAACTTTCTGTGTCTGCTTGGGGTGATGCTGTCATTATATGAATAACTGGTTGGGAGGAAGCAAAAGCTCTGACATGAAGTTACAGGGAAGTTATATGGGATGCAAGGCTATATTATATAAGCAGTGCTAAATGGAAGATTTTATTCACTCCATTGACTTCATTTATGTGCTGATGATATGAAAATAATTCAAGCATGACTGGAAATGAGCTGAAAAGATGGACACTACTTGCATCCTGATCCTGTTGCATTCTGTGCAAGCTTTGAAACTTCAACCTGATAAGCAGTCTGGTTTTAAATCTCATCTCTGTGCAGAAGGATGGAGAAGAAACCGAGGCCCAGATGACCATTGAAGAGAGGAAACAGATGATTTCAACGCGGGAGGATGCCTGGAAGACAAAGGGCAAAGGAGCAGCCAATGACTCCACGCAGTACACCGTTGCTGCCCGGATGGTCAAGAAAGGTCAGTGTAAAAGCCTGCTGCTTTGGAAAGGACACAGGAAAAGACTTTGACTGAAGGAATAAACAGCAGATTTGAGGTCAAATAGAAGATTTTTCAATGTTGGCATTTAGGTTTTTTTTCTTATTTTATAGGAGTTACTTGGCACGAGACGTATCAAGAACGCAAAATATCATCAATAAAGATGGAGAAGCAATGGTTGCCTCCAGTTGGTGAAGCAATTGTCAATTAGGGAAAACTTAGAAAATGCTTTGCCAAACAATAAAATTCTCCCACTGAAAAAATATTCACAAATGGAAAACATTGAAGACAACTGCTGCTCTTTCCTGGAGCTCTTTCCCAGCAAATTCACCATTTATTTGTGGAAGAATGTCCCATAGAGAGACCAAAGTGGAGATGTGTTGCCATGTCATGAAGCAATATATTTGGAAAAATCAATCATTACATATTAACACAAACCCCTCTAACCAAGTGTCAAGCATTGTGGTGGAGGGGTGATGATGACTTGAGCTTGTTTCCACAGGACCTGAGCACCTTGTTGTGACCATGAAATCTCCTTTATACCAAAGTATACATCAAATGTGAGGCCATCTGTCCTAGAGCTGAAGCTTGGCCCAAACTGGGTCATGTAAGCTATGGATGGATGTATAAGAAAGAGTGGGCCCAAAATTTCTCCATAAAAACGTTAGAGACTGATAAAGTTATGCAGAAAACTTCTAAAGGGGGCTCTGCATTCTATTGTATAATAGGATCTACTTTCTTCTTAATTGTTGAACAAAGTTGGCATAAGAATCTGTTGTGTAGTTTTGTACGCTTTAGGTAAATAGGAGCAAATCTGGCTTTATGCAGTCTAATGTCATGTGATTTTCTCTCTCTGTCTCCACAGGCCTGGCAACTTCCTCGTCAGTTATCAGTCCCATTCTGTCACCAGTTTCCACCAAACTTAAGAGCAGCACGGCAGCTGCCAACAAACCACAAGAAGGTGAGACAAACCTTTAAGTCCTAACTCATCACCACCATATCATCCAATATACACAGAAAATGTAGTTCTCTTTATAATGTTAAATTTGATATAAAGACAAAAAGCAGCTGGATAAAAGCACACTCAACATAGTCTTTCAAACTAAAACTTTTTTTTAAAGTTAAAAACCATCAAACAATTAGAGTTGAGTAAACATATGTCAAAGTATAAAACCAGATAAATAGGTGTTACTAAAATAATAATCATTTTCCAAAAATACCTAAACATTTAATTTGCAATTCAAAGAGTTTTTTTATGTTACTTTTTCCACAGTAGTGTAGTTTTCTTCATGTTTCACTGGAACATCGAAATTGTACTTATTTGGCTGCAGTCTGAAAATACCCCACTAGATGTCACTACCCCCTGCAGACTGGATCTTTAAAGGCTGTTGAAGAGAAGTCAATGAAGAAAGTTGAGTCTGATCCATAAGGGCCACATAAGAGAGAGACAGAAAGGATATCTCCTATCTCACGTATTTATATTTGCAGCTGGAATAGAAACCTTTGTTTAGGTATTTGACTTACACCTGTAGTTTTTTTCTTCACATGACAGTTTGGCACTGCTCATTTTGTTGTATACGAACTCCTTGCTTGCGTGAGTTAGTCTGTGTATGCAACGCCGACCTACATCTGTAGATCCTCAGCCAAAAATCCCTAACTTTTGACATGCAAGAGTCCTAGTTCTAAAGTGTATGTAGTTGTTAGGACATAAAATGTTTAGCGAACAAACACCTGATGGATGTAATTTTAGTTAATTCCATCTTAATCCACAAACATTTTACTAAGAACTTTAACTTTACAGGATGTTACGTGTGAAAGGATAAAATAATGCCAAACCACTTATACAGGAGTTGCTATTTGTTTCAGAACATAATTGTTTTATTTACAGAAATTGAGGCCAGGCCAGACATGGAGTCAGATAAGAAGCTTGACAAGCTGGAGAGCTTTTTGGGACGAATTAATAGCAAAGGTATGCAACTAACCTTAAGCTCAACACAGTCACTTAGCACAAGTGTGTTTATTTTGAGTTACATAAGGCGCTCATATTGACTCTTTTTAATTTCGTCTATTCAGTGGCAGGTTTGCAGGAAACCACTATAACAGTGACAGAGAAGGCGGTGAAGGAGGTGATGAAGCTGGACGATGAGATTTTCTCCAAGTTCTACAAACGTGTTGCAGAATTTCCTCGCATGCCCACCAGGATCGAGATCAGCGAAGACTTTGACAGCATCTTTGGTTCTCACGGTCCAATGTATGAAAATACAACAGACTTCTCATCATTCTATTAAAGAGGATCTGTCTTAAAATACCTTTGCTAAAAGGACAACCAGGATTTTAATTCTCATTTTGCCTTTTACATCATACTTATGTGCCTATTTTCCCTCCCACGCAGGCTGGCCTCCGCCATGGTGCAGCATAAGCGATCTGTTCGTCCATCCAGGAATGTTCAGGCATCTAGAAATCCACTTAAAATGCTGGCAGCTAGAGAGGACATTCGACACGAATACACAGAGGAGAGATTGAATGTGGCACAGCTGGAGAGCAAGAGGATGAAGGCTGAGAAGAGTGAGTGTAAGGACTGCAGCATCCTATGGTGTATCTGTGAGTTTAGGAAGAAGAAAGTGTTAGAAATGACTCAGTACTCACTGTGCTCGCTGTTTGATGAAAAGAAATCCTGGTGGGAAAAGGAAGGCATTTTGAAAATTTACAAAGCTACAGCTTTCTTCACCTTTTCATAAACACCAGAAATTAGTATAAAAACCACTCATCTTCTGACGCATTTTCACTGCAGTGTTTAGAATCGAGAGCTTGTTAAATTTAATAAACCTCTTTGTAGGTCTTGATTTTCACAAACCATTTTTTAACTTCCCCCAGCAAATAAAATCTCAGAGTACTCTGAGGCGGCTCTGGCAGGTCTTGCCAGTAAAGAAAACTTCAGCAGTGTGAGTCTACGCAATGTCAACATCTCAGAGCAGACCTCCAACAACAGCGCAGTCCCGTACAAGAACCTCATGCTGATCCAGGTGAAAGGTAAAAGCTCCTGTTACCTGCATAACATCTTCTGCTACACTTCAGATCTGTTACATAAGATTTATATAAAGTATTATTAATTAGGTTACAATTCTTGTTATTGTCATTAGCGTAACTTAGTTTTGGAAGTGTTGATGTCATCATTGTTAATGTTGTTGACATTTTTAATTCCATTGTGTCGGTTTTCATTAGAAACATTGTTACATTACATATTGTTGTTATTGCTTTGTCTTTGTCACGTCAGTGTTGTCGTTGTTGTCACTGCAAACATAGTTGTCATAGCCATCATCCTTGTAGTTGTTTGTTTTTTTCATTGCTAACGTTCTTGTAATCTTTATTGTTGCTATTGTTTTTGTTGTTATCATTGTTTTCGTAAAAGGATTTATCGCTGTAATCGTCATTGTCAGTCATTATCATCTAATTGTTAATGTATTTATCGTTAGCATCATTGTCAGTGTCATCAATGTCTTTATTAACAGTTTAGTAATTTTTAGCGTTGCTGTAATTCTTAATATTTTCCTGTTAACATCATTGTTATTGTCATTATTAAAGTCAATGTCGTTGTTTGTTGTCACTGTTGTTGGTAATATTGCTGTTGTTAACCTTCCATATTGTTGTTCTCATTTTCGTTGTTGCCATAGTAAACTGTTAACATGATTGTTGACATTGTTGTCATTCCCATTGTAAAGATTGCAGTGTTTTTATCAATGTGATTGTTGTAAATATCAGCGTCCTCACAGTTAACACCATTGCTGCAGTTTTTAATGTTGGTGTAAATGTCATTGTCAACTTTACCATTTGTCATTGATGTTACAATCATTGGTTACTGTCAGTGTTATTGTCTCTCAACGTTATTGTTTTTATTGTTGTTTTTGTTAACATCTTTGTCATCAATATTAATAGCATTGTTGTTTTTGCCATTGTTTTAATTATTGCAAAAGACCAACCAAATTTTATATTTCTAGATTTCCAGTTAAAATTTTGAAGGAGTTGTGTCTTCTTGTTAAGAAATAGCCTGACCCACAACGATACAAACTGGATTTTTGTCTTGCCAAGCTGCTTCTAAAAGAGTAGTGTTTGTTTGCATCAAATAAGCAGTTTATGCTGGATTATTTGGTAAGATTTGCAGATGTGCTGTAATCAGGTGGATTTTGGGGCCTTGCCCCAAACCTATGGTTGCCACAATTCCTTTATAATAGATCATTCTATATTTTAAACTAAAAATACATGGTCCTTACTAAATAAATAAATAAATACACTCTAACTCAAGCTCTAACCAAAAGTTTGCAACCCTGGATACAGTTTAAAATGGCCATTGATGTTACAGATTTATATGCCCTAAGTAGTTGCAAGTCTTATGACTTCTTCCTTTATGTAAATTTCTGAAAGTTGGCAAATACTCTGACCTAGACTAGCTGCTAAACTAAACCAATTGGACATCAATAGTTGTTATTCTGGTCAAACAAAGAATGTATTTCCCCTTGCAGGTGCTTGACCCCAAAATGTTCCAGTTTCTAAAACTACAAAATAACTTGGTAGAGACTTTTTATTCATTTCAATTCAGTTTATTTATATAGCGCCAATTCACAACAGATGTCTTCTCAAGGCACTTAACAGGAAGTTATTTCAATACATTTAGACAAACATTCCAATCAGTTAAAAAGTTTCCTATTTAAGGAATCCCAGCAGATTGTGTCAGTCATTGGCGTGAGGTTGGGCAAACTTTCCAACCACAGCAATCCTTCAGCAATCCCTCATACTGAGCAAGCATGTAGCGACGGTGGAGAGGAAAAACTCCCCTTTAACAGGAAGAAACCTCCAACAGAACCAGGCTCAGTAGGAGCGGCCATCTGCCACGACCGTCTGGGGGTTTGAGAAGACAGAGCAGAGACAGAAGGAACAGAAGATCCGATATAAGAGTACTCTCTATGTTACAGAAAGTAAAAAGTTGATAACAGGATACAGTGGATGTTCAGTTACTGGGAGCATCATCCCAGTCGATGCCCCCAGTCCAACAGGGCATTGCAGCCAAGCAGGATACCAGACCAGGTATATCTTCTATGGAGAGAAAAACACTGAGAGAAAACAAAGTTAACAGTCAAAATCACAGCAAATAATACAACTGGAGAGTAGTAGGAGAGAAAAGGAAGTAGCAGAGTGAAGAAAATTGGTAATACTGTCCTCCAGCAGTCTAAGCCTATAGCAGCATAACTACAGAGCTAGCTCAGGATGACCTTAGCCACTCTAACTATAAGCTTTATCAAAAAGGAAAGTTTTAAGCCTGACCTTAAAAGTAAACAGAGTGTCTGCCTCATGGACTAAAGCTGGGAGCTGGTTCCACAGGAGAGGAGCCTGATAACTAAAAGATCTGCCTCCCATTCTACTTTTAGAAATCCTAGGAACTACAAGTAAACCTGCAGTCTGAGAGCGAGGTGCTCTGTTGGGAACATATGAAACAATTAGATCTCTGATGTATGATGGAGCTTGATTATTAAGGGCTTTGTATGTAAGAAGAAGGATCTTAAATTATATTCTGGATTTAACAGGGAGCCAATGAAGGGGAGCTAAAACAGGAGAAATGTGATCAACCATAACAATCTACCATGTAAACATGTCAAACAGCCTTAAAAATCAGGATCTATGTTTCTTTTTAGGATTTATTCATAACTACAGTTTCCTCTGTTTTAACAATTGTGGTGGCAATATCCCCCAAAAACATTTTGAAATCAATTTGATTTCATGAGATTATTTCAAGTACCTCTACTTTGTGTTTCTGTACCCACATTGGGGTCTTGACCCCAATCAAATGTATTTTTATAGGTATACTGTTGCCAAAAACCCAATATTTGACCATCAGAAGGTTAAAATAATTTCAGAATTCATTTTGTTAGTCTGAGAAGTGTATTGATTATGTCGATTGTGTCGTCTGCAGGTCGTCGTCATGTTCAGACCAGATTAGTTGAGCCCAGAGTCTCTTCTTTGAACAGTGGGGACAGTTTTGTGCTTGTCACACCAGAGCACTGCTTGGTCTGGATAGGAGAGTTCTCGAATGTGATTGAGAAAGCTAAAGTGAGTATTGATACTCTGTCTGGTTTTTGAGAAGTACTGTTGCAACAGTCGTATTTAATCAAAAATGATTCATCTGTGATTCTGGCACTCATCCACATTCCATTCTTCACATTGGCACATATTAGTTTCATCTTCTGAACACTTTCAAAAGTGTTTTTTTACTTTTTTCTAATGATCAACAGCATTTTCACCACATTATGCCTAGCAACAGTCACCCAAGTCTTTTCCCAGATTACTGATATGGTTTTGGGTTCAAAGGGACTTTCTTACCTAACTTTTTATTAGTCTGACGTTTTTGGGAATGTTATTTTGTCTCTGTGTGTAGGCAATGGACTTAGCCATGTTCATCCAGACGCATAAGGACATGGGCTGCAGGGCGAGTCAGTTGCAAACCATCGATGAGGGTGTTAACACACAGGGTTCTGATGCACAGCAGTTCTGGACAATCCTGGGTGGACAGATGCCTTATAAATGTAGGACTTCAGACATTATACCAAATGTCTCTTTTAAATCACTTGATAATACATCTGTATTATTTGTTATCTCTAATCGTCCCATAGCGGCAGGTCCACCAGAGGAGGATGAGCGCTTTGAAAGTGGCATTGTGGAAACCAACTGTATCTTCAGACTGGTAGACGACAAACTGGTTCCTGATGATGAGGAGTGGGGCAAGATTCCTCACACCTCCCTGCTTGCATCTAAGGAGGTGAATTGAGCTTTGCAGCCTCATTAACATTTATCTTATCTTAAAACAAGACAAAGATAATTCAGTATTGGTTTATGACAGCATGTGAGACATGAATTATATATTTCTGTTGTTTTAGTCTGCAGAGTCATCCTAATGAAGATGAAGGGCCACGCTTAGGGCCCCTGTGCAGTCTTAAAAAATGTGCCGTAGGTTTTTGGTATTATCCAGGACTGGATAACAATGGAAAAAGAGAAAATAACAATGGGGATTAAAACACGTGATTTCAGTGAGTCAGAAATATAAAAGTTGGCACCCTCAGGTCAATGCATCACAGATGTGAATTCTAGGTCAATGTAAAATAATTTACTGTAGTTTCAAAGACAAGCTGGGACCCTGCACACTGCTTTTACATAATCTTTTAGAACAAATATCAAACTGGTAACTAAATGTGAAAAATTGTGCAATTATTTTTTATGTCAGGTATGTTTGAATTAGTGTTTTAACTACAGATGTCATCATGTATCACTGTTTAAATCCGTTCACTGGTTATAGGATACACTTTTAATAAATTGTTGAATTGAACTTTCTGTTCTGCTGTATCTAAAATGTTTTAAAAGGAGCTTTTAATTAGCTTTTTATTTCCTGCAGTTTAATTACATAAAATGTTTATGTAGTAGAGTGCAAACAGCAGACATTTCTGGGAATTAAAGTCTTTGTGTAGAGGTTGCATTTAATAAACCACAAGGCAGCTGCTGAGGGTTAGTTCCCTGGACTGTTTTTGTTCGCTGCAGGTGTTGGTGTTTGACTTTGGTAGCGAGGTGTACGTGTGGCACGGCAAAGAAGTGACTCTAGCACAAAGGAAGGTGGCCTTTCAGCTCGCCAAGCACCTGTGGAACGGGATGTTTGACTACACCTGCTGCGACATCAACCCTCTAGATCCCGGAGGCTGCAACATGCTCATCCCCAGGTGAGAGGGTGATAATTAGGGCTGCAGCACATCTAGCATGCAGAGAAGCTTGGAACACGGTTTTCAATTTTATTATTTCCTATATCTCACAAAAATGTGTACACCCCTCACAGTTTTGTAAATGTTGTCCTCTACATAAAGATGACCTAGGCCGCGAACATCCTGGAATTAAGCTGCTTGACGATGGCCAAGACAATATAGTGGTTTAGTAGGACAGCTTCCACTCTGGCTGGACTTTCTAAGGGGGGCTTGGACCCTTTTCAAAACTGCTTGTTTTTGTAGTTTGTTGTCATTTTTTGCTTGAGGTCAGTGGGTAGTGAAGTTTTTTGTGTGTGTACTGTTTTTTGCCATCAGGAAGGGTCAGGGTCGTCCTGACTGGGCCATATTTGGCAGACTCACTGAGCACAATGAGACCATCTTGTTCAAAGAGAAGTTCATGGACTGGACTGAAGTGAAGTCACCAACGCTGAAAGAAGGGATCGATTTTGTAACAGAGCAGAAGGTGTGACTACAGCATTTGTTTTTATCAGAATATTGACTCAGCTATCTGTTTTGTTTCTCAACTGTGGCTTTTACTCAAAGCTGATGTTGCCAGAAACGGTCACATAAAAGTGAAAGACCCAATGCCAAGACTCCTCAGAAAACAGAGTTTTTTTCTGGTGTCTCTAAATTGCTGATAATATAAAAAAACTTTGTTTCCTTTCTCTCAGGAGGCCCCAGGACGCAAGTGTCGCCCTTACGACACGTCCCTGATGCTGCCTCTCCTCCAGTCGCCTGTTAGCACCATTGTGGACGGGATAAACGTTGGACGCGGCTACGGCCCCGTGGAGACGGAGGACCTCATGAGGCTGCAGGAGATCAGCACTGCATCTGTGGACGTTTGGCATATCCTGGAGTTCGACTACAGTCGTCTGCCCCGCCAGAGCATCGGCCAGTTCCATGAGGGGGACGCCTATGTGGTCAAGTGGAAGTTCATGGTTAACACCTCAGGTCATTCTCTGCATTTAAAACAATGCTTCTATTTTAACTTTTTGATCCGTTAATGGATTACTCTTAAATCAGCTAGGCTTGATGGTCTTTCCATATGTGTCCCAGTCGGTCGAAGGCAGAACCCTGAAGCAAGGAGTAGCGGGCCAGGGAAAGAGAAATGCTGCTATTTCTTCTGGCAGGGCAGGAACTCCACTGTCAGCGAAAAGGGGACCTCAGCGCTGATGACCGTGGAGCTGGACGAGGAGAGAGGAGCTCAGGTAGAGTTCTGGGGCCAACATGTGATGATTGACTGGTGGTCTGTGTCGGCTCTGGGTAAAACATCTCTTACTTTAAATCCGGTGTGTTTCAGGTCCAGGTACAGCAGGGAAAGGAGCCGCCATGTTTCCTGCAGTGCTTTAACGGAGGGATGATCATCCATGCTGGCAAGAGGGAGGAGGAGGAAGAGAACACTCAGAGTAAGCTTTTGTTTGGCACCTATAGATTTTATTGATGTCCTTTGGCTTGTAAAAATATTCATACGGCTAGTTTTCCACATTCCACGTGGAACGTCCATGATTCTGCCATCACTATGTTTTGTGGTGTGCCACAGTGATGTACAGTCTTTTGCATGCCATATTTACCAAAAAGTCACCGTTTTGTCTCATTTGACCAGAGGACGCTCTCCCACATGTTTTGCTGTTCACAAAACAGCTGGATTCATATTGAGATTAAATAAGACTCAAATTGCTAATCAGGTGACTTCTGAATCCAGTCTATTGCATTGGATTTTACTGAAAAATATCGAGTAGAAAGGGATTTTTATTTTGTAAGGAAAATGTAATCATTAGTCGTTTCATTCCACTTCAAATGTATGCATTAATTTGTCCTAAAAAGAATGGGGATTTTCTTTTATAAAATACATCACATTTTTTGTTTATAACCAGGGGTGAAAGTAAGCCGGTACGGTCCGGTACTGCGCACCGTTAAAAGATTCTGTGGTGGTACGCAGTACCAGGAAGATGGGAGACCGGCTGCCTGTCTTAAAGTCCTCATTCAGAACCAGTTTATTAAAAAATTCCTTTTAACTAGTACCGAATTGTTTCTGAATTGGTATTTTGTTTTTTAACCATACAGAACAGCTCAGAAAAGAAACTTCTTATGAGCTAATGCCGGTGTCGTGCGAAGGTAGTTGTCCCCATCAGAAATTGTATCCCCCTGCGTCGGGAGCGCGCACGTAGAAGGAAGCGCTGTTCCACGTGACTCCGCCACAATCACAACCAACAACTCGTTGAACTAGTGATGTTTTATCTTTGAATAAGTGAAAACCAAGTGTCTTTACTTCATCGTTCTGTTTGTGGGTTACCACAGAAATAAATAGATGTATTTTTCTAACGTGGTGTTGCACGGTCGGCTTAATAAGAAAACGGTCACGTCTGTGTTCTCGATTCATATCAAAATTACACTCAATATAAATTGTTGTTGGCAAGTAAACGACTCTTTCACAATCTCCTATAAAAATACGTTTTTCTTTCATTGTTTTACCTCGCCCAAAGTTCTGTCTGCTAGAAACAAAAACCCACCTTCCTGAGTTCAACACTGAAAACGCTGTTTATTTTAGTGTTATGATAAATAACTATAACAAAGTAAAAGAGAATCAGAATCGGGAAGGTTTTATTGCCAAATATGGGAACAGATTCACAACATTAGGAAATTGCAGCGGTTGAAAAGAGAAATGGCTTGTAGAACATCATTTATATTCTCAAACATTAATAGAAAACGTTTTAGTGATGTAAAAAAAAAAGCATTCCAACCTGTTTCTGCTGACTATTTCTCTTTGGTGGGTGAAGAGAAATAATTCAGGGTGGAAGTCATCCTTGTCAAAATTACAAGGTATAAATTATATCAGGGATTATAATTATGTCCACCAGAATATGTATCCCCCTGGTAACTTTTTTATTCCTTGGCCAAACCTCTTCAAATCCACAGAATTAAATGGTCATAATCCAAGGTAAATATATACCAAACCACTTGAAGATGGGATACTCACAGTCATTTTTAGGGGGGGATACAATTTATATCAGGCATAATAATTCTGTCCGCCAGAATATGTATCCCCCAGGTAACTTTTTTAATCCTTGATTAAACTTCTTCAAATCTACATAATTAAATGGTCATAATCCAAGGTAAATATCTACCAAACCATCATTTTATCATTTTACAATATCGTCAATCGATTTTAATTCTTGTCAACCAACCCTTAACCCTAGGCCTACAGGTAGCCTACAGTAAAATATTGAAATGTTTTTGTATGGGTTTTGACTATTTGCTATTTTAAAATGCATGAAGTGAGAGAGAGATGAAGGTTTTGGTAATAGTACCGGCACGAATTTAAAACTACTTTCACCCCTGTTTATAACTTGGAAAAATGAAACAAAACAATCTGAAATGACATTAAAATCAATAAGAGCAGTAACATAGCTGCTCTTACTATAAAAGTAATGTGAGGATATCACATCTCCAATTTTTACCCAGGCGAGTGGCGTCTGTACTGCGTGCGAGGTGAGGTGCCGGTGGAGGGCCACCTGCTGGAGGTGGCATGTCACTGCAGCAGTTTGCGCTCCAGAGCCTCCATGATCCTGCTCAACATTAATAAAGCCCTCATCTACCTGTGGCATGGCTGCAAGTCTCAGCTGCACACTCGTAGCGTTGGGAACACAGCAACGCTTAAAATCAAGGAACAGTGAGAATCTTTTTTTTTTTTTTTTTTTGGATGAATGAATCTCTGCCTGTTGATGAGTTTTGGAGTTCATCCAGTACAAAGCCACAACCTTATGTTAAATCCAGTTCCCTTTTTGGCTCTTTGCCAGGTGTCCTCTGGAAGCAGGCCTTCACAGCAGCAGCAAAGTGACCATCCATGAGTGCGATGAAGGAGTCGAGCCTCCGGGCTTCTGGGAGGCGTTGGGGAGGAAAGACAGGAAAGCGTATGACTGCATGCTCCAAGGTACACCACTCACTGTACCTGCATCCACTTGATTTGTGACCAGCAGTTTAATATTTTAAATATATTAAACATCAAGAATTTGTGCGATTTGGCTGCTAATGTGACTCATGCAGGTAAAAAAGTTTCTGAGGTCTGAAAAGTTTTCTTTTTGAACGATTAAAGATGCAGGTCTTCCATTATTGTCCATCAAAAGTAGGGTAAAAAAACGCTGCTCTCTTTGATGTTTAATAGGACAAAAATGTATATACACAAATTGTAAATTGGCTCAGTAAATATGTAAGAATAATGCATGATAAAAAGTTCTGTTTTTGTGTCATCAGATCCAGGTAAATTCAACTTCACTCCACGGCTCTTCCAGCTGGGCAGCACATCTGGAGAATTTGTAGCATCCGAGTTCTTCCACCCGTCCAGAGCTCCAGACCTGGTCAGCTCGCTACCGTTCCTGCAGGAAGACCTGTACAACGCTCCGCAACCTGGTGAGACCAGGACACAACCAGCCAGGATTTCTTTGTTTTACTTCACCTGCATGTGTGCAGAGGGGCAATGCATGTTAATCAACTTATAAACTGGTAGAGTTTGTGCAAATGTAGAAACTGACTGCTTTTTTTTGACACTGATGCTAATAAAGAAACAGTTGAAAATGTTGATTTTAGGTCCATTTTAATTTCAGCTTGTTAAAACAAAAGATCAGTGCAGACAGTATGAAAGAGGATTCAGAGTTATTTAAAGTGTAACTGAACCCCCTGAAAAATCATAACCCCGCCCCCAGACAACATTTTAAAAAATTCTACAAAGTGGGCGGTGCCAGGAAGAACAGAGGGGTATGGCCAAGTGTGGAGGAAGAGCGGAGGGGGGAACGTGGGGGTGTGTTCAGGAGGACAATGACAGCTCGCTTAATGTGACCCTGAAACATGGACAGTGACCAAAGCGACGTTGGCAGTTTTGCGACAGATCGATCTGATCAACATTCATCTGTTTTGAACGTTAGCCTATGTTAGCATCACCACTCAGAGACTGGACTCCTCCTGTCTCCCTCTGCCTCAGCAGCAGCAGCACCGAGCTCGGGCGGTGCTGGCTCGGCGCCCTGAACCAACGGATCTCCTCCGTCGTCACAGGAGATAGAGGAGTAGATGGAGGCTTTATGGAGCTCAGCGGCAGCGAGCCGTATCAATTAGAGCCACTGCCCGAGGCTGGCACTGCTGAGGCAGAGGGAGACAGGATGGGTCCAGTCTCTAAGTGGTAATGCTAACATAGGGTAACGTTCAAAACAGTATGTTAGCTATGCAAACTAAGTGCTAATGGGATAATAATAGTAACCTGAAAAACGCAATCCAACTCCAAACTCGCCACGAGGGGTGGGGCGGTCTGTCTGATAGTTTTATACCCAAACCCACGGGGCGTGTCTGTGAGACCATGGCTGCTGTGACGCAGTCAATGCCTGTGACGTAGAGATGTACCGCTCTCCACCAATCACCAAATTCCAATGCAGTAGCCACCGTTCAACCCTAAGAGGGCAGCACTAAGACGTTTTTAGACCAAAAGGTGTAGAATTAAACAAGTTTACACCAAAATGTAAAAAAATCCCCAGAAACTGAAAGACTGCATTGGTAAAGACCCATTAATACAGTTTAGAAGCAAAAAAAATGGTTTTGGGGTTTAGTTACTCTTTAAGTTCTGGATCCCTTGGGGTTTTTTGTCTCATTTTGTAAGAGCTGGAAGCATTTCAACCTTATTAAATTCAGTTCAAAAGTACTTTATTGATCCCAGAGAGAAATTAAGTGTTCTTGTAGCTCATACTAATTAATTCTTTAAGGAGTTGTTGTAGATCATGATGGCTGTGGGGAGGAAGGATTTCTTGTAGCAGTCTGTGTTGCAGCGAAACTGAAGGAGCCTCCGACTGAAGACACTGTTGTTGTAGGATAGTCTTGTGAAGACGATGCTCAGGGTTGTCAATAATTTTCTTGATTTTATGAAGAATCCTTCTTTGCATCTTTATCAACACAGTGCACAGTCGTCCCTAGAACAGAACCAGCGTTCTTTATCAGCTTGTTTGGCATTTTTACGTTATGTTGATGATGGCAGAATAGATTACACTCTCCACAACAGACTTGTTTAACCTTTTTTAAATAAAGCTTTTGTAATATAAGCTTTTTCTTTTCTCCCGTTGGGATAATTTGGGAAGCAATAATCTCACCTAAATTACAAGAACAACACAGATCCAATTCTGCATGCACGCTTTCTTTCATAACTATGTTTTTCTCTCCTGCAAAGCTTTGTTTCTGGTGGATAACTTCCACGAGGTGTACCTGTGGCAGGGCTGGTGGCCTCAGGACAGCGAGAGCACTGGCTCGGCCCGAATCCGCTGGGATGCAGACAGGAAGTGTGCGATGGAGACTGTGCTGCAGTACTGCAAAGGTGAGGAGAAAGGAACCCTCGCCCACAACTGCACGCACTATTTTCTTGCAAAGAATGTTTGCTGGTGTTTTGCCTTCATAATTTGATCAATTTGAATATGCAAAGTTAATTTTGGGAATTTTCTTTATGTGTTAACTTTGGGTCACCGCTGTTCTGTCTTTCCTGCAGAGAAGAACGAGAAGAAGCCTCAGAAGTCGTATTTGATCCACGCGGGTCTGGAGCCGCTCACCTTCACCAACATGTTCCCCAGCTGGGAGCACAGAGAGGATGTGGCTGAAATCACAGAGAGAGTAGGACAAAAAAAAATTTGCAAAATAATTTTTAACGCCAACACTCTTAAAGTGGGACATCGGAAATCAGCGGCGCCTTGTAAAAGTGTTCATAGCCCTTGAACTTTGTCACTGTCTGTGACAACCAATAGCTATAATGTATTTCTATGTGAGGGGGGGGAATCAGATGTATCAGTGATGAAGTTATTTGTTTACCTTTTTAATGACTTGTTCCTGAACTTATTTTCTGTTGTGCATACAGGAGGCGGAGGTGTGTAACCAAATCATTCTGGTGGAGGACGTGTTGGCCCGACTGTGTCAGAACACCTTCCCTCTGGCTCAGCTACAGGCCCGGCCGCTGCCAGAAGGAGTCGACCCGCTCCGCCTGGAGATCTACCTATCTGACACGGACTTTGAGGTATGTTGAGGCACAAAAATCAGACTCTCGCAGTCTGTCGGTTTACTTCTAGGTTTATTTAATAAGACGTGAGAAATTAAGAACTATTTTTCAACAGCCACGGAACTAAATCATCCTGTAATTAATCAAATATACATTTTCCTATGAATTTTGGATGTCCCATAAAAGCTAGTGTCTCAAAAAAAGTAAAACAATGTCTTAGCTGAAATGGATTTTTATAACTTTTTTTTGTGTTCCTAAAAAAAAAATTATAATAAACTGATATTAGAATTAACATCTAAATTACCACATATTTTAACAAGAAATGTTGTATTTCAAAGCCAACATGGACATCCATGTGATCCTCCTGACTTCATCTAACTTTCACTTCACAGACTAAGTTGTAGGTGGATTCAGGTAAGAGCTCACGTGATTCTTCAGACTGAGGACTTTGTCTTTCTGCATGTCTGCACTCCGTTCTTCTCCTTTATTCACGGTAGATTTGTAAGCTCACTCCTTCCTCTTGAGTTTTCATTTCTACTTAGGGACAAAAGGATCACGCTCAGCTGCACGTTACATCCGAAATGATCATCCTCAGTTTTAATAGAACGTCACTTAAATCAGCTTCAGTTGCTGAAGGCACGCCATCTCAGCCTATTCATATAGTTGAGGACAAATATGAAATGACACACAAGCAATAATGTAGAAAGATCATGTTCCTGCAGGAGAAATAAGAAAGCTAGAGTGGTCTGCAGGTGATAATGTCTGTCGGAAAATGTCAGTTATCATGACTGATGGGAAATCTCACTAATTAGAAAAAAATTGGAAGCTAAATTTTTTAAGTCGGCCCTTAAAACAGCAGCTTAAAAACTTTTTAAATTGTGAGAAATTTAGTTATTAGTTTATTTTCAACACAACAAACCCACACAAATCTACCAAGGACAAGCATAAACTACACTTCATTTATTACAAATATGACTGAGTTCCCAGACTTTCCTACATCCTATGATGTAAAAAATCTGAGTTTCTGAAAAAAGGACCCATTTAGATTTGATTTGCCAAATTACAACTTTAAATTGTTTGGTACTCAGTCATTGCTTTTGTCATAATGGTGGTTGGAGTGGGACACACAATTGGAGTTGGAGGTTGAAGTTATGGTGAAGAGATTTTAATAATAAACAACAAAAAACTTTCACAAAGGGATCATGTAACTGGCAGGGAAGGATTGGACGGAGAGACTGGTAGCAACGGGAGTAAACAAGAGAAACCAGCTCAAGTACTAGGGAGCTTTGGCTGATAGGGAAACAGGGTGCAGCTGTGAGAGGCAGGCAGGCTGGAAGAAGGAAGAAGGAAAATGAACAGGAGGGAAGCTGAGGAGGTTTAAACCAGTGGTGTCCAAAGTCAGTTCTCAAGGGCAGGAATCCTTTATGTTTTTGTTCTTTCTCTGATTAAACACGCCTGAATCAAATGATGGTTCATTTAGCAGGCCTCTGGTAGTTGGACCATCTGAATCAGCTGCATTGGAGCAGATACAAATCTAAAACTGCCAGGAAACCATCCCTTGAGGACGGGAGCTGGACATCCATGACCTAATCAATAAGGCTTGATACTAATCTAATGCCGTTCTTCCCAACCTCGGGTCCTCAATGCACACTGGCCTACATGTTTTAGATGTTTTCCTGCTTTAACAAGCCTGCTTCAGATGATTGCAGTTCAGTAAAAGCCATCAATTGAAATATTGTTTAATCTAAAACATGCAGAGCAGTGTGACTTGAGTTGTGTTGAAAACACAGATCTAAGGAAACTACTCTCAAATACACAAAGAACAAAACACAATAATAAACTAAGATGCTAAATAAGAAGGAACAAACAGATAACGAGACCCAGGGAGAATATAAACCAGGAAATAATAAAAATACAAACACACAAGTAAGCCAAGAACCCTAACACCCCAGGATCACAAGAATTCGGCCCTTTTAGACAGAAAGTTAAATTTTTTTATATTAGACTTTTAAACTGACTGTGGTTTAGATAGCAAAAAAAAAAAAAAGAATTGGCAATTCTATTTTTTTTATTATTTTTTTTACATTTTTATCCCACGATTTTCTCCCATTATTTATCACCCAGCGCTCCTTAGTTCAGGTCCTGGGGTTCCACTCTTCCTCTGTGCCGGCCCCGGGAGGGGCCCTTCACTGAAACCCAAGCCTCCTTCGTGCTCGGGCAGTGAGCAGGTCCTTTTTTTCACCCGACGGGGCGGGGTTTCTCCCCAACCCCACGGGCGCCCCGGCCGGCCAGGAGGAGGCCGTGCACAGCCCCAGGACTAATGCATGCTTTTGTGGGAGTAGCTCACATTAGCTGCTCAAGGGAACACGGGGAGAACACGCAAACTCCACACAGAAAGGCCCTTTCACCAACCCCACCCAGGGTGTGGGTGCCGATGATGTGGGGGAACAAACACACCCTCAGCACCCACAGCGTCCCCGGCGGTAATCAAACCCGGGACCTTCTAGCTGTGTGGTGAGCCAGGCTACCAGCTCCACCACCGTGCCCCCCGCACCTCTATTTTTTAAGAATTTTCACAAACAAAATTAAAGCATCACAGATTACAAATTGGTGATTTAAAGAATCTAAATTTAGTCTAAATCTGGCACCAAATAAAGCTCTGGCTAATAGAGAGGATGTGAACTGCTCCAGATTCCAAAAGGTTCTGAAAATAAACCTTTGGATTTAGAAATGAAAATGTACATAAACCCTGTAAATACAAATCAAAGTAAAAAATCTAAAAACAATCAAAACATGCAAGAATACAGGATTGTAAAATGAAGCAAGAAAAATTTAGTCAAACACAATTGTTACAAAATTCTAAGAAGTAGACAAATTATTTTAACATATGATGTTCAAAGATTTCTTTAAGGTTGGTGCAAAACCATCTTGAGCTGGATGTCATGTTCTTATCCTAATACTTGTAATAGCTTGTGAAAACATGACATTATAATCTACTTTTATTCCCTCCTGCAAGGACTGAATTTTCCCAACTCAAGAATTAGTAGGTCAAGTTGTGATACTTTGCAGTAACTGCTGGTATTTGTGCAGCTGTAGTTCATCTGTCCAACCTACTGACACTCTTACATCACCTCTTTTTTTCTCTTCACACACACACGCACACACACACACAAGAAAAAAACACTTTTCACCTGATGCTCTTCTCTCTCTCAGAGCAAAGATATGCCTTAGTGACTCACCATTTGCTGCACTGCAGTTTGACTCACTTTCTGTTTGTGGAGCACAAAATAAAGGCAATAAAACCAGCAGAATGAATGCATGCCATATCTTGTCAGAGTGATGCCAGTGTGCTGAGTGTGTCGAACTCTTGCAGGTCAGTTTCTCACCAACAAGCGAAGCTCATCATGGAAATGGGCATCAGTCATGTCCCGTTTCAGTTCTTTGCTGGATTCTTATTTGAAGCAGAACTTTCTCTTTTTGTCTGTCGTGGTTCATTGTTTCAGATCAGACACTTTTGTCCTCAGCGTCTTGGTTGATGTCTTTAAGGGATTTAAATGTGTGGAGTAGAAGCAAAGTCTATATATAAAGTGGTTAGAAAAGCAGTATGAACACAAGATCTTTATGAAACACAATTATTTAATTAATGCAACTGCTGACTTGTAAATAAAGGTTAGGATTGAATAAGTGTATACTTCTTCCTACTCCTTTTTAAATATGTCAAATAAGTTAATGAAGAAGATGCTATATTGTTCCCCTTTTTCTTTGTTTGCTTTATTCATATTTATATTTCCCCTCTTTTACCAGTAGTCCTCCCCCTCCTCCAAATAATTTCTGTATAAAGTTTTAATGTTAAAAAGTTTTGGAAAATTGAACCTAAAAATCATGTTGAATTGAAGAACCCAGATGCCGATTCACTTGAGGCAGCAGGCAGGTGGAGGTGCAAAAATAATACTTGAATGGTGTGCAGATATATTAACCTAGGGAATCACAGCTTTGTTAAAAAGGGCTGCGTTCCACTTTTGCATCTGTGTATGTGGTTGTTTGGTAGAATGTGTGCAAAACCAGAGCTCTAAATGGAATGCAGCCTTTGTTAAGGACCTACATTTCTGCAGTCTGAAAGTCTCTTGTCTCATTCAAAAACGTAACCAACATCTTTACCAGCACAGGTTGGATACACTGATCCCTACTGGATTATTGAAACAAAAACCATCCCAGTTGCAAATAAACCGTTTATTCCTGCAACTTTTCTATGTTTAATATGTAGCAAAGTTAAAGTCTTTCTTCGTCTGAAGCTCATGTTTTGTATTTTACATGTTCCCTTATTGTGTATTTTTTTATTGTTTTTAATTGTCCTATAAAGAAAATGTGACTGTAATTTCCCTAGTCAGAGTTGTGACTTCACAGAGCGATCTAGATGAAACTGAAATGCAGAAATTCCAACTTCAAATCCAGTCAGTGTTAAGTACTGGGAGGGTAATTACTGAATGAAAACAGGCGTGCTGATTATGAAGTGATTAAGAAGCAGGTGGTGAAATTGGAAGCTAGGCCCAATTTTCCCACCAGGGAGAAATAGATGACATCTGTAGAACAGGTGCAGTGGCCCGAGAAATCCCACAAAAAGATTGTCAAACTAGAATATTAAGATAAAGCTCCAAGATCATGATGCAACACTACATTTCCTTCCTTGCTTTATCTGCTGCAGGACATTTATAGTCATTCACTTACAGCACAATTGAAAGTTATTTCCTAAAGCCCCAATTTCTCTCTCTCCATCTGCAGAAAGGTTTGGAAATGAAGAGAGAGGACTACGAACGTCTACCAGGGTGGAAGCAAGTGAACCTAAAGAAGGCCAAAGGACTGTTTTAAGCACTTTTTTTTTTTTACTGAAGATGGCAAGAGAAGTGGAAGAGTGAATGTTTGAGAAAAGAATACCAGATATTTCCGAAAATCTTACGTGAACCGAAGAGAAATGTGTTGCTCCTCAGCTGTGTCAGTATTAAACAGAAATAAATCTGTGTGGTTTATGAGCAGGAAAAAAACCCAACCTCGCTTTGATTCATATGTGGTCTGTAACCTCTCTTCCCAGCACTGAAGTCGTCACTTGAGGAAAGAAAAACCTTAGACTCTTGTTGTCAGAGTGCCATGTCGTGGCTGTGTGTATGCGTTGCGACTGTATATAATGTTTGTGTGACTAATGTTTCTTGCTGTAAATGTGTGTGTAAGCGACTTTGTACCCTTGTAAAGACGAACTTCAGGTGTTGCAGAGAAAAGCAAACGCTGCCAGGCCTCCTTGATGACTCCTAATCGACTTTGCCACACTGCTAAGAAACTCTGGCTGAACTAAATAACCGAGAGGACGAGTTGTTACGAGAAGAGAGAAAACACAGTGCCTTGCTTTTTGTGTACAGTTTATATACAGAAATGCTAGTCTGCATTTTTAAAGACTTTGCGATATAAGGCATAGTGGATTAAATTAAAAACAATGCCCAAACCGAGGGATGAGTCATTGCTTATTTCAAAATGCTGCATGAACATTTATGAGGATGTGCAAAAGTATTCACATCCCTTGAAACTGTTCAACATTTTGTCATGTTACTGCCCCAAACTTTGATTTTACATGACAGAACAACACAAGTGCATCGCATGCAACTGGAAGAAGAATGATACATGCATACATGATAAAAATTTTTTCCAATAATTACAATTTGGAAAGTATGCCTTATGCATTTCTCTTTACTTTTAAGCCCCTTGATAAAGTCCAGTGCAAACAGTAGCTTTCAGACTGCACCACATTAATAAGACGAATTCCCCCTTTGTGGGACGATAAAGGATTATTCTATTCTAAATACAATACATGTGTTTGTTTTAATCTCAGTGTAAACAAAGCTGTTCTGTGAAGGCCTCAGGTTTTTAGAGACCTTTGAGGATCACACAGAGCATTGTTCAAACCATAATCTAAAAGGAAAGAGTATGAATCAATACCATGTCATAAGAAATTATCACCTACATAAAGTGACAGGCCTGACATGGAGATTTAAGATCAGTGAAGCAGGCAAGGTATGGTATCTCTGGAGGAACTGTAGAGACCCACCGCTCAGGCGGGAGAATCTGTTGACAAGACACCTATTTGCCATGAACTTCCACCTCTAGCCAATCCCTGTGGTGGTTAATGGAGTTAGGGTGTCCTAACTTTTTTATCCATCCATTATCTTCCACTTTAACCGGGTCGAGGCAGCCGCCTGAGCAGAGAGGCTCAGACTTCCCTCTCCCCAACCCTCTTAGGCCATCTTTTCCTAAAGTGTTCCCAGGCCAGCCGAGAATTACTCCCTCCAAGGTGTCCTAAGTTTTTCCTCTGTTAAATTACACATTTTGTTTGATATCTTTTGTTAAACTAGTAAGACAATGTTAGTTTTTGTTTAAGTGCAATTAGATGATTTTTTTTTTTTTTTTTTTTGCACAGATTTATTTAATATAGAGAGATTTGAGAGCGGAAGAGAGATTTTAAAACTCCTCTACTAAAAATTGGCAAAGACGGGCTTTCTGAGCCTTTACTGTGCCCGTAGTTCCTCAGAGTGTTCGCAGGAGTCTTATATACAGTCTATGGAGGCTGGTCGGTAAATAACTCTCACCATAAACACCTGGCATCTGCATCTGAACACGTCCCACTTGTCGGTAAGTTGGGTCAGATTAGTTTGATCACAAAATGTTTATATCGTCTTGTACGTACAGTAATGAAAACAGCTTCCTAGATGAAGCGAAGCTGAGCATAGCGGACTAAACTGTAAACATCAGTAATCAGGACTAATACATACAACTTGGGAGTCAAGGTTCCTTAAAAAATAATTTTCTTCTAAGAAGTCTTGAGCTATGACCTTTAAATACTTTTTAAAAACAAGAAATGAGAACTAATTTGTGTAATTCCAGACTCATATCAAGAAATCACTTGAATTACTATAAACTTTTTTTTTTCAAGAGCAACACAATAATTAACTAAAAAAAAAAGTGTTCCCTGTTTTTGCTAAGATGTTTCAACAATTCGGTTTTAAATAAAGTAAGGAAAACTACCAATGTTGTAAGCATTTTATAAATCACCTGGAAGATGTCTTTCTGTTGTGAGTGACTTATTTCCCCCAGACACACAAACACACACACACACACACACACACACACACACACACACACAGTGCTGTTATTCATTGACAGACAGCAAACGTAAAAACATTTAACTTTTATCGCATTAAAGTTTTTAGCACTAGAGTTTCGGTCTGGCGATCGCTGACCTTTGGTCTATATTTACAGAGACACGTGTTTCAGAAGAACACGTGGTTATCCCTCTCCTCTGGGTTTATTACGGTTTTATTTGGATGGAGCTTAGTTAGTCAATCTTTAAGTTCATTTTCAGCACGTAAAAGAAAAAACACACATCATAGTAATGCGATATACTGTAGGACTCAGATGACATTTTTATTTAGTTGTCAAAATTAATTTAAAGGTCACCATTTGAGATTATTTGCTGAGACTTACAGGCATTTGAATCTTATTATTATGTATTTATTTGCCTTAATTACTTTATCTTAATTCTAACTTTAAAATAGAAAATTATGATTTTATAATTCATGATTGACTGTTTTTCATAATTTTGACTTTAAGATGGTAAAATTGTCTTTTTGTATCTCATAATCATGACTTTGGATTTTATATATTTGCAAACTTTGACTTATAGATATTCCTTTATATCTCATAATGACTTTAAAAGTCAAAAGTATGACTTTTTGTCTCAGAACTGACTTTGATAGGGACAAAAATATGGCTTTAGATCTTGGTTTTGACTTGGAAATCCAAAATTGAAGCCATATTTGTGTCTTTGAAAGTCCAAATAGTCTAACTGGTAAATATATACAATATATAAGACTTTAAAAGTCAGGATAATGATTTTCTATCTTATGAATATTTCTTTGCGCCTCTTAGTTATGGTTTAGAAAATCAGAATAACGCATAAGTCGCACATTAAAATAAGATGTATATTGTGTGCCTTTTTTTTCTTTCAACTGGAGTAAATGAGCTTTCAGACTTTTATTTTGTAGGACTCTTTGAACTTTGCAATGAGCTGCTCTATGATCCAACTCTTCATAATAAGTCAGATATATTTATTTCATTTCTTGTCATTGATTTTTTTATTACAATACCCACCATAACTTAAAGCTCTTATTTGAGCTAATTCAGAAAATCTGTTTTGCTTTCATTTCAGAAAGTATGTCGGCCCAGGTCAGGCTGAGGCTGCTGCCCAGCGCCAGGTGTTTATTCGACGAGCCCATTCAGGTGAAGGTAGCCGGACTGAGGTCCAAGCAGGTGGTCACCTTGAGAGCCAGATCCACTGATGAAAGAGGAGTGGTGTTCACTTCCTCGGCTGGCTACAGGGCCGATGGTAGAGGGGAGATTGACCTGAGCAGAGACGTCTCTCTCAGTGGGAGCTACTTCGGTGTCGAGCCCATGGGTCTGCTAAGGTCACTGAAGGCAGATGCCTTGCACAAGTACTTCTATAAGAACAGAGCATTGGAACCTTTCATGGTGAAGTTCTCTGTGCATGAGGAGGAGGGCGGGATGCTGGCAGAGGCGACCAATGAGAGGTGTCTTATGGGAGACGGGGTCAGGCGTGTTCCTGTCAAGGAGGGCAACATTCAGGGAGTCCTGTTTACTCCTCCAGGTATTCCTTGATTATGACTACATGGAGGATTTTATTAACAGTATCTATCAGAACCCAAACAGTTTTTTTCCAGACTTACTGGCTTCTCATCAAAACCAATTCGAAGAACTTAAAGCATGCTGAGATGAGTCAATAAATGCACCATCCATGATCTATACCGATCCATCCTCTGCAGGGTTGTAGGGTGGGTGGTGCCTATCTCCATCCTTCATCAGGCGAGAGGCGGCGTACCTCCTGGACAGATCGCCAGTCTATCACAGGGCAAAACAGAGACATACAGGACAAACAACCATGCACGCACACACTTATATGTAAGGGCAATTTAGAGAAACCAGTTAACCTAACAGTCATGTTTTTGGACTGTGGGACGAAGCCAGAGTACCCGGAGGGAACCCAAGCATGCAAAGGGAGAGTGTGCAAAATCCATGCAGACCCCAGGCCTGATTTGAATCTGGGCCTTCTTGCTGCAAGGCAACAGTGCTACCAACTGTGCCACTGTGCAGCCTAAATGCACCAAAGGTCAATTATAAAAATGTCTTTTAACTGCTAACCTGAGTCTTTAATAAAAGTAAATAGACTTTCATCTTTTAATGAATGAGTATTTAATGTCCTTTTTATCTTTTATCTTTCAGGAGAGGGTCCATTTCCTGCTGTGTTGGATCTTTGCACCTTCATGTCAGAGAAAAGGGCCTCCCTGCTGGCCAACAAAGGCTTTGTTGTTCTTGCTTTACCCGTGTTCATTGACAAACCCAACATGGAAAGGATGAATCTGGAGGACTTTGAAGAAGCGGTTAATTACTTACAAAACCACCCTAAGGTGATGAGACATCTCTAACCTCCTACGTTTGGATAAACCACTTATGTTCAAGAAACAGACAAGAAGTTTAGAAAACATGCAACATCTCAGATTCTCCCATATTCTCTCTTTAAATACAATCGGAATTTCTGGTGCTAGATTAAGGGATGGAAAACACCATCCACATTTAATGGAAACATTTTGTAAAGACATTTAAAATGCTTCAGAATGAATATCTTTTGTTCCCAAGTAAACTCTGAAAAAATGAGAAAGACTAACCTTGAGTATCCATCAGTCCTTTCATCTTTTTGTCCGTCTGTTCATCCATTTATCTATTCGTTCATCTATTAGTCCATTCATGATCAGTCTGCCAATCCATTTACCCATCCATCCACTCCCAAAACTCTGGTCTGCAGTATTCTCTGCCATAAATTCTTGGTCAAATCTTGGCTTCACAGTTAAACTCAAAATTATTCAAACCCCTGGCAGATAGGCATGGGCCGGTATGAGATTCTGACGGTATGATAACCGTTGGCAAAAATATCTTGGTTTCACGGTATTATGATTACAACTCTAAAATGTGTATTTTGAATGTCTGTATTTTTTTTTTTAAGGAAAAAACTTTTTACTGATGCAGATATGGTAGAGATGAAGAAAAGATAAGATATTGTAGTTACCATATCTGCCAAAGTAACAAGCTCATTTCAGTAATGTCAGACGCTCGTTCATTCCAAGACAGCATTAACTTTACCTTGAATTTAGCATACAACGATGGTTGGTGCTCCCGAACATGCGCAGTCATATTAGATGTATTGTCTCCTCGGGCTGCCACTGTTCTTAAGCACGTTTTGCACGTCGGGCGACCTTCTTCTTCCAAGCCGTGAACGTCTGGCATTTTACGATAGCCGAAGTATTCCCAATCATCCGCTTAGAGACGGTGGGAATAGTTCTGTGGGCTCGCCTCCTTCAGCCATCACTAAGCCTGCAGCGCTGCCCGTTTGTCACTCACAACAAACGCAGGTGTGCGCGGGGGAGGAGAGGAGGAGGGTGTGGCGCTTTACGCTGCAGCTTCACACAGCATGAGTGAGAGGGACCTTTACTTTCTCCCTGGCGAGACGTCACATAAAAAAAAAAACGCATCATACCGCAGGGACGGTATGATGGAAAATTTTAGTGGTTTTGAAACCTTGACTTTTCATCCTGCGGTATACCTTGAAACCGGTAACCGGTCCATGCCGGCAGATTTACCACCATGTTTCTTCTGACTGGAAGTAATAATATTTTGGAGCGGCCCAGCCAGAGTCCTGAATCCAATGGGGTCTAAGAGAGAGCTAAAGATTAGGGCGATGGTATCGATGCCTTCCAACCTCAAACCTTGGAGCTCATCACCGATTATAAATTCTCAAAATACCAGTGGAGACATGCAAAAAAATGGTCAGTAACTATAGGAAGGGTTTGATTACTGTAATGCAAATAAAGATTTTTCAGTAATGCAGTGAGAAGGCTATGAATTTTTTTATGTGAATAAGAGACAATCGTTTTCCAGAACAATCGTTATTTTACATAGTTTTATTATTTTTTGTTAGATGCCTTTCTCATTTCCCATCAGAAACAAAACTCTTGGTTGAATGAAAATCATTTTGATCTAAATGCCAGAATAGGAATCTTTTTGGATTTAACGGTATAGTTTAGAAATAAACGGGTAGTAGTAATCGAATTTTCTTGCATTATAGTTACTTTTTCAAACTGGTGAAATCAGTATTTATCTGAGTAATTCTCATTCCTGAGCCTCTTTGTGTTCATCATTTAACATTTTTTGTGTTTCTTGCAGGTGAGCAGTAAAGGAGTTGGAGTAATATCCCGGTCAAAGGGGGGCGACATTGCGCTTTCACTCGCTGCTTTTGTGCCAGGAGTTGAAGCTGTGGTGTGGATTAACGGCTGCAGCGCCAACGTGGGCATTCCCCTCTACTATAAGGACCAGCAGATCCTCTCACCGCTGATGTTTGACTTCAGTAAGGTGATTCCCACTGAGTCTGGAGCTAACATAATCAAGTACGCTGTTGAAAACCCTCTTGCTGAGAAGAACAAGGGCAGCGTTGTTCCCATCGAACGAGCCGATGGACATTTCCTCCTTGTGGCCTCTGAGGACGACCTCAACTGGGACAGCAAGGGCTACCTGGACGACATGGTGGGGAGACTAAAGCGTCATGGGAAGAATAACTTTGAGAGCGTGACTTACCCTGCAGCAGGACACTTACTGGAGCCGCCTTACGGACCACACTGCCCATCTGCTTTACATGGGATGCTCAGGTTTCCAGTGGTGTGGGGTGGAGAACCTCAAGCTCATGCTGCAGCTGAACTCCATCTGTGGAAGAAGATCCAAGACTTCTTAAGAACTCACCTGAGCTGCAATCCTGTACAGACTACATCCAAGTTATAGACTTAAATAAGTGGTTTCTAGAGCCAATCTTAGAGGATTGGTGTCTTGCCTGTTTTAGATGGTTTGATGAATAAAATTATTGGTTCATTAATCTCCCTCAGCAGGAGTTTGTGATTTGCTTGGGGAGGGATTCAGCCTTTTCAATCAGCTGTGATGACCAGGGTCACACCTAACACCTGTGGGACATCGGCTCTTGTGGACCTCCCTGAAAAGAGCAATTAACATTAGGACATCTAATTAACTTTGCAATAATGTCTGTAATACTTTTGTATAGAAAGAACAACTTAATATTCTTTATTTGTGATTAAACATGTTTTACAGTGAGAATAGCATTTTTTTTCTTTTAATATTTATGAAATAAAACAGATCTGATGTAAAAATTGTGGGATTCCTTATTAAAACACTTGTAAATAAGCCTTAATTGTGTTAGGTTTTGGAAACTAAGCCAACAAGGGAATGTCTGAGAACATGGGAAGCCCAAAACTACACAGAAACCAAACTAAACTAAAATACAGATTATCTGCGGCAATAGATAGATGGATAGATAGATACTTTATTTATCCCCAAAAAGGGGAAATTCACTTTATCCAGTGCTTACATATTTAGAAAAAAAAATATTGGATTAAAATTAAACAAACTATTTAAGAAACATGATGGATGTCACTGAACAGTCTTATGGCTGCAGGAACAAACAATCTGAAGCTCTCAGTCCTGCATCTCAAAGAGATCAATCTTTCAGTGCAGCTGCTTCACTGGCTGGTCAGGACATCATGGAGGGGATGTTTTTGCCAGAATGCACTGAAGCTTCCTCCTCATCTGCCTCTCCACCACATTTCTTACAGGGTCCAGCTCCCAACCCAGCACAGAGATGGCCTTTTTGACCAGTTTGTCCAGACGTCTGCCGTCTTTGTCCACAGCGCTGCTTCCCCAGCAGACAACAGCCTACAGAGGCACACTTTCGATGACTGTCAGGTAGTACATCTGCAGCATGTCACTCCAGACTTTAAAGGACCTTAGCTGCCTGTGGAAGAAAAGTCTGTCCCTTCCTGTATGCTGCATCTTTGTTGGTGGTCCATTCCAGTTTCTGGTCCAGAACCACACCCAGGTATCTGTAGCACTCCACAGTCTCTATTTCCACCCCATCTATGCAGACTGGCTGTCTTGGTGGTTTAGATCTCCTGAAGTCCACCACCAGCTCCTTAGTCTTGGTAGTGTTCGGGAGAATACAGTTTTTTTTCTCTCCAGTCAGCGAAGGTCTCCACCAGGTCCTTGTACTCCCCCTCCTGTCCACCGCTCACACATGCCACAACAGATGCATCATCTGAATACTTTTGGATGTGGCAGGACTCTGAGTTGTATCTGATGGAGTCTGATGTGTAGAGCGTGAACAGAAAGGGGGCCAAAACAGTTCCCTGTGGGACCCCAGTGCTGCATTCCAGTGTCCGAGAAACACATCTCCCCACCCTGAAATATTGAGGTCTGGATTTGAGATAGTCCATAATCCAGGATGTCAGGGTTTCTCAGCATGGGAGGCTATATGGTGTTAAAAGTGCTGGAGAAGTCGAAGAACATGATCCTGACATAAGAACCAGGCACATCCAGGTAGGAGTATGCCCTGTGCAGCATGTAAAGGGCCACATCTTCAACTCCTAAGTGTTCCTGGAAGGAAAACTGGAGGGGCTCTAATTCCTCAGCAACCTGCAGTTTCATTCAACGGACATGGAGCCGCTCCAAGGCACCGGTCTGTAGTCATTCAGCTCTACCAGTCGCCTTATTTTGGGAACCGGTATGCGACATGAAGTCTTCCACAGCACCCGGACTTTTCTATCTGAAGACTTAGCTTGAAGAGCCTCTGGAGGGGTACTGCTAGTTGTCCTGCACTCATTCTATTCATTGGACCAACTTGGAAGTTAAACTGTATTTATTTTGGAAGTCACAAGCTGGATCTAGTTCAGTGAGTTTTAGTTACAAATCAGAAAACTAGTGGAATTTGCTCATAGTTAACCTCAATGAACAGGCAAACGTCTAATAGAAATACAAGCAGATAATCAATGTCTGTCTATTTTATGCATTGAGTTTGTGAACTTAACTTGTTCACAAACTGCAAACAAACTACTTATTGTTCAAGCAGCTACATACATTTTATATGTCCAGCAGCCATATTGAATTTTAACACATGGTTGTCAGGAACCCTCCACATTCAAATGAATGTTGTATTACTCAGAAGTTGGCAAGGCAAGGCAAGTTTTTGTAAAGCAACTTTTATTGACAAGGTAAATAAAACCGTTTCACAGGAAAGCATATTAATGCGCAAATTGAGTTTGTAGTGGAGTCTCTGCACCAATTTTGGGAACCATTTTTTTTTCCTAAAAGGAATTGCTGGTTATAATTTTAAAGTAGTGGTGCTGTAATTAAGAGTTGAATACATTCCTCCACACGGATGGTAAGCACCGATAAAAGCAGAATCTATTCCATAATAGGGTGGCTCACGGATCTAAAGGTAAAACAAATGTCAAAATAAAACGATTTCTTTTTTTTAACGACCTACTGTTAGACTTATATTTTGAAGAAACTCTACGCAGCTTCCGGTTGCTTCTGTTTACGTTCGTGTCGCTTGCGCGCATGCGCAGATGTGCTCACGGTACGGATCGTGCTTCCTGAACAGATCGTGCAGTGATACATATCCTGAACTTAACGACCCTTTCTGGGAGTAGTTGAAGGTGATCTGTGCGCCTCGAACCTTTTTTGACGTTGTTCGTACAAAACGGGGAGTTAAAGTAGTTTTTATTAGCAAAGAGAAGTGCCACAGTGTGGGTGAAACTTAGCCAAGGTGCGGCTGCCTGTTTCTTACTGTTGTAACGACATTGAATATGAGCCATTTTATAAATGTGGTTCACGGTTTGTAACTTAATTATGCTTTTATTAGGTTAAAATACCAACCAGCACACGTGTGGTTGTATGAAAAGCGCTTTATAAGTAAAGTTTGATTTGATTTGTGCATAAGCAGCACAATTAGGATCGGCAACGAGGGTGGAGCCTAATGCAAACTAGGAGAAGGTTTCAGTTTAATAACTCAAAATGTCTGAAGCAGTCTTGTTTCTTTTGTCCCACAGCACAGATGTCCGGTCAAGTCAGACTGAGGCTGCTGCCCAGCGCCAGGTGTCTGTTCGATGAACCCGTCCAGGTGAAGGTGGCCGGGTTGAGGTCAAAGCAGGTGGTCACCATGAGAGCCAGAGCCACAGACGAGAAGGGTGTAGCCTTCAGCTCCACGGCCACCTACAGGGCAGATAACCGCGGGGAGATCGACCTGGACAGAGACGCATCTCTGAGTGGGAGCTACGTCGGGGTTGAACCGATGGGTCTGCTGTGGTCCATGAGGCCAAACGTCCCGCACAAAAGGTTTCAGAAGACCAACTCCCTAAATCCCCATGTAGTGAAGTTCTCTGTGCATGAAGAGGAGGGCAGGATACTGGCAGAGGTGACCAATGAGAGGTTTCTGATGGGAGCCGGGGTCAGCCGGGTTCCGGTCAAAGAGGGGAATATTCGTGGGGTCCTTTTTACGCCCCCAGGTTTGTTTGGTGTCTTGATCTCTTTGTTGAATTCAAACAAAAATGTTGCTTTTAAATGTTTTCTGGCTAAGGTTTTGCCTAATTACGTCCTCTATATAACCCAGAGATGTTCAGTTGTGTTGACGTACAAGATCTAGCGAAGCTAAATCAGCACGTAGAACTTCATTTGTTAGATGGACTGAGGAGTTCACGCATAAAATATTTATATTTAACAACATGCACCGGGAAATTGGTTGATTACAGGGACAGACCGGATGTCTTTGATGTTTTATTTTTGGAAACAAAACAAGTTTGTTCTTGTTCCCGGTGAATGCACCCTACTACATGTAGGGGGTGCCTGTGGAACCATGGGGTATTAGTGGTTTACTGAGGTAACTTCAGGTTTTGTTCAGGATTTTCAGAATTACAAAGCTGGATCACTCCTTACCCGAGCATGATTGTTTCTGCTGGAAACCCAGTCTGAGCCAGAGAAGGCTAAGCTTCCTGATTAGAGATCAACACCATGAAAGCACCGCCTCTCAACCAATCAAAGTCCTAGGAAAATACAAAAATAAACCTAAAGTTAAAACAGAAAATCTTTTAATTTATTATCTGTACCTAAAACAGACAGATTTAATAGTTTTATTTAATTACAATGCCAAAAAAAAATGAAAACACATCTTGATTATTTATAGTGTCTGAGCTCAGAGCGCAGCAAACACTCCGATTTGCTCTGTATTGTCTCAGTTCTTTTATGTTTATACATTTCTTATAAAAATATATATATAATTAAAAAGACCACCCAGAACAGGTTTTGGTTGACATTATAGAGTCTGAATGGCAAAAAACTGATCTTATCCATATACAATATCTCCTGCTGCTTGACTGAATGGTGTTTCTTTGTAGATCATTTAGAGGAAAGAGGATTTAAATCAGTCAGGATCGTTGCTTAGAGGCAAAACATTGAAACGTTATCGGATTTCAACAAAAGAAACCTACAATATTATAAAAGAACTTGCAGCAACCTAATAGGCACAATTATGTTTTAATAACTTAGCTTCAATATTAACAATTATATATATTTCTGCATTTGTTTGGGCCTTTTCACATCTCCACTATGATTGCTCTTCTTATAGAATCAGTAATTGAGTGGACTCACCAGGTTTATAACCAGCTCCCAAATACGTGCTATCTTCAAGCAGATAAACAATTTATGAATGGAGCATGGTAGACCGGGAGACCCCTTTACTGAGGCTGTTTGTCCTTAACACAGCACTCCACCCTTCACTCTCTCTGCCCATTTCCTGTCCTAGATGCTGCAAATAAAAGCCACTAGTACCTGAAAACTTTTTTTTAAACATATGCGTTTCATTCAGCTTGTGAGACAGAGAGTAATATGTTCCAAAGATTAACAGGATGGCTAAAGGAGGTGCTTTGGAAATCTCAAAGTTAAGATCAGGGACTACATCCACTAGGATATACATATAGAAGCGGCTGTTTTACTGAAAGAAAACATTTTCAATGCCTTTCTCGCATATTTTACTGTTACAGCCGTTAAACAAAAAGGGGAATAAGCAAATATAGGGATCGATAGGGGCTTAAAATAAAAATCATATTGGAAATTGGTTACAAAATTCAGATCAGTGCATCACTATTAATTTCTGCTAGAACATGTAATCAGAAAAGGTGTTTTAAGCCCACTTAAGAAAATAAAAGGTAGATCAAGTGCATTATTTATTTTTCCACAGGAGAAGGGCCGTTCCCTGCTGTGTTGGATTTGTACACGTTTGGTGGAGGTCTGTCAGAGAAGAGGGCCGCTCTGCTGGCCAGCCGAGGATTCTTGGTTCTGACCGTGGCTCTGTACGGTCATGATGACCTGCCCAAGAACATTAAAGAAGTCCATCTGGATTATTTTGAGGAAACGATTCAATTTCTAAAGAAGCAAAATAAGGTTAGGCATTAAAACTTTGATATTTTGATCCCATTTAGCAGGTTGTCTTGTGATTTTTTTTTGGGTTGCATTTACATTATTTATTGATAATGTTAAGCTCCATCATGGGAAATGGGCAAAAACAGTTTACTTTAACTGCTTGTTTTTCTTAGGTGGGCAGTAAAGGAGTTGGTGTTATTTCCCTTTCTAAAAGTGGAGATCTTGCTCTGTCAGTCGCATCTTACCTGCCAGGAGTCCAGGCTGTCGTCTGGATTAACGGCTGCTCCGCTAATGCAGCTTTACCCCTCTGCTATAAGAAAAGACAGATTCTTCCAGCATTGAAGTTTGACGTTAACAAAGTGATGTCCACTGAGTCAGGGGCCATTATTACCAAATATGCCATGCATGATCCTCTGAGAGAAGAGAACAGAGCCAAACTGGTGCCTATTGAACGAGCAGGTGGACGTTTCCTTTTTGTCGCTTCAGAGGACGACCTCAACTGGGACAGCAAGGCCTACATGGACCAGATGGTGGACAGACTGAAGCGTCACGGGAAGGACAACTTTGAAAGTGTGAGCTATGCTGAAGCCGGACACTATTTAGAGCCCCCGTATGGACCGTACTGCCCCTCCAGCTTCCATGGAGTGGTAGGTCAGCCGGTCCTGTGGGGGGGTGAGCCCAGGTCCCACGCTGCGGCTGAGGTCCAGCTGTGGAGGAAGATCCAGGAGTTCTTCAGAACACACTTAGGCTCTGGCACCACTCAAACCAAATCCAAGTTATAGCTTTGAACACGATCATCTGAACGCTCACTTCTGAGTATTTTTAATATATGATAAATTTGGTAACTAACTATAAATATGTAAACATTAGATTATTTTAATATTTCTACTTAAATGTTAGAAATAGCTTAATGTAACTGTTAAGCAGCTTAGGAAATATGTGCAATTAAACATCTTGGCTAATGTCCAATCAATCACACATGAGATGCTGTTAGATAAATTGCTGAAACATTGCACTACTATTTACAGATAAACTAATATATATCCAACTGTTTATAAAAAAAATGGATAATTCTCCGAACCAACTGGTTATGTCTTTCTAGAGATTTATCATTTTTTAAAGTGTACAATCACGTTTTATGCACACTAGGGGGAGCCAAATACCAGATAGAGATTTATATTCAGCTTGTTCCTTAACGGATCTTTTTCTGATTTATGTGTTTATTCATACATTTAAAAAGAATATGGAATTATTTGTATTGAATGCCTTACAAAATAAAACTCAGTGTGCATTTATGAGATTCCACTGTTTTATGACAAATGTAGTGTTAAATACATTTTTCACAATAATCTTCATAAGGACATCAAGGTCACCAGTTTCCTGCGAAGTATTACATTCACCAGCTAATTAGCATGTTTATGCATGAAAATAACCATGTTTATAGTTACTGCAGTACTTTCGATACTGTTGGTAACGTCTGATGAATTAAACTGATTTGTTAAAAAACTAACCTGCAACATCCCCAGCAAAACACTTATTCTGTGGTTCACAGCAGGGTTCACACACTTATGACATAATCATATACATTTCTATTAATCTTGTTGGACTTATGTAATTATGTTTGTCATATTTAATCAACCCATTCACATGTAAAGCAGCTGAATTGGAATTAAAATTATTTTTAATAAAAATTATATTTTTATTTAAGTGTTTGTCTGTTTGTTCTTGTATGTTTGCACAAAGTACCGCAGCAATTTCCTAATGTAAACCTAACCAACATTTGGCAATAAAACCCTTTCTGATTCTGAAAAACATATAGTTTGATAGAAACTACATCAATCACTTTTACTCTCCGACTAATATGGTTCTGTCCCACAAAAGAGAAGCTGTTGCATAAATTACTAAAAATATAAATAAGGAGATAACTGTTTATTTCTAGCTTTGATGCTAGAATAGATTTTTGTTTACAATTTTTGAAAAATGATCCGTCAGAGTCAGTATCATCCTTTGGCTATTTGAAGGTTAAGAACATAAAGATTATCAAATGGGACAGCCAAATGCATCTGCTTTAGTTTTATTTTTGAAATATAATTTAAGACAATATGATACAGTCATCTCAAAACAAAATTACACTCCCTTTAGCTTAACAGATATAATGTATATTATTTATGTCTCGCATTTTTAGAGTTTAATTAGTTTTATGCACACAGCTTTTCAATTTAGGTTAGACAAATGATTTTGAGTTCTGTTAACCAGATCATCTATAGGATTATAAAATATACTTTTGTATATATTTCTACCTGGTGCAGTTACACAATTTTAGCAAATACATTAGATTTAATCATTAATTGTTTTCTGGATTGCAAAAAAGGTTTCCATATCAATTCATCCATATTTTCATGCATACCTACTAAATCATCTTCAGTGTAGTTTGGAGTAATCTCCAAATAACAGGTGAAGTGCGGGCTACATGTAAACCAGGAAGGTCCCGCTTAAAAACCATGTGGAGAAGGCCAAGTGGTAACCAAGAGAAGACAAACTAATCAATAAAAATATAATTATCAAAATCTCCATGTCGTTCCAAACTCCAGGGATGTAGCCAGAAGAAGAGTTTATCTTCAAATACAAGGGAAAACATCAATTGCAGAGCCACCATCCCAGAAAGTAGGCGGGACTCTCCCCGCCTCTAAAGCCTCAGCTCTTTACGCATGTCCCGTTCTGTTTCTGGTGCTTCTTGTTTCCTCTTCAGACAGAGAGGTTGTTAGGGGTTACTTGGTAGGCATCTTTCCAACAGATTTTTAACAAACCGGAATGGGTGGCCACTACCAACCAGGTAATTAGATCACCATGTGTTCCTGGTTGCACTCACTTAATTGCAGGGTGAAAGAAAAACAAGCCAAATTGTAGAATACCTTCAAATTCTACAGAAATCAAACAACTCATCTAAAACCTGGCATGCAAGGGAGGAATGTGTTTAAGGCCCCAGTCGAGACTTGACCCCTTCTTACTTTGAAGAAATTCCAACCACTCAACTATAATGCATCATGATGTTAAACCTACATAATTTCAATAAGTGGAAGTAGCCAACACTGCAGTTAGTTAAAGAGAATTTTACACCTTAATAGAAACACTGAACATACTTGAACTGATTGCTAATAAAAAAGTATAAACAATATTTTTTATTTGCCAGAGGAAAAACTGTTCTTCATACTGATTCTATTTATGCTGCCACGTTTTGATCAGGCATCGACACCGATCATCTAACTTAGTGGTTGCCAACCTGGGCTCCCTGGAGATTGCAGGGGCTCCGGAAAATTTTGTGTTGAGGTTGTGAGGTTACCAAAATTCTATTTGTAAATATTACATTTATAAAATCCAAAAGACAAAAAAAAAGTATATATAGCCTTCAGTGTAAAACAAGAATAAAAAACAAAAAACTACAGCTGTTTAATTTTTGCAAATAAACGTTTGTAATTAATCACTTTTAATGCGTGTATGCTGGTAGGAGTTGGGGCTTATCTCGGACACAGACAAGGGGGTCCTCAAGGAAAAAAGGTTGGGAACCACTGATTAACTCACTAAATCTCTCCAGCCTGTCACCAGTTAATATAAAACTCTCTTTGACTCACAGACAGTATTAATATACAACATTCTTAGTGTCCGAAGAGAACTTAATACACAATCTTTGAAAACTGAGCACAGCCCAGTACATTTGAACTTTTCAAGGTAAATATGTGTTCAGTCAACATCTCTCATTTTGGATTTCTTTTTACCTAAAGGCAAGGAGAACAGCACGGATAAATGTTCTCTAAATACCATAGTATCTTGAGAGAGGGAATTGAGGCTTAGAAAAACTCAAATATCAATATTTTCATGACTTTGTTCCCCAAAAAGTGTGGGATCTTAATTATTGACTACTTAGGGTAAAATAATCTTGCATTTTTATGTTTTTGGCCAAGTGGTACTCAGTGTTTGCGTGTGCTTTTTTAAAACATTTATGTTACTCAGTGTTTATTAGAAAAAACAACAAATTCATATGTTTAACATTGAGACAACAAAGGCGTAAACCTAGTGTGTTCAATAAATTTGTCTGCCAGTATGGAGGACCGTCCCTGCCAAAACTAACAATAAATAAATATGGAAATAAATCAATAAACTAATGAGGTATTACAGTTGTAAATAAATAAATTTAGAAATAAATAAATAAATGTGGAAATAAATGTGGAAAAAAATACTTCATTTATTCCCACATTTATTTATTTATTTGCATTGTATTTATTTATGTATTTATTTATTATCAATTTTGGCAAGTACGGTCCACCATACTGCTAGTACATAAAAAATCTCCAAAACATACAAAATGAAATAAAAATAATAGTGTAGTCCTCTCCTATTTTGCATCAAAACGAATAGTCATGCAACTAGATGTTGACAGATTTTGACCTGTCAAATCAAATTATATTTATCCCAGGAGATGTAATCCTTTAAACACTTTAAACTCCATATAGATGTGAAAAGAAGAACATCATAAAGTTTCTTATGGTAAAAGAATGAACCCCAGGAAACTTTTTTTTGAAAGGAAAACCAATTTGAAGTGTTCTGGTATGAGATGTTTTTTGGTCACCAGATGTTCCGTTGAAGCAATAAATCACGTCTGGTTGTTACGCAGATAATTTCAAACACCAACAGACGACACACTGTTTATCCAATATACAGTATTTTTCCCATTTTAGGGGCCTGAAGAAGACGTGGTTCAAAACATTCAGAAATAAGGCTCTTTTCAAGTTAAACATCCAGTCGAAGTTCAGTTGGCAATCTTAGATTTCCCAACCTAAATGCAGAGTATGTGATTTGTATTTGTTTGGGTTTTTCTCCCAACTTTTTGGTTGTTGAATCGTGAATGCTGATCTCAACTGAAAAAAGTGAAGTCCACAGATTTTTTTGTGTTTTTCTGGGTTCTAATGTGACATCCTGGATGAGTCTTTAATGCAGTTTTTGGATGTCCTGTTTCAAGACAGATTTCAATGATTTTGTTGCTGAATTTCTTTATATAAAGGGCATGATGTGTTAGTTTTTTAAAGATCTTTAGCCTACTTCATATTTTGTCAGACTAGTTCTATTTAAGCAATTTATTGATTCTAGAGGTCTGCCAGTAATCATGCAGGGGTTTGGCCAGTGAAACTAGCTCAAATTCATGAAACAACAAATGGGAGGTGACACTTTTTCATATAGAGCCATGTTGATTCAGTTATTGTTTTTGCCTTAATACATAAGATAATCATTTAATCAATTTACTTATTTTATCTTTGTCTGGTATTATCTGTTTTGATGAGCTGAATAATGTGATCAACCTCTCTCAGTGGGAGCTACATCAGAGTACCTATGGACCTGCTGTCAGTCCTTAAAAGTCTATATCTTTAGAAGGTGCTAGCTATAGAAAGGTAGATTTAGCCTCTCTGAGCTATTTTGATCTTTTAAGCAGTCTGCAGCTGAGTTGCTGTGAAGATTGACCAGGCAGATATTAATACAGTTTGTTTAGAGACAAAGTTGAGGGTATCCATTTTAGTGGCCTCAGGATTGGGTCACTGCTTTTTACAGATGATGTGGTCCTGTTGGCTTCTGGGGATCTTGTTCATGAATGAGGAAAAAAATGGAGTGGGAGATGGATAGGCAGATTAGTGGGCGTCTGCAGTTATGCGGGTGCTGTACTGGTCTGTCGTGGTGAGGAGAGAGATGAGCTGAAAGGCCGAGCTCTCGATTTACTGGTCGATCTAAATTCCTACCCTTATCTATGGTCACAAGCTTTGGGTAGCGACTAAGAGAATGAGATCACGGATACAAGAGGCTGAAATGAGTTTTTTCGGCAGGGTTTCTGGGCTCTCCCTTAGAGATAGGGTGAGAATCTCGGTCATCCGGGTGGGGCTCAGAGTAGATCCGTTGCTCCTTGAGGTGGCTCTGTCATCTGGTTAGGATTCCTCCTGGACGCCTCCCTGGTGAGGTGTTCCGGACACATCCCAGTTGGAGAAGGCCCAGAGAAAGACCTGGGACATGTAGGAGGAACCATGTTTCTCGGATGGCCTGGGAACGCCTTGGGATTCCTCCTGAGGAGCTGGCCCAAGTGACTGGGGAGAGGGAAGTCTGGGTCTATCTGCTTAAGCTGCTGCCCCCTTGACCCGTCCCCAGATAAACGGAGGAAAATGAATGGATGGATGTATGGGCACTAAAAACAATTGTTTAATCAGCTACCATGTCTTATGGTCTATTTAATGTCTAAAATCTCAGATTAACACAGCCCCGCGCTCCAGCACTATCAGCAACCACTCAACAGTAAACTTGGACCCCATCAGGTAAAACATGACATGAACTACTTTTTCTTTGTCCCCATTTGATTACAATGATACATTATGTGATTCCATATTAGATTCTTGATAAATGTCAGTTGTTATTTAGCCTCTTATACTGTAAGTTGTGTTTTAAAATCTTATTCCATGTCCCCCTTTTCACTTTTGACCACTTTTTATAATGAAGTGTTTAAAATAAATCACTTTATCCTTGAGACAAACATTTCTAAAAGTATATAATTAATAACAACTCCATGTCATTCCAAACTGCAGGGATGTAGCCTGAAGAGTTTCTCCTCATTGACAAGGCAAGGTATTAGTTGCAGATCCACCATCCCAGGAAGTAGGTGGGATTCTACCCATCTTTGGACACTCAGCTCGTCACACATGTACGGTTCTGTTTATCGTGCTTCTTGTTTATGCCTCTGAGGCGGAGGGTGGTAAGGGCTTCGTGGTCTGAATCTTTCCTACAGATTTGTAACAGACCTGTATGGGTGGCCAATACCAGCTACATAACTAGCTTACCAATTGCTGCACTCAGTGAAATGTTGGGTGAAAGAAAAACAAGACAAATTGTAAAATACCTTCAACTTCCATGGAAACCAAAAGAAATCTGACATGCAAAATTGTCCTTGTTACTCATACTAAGACAGGAAATGTAGTCATATATTAAGTAGTCCCATTACATTACCTGCTTTTTATTATCATCCAATAACTCAAACTACGACATGAAAAATAGTTAAAATGCTTTTACAGTTTAGCTATAGAGTTAGGCAGGTAGAGGAAAAAGGACAATGTTCTAACAATAAGTTGATAATTTATCATGTTCATAAATAAACTCTCAAAAAAGGTAAAACAACAAAGAAACTCTGGATCCCTCCAGATTACTTTGTCAAGACTTGTGTGGATTGAGATCGAAACAACCTACTGGTGACTTTTATGCCTTTAATGGTGATTTCTCTTGTTCATCATTTATTCATTTAGGTGGGAAAAAGTATCTCAACAGTCCCTTGCCCAAAAGCGACTTTCCACAGGTCTCGTCATCTGTCAGGATGCTCTAGGGGGAAAACATAAAAAAAGGGATTATGTAGCAACTTCAAGTACACTAAAGATGGATCTTGCATCCTGACTTGGCATTGAAATGTGTACTCTTTCCCTAGGTTGGGTTGCAGGTCCATGTCATTAAACCCCAAGGCTCTTTGGCTCTCCTCAGCTTCATCATCCCAATGACCCATGTACGGTATACATTTTAGGACATCCTCAGACATCAGACCAAACAGCCTTAGACGTCAGGCGATAGTCAAGGCAAGGGAATTTTATTTGTATAGCACACTTTCAACAACAGGGTGATTCAAGATGCTTTACATGATTTTACATAGAATATAGCATTTGGAAATTAAAAGCAGCAATTTAGCATGAAACAACACAACACATGATACACAATAAAGCATAAAAAACAGCAATAGAGCAATAAAGCATGGAAACATATTATACATAAGATATGAATCGTTTACTCAAAGGCAATTCTAAACAGTTGAGTTTTTAGTTTTGATTTAAAGCAGCTCAGTGTTTCAGCAGCTCTGCAGTCGCCAGGAAGTCTGCTCCAGATAAGGGGAGCATAGAAACTGAAAGCTGCTTAGCGTCGGCTGGCATATTTCCAAGTGTCTGCTCACTTGACAGCGGTCTAACATCCGGTGTTCCACCCAGTCAACGAATGACCCGTCCTATGTAGACCGAGGAGGACGGGTCCTTAGAAGGATGCAGCCCCTGAATTTGGACCACACAGCCTTTATATACATCAATGCTCACACTCTCATACTTTTCCACTTGTCTTCTTGTTAGTTTTCCTTTCTTTCACCAGCGTCAACTATACACAAAATATACACAAACTATAACACCCATATTACTGAAAATTAGCTGACATGCTAGTTTTAGCTAAAATGCTAGTGATAGCATGTTGGCAAACACAAATATGTTGGTCAACAATTATTCAAGCCATTCAGTAGGCCTATATTAAAAATGAGCTAAAATGGAAATGTTAGCAAAAATGCTAATGATAACTAAAATGCTAGTGGTAGCATTCCGGAATTGCGCCGCTCAAGGTGGCAGCATGTTGGAGTAGCTCTGTTACTTTGGTTCATGTTTTTTTCTTTTTTAAAACTTTAATTCTTCCATTTCTGGTAGAAACATTGTTTTTGTGGACAACTGTTCTCTCTGGTTTTGAATGCTGTGCAGCTGGAAGGATTTCTGCTGATACTTTTTATTTTTGGACATTTGTTATGATGCATAACCATGGCAACAAGGTGGTTTACAACTGGCAGCAGCTGATTAACATCACAAAAGCTCAAATAATATCTCAACTACAGCCACAAAACCCTGATGAGTTGAAAAGAAGACGCCGTAGATCCAGGGCATCCTCTACATCAGACTGTCATACAACTACAGAGCGTCTTCAGTCAGAGGCTTCTTCAGATCTGCAGAGCGCTACGAGAGATCATCCCTACCCACAGCCATCAGCATCTACAACAAATCTTTGAAGGAACTTGCATAATGAGTTACAACAACGTTTAATTTCCCTTTGGGATTAATAAAGTAATTTTGAATTTTGAATTGAATTTTGAATGTTGGCAAACATTAACATGGTGCTAAACATTGACATAATCCCATTAGCAAGGTAACCTTAGCTGTTAATTCAAAATTAGCTTAAATTTTGATACCAACTGAAATACTAGTGTTAGCTTAAATGGTAGTGGTAGCATATTGGCAAACACTCATATTTGCTAACATGAACTTAATTCATTAAGTATATTAAAATCTTCCTAAAATGCAAGTATTAGCTAACATTAGCTAAAATGCTAATATAAGCTTAAATGTTAATTTTAGCTTAAATGCTAGAGATAGTATGTTGGCAAACACTAAGTGTTGGGGAAGTTACTCAAATAAAGTATTCCATTACAAATTACTCCTCATAAAAGTAATCCCTTACATTACTTAGTTACTTTTTTTTGGAAAGTAACTTAGTTACATTACTAGTTACACTACTCTTGCATCGTTCTAAAACATACCTGAAATGAATGCCGAGGAGAATTTTATGACAGAAAGAGATTTTTTTTAAAATATATATATATATATATTTATATATATACACAGTTTTAAAAGATGTATATAGCCTACCCAAACATCTAAGAACACAAATAAGAAAGAAAACATCTATATAAAATGCCTGACAGAGCTAATAGCATTAGCTAGTAGGGACATACCTCTCTTCCTCTGGTAAAATTCGTTTTTCCTCTTCTGATGACGAGTCCTCAACACAAACCTCCGATGAACTATCATTCTAAATAATCGCCAGGGCTTTGTCAGTGATGATTCTCTTCTCCTGAAGCGCCATTTTTCAAATGCAAACAAAACGATCGAAGCTGAATCGTTCACTCATCTGATCACCTGAGCGTAACTGCGTGAACAAAATATCTGTTTTTAGAATTACGCAGACCTGTAACTCCAGTTTCTATTGGCCGATTTGGATGATTGACATATGGTTAGAATCATAAGATCCTATAGAATCACGCTGACATCAGAACTTTGAAGCAGATTGGACAAAGCAAATGTTTACATGGGGAAAGTTCACAGTGCGCATGTCAGACAAGTTCGAGCCTCCTCAAATCAAGCGTAAAAATTTTTAATAAAAAAGTACTGTGGGTTTGCAGGGGCAGAAAACCTTGCCCTCCAGAACCTTCAAATAATCACCAGCAAGCAGTAGTTACAAATATAGAGCTTTATTCAATACAGACAAACGTGGGGGGCGCCAGGCGATTTCACCCGCGGGATCCTTTAGTCCGTTACTGGCAGTTTAGGCTCCAGAACACCTTTTACTCCAAAGCAAACAACCGATCCCCACGCAGGGGCACAGCAAGCATCAAGTCCCACAAATCGTGCAGTCAGGAAATCCTAGAAAGCACCCCAACCTCCTCCCACAGTTAAAAGTAGCTACCCTCCAAATATCCAACCACTATAAACGGTAAAAAGTTCAAGTACTTAACTTGCTCAGCTGGCAAGACCCCCGGGGTCTGAGCTTGTGACGCCGTCCAACGCCCCGGGACTGACTTCCGAGGACGGCGAATCTTTACAGTCGTCCGGCTGCCTGATGACAGTCAGGCTATCAGTTTGTTGTGGTCTGAGCACCGCACTACATCCCCAACCCTGGCTACCTAAAGAAGGCGACTATCCTCCCCTCCTAGCGCTGGAACAGTAACCGCCTGTCTGCTATCTTCGTCGCCGGCAGTCCTACCCAACTGCTGCTGCTCATTTGCTGAAATGTGCACGTAGCATGATGAAATTTGCAGCTTTAGAATCTGTGAGATGCTGGCTTTCAGAGATGGCAAAGTTTGCTCGGTTGTGTTCGGCAGAGTGAACGACAGATTCGGTTGAATGTGTTCATGTAAAAACCGCAAAATAGCACAACTGTTCGTTTAATGGGTTTTAATTTTTTCTGGTTTTGGAGGTCACAGAAAAGATTTATGAGTCTTTAACTGAGAGTCTGAGGTTTATAATGATAGGACATGTTTAGCAATCAGTGACCACAGGTCAACTAAATTCAGACATTTCCCCGCCCTTCCCCCACAGTGATCCAGCGGTGGGGCTATGGGGTGGAACAGGTTATGTAACGAGTAACGACATCATATTTTCGAAAGTAATTGTAATGTCATTACAGTGTTCGCCGCAGTAATGCGTTACACTACTACGTTCAAAAATAGTAATGTCATTACAGTAACTAGTTAATTTATAACGCGTTACACCCAACACTGAACACTAACATGTTGGTTAAGAGTAACTCAATCCATTCATTATGTTAATTTTAGCTGTCAAGTCAAAATTAACTAAAATTTCAATGTTAGCTTAAATGAGCTAAATTGCTAAGGTTAGTATAAAGAAAACTATTGGTAGCATGTTGGTAAACATTAACATATTGGTTATCAATAACTCAATCCATTGAGTATGTTAAAATCTACCCAAAAACCAAATGATAGCTAAAATAAGCTAAAATGCTAATGTTAGCTAAAATGCCACAGACAGCATGTTGGCAAACACTAACATGTTAACTGTATCCCGATCCATTCAATATGTTAACTTTAGCTATTAAGTCAAAATTAGCTAAAACGCTGTTGGCTTAAATGCTAGTGTTAGTATTATGGATAAAAATAGCAAGTTAGCTAACATTATCTTACTCCATTTATAATGTCTACAATTGCGTAAACATGTAAGTCTGTGTAACTGCCCTTTAAAAGTAATCACTGTTTTCCCAGGTGTTGGAACAGTAAAATGGCCACTGTTGCCGGCCTAGTACCTATGAGACTCCATTGATCATCATATTTTAGAGTAATCAAAAGTACTGGTGAACTTATTTGTATTAAATCTACAAGTTGTTTAAGCTGTCTTACAATAACCCTGAAACGTCAGTTTTACAGTGGAGGCCGTAATGTAAGGCAAGTTTATTTGTATAGCACAATTCATGTTACAAGACAATTCAAAGTGCTTTACATAAAACATCAAAAGCATTACAGCAGGGTGCAGAAAAAGCAAAAGTACAGGAATAAAAACCTTAAAAGAAAATCTTTAAAGAATCTTAAAAGAAGCCATGCGGATTTAAAACTTAGAATAAAAATCTAATCAAAAGCAGCTGAGAACAGCTGGGTCTTTAATCTTGATTTAAATGAACTGAGTGTTTCAGCTGATCTGAGGCTTTCTGGGAGTTTGTTCCAGACATGTGGAGCATAGAAGCTGAACGCAGCTTCTCCATGTCCGGTTCTGACTCTGGGAACTGATAAAAGAGCGGATCCAGATGACCTGAGGGGTCGAGTAGGTTCATACTGGGTCAGGAGATCACTGATGTATTTTGGTCCTAAACCATTCAGAGCTTTATAGATCAGCAGCAGAACTTTGAAGTGAATCCTCTGACAGACAGGCAGCCAGTGTAAAGACCTCAGAGCTGGACTGATGTGGTCCACTTTTTTGGTTTTAGTGAGAACTCGAGCAGCAGAGTTCTGGATGAGCTGCAGTTTCCTAATTGATTTTTTTAGGTAGACCTGTAAAGACGCTCTTACAATAATCAAGCCGAATAAAGATGAACGCATGGACTAGTTTTTCCAGGTCCTGCTGAGACATCAGATCTTTTATCCTTGAGATATTCTTAAGGTGATAGTAGGCTGATTTTGTGATTGCCTTAATGTGTTTTTCAAAATTTAGGTCTGAGTCCATCACTATACCATGTACTTCTGACATGGTTGGTGGTTTTTAGGTGTATGGACTGAAGCCCCGTGGTGACCTTCAATCTTTTCTCTTTAGCTCCAAAGACAATTACCTCCGTTTTGCTTTTGTTCAACTGCAGAAAATTGTGGCACATCCAGTCATTACTTTCCTCCATGCATTTGCCAAGAGCCTGTACAGGCCCTTGGTTTTCTGGTGACATTCTAATATATATCTGTGTGTCATCTGCGTAGCTATGGTAACTTATATTGTTTTTATTTATTACCTGTGCCAGTGGGAGCATATAGATGTTAAACAGAAGAGGTCCCAGGATGGAACCCTGGGGAACCCCACATGTAATTCCCGTCTGCTCAGATGTAAAGTTACTTATTAACACAAAGTACTTCCTGTTCTCTAAGTACGTTTTGAACCAGTTTAGTACAGTGCCAGAGAGACCCACCCAGTTCTCCAGTCGTTTGTGTAAAATAATGTGGTCAACAGTATCAAATGCAGCACTCAAATGCAGATCCAGTAAAACTAACACTGACATTTTTCCACTGTCAGTATTCAAACGGATGTCATTGATGACTTTAGTCAGAGCAGTCTCAGTGCTGTGGTGCTGTCTAAAACCTGACTGAAAGACGTCGTAGCAGTTGCTTTGTCTTAAGAAGTCATTTAGCTGATGAAAAACAGCCTTTTCAATGATCTTACTTAAAAATGGAAGATTGGAGATGGGCCTGTAGTTGTTCATTTGTGTCTTGTCCAGATTGTCTCTTTTCAGCAGGGGTTTAATTACAGCTGTTTTCAGGGGCTCTGGGAAAACACCCGACATTAAAGATGAGTTCACAATCTGTAACAGATCTGATTATTGAATATTTCGGATTTTGTTTGTGAAGAATTTGGCAAAGTCATTGCAGGCCTTGGTGGAATAGAGTTCAGGTGCTACTGACACAGGAGAGTTTGTTAGCCTGTCGACAACAGCAAATAATGTGCGAAATGTTAAGAAACATGGCTCTAGATGAGGCCTTCAGCTGTACAGCAAAAATATTCTTAAGAAGGAAAACTTCCAAGAGATAACTGCTTACACTGGAATGATTCATTAAATAAAACAGCAACTCCTCCACCTCTCCTGTTCTGTCTGGCCTGGTTGACAAAACTAAAGTTGGGAGGGGTTGATTCGATAAGAGAAACACTGCTATTCTGATCTAACCAAGTCTCAGTTAAAAACATAAAATCAAGGCCATGCTCAGTGATAAGATCGTTGATTAAAAATGTCTTCCCTACTATAGACCTGACATTTAATAAGGCCATCTTAACAGGTTTATTATTTATTTATTATTGTGCCCCTTGTGTTTTGGGGCGAGCTGTGTACAGCGTATGTTTATTTTACTTAAAAACCTTTTAGAATGCAGTACTCTGTGTTTTGACAGAACTACATTCCTTCTGTTACTTATAAGTACAGAAATGATCGAACCTTCTAATGAACAGGGTCCCAGCTTGTCCTGGGAAAAGTTCTGACTGCTGGGCCACTCTAGCTTAACTGCCTAGCGACCATAGCAACGCATGTATTTTCAGAAATCTGATCATCCATCCATCCATCCATTTTCTTCCGCATATCCGGGGTCGGGTCGCGGGGGCCGCAGCCTAAGCAAAGAGACCCAGACTTCCCTCTCCCCAGCCACTTGGTCCAGCTCCTCGGAAGGAACCCCAAGGCGCTCCCAGGCCAGCCGAGAAACATAGTCCCTCCAGCGTGTCCTGGGCCTTCCCCTGGGCCTCCTCCCGGTGAGACGTGCCTGAAACACCTCACCAGGGAGGCGTCCAGGAGGCATCCTGACCAGATGCCCGAGCCACCTCAACTGACTCCTCTCGATGTGGAGAAGCAGCGCCTCCACTCTGAGCCCCATCCGGATGACTGAGCCTCTCACCCTATCTCTAAGGGAGAGCCCAGACACTCTGCGGAGGAAACTCATTTCAGCCGCTTGTATCCGTGATCTCGTTCTGTCGGTCACCACTCAAAGTTCGTGACCATAGATGAGGGTAGGAACGTAGATCGACCGGTAAATCGAGAGCTTCGCCTTTCGGCTCAGCTCTCTCTTCACCATGACAGACCGGTAAAGCGCCCGCATAACTGCAGATGCCCCACCAATCAGTCTATCGATCTCCCGCTCCATTTTTCCCTCATTTGTGAACAAGACCCCCAGATACTTAAACTCCTCCACTTGGGGAAGGACCCCATCCCCGACCCGGAGAAGGCACCCCACCCTTTTCCGGCTCAAGACCATGGCCTCGGATTTGGAGGTGCTGATTCTCATCCCAGCCGCTTCACACTCGGCTGCGAACCGCTCCAGCGAAAGCTGTAGATCACGTTCCGATGAAGCCAACAGGACCACGTCATCTGCAAAAGGCAGAGACCCGACCCTGAGCCCACCAAAACGGATCCCCTCAACGCCTTGGCTGCGCCTAGAGATCCTGTCCATAAAAGTTAGGAACAGGATCGGTGACAAAGGGCAACCTTGGCGGAGTCCAACTCTCACTGGAAACAAGCCCGACTTACTGCCGGCAATGCGAACCAAACTCTGGCACCGGTCGTACAGGGACCTAACAGCCCGTATCAAGGGGCCCGGTACCCCATACTCCCGGAACACCCCCCACAGGGCCCCCCGAGGGACACGGTCGAACGCCTTCTCCAAGTCCACAAAACACATGTAGACCAGTTGGGCGAACTCCCACGCACCCTCCAGGACCCTGCTGAGGGTGTAGAGCTGGTCCAGTGTTCCACGGCCAGGACGAAAACCGCATTGTTCCTCGTGGATCCGAGGTTCGACTATCCGTCGGACCCTCCTCTCCAGAACCCCTGAATAGACCTTACCAGGGAGGCTCAGAAGTGTGATCCCCCTGTAGTTGGAACACACCTTTTGGTCCCCCTTTTTAAACAGGGGGACCACCACCCCGGTCTGCCAATCCAAGGGAACTGCCCCCGATGGTCACGCAATATTGCAGAGCCGCGTTAACCAACACAGCCCCACAACATCCAGAGCCTTGAGGAACTCCGGTCGAATCTCATCCACCCCCGGAGCCCTGCCACCGAGGAGCTTTTTAACGACCTCGGTGACCTCAGCACCAGAGATTGGAGAGACCGACCCCAAGTCCCCAAACCCTGCTTCCAGATTGGAAGGTTTGCTGGTGGGATTGAGGAGGTCTTCGAAGTATTCCATCCACCGACCCAAAACGTCCCGCGTCAAGGTCAGCAGCACACCATCCCCACTGTAAACAGTGTTGGTGGCAGACCGCCCCCTGAGACGCCGGATTGTGGACCAGAATCGCTTCGAAGCCGTACGGAAGTCGTTTTCCATGGCCTCTCCAAACTCCTCCCACGCCCAAGTTTTTGGTTCAGCAACCATCCGAGCCGCATTCCGCTTGGCCTGTTGGTACCTATCAGCTGCTTCAGGGGTCCCACAAGCCAAAAAGACCCGGTAGGACTCCTTCTTCAGCCTGACAGCATCCCTTACCGCCGGTGTCCACCAGCGGGTTCGGGGGATGCCGCCGCGACAGGCACCGACCACCTTGCGGCCACAGCTTCGGTCAGCCGCCTCGGCAATGGAGGCGCAGAACATGGTCCACTCGGACTCAATGTCCCCCCCCTCCCCCGGGACGTGTTCAAAGTTCTGCCGGAGGTGTGAGTTAAAGCTCCTTCTGACAGGAGACTCTGCCAGACGTTCCCAGCAGACCCTCACAACACGTTTGGGCCTTCCAGGTCTGTCCGGCGTCCTCCCCCACCATCGGAGCCGACTCACCACCAGGTAGTGGTCAGTGGACAGCTCAGCCCCTCTCTTGATCATTTTGCGACCAAAAACTTGAGGAAGGATTGTATGAAAATGGTACAAGTTAGGAAGAAGCCGAGACATATAGTAATAGCTGAAGGATATGACTACATTTCAGATCTGAATAGTGTTTCTAAGTGGAAGTATGTGGAAGTAGTTAGTTTTGAAAAACATGCATGATTTAGCAGAATCTTTGAGGATTTCCATTCATTTCAATGGGAGCAAAAAAAGCACACAAAGTTGAATATTATGAATTGTATAAAGGTTATGAAAACCGAAAGATAGATGGAAAGAGCAGGATAATTGAATAGTTAAAATAAGTATGCAGAAGTACAGGTCCTTCTCAAAAAATTAGCATATTGTGATAAAGTTCATTCTTTTCCATAATGCAATGATAAAAATTAAACTTTCAAATATTTTAGATTTATTGCACACCAACTGAAATATTTCAGGTCTTTTATTGTTTTAAAACTGATGATTTTGGCATACAGCTCATGAAAACCCAAAATTCCTATCACAAAAAATTAGCATATCGTGAAAAGGTTCTCTAAACGAGCTATTAACCTAATCATCTGAATCAACTAATTAACTCTAAACACCTGCAAAAGATTCCTGAGGCTTTTAAAAACTCCCAGCCTGGTTCATTACTCAAAACTGCAATCATGGGTAAGACTGCCGACCTGACTGCTACCCAGAAGGCCATCATTGACACCCTCAAACAAGAGGGTAAGACACAGAAAGAAATTTCTGAACGAATAGGCTGTTCCCAGAGTGCTGTATCAAGGCACTTCAGTGGGAAGTCTGTGGGAAGGAAAAAGTGTGGCAGAAAACGCTGCACAACGAGAAGAGGTGACCGGACCCTGAGGAGAATTGTAGAGAAGGACCGATTCCAGACATTGGGGGACCTGCGGAAGCAGTGGACTGAGTCTGGAGTAGAAACATCCAGAGCCACCGTGCACAGGCGTGTGCAGGAAATGGGCTACAAGCCACTTTTTAACCAGAAACAGTGGCAGAAGCGCCTGACCTGGGCTACAGAGAAGCAGCACTGGACTGTTGCTCAGTGGTCCAAAGTACTTTTTTCGGATGAAAGCAAATATTGCATGTCATTCGGAAATCAAGGTGCCAGAGTCTGGAGGAAGACTGGGGAGAAGGAAATGTCAAAATGCCTGAAGTCCAGTGTCAAGTACCCACAGTCAGTGATGGTCTGGGGTGCCATGTCAGCTGCTGGTGTTGGTCCACTGTGTTTTATCAAGGGCAGGGTCAATGCAGCTAGCTATCCGGAGATTTTGGAGCACTTCATGCTTCCATCTGCTGAAAAGCTTTATGGAGATGAAGATTTCATTTTTCAGCACGACCTGGCACCTGCTCACAGTGCTAAAACCAGTGGTAAATGGTTTACTGACCATGGTATTACTGTGCTCAGTTGGCCTGCCAACTCTCCTGACCTGAACCCCATAGAGAATCTGTGGGATATTGTGAAGAGGAAGTTGAGAGACGCAAGACCCAACACTCTGGATGAGCTTAAGGCCGCTATCGAAGCATCCTGGGCCTCCATAACACCTCAGCAGTGCCACAGGCTGATTGCCTCCATGCCACGCCGCATTGAAGCAGTCATTTCTGCAAAAGCATTCCCGACCAAGTATTGAGTGCATTACTGAACATAATTATTTGAAGGTTGACTTTCTTTGTATTAAAAACACTTTTCTTTTATTGGTCGGATGAAATATGCTAATTTCTTGAGATAGGAATTTTGGGTTTTCATTAGCTGTATGCCAAAATCATGAGTTTTAAAACAATAAAAGACCTGAAATATTTCAGTTGGTGTGCAATGAATCTAAAATATATGAAAGTTTAACTTTTATCATTACATTATGGAAAAGAATGAACTTTATCACGTTAGGAATTTTGGGTTTTCATGAGCTGTATGCCAAAATCATCAGTTTTAAAACAATAAAAGACCTGAAATATTTCAATTGGTGTGCAATGAATCTAAAATATATGAAAATTTAATTTTTATCATTACATTATGGAAAAGAATGAACTTTATCACAACATGCAAATTTTTTGAGAAAGACCTGTAGTTAAAGTCGATCATAATATTCTCTTAGAAAGGCTTGAACATGTTGCAGGGATCAAAGGAACAGCACTAGGCTGGTTTAAATCATATTTGTCTGACAGATTCCAGTTTGTTCATCTAAATGATCAATCTTCTTCACTCTGAAGGGTTACTTGTGGAGTTCCACAGGGTTCTGTGCTTGGACCAATTCTTTTCACCATATATATGCTTCCAATTGGTAGAATCATTAGACAGCTTGGGATAAATTTCCACAGCTATGCCGATGATACACAACTATATTTATCCATAAATCCTGATGAACCCAGTCAGTTAGGTAGATTACAGGCATGTCTGGAAGACATAAAAACATGGATGAATCTAAACTTTTTGCTTTTAAATTCTGACAAGACAGAAGTTGCTGTCTTTGGACCAGAAGTTCTAAAAAAGAAACTGATTAATCACTTCATCTGGATGGCATTAAATTGGCCCCCAGTAATAACGTGAAGAGCCTCTGTGTTATTTTTGACCAAGACTTGACATTTAAATACCATATTAAACAGGTTTCTAGGATTTCCTTCTTTCACCTCCGGAATATTGCTAAAATTAGAAACATCCTGTCCAGGAGTGATGCTGAGAAACTAGTCCATGCATTTGTTACCTCAAGGCTGGACTACTGTAATTCTTTACTATCAGGTAGTCCACAAAATGCCATTAAAAGCCTTCAGTTGATCCAAAATGCGGCAGCAAGAGTTCTGATGAATATTAAAAAAGAGAGATCACATTTCTCCTGTTTTAGCTTCCCTTCATTGGCTCCCTGTTAAATCCAGAATAGAATTTAAGATCCTTCTTCTTACATACAAAGCCCTTAATATTTAAGCTCCATCATACATCAGAGATTTAATTGTTTCATATGTTCCTAACAGAGCACTTTGCTCTCAGACTGCAGGTTTACTTGTAGTTCCTAGGATTTCTAAAAGTAGAATGGGAGGCAGATCTTTTAGTTATCAGGCTCCTCTCCTGTGGAACCAGCTCCCAGCTTTAGTCCGTGAGGCAGACACTCTGTTTACTTTTAAGGCCAGGCTTAAAACTTTCCTTTTTGATAAAGCTTATAGTTAGAGTGGCTTAGGTCATCCTGAGCTATCTGTGTAGTTATGCTGCTATTGGCTTAGACTGCTGGAGGACAGGCTTACCAATTTTCTTCACTCTGCTACTTCCTTTTCTACTACTACTCTCCAGTTGTATTACAGTACATTCTGCTGTTTCGACTGTTAACTTTGTGTTCTCTAAGTGTTTTTCTCTCCACAGAAGATATACCTGGTCTGGTATCCTGCTTGGCTACAATACCCTGTTGGACGGGGGGCATCGACTGGGATGGTGCTCCCAGTGGCTGAACATCCACTGTGTCCTGTTATCAACTTTTTACTCTCTGTAACATAGAGAGTACTCTTATATCGGATGTTCTGTTCCTTCTGTGTCTCTGCTCTGTCTTCTCAAACCCCCAGACGGTCATGGCAGATGGCCGCTCCTACTGAGCCTGGTTCTGTTGGAGGTTTCTTCCTGTTAAAGGTCGCTACATGCTTGCTCAGTATGAGGGATTGCTGAAGGATTGGTGTGGTCGGAAAGTCTGCCCAACCTCACGCCAATGACTGACGCAATCTGCTGGGATTCCTTAAATAGGAAACGTTTTAACTGATTGGAATGTTTGTATAAATGTATTGAAATAACTTCTTTAGTGCCTTGAGATGACATCTGTTGTGAATTGGCACTATATAAATAAACTGAATTGAATTGAATTGAAAGTTCAAAAAAACAAACAGAAGCAACTATAATAGGATTAAAGAGAAACAGGATACCAGCATTCACACTAATAAAGAGAAACAGGATCTAATTAGTGTTGTTAGCTAAAATCATACCAAAGTATAAGCTTCGGTATTAAGGTGTAGGTGTAAATCTTAGTATTAATATTAGTATTAATATACGTAGTCTCAAAATTCTCTACTTTCCAGTATAAGCCTAGTGTACTGCATTATGCAATTCTTAACTATATAGAATATAGTTCATAAAAAGTAAACTTCAAGTACACTGGCTCATTTGTGGTATTAAATAAGTATACCCGTTGTACACTTGGAAAAAACTACTTTTTGCTAAGGAATCCAACTCATTAAATCTTTCCAGCCTGGCACTAGGTAATATTAAACCCTGCTTGACTTGCCAACATGACTGATTTATAACTTTCCTGGTGTCTGAAGAGGACATTGTACACAAAACTGCAGTACAATTTAACCTGTAAAGAATTTTGGCTCTGCCAAACCAAATTAAATAAAAATCATAGTGTAGGTCTCTCTTATTTTCTATTAAAGCAAATAGGCATACAACTAGATGTTGGTCTCCCAACAAATGAATGATGCCTTTTGCGAAAAAATGTGCATTTGGTTTTCACGGTGTACGCAGCCAATCTTTAAACAGGCACACCTTTAGGCAGATGTGGTGCAGTTGTTACTTGGATATGTGCAAACTGCTGAAAGCTACTCGTGCAATCGGTAAGATTTCTTATTCTTAGCCTTATTATTTCCTTCTTTAAATTTAAGACACTGCATCTAAGATGTGATTTCCCTGATTTTATTAAGCATTCTACAATGACATGTCAAAGTATTTTTAGCAACATTTTGAATGCAGACAGAAGCAAATGTAAATCTACTTTGTGACGCAATTAATCCTTATTTGCACCGAATTGGACATTTTTTAGAAAAATTATGTGAATTACAAGGCTTTACAGAACAGTGTGCTGTTGTAGCTTTAACATGTAAGGTTATGATTGCATGATTTTAATAATAGGTTGTGATATAAAGTGGGCTGGTCTGAGGCATGAAACTCCAGGGCTGAAAATGAGTCTCACTCTGGCCCTGGACCAATGTCTTCTAATTACAAGTCTAGGAACAGTGAAAGTGCAGCCAGCGGTTGTATCAACATTGTGTTTTGGATGCCAGTGGCACTAAAATGAATGGGCATTGTGTTGGGTGATGGTCCCCAATAAACATTTATCTAAGATACACCTAGAGATGTCCTCCCTGAAGTCATAATTGTGTTTTTTCCTTTACAAAGACAAAATACAATACATTGCTTCTGACAATTTTTATATAGCTTTAATTACTCCAATATGCTAAAAATGATGGTGGATTTTAATGTTGTGCAGAGGATTATGGGGGGCTGCAAAATATATTTCGAGTTTGATTTGTTCAACAGAAAATTCCAGTTCCACATGAAAATTTAAGATAAAAATAGTCTGTTTACAAAAACCCTTTTTATTCAGTTTCCACTGTATTTTACAGTGGAAGTTAGGCATTTCTTATCTCAAGTAAAGTAAGCCGTAACATCCCGTTTAGAGTAGCTCTAAATTAACTCATAATCTCCAGCCTTAACACAATATAGGAAGTTGCAGAAGAGAAATTTAAAGAAAAACATTCATGTTACTGAGAATGACATGAAGAAAACCTGTATATATTATGAAGGGACTGAGCTGCTTTAGTGGACGTCTGCGCTCTCCAAGTGCTTTTCTAGTTTAGGACTTTGACTCGAATTGGGCTTACATGTCTTTACTTAAAGTGTAACTGAACCCCATGAAAAATCATAACCCTGCCCCCAGACAACATTTGAAAATTTCTACAAAGTGGGCGGTGCCAGGAGGCACGGAGGGGTATGGCCAAGTGTGGAGAATGAGCGAGGGGAAAAGTGGGGATGTGTTCAGGAGGACAGTGACACCTCGCTTAATCTGACACTGAAACATGGACAGTGATCAAAGCGACGATGGCAGTTTTGCGACTGATCGATCTGATCAACATTCATCTGTTTTGAACGACAGCCTATGTTAGTATTAACACTCAGAGACCGCACTGTCTGTGACGTAGAGATGTACCGCTCTCCACCAATCACAACATTCAAATGGAGTAGCCACAGTTCAACCCTAGGGGGGCAGCACTAAGATGTTTTTAGACCAAAAAGTGTAAAATTAAACAAGTTTACATCAAAATGTTTTTAAAAATCCCCAGAAACTGAAAGATTGCATTGGTAAAGACCCATTTATACAGTTTAGAAGCAAAAAAAAGTTGTTTGGGGGTTTAGTTACTCTTTAAACTTCAGTAGAAAAACTTGAAAGCAACATCCAATTTACACGACTACGGGACAGTTTTCTTCCGACCTCCTCGGTGCAGCAATCCCCCTGGGTGCATTTCAGACACAGAAAGGCTGCACCGTGGTCCGCGGAGATGAAGGCAGACACCTGCAGGTGTGGAACGCATGTGGTGCAAAAATGGTGGGGACTCTGTACGGCTTCCGCAAAGACGAAAAAAAACATTGAGTCCAATCAGAGCATTCACACCGGCTGGGTGCAACACAAAAAACTTCCTTCATGAAGTCTGTTTTACAAAAGCCGCATTTGGATTTCCACGAAGTAAAAAAAAATTACCATATAGACATATAATTATATTGTGTCCATGGAAAATACATGAGCCAGACAGGAAGTGAGATGTGGGCCAGCAAGAGCCATCTGGTACATTTCAAAATAAAACCCACGTTGCATTTCTTTTCTGGCTTTTTATTTTATTTTTAATGACAGGGATATAAGTTCACAGTGTATGATAGTTCACCTTATTTTTACAAGTATATCTTTAAACATGTCAAATTTTGTCAATGTGTTGCAAACTATTCCTTTCACTCAGTGCCTTTTGGAGATGTTCTGCACCCAACCAGCAGTCAGTGTGAATGGCAATCGTACGGAAGCCATACCGGATCGCATCCGTTCTGCACTCAGCTGCAGAAGCTGGCTCTTGGGACATGGAGTGTCACCTCTCTGGTGGGGAAGGAGCCGGAGCTGGTGTGCAAGGTTCTGACTAGACATCGGACTCGCCTCGACGCATGGCTCTAGAACCCATCTCCTCGAGAGGGGTTGTACTCTTTTTCACTCTGGAGTTGCCCCTGCTGAGAGGGGCTGAGCTGGATTGGGCATACTTGTTGCCCCCAATCTCGGCGCTTGTACATTGGGGTTTACCTCGATGAACGAGAGGGTAGCCTCCCTTCGCCCATGGGTGGGGGAACTGGTCCTAACTGTTGTTTGTGCCTATGCGCCAAAAGGCAGATCAGATTAGCCACCCTTTTTGGAGTCCTTGGAGGGGGTGCTGGAGAGGGCGCCTCTCGAAGACTCCCTTATTCTGCTGGGGGACTTCAACGCTCATGTGGGCAATGACTGGGAGACCTGGAGAGGTGTTGTTGGGCGAATGCCCCCACCCCCACGATCTGAACCCGAAGAGTGTTTTGTTATTGGACTTCTGTGCTCGCCATGGATTGTCCATAATGAACATCCGGTTGAAAAAGCTCGATGATAAGATAAGATAAGAAATACTTTAATAATCCCCGTGGGGAAATTAAGTTTCAGTACAACCAATCCAAGATCATACAAACATTTACAAACATTAACACAGTACAGAATTTTGAAGACCGCGGAGCGGCTAGGCATTCCCGGCGCCCCTTATAGCAGATAGAAAGGATTCACAGAAGGTGGGGGGGTGAACAGGGGAAACAAAAATAGAAAATGTGCAACTCTGCCCAGCCCCCTACAGGGAACCGAGCCGGGGTGCTGAAAAAAACCACTACAAAACATATTAAGTAGACAACAGTAGGGAGGGAAAGAGAAAGGCGTCCATCCTCGCAGAGAGCAGGAAAGATCGACTTAGTTGTGGTTTCATCTGATCTGCGGCCGCATGTTTTGGACACTCGAGTGAGGAGAGGAGAGCTGTCCACCGACCACTACCTGTTGGTGAGTTGGCTCTGATGGGGGAGGATGCCAGACAGACCTGGAAGGCCCAAACGTCTTTTGAGGGTCTGCTGAGAACATCTGGCAGGTTCTCCTGTCAGAAGGAGTTTCAACTCTCACCTCTGGCAGAACTTTGAACATGTCACAAATGTGAGGGAAAGGTGAGGGAAATTGAGTCAGAGTGGGCCATGTTCCGTGCCTCCAATGTTGAGGCGGCTGACCAGAGCTGTGGCTGCAAGGTGGTCAGTGCCTGTCTTGGCAGAAACCCTTGAACCCTGTGGTGGACACCAATGGTGAGGTATTCTGTCAAGCTGAAGAAGGAGTCCTGTCGGGTCATTTTGGCCTGTGGGACCCCAGAAGCAGCTGAGAGGTACCGGATAGCCAAGCGGAGTGCGGCTCGGATGGTCGCTGAGGCAAAAACTCAGGCGTGGGAGGAGTTTAGAGAGGCCATGGAGAACGACTTCAGTGCGGCTTCGAGGCGATTCTGGTCCACCATCTCGGGGACGGAAGTGGTCCGCCACAAACAGCATTTACAGTGGGGATGGTGTGCTGCTGACCTCGATGCAGGATGTTTTGGGTCGGTGGATGGAATATTTAGAAGACTTCCTCAATCCTAACACCACACTTTCCAATCTGGAAGCAGAGTCTGGGAATTTTGGGGCGGGCTCTCCAATCTCTGGTGCTGAAGTACCGAGATGGTTAAAAAGCTCCTAGGTGGCAAGGCTCCGGGAGTGGATGAGATTCGCCCAGAGTTCCTTACGGCTCTGGATGTTGTGGGGCTGTGTTGGTTAATGCGGCTCAGCAATATTGTGTGGACATCGGGGGCAGTTCCCTTGGATTGGCAGACCGGGGTGGTAGTCCCCCTATTTAAAAAGGGGAACCACAGAGTGTTCCAACTACAGGGGGATCACACTCCTGAGCCTCCCTGGTAAGGTCTATTTGGGTGTTCTGGAGAGGAGAGTCAGACGAATCGTTGAACTTTGGCTCCAGGAGGAACAATGGGGGTTTTCGTCCTGGCCGTGGAACACTGCACCAGCTCTACACCCTCAGCAGGGTCTTGGAGGGTGCGTGGGAGTTTGCCCAACCGGTCTACATGTGTTTTGTGGACTTGGAGAAGGCGTTCCACCTTGTCCTTTGGGAGTCCTGTGGGGGGGGGTCCAGGAGTATGGGGTACCAGGCCCCTTGATACCTTGATACGGGCTGTTAGGTCCCTGTACGACGGGTGCTAGAGTTTGGCTTGCATTGCCGGCAGTAGGCCGAGCTCGTTTCCAATGAGAGTTGGACTCCGCCAAGGTTGCCCTTTGTCACCGATTCTGTTCATAACTTTTATGGACAGGATTTCTAGGCATAGCCAAGGCGATGTGGGTATCTGTTTCTGTGGCCTCAGGATTGGGTCTCTGCTTTTTGCAGATTATGTGGCCCTGTTGGCTTCATCGGAACGTGAACTACAGCTTTCGCTGGAGCGGTTCGCAGCAGAGTTCGAAGCGGCTGGGAAGAGAATCAGCACTTCCAAATCTGAGATCATAGTCTTGAGCCGGAAAACGGTAGAGTGCCTTCTCTGGGTCAGGGAACGGGTCCTTCATTAAGTGTTCACAAATGAGGGAAAAATGGAGTGGGAGATTGATAGGCGGATTGGTAGGGTGTCGTGGTGAAGAGAGAGCTGAGCTGAAAGGCGAAGCTCTCAATTTACCGGTCGGTCTACGTTCCCACCCTCATCTATGGTCACGAACTCTGGATAGTGACCGAAAGAACAAGATCACGGATACAAGCGGCTGAAATACGTTTCCTCCGCAGGGTGTCTGGGCTCTCCCTTAGAGATAGGGTAAGAAGCTTGGTCACCCGGGAGGGGCTCAGAGTAGAGCCGCTGCGCCTCCACATCGAGAGGAGCCAGTTGAGGTGGCTCTGGCATCTAGTCAGGATCCCTCCTTGGTGAGGTGTTCTGGGCACATCCCACCGGTAGAAGATCCAGTGGAAGACCCAGGACACGTTGGAGGGACTATGTCTCTCGGCTGGCCTGGTAACGCCTTGGGATTCCTCCCGAGGAGCTGGCCCAAGTGGCTGGGGTGAGGGAAGTCTGGGTCTCTCTGCTTAAGCTGCTGCCCTCGCGACCCGACACCGGCTAAGGAGAAGAAGATGGATGGACATTCCAAACTCAGCCAGGAAATCTCACAAAACCTCATTATATAAAAAGTGACTAAAGTCAAAGGAGTAAATAAATATGGATGGGGCATTGGCAATAGTTTGTGGGCTACTCAACAGAAAAAAAATGAAATCTTGGTGTTGGATAAAGGCCGGTTCACACTGTGTTTTTTGGCCATCCCAAAGGACTGTTTCATGCCACACTGTGCAAGCTCCAACGTCATTCATAGTCATGGCAGCCCGTGGTCGTAGAATTTCAGGCAGTGTCTGAAGATTCACTTCCGACAACATGGTCAGACGAGCACTAAATAAGCTGTTGGGGAGTCTGTCACACTGCATGCTCCCCGTTTTTAATCACGATTCTTTTCACTATGAAAGAAAAGCTCTAGGACAGCTGAAATCGCACAGTCTGATCCCAGCTTACGTCCCATCTCTCTAGAATAGTGTTGGATGTAGCAACATAACTGCTGTGAGCTGCTGTGAGACATAACCAAGCTTTATGACTCATGTTTAACAAATATTTTCTTTGTTTACTTTCTGCCTCTGTATATGATAATGACTAACTGTCCCTGGATTCCATATTCATAAAATCTACTTTGTGTTTATTATAGAAAACATGGCCTACGCAGTCAGACTGAGACTGCTGCCCAACGCCAGGTGTTTATTTGATGAGCCCGTTGTGGTGAAAATTGCTGGGCTGACGTCCAAGCAGAAGGTCACCATAAGAGCAAGAACTACCGATGAAAACGGAGTGGTGTTCAATTCCTCGGCTGTCTATAGAGCAGATACCAGTGGGGAGATTGATCTCAGTAGAGATCCTTCAATCAGTGGGAGTTACATTGGAGTTGAAGCTATGGGTTTACTGTGGTCAATGAAACCAGAAGTCATGCACAAAGAGTTCCGTAAGACCATAGCATTGGATCCTGTCATGGTAAATTTCTCTGTTCACGAAGAGGAAGGGAGGATGTTAGCAAAAGCTGCAAATGAGAGGCTTCTGATGGGAGACGGGGTCAGCAGAGTTCCTGTCCAAGAGGGAAACTTTAATGGAGTTCTATTTACCCCTCCAGGTTGTTAAGCATGTGCTGTGCATTATATGCTTGCTTGTTGTTCAACTAAAGATCACCTGTTTTAGCAAAAAGAAAAAACCAAACATAAATTATTTAAATAATACTTTGAAACTTCTTGACATTAACTAATATTTTTCAAAATGTTACTGAAACAAAGAATAAAAAGAATGGACGTTTTCAGAACAAATAGAATGTAAGTTTTTGTGTGTATTTAAGGTACCTCTTATGTTCATTTTAGGAGAAGGTCCATTTCCAGCCGTGTTGGATTTAAATACCTTCATGTCTGAGAAAAGAGCCTGTCTGCTGGCCAACAAAGGCTTTGTTACTCTTGCTGTACGTGTGCTTCCAAGCAGACCCAACAATGTCAAACAAATTCACCTGGACCACTTTGAAGAACCAGTGCGTTTCTTACAACAACTTCCTAAGGTATTGAGTGATTTATAAATTTTATATCCTCAACGGACAGTTTAACAAGTGGTGTGATGTGTTTCTTTCTTGAAATTTAACACAATGATCAACGTTTAAACAATAATGTAAAATCTTCTTAAGTATGTAATATCACTTCAAAGAATCGAAACAAAGACTGGTAACAAACCATTTGCATTCTTGCAAGTTTTTTCTGTTTTGGCTTTTTCATCACACTTAAAAGTTTCAGATCAACCAACATCCTGAGTAAATACAAAATGCAATTGTCAAAATATTAATTTAGTAATGAAAAAAACTCTCCCCAAATAAACCAAGCTGCCACAGGTTTGGCAATGTCCACAAGTATAAATAACCAGGGTTTTAGGTTTCGCAACCAAATTGCCCACATCAAAAATGCTCTGACATCAAATATGTGACCTGTGTTTATACTCAGAAACACCATGGATGCCCTCCTTGCTGTGTTGGCATTATCAGTTGTCCAAGGGCTTTTTGCTTACTTGTTTTTACAAGGACTACATGCGTAGGAAAGTTATTCTGATTGGATAGGATTTGGGGAACTACTGCTGCCTACAGGTTTGGCATGCCTATGAATGTTCTTAACGATGCACTTATGCAGTTAGGTGTGCATGGATTATTTTTCTAAAAACGTTGTCGACCCAAGTTTTTTTTCTAGATGGAAGAGGGAGGATATTCGGTTTTACCAAAACCCTGCTTACACGTGTACATGGCCAAATAAGTACCAAAAGGTACTATTAACAAAATTAATAACTTAGATATTGATAAGACTTATGTATTAAATAACAGATGTAGAATGACGTTCAGCATTGACGTTCTCAAACAGCAAGGCCTGCACACATGTAGAGAATAAACACAGACAACTTCTTTCCACAATGTAAGACTTTACAAACAAAAATACTTCCAAGTCAAAATACTGTAATGAAAACTAGTAAACTACCCAAAGTAAAACAGTAAAAGCGAAATATAGGGTTCTATAGTCTGCAATGGACTGGCGACCTATCCAGGGTGTACCTTGCCTCTCACTCGATGAATGCTGGAGATAGGCAGTGGACTCAAAATGGATGAATGAAAAAAGGAAAGAATTAGCATTGTGGCACGATTGTAACAATCCCTTATAAGCACCATATGTACTTTAAGCACCGTTATTAACGGTTTGAGCATCTGCAGGAGGGTTTTACGGCTGACTACAGCACAAACGGAAAACCTATGTTGTAGCACAATAGACAACCTTTAGCATTCACAGAGTACTGAGCTTACCATTAGCAGCTAAGATAACCGACACAATTTAGCGTGTTTTTAAAGACTATTTTATGCAGGTTAATAAGAGTGGAAGGAAAAACTCTGGTAAACTGCCTATTTGCACTCAAGCCGTTTAGGATTCAGACTCAATGAAGTAAACAAAATATAGCTTTTATAACCGTTTTAACTTAAGCTAATTTGATCTGCTCAGCATACCTGCTTGAATCGTTGTGGTTTGTCGGAGTCCCAAAGCCTTAGGAATGACTTTGTAACCCTTTGTAATCACAAACAAAAGGAGAGAAGAATCTAAGTCGACAATAAAATAATAACTGCGTCCATAACTACTGTATCTAATAAGGAAAGGTTACCCCACCATGTGATCCAAGCAATTGTTTAATTTTGTTTACACATCATTGTTTTGTATAAAATATGTTTTTACTGTGTGATCAAGGCCCTTCTCTGTCGGGGAACTGTTTGTGAAGGCAGGGGACCTTAACCTTAAACCCTAGGAAATTGACAGAGAGAAATGGTTTTGTGATCTGATCTCTTCCTCACAATAAATGAATGATAAAGGTATTTAAATCTTAACAGGAGTTCAGAAGGGCATCTCAGTGAGAGAGTTGTAAATACTTTACCACAAGTAAATGTTTCATTTTGTGATACACAACTGTATTACTTCATCAACGGATTTTCTGCAGCTGATATCTACATTTCACTTTTTTTTTAAATCTTGATTCATCTTTATACGTAGGTTGCGGAGTACTCCATGGTAAAGAATCTTTATGGGTGTTATGACTTGTGTAATGAGGACTCAAATGCAGCAAAATAAAATAACAATGATTTGTTAACAAAAAAACTAGGAACATGAACTTACATAACTCTGGAAGACCAGAAAATTTTGTGGTAACCAGTAACCAAAGATAGGGATGTTGGACAAAGAACCAGGGAGTTGTGACTGACAGAGAAGAGCTTAAATATACTGAGAAGTGGAGAGTGACAGGGAGAAGAACAAGAGCTAATTAGCGGTTGCAGGTGAGAGGGAAAGCACATGTGGAAATGATCAGTGACTGGGAAGGGAGGCAAAATGGCAAGGGGAAACAGATAGGAAGGCCAAGAAACAAGGAATGACAATACAGAGAAGAAATCCTAAATAAGAACTAAGCTGGAAGTAACTAAAGATTAGATATACTTATGTAAGAAGGGATCTAGGAGGAACTCAAGAGCACTAGGGAGGAGAAAACAGAACTGAAGGAAATAAACCTACAATGAATGGATTCTTTATAAGAATACCAATTAATGAAGTATAAAAGAACACTGGGGACAAACAATGAAAAGAGGAAAAGCAAAATAAAAGATTAAACAGGGAAATAGAGGTGAGAATGTCTAAAGATAGGAAGTGAACACATAGAAGGAAGACAGCCAAAATAAGTAACACTATGAACCTAAAGAATAATTTAACAGAAGCCAACACCAAAAAATAAACTAAAATGAAAAGATAAACTGAATGAGGAAAAGAACTAACTAAAACTCAAAACACAAACACCTAAGAACTATGACAGTGGGTTTTTTCTTTCTTTTTTTTGTTTTACAGGTGGGCAGTAAAGGAGTTGGTATTCTATCAAAATCAAAAGCAGGAGACATTGCTCTTTCCCTTGCTGCTTTTGTGAAAGGTGTTAAGGCTGTGGTGTGCATCAACAGCTGCTCTGCCAATGTAGCTCTACCACTGTACTATAAGGAAAGACAACTGCTTCCTGCTTTAATGTATGACCTTAAGAAAATTCTTCACACTAAGTCAGGAGGTGCCATTCTCAAGTATGCAACATACGATCCTCTTAAGTCAGAAAACAGGGACACTTTGGTCCCTATTGAACGAGCCTGTGGACATTTCCTCTTTGTGGCTTCAGAGGACGACCTCAACTGGGATAGCAAGGCCTACATGAACAACATGGTGGAGAGACTAATGCATCATGGAAAAAAGAACTTTGAGAGCATGGCTTACCCTGCAGCCGGACACCTACTAGAGCCACCTTACGGACCATACTGCCCTTCTGCTTTCCACGGGATGTTAAGGTACCCAGTGGTGTGGGGTGGAGAACCTCAGCCTCATGCGGCAGCAGAACTACACCTTTGGAAGAAGATTGAGGATTTTTTCAGAACTCACCTGAGGTGCAATGCTGTACAGACTAAATCCAAATTGTAGACTTAATTTAGGGGTTTGTTACTCTGTAGTTGGACACCTGGAACAGTTAGCCAGTGAAAGAACAGACAAAACCTGTGAGAAATCGAATCTAAGTGACTGTGATCCTAAAATAACAAGACTTGTTGTATGTTATTTTTTTTATATTCATATTCATTGTCTTCCACAAATGGTAAACAAATAATAATCCTATTTTTATTTATTAGTAAAAAACTCAAATTTCTTCCAACCCTAATCCTGAGTTAAGCTGATTGTCACACAGCACAAATCAAAAGCTGAGATATATCTTGTGCTTACAAATCAGTCTACTCTCACCAAATGTGTGCAAATATTTTACCACATAGAAAACACTATTTTGTGTATTATAAAAAGTTCCCATTGTCAATTTTCAAAAGAAGTGTAAAAATACCAAAAAAATACTAATATGCTATCAATTAAAAATATTTTTGTCACAACAACTCTTATGTGTAATTTAATGTGCACTGCGGTGTTTGACACAATTATCAAATCTGTTTGAGACATAGAAAATGACGGAAAAATTCCATTGTCACAACATTACACAGAACAAACCACAGATCTGTGTAGTTTAATGTGTTTGTTTGTCTTAAATGTGTACCCAGTTTCACAGTGGTAGCCTATGTTTCAGCCAGTTCCAAGGAACATAAAGGATGTGAGTAACACTGAGAATTTGAATGTCACCTAAGAAATACCCCCTTTAAATGTTTTCATTAAAAAACAAACAAGTCATGCATTTGTCCATACTTAGTCTATACCAGTGCAGGGGAGTTGGTGGGTGACAAGGTACACCCTGTACAGGTTACCAGCCAAAACACAAGTCGGAAAATTTAATTATTATAAAACACTGAACTCTCGGTAGAATAAAAGAAAAAACCCCAGTACACTTTAACCTAAAAGGAAAACCAATTTGTGGAATTCTGGTACTAGATGTTCTTTGGTCTCTAGATGTTCCATTTAAACATTAAACCATATCTGGTTGTTAAGTAGTTAATTCAAACACACTATTTATCCAGGAAACAGTATTTATTTTCCAAATTTTTGGCACCCGAAGAAGACATGGTACTAAAACATTGAGGGTTAATGCTCTTTTCAAATTAAACATCCTGCTGGAGTTCAGTCGCCTACTATAGATTTACAAACCTAAAGGTAGGTCATGTCATACAGACAAATATACAGTAGGGTAAAAAAGTATTTAGTCAACCACCAATTGTGCAGGTTCTCTCGTTTAAAAAGATGAGAAAGGCCTGTAATTTTCACCATAGGTATACCTCAACTATGAGAGACAAAATGAGAAAAATAATCCAAAAAAATCACATGGTCTGAGTTTTTAAGAATTTATTTGCGAATTATGGTGGAAAATAAGTATTTGGTCACCTACAAACAAGCAAGATTTCTGGCTCTCACAGACCTGTAACTTCTTCTGCAAGAGGCTCCTCTGTCCTCCACTCCTTACCTGGGTAGAGGATGCAAGTTTCACACTTTTGAATATTGTTGCAACACCCATGAACCCACTTACTCAGATTTTACTTATTGATTTTAACTCTGTTTTTAACATTTTAAAACATGATACTCTGCTGCACTGCCTCCTGAAGTTACAGGTCTATCCCACCTTGATTATATGGATAAGAGATTTTTTGAAGGATGGCACAGCAGGTGTTTTTTATTTTTTTGTTTTCAGTCCAGCAAATTGGTTTTAAACACAGGGCTCCCCCAAGGGTGTGTTTTATCCCTGATTCTGTTCTCTCTTTATGCTGACAACATCACCTGTAGCAGGGAGGGAATGAGTCTCCTCAAACATGCTGATAATATGGCCTTGGTGGCGCAAATGGACAGCATAGAGGCTCTTAGCCACGACCAGCTAGCAGTGGATGGCCGGTCAAGTCTTATCTAAAGAACAGGAACTTCTTTGTTTCAATAGGAAACTTTTTGTCAGAACGAAGATAAATCACATGTGGCCCCCAGGGCTCCATCTTGGGGGCCCTCTTATTTAGTATCTACATGCTCCCACTTGCTCAGATTATAACAACCAATAAGATTAGCTACCATAACATGCAGATGATACTCAGCTCTACATTACGATGTCACCAGGTGACTTTGAACCCACCTAAACCATAAGTGAATGCATCAAGCAAATCAATGGATGGATGTGCCATAACTTTCTCCAGCTGAATAGAAACAAAACAGAAGTAATTATTTTTGGACCTACATAGGAAGAGTCAACAGTTAATACAGTTAAAGGGGCTATATGCAATTATCTGAAATTTAAACTCGCGACTGACACCTGTGGCCAAAAAACAGAACTCCTCTTCCTTTCTGCTCGCTCTCGCAGCGCGCGCTCGTACGCCGGTCGCTCTCAACCTTCTATCTTTTTCGGGCACTTGTCAGGGGTTTAACTTTTTTAGTCTTATGTGGAGCTACTGTTGGTGTCAAAGTTGTCCTGGGTCTTTCTGTGTATTCGCACAATCCATTGAACTGCTTGCGAGTGCTGACCAGCGGTGGTGGCAGAGTGATCTGAAACATTTAACACGAACGCGCTTGACGTCACATCAGCAGACAGCGTGGGAAAATCCGACCTGACAGAAAATAGAAAAAATTGGATACAGGCTTATAGGTGCACCCACTGTGAGCTGACAAGGTGTCAGTATGCTCATCAGGAGATGTTTAAGTCATAAATGGTCAAATAAAAAGGGTATTGTTACGTTTATTTTGGGGAAAAAGTTGCATGTAACCCCTTTAATACAGCTAGAAAATACTGATCAGACCCGAAATTTAGGTGTAGCAATGGATTCCGACCTGAAGCTCCAGGGTCACAGAAAGGTAATAACAAGGTCAGCCTTCTATCACCTGAAGAACATTTCTAGGATTAAAGGACTGATGTCGCATCAGGACCTCATAAAAACGAATCCATGCATTTATCCTTAGTCGGATTGATTACTGCAACATTGTCCCAACAGGTCTGCTTCAAAAGTCAATTAGACAGCTTCAGCTGATCCAGAACGCTGCTGCTCGTGTTCTCACTAGAACCAGGAAAGTAGAGCACATTGCCCCAGTTCTAAGGAAATGTGGGTGGAGTTTTAACTCTGATAGGGGATGAGTTACACTTTAATTAATGATCCCGGAGGGTGAAATTTTTACTGGTGCGTGTCCATGCTTGCACACGAGAATCTAAGCATCGGAGTCTTTCTTGCTTTCTGCCTGTAGAAAATTGGAAAAGAAGCAACATGGTTTTGGTAGTTCGGACAAGGGATTAAACACAAACTTTGCAGGTGGTTTCTTAACATTTCTTTTTTTCCTATAATAAAAAAGAAAATTTTCCAGGGTTTTTTCTTAGCCTTTCTTTTTTCTGTTGACAGTAAAAACAGGAAAGTTGCAGAGCTTTGAGACAGATTCTCACAGTTGAGAAGTGTGAGGCGTAGGTTGGAGTAAAGAAAGTCAAAAGGAATCTAAAATAACTAAGGATGGGTTTCCTAATCTGAATTGTAGGAGCGGCTACGGTTGCTCCTGTCAGAAAACAAAAATACCGTTAGGCGTAGAACAACTACCTGAGCTACTGGACAAAATGGTCTAAGCATTGTTCTTTAACTAGGCAAGAAGCGTCCCTCTTCCCCTTCCTTCACAAAACAAGGAGAGGTGTGAGGGGCCGAGAAACTTAACTCAAACCATAATGGTGCTTAAGCACAACAAACCTCAGACAAACTGTTCAGACAAACTGTTGAAACAAACAAACAAACAGACTGCTCAAACAAACAAGGAACAAAAGTGGGCCTAAATACTGGCTAATCAGACCAGGCTTACAGGGGGAACAATTATCTGCACAATTCACTCACAAAGAAGAAACTGAACATGCAGTTTGAGAGTTAACCATAATACGGAAGTTAGAACAAATAGCTCTCTTGAACATCAGTTTTAAAAGGTTGATATAATATATATATATATATATATATATATATATATATATATATATATATATATATATATATATTATATATAATATATATACAATAATATAATAATAATAATAATAAACTTTATTTATAAAGCGCACAATTATACAAATATATATCACACACAAATATAGTTCGGGGTGTACTGGAGCACTCCTCGGCGAGTCCTGGCTGCGGTCCTGGGTTTGGCGCGACATGGAGGGCTGCGGGACTCCGGCTGTTGGGAGGGGAAGGGCGGCGGTTCAGCGGAACAGAGGGGCTTCAGGGCGGCCGGAGGGACAGTCAGAGGAGGAAAGTCGTGCTCCAGGGCACCGAAGCGATTTGACAATGGCAGGCCGGGTGAAGGAGAGTGGTGGCGGCTGCTCCGGGCCCCCCCACCGTGGCCGGGCCCGACCATGAACCAGGCACCCTGGAGCACCGGTGTTGAGCTGATGGGGGCTTTTGGCTTAGCCCCCTGATGGAACCAGCGGTCCTCCACTGCAGCTGTTTGTTGCACCTCTAGCGTTCGGCAGTCAGAGTCCAGCAATTTTCAATTCAATTCAATTCAGTTTATTTATATAGCGCCAATTCACAACAGATGTCATCTCAAGGCATTTAACAAGAAGTCATTTCAATACATTTATACAAACATTCCAATCAGTTAAAAAGTTTCCTATTTAAGGAATCCCAGCAGATTGCGTCAGACATTGGAGTGAGGTTTGGCAGACTTTCCAACCACAGCAATCCTTCATACTGAGTGAGCAATGGATTCCCCCTCCGCAGCTTCACCGGGCTGGCAAGGAATTGTGTCCGCCAGCTGAGCGCTGTTGGCGGTGGCGAAAGTCCGGCCGAAGATGATGTCCACGTCGCGCTCGTGGTCCTGGATTTGATGGAGCGTGGAGATCCTCTGCTCCAGCTCCAGAACTTTCTGAGTTAATTTAAAACAGCCATCACATCCGGGGGTACAGGTGAGTGAAGGCATGATGAAATAAAAGTAGTCCGTGCTCAGATTAAAAACGCCCCCGATAAAAACAAGTTGCTAAAAGTTAGTGGTGTCAAAATCGGTTAAAACTAGTCATAAAAAAACGATATAAAACCAGTTAAAACCATGTTAATTAGGGAGCTGGAGTTTGCAGGTCTCCCGGATGAATGGACGCCAACGCATGAGCAGTGTTATGGCAACAGACAACAGATATGCCAATAATGAGGAAACAATAATAATGACAATGAGAAATGGGGAACCTTTTGGCCTAACAGTTCGTCACAGCCAAACACTTCATCACAGCAGATTTTAAACTCATTGATGGCACTTAATTAAATTGACAACTACAGCTAAAAGCAAATGGCAATGAAAACAGAAATTAATAATAAACTTTCCAAATTAGTTACCAAGGGCAGAGGCCATGGGAACTCTGTGTTTCCCCATTTTATCAATTAGACAACAGGCGTCCGCTTCACAGCTTGGGAAACTGTTGACGGTCTTTGGAACAGATTCAGCAACAACCTGACTGAATGGAGAACAATTGACTTTTGAAAATAAATTATGCTGACGAAGAAAATGTTTTTTCAAGGATTGTCTCATGAAGAAAAAGCATGGTTCTGAAAAAAAATTGAAAAGCAGATTCTAAATAAACTGGGGATTTCAGTAAAACATGGTTTTAAAAAACAACAACACAAAAGCATGTTTTAAAGAAAGAGATACTGGAAAGGTTTTAATATGGGAATGATGTCTCAGGGGTTCCAGCAGCAGAACTGGGATCCCACAATGATTAATGGGAACTTTTCAAGCTACATTCATAACCTTTGATGATTTTTTTACCCAGGTACAGGAGAAACAAACGAAACAAATTTAACCATTGAGATTTCCTTTATTGTGTATTAACTTTTATCTCCACCGCTCTACTCAAACAGAGATCACCTTAGAAAAGTTTTAATACTGGCTAATAGCAATCCTGAGACAGGGGATCAATATTTTCAAGAAAAGGGGAGGATTGGATTGCTAATAAACTATTAGGAGATAATTGGGTGATTCAATTTGTGGGTTCAGTTTTTTGGTCAAATTTGAATATTATAACATTTTGAAGAATATTTTATAGTACCATTATACTAGAAGAGAAAAGCAGGGGTTTTCAATTCAATTTGAATAGGGATTCAAATTCAACTTGAAACAGTCAGCAAGATTAAAGGGCTCTACGGGTAGGAGAATCTTTGGGGTTTTGAGATGTAAAACTAAAGACATTCAATGAGGATTATCTAAACACGGATTCTCGATTGATTTCCTCTTGCATAAAGAGTTAATGAACCGTGGCATATTACCTTAAGTTTTGGAGTTCATTTATTATTTTTTGATGCAGTAGCCGCATCAAAGTAATCTGAACCAAACTCACACATCTGCTAATTCTTTCTAACTTAATCTCTGACCAAATCACTTACTTATAAATAATCGTTTGAATTAGCTCACATACGTTTGGACAAACATGCTCCGACACTTAATAACTCCGCTGGAAAGCACATCAGGGGCCTCCTGATTGGTGATCCTTCCATTCCGAGTTGATGCAGAGGCTGAGGAGGACACAGAGGTTAACCTTGGTACAGTGGCCCAGAAGTGCAAACCACATCAACAAATCACTGAACACTACTGCAAATTCAAAACCACTACAGCAAATCGAAAAACACTACAACTAATTCAAAAACACAACAACACAATAAAAAACACCACAACAAATAAAAAAACACTACCACAAATTCAAAAACATACAACAAATCACAAAAGATTTTTACATTAACAAACCGGAAGAGGTAGATACCAGTGTGCGCAACATGAGGCATCACTGATTGGATGATGGAGCCGCTCGTATTTTTAACTGGAAGTTATTCTGCCTGTAGCGCGTTCATCGTTGAAGTAGAAGACGAAGGACAGCATAATGTGTTTATTATATTATTTTTGGTGTTGGTATTACATAATGTTGTTATTTAATCAGTAACAGGGTAATCTAACTAATTACTGTTTCCATCTTTACAACGCTGATAAAATAAACTGTACTCTGAAGCTCTGGAGCTGAGCTGGGCCCCGCCTGTGCATAATGGAGGCTAAAGCGCCACTTCATCCATAGTTTTGAAATCAGGGAATATTGATCCAATTGAAGTGATCAGAAGTCGGCAAGACTCTCTGAAAGACGTCTTTTCTCATCGATATAGATACACTGTCCCGCATTATTAACAGCAGTGTTTGCAAAACCACCTCGGACAGTCAGACATTACTAACCTAAGTTAGAATTGTCCTGCAAAAAACTTAAAATTGTCAGACATGGTGATCGACGTGCTTCTCATCTAGCCTTGCAAATATATTGCCATTAAAAAATGACTTAACAGGCATTGCATACATCTGCGTCTTGGGGTGTCATGCTAAAATAAAAGCAGGGGTGTAATACAAAGTTGGTGGGGTCTGAGTGACACCCAACATAAAGGTAAGAGATTGACGTAAACATAAATCCATTAGACACATACCTAATTCTTCCTAATTAAAGCTGTCACATGCTTGTCATGGATGTCGAGCGGTTATGGAGGTGGGACCCAACCAGTTGCACAAAAACAAGCTCAGAAGGACATCAGTGGAATCTTCTTCTAATTTTATTTTCCAACCGTGATCCAAACCTTACCAACCCATACCAAGACAGAACAATGAGAGACAGACACTTGTTTATATACAAGTGACCTAAATTGGGAGAAACCATTTACGGGGTACACATTGCTACACTCTGAAATGGAAGCAGAAACATATTTACATTTAAAGAGCAAACAATACATTTACAAACTAGAACAAACTGAAAATCTTGTAATCAAACCCAACAATTACTCCAAATGTAAAACATTATGCCAAAACACCCCTCCCCTTAATCCATTTCCTAATGTGGTGCAGTACTATAACTACTAAAGGTGTGCACACCTGGATGGAGTTACAAAATGTTTGAGGTAAGTGTTAAAATATTACAAATGTGAATAATAAAATAGTTTTTCAATGTATTCTGTCTTTAAATTATCCCAAAACGGTAGTATCATATGTTATCATATGCTTTTCCCAATACTCCAGGGGGGTTGCAGCCTGCTAATATTTGGCTCCCACACAGGGGAAATCCTCCTTTTCCTAGCAGGCTCCATCCTCTCACTTATCTCTCATTCTCCTAAATTATGACCATATTTTGATTTCTAAAAAAGAAGACACTTGGCACAGTCCTGAAACACTGTCATGACTGTGACCAGACTTTTAACATATTTAAAGCATGCATTCTCCATGTGGTTAGAATGAACAGATAAATAACAAACTTCAGATAGGCTTTCACAAGTGCAAAAATGACTTTAGAATCTCTAGAAATTAATTATTAATAGAAATAATTACTCTTCCAAATTAGAAAATGTACCAGAAACAGTAATAGTTTTCTTTACTGGACAAAAATTAAACAAAAATCTGAAATAACATTCTGAGAAAACAGGTAGGCTATTATTTTCTTTTCAATGTAATAATAAAATTAAAAAGCAGCAGTCTCAAAAACACAATAATGCCTGCTCCATATTTTAGATTTTATCTTCATCCTCCTCAATCAGTTTATAGATGAATTATTATAGATTTCGTTTCCATGATGACCTGCTGGATCTTTGCCACTTTTGTCACACAAAGAAACACATATGCCAGCTCTGTTTTTCTCTAAAGCTACACTTGCGCTTTAATATCTTGTAAACAGTTGCAGCACGGTGAAGGGCAAAGTGGTGCAGCGCAACACAGCCCGCTGTCTCATGTCTGAAACGGTTCAGAAACATCCACTAAAGCATCTAAACGATAGATGAGAGGAAATGTGTCGTATTGCATGCATCGCACCAGTCAATCTAAGTATGCCTATTAGTCCCCTTAAAAACGATTAAAATCCGGACATTTTCATCAATCTAAGAAATCCCCCCGGACGCCCTGGACGGCACGTGAAAGTGGACATGTCCGGGGAAAACAGGATGGTTGGTCACCCTACCTAAATCTTATCTTTCTCTCCTCACTCACCTAAATCTTAAAACTATCTGTCTCTATACTCTCCAAACTATATAAACGCTAACCAAACTCTCCTATCCAAACTCCAAACTGGCTGCAACTCTCCTACACAAACCCACATTTTGAATGGAGCCTGAGGTGATTTATATTGCTGTCAAACCACTCCGCAAACTCTGAACCACTTCCTGAAGCAGTCACGTGGTACATCCGGGCAGCGGGGCTTCAGACGTCATCATTTTCGGCTCCTCCCCTAAATGAACCAGGCCTCGATACGCACTTTGTGGAAATGCCCCCTCCACTGCTCGACACACGCTTCGTAGCCTTGGCACACATCGTAACATCACTACTTACATTGTAAATATAAATTTAACAGTTCCTCATCGTTACATCTCCTCCCCCCCTTCACACAAGAAAACAGTACCTCAATTTTTATGGGCCCAGGAGAGACAGTCCGCCACCAGGTTTGCTTTTCCTGGGCAATACGGTATTGTAAAGTCATATGGCTGGAGGGACAGGTACTATCCTGTAAGACGAGTGTTTGAGTCTTTCATCCTTTTGAGCCATTGCAGAGCCCGATGGTCCGTTTCCAAGTAGAAGTGACCTCCTAGCAGGTAGTACTTCAAGGCATTGATCGCCCACTTTATGGCCATATGACATTCCTTTTTCACTCAAACAGCACTGGTGATTTTGATATTTTGGTTATTAATGATATTCTCATGGCCTCAGATAATGGACTTGTGTCTGTTCTGGTCTTTTTAGATCTCAGTGCTGCTTTTGACACAGTCAATCACAACATTCTCTTAGAAAGGCTTGAACATGTGGCACGGATCAAAGGAATAACACTACCCTGATGAATCCAATCAATTAGGTAGAATACAGGCATGTGTTGGAGACATAAAACCCTGGATCTCTAAACTTTCTGCTTTTAAATTCTGACAAGACAGAAGTTGTCATCAGTAAGGCTGGCATATAATCGGTGCCACACGACCCTCTGACCACCACCACCAGGCAAAGCAGGTGAAATGTCTTGCACTTGCACTGGACACAAAAGAGACGGACAGAGCGAGGGTTCGAACCAGTGAAACACCGGACAAACTCCTGTCACCTGAGCCACCATCGCCCTATTCATAATATATCTAACATGTCTTGGAAGGAGGTTCAAGTTATACATCCGTTCATTGTCTATACCCATTTCTCATTGCAGGATTGCGGTGAGTATGGTTGGAGGCAGGGTACACCCTGGTCAGACTGCCAGCCAAAACCTAAGTCAGGAAATTTAATCATTATAAGGACTGAACTCTAGACAGATGTGAAAAGAACAAAATCCTGACTTTTGTTATCAAGAACAAAATGCACCCCAGCACACTTTAACCTAAAAGGAAAACCAATTTGCAGTGTTCTGGTACAAGATGTTCTTTAGTCACTAGATGTTCCATTTATTTAATACAAATGTGTATATATATATATATATATATATATATATATATACATACGTATGTACGAGTACAGTTAAAGAAATTGACCGTTTTCTGGCTGTCGTTGCTTTCATCATGTGAAGAATTTTCTCAATTTTTACACAATGTTTAATGGCTTGGCTAATCAAGGTTTACTGCCTCACAAACGATTCATAACAATATGTTTAACAGTGTTTAGCAGTGTCAGCTAAATCATGGCCCAAACCTTTTTCCTAGGTGCAAGTTCATTTAAAACTCCATATATAGATTCATTAGGGATGTCCCGATCACATTTTTATGCCCCTTGAGTCGAGTCCGAGTCATTTGATTTTGAGTATCTGCCTATACCGAGTCCCGATCCCATACTTCCAATTCAATTCAATTCAAAAATACTTTATTGATCCCAGAGGGAAATTCAGTGTTGTTATGGCTCAAATAATTAATTCTTTAAGGAGTTGTTGTAGATAATGATGGTTGTGGACAGGAAGGATTTCCTGTAGCGGTCTGTCTGCAGCGAAACTGAAGAAGCCTCCGACTGAAGACGCTCTGTTGTTGTATGACTGTCTCATGAAGAGGATGCTCAGGGTTGTCCATAATTTTTTTGATTTTATGAAGATTCCTTCTTGGCATCGTCATCTCCAGAGGTTCCACACTCGTCCCCAGAACAGAACCAGAACCTTCTTTATCAGGTTGTTGAGCCTTTTTAAGTCCCTGGCTCTGATGCTGCTACCCCAACAGATGACTGCTGAAGAGATTACACTCTCCACAACAGACTTGTAGAAGATCTGCAGCATCTTGCTGCAAACCTTGAAGGACCTAAGCTTCCTCAAGAAGTACAGTCTGCTCTGTCCCTTCTTGTAGACGGCTTCACTGTTCAGTCTCCAGTCTAGTCAGTTGTCAAGGTGAACTTCGAGGTATTTATACTCCTCAACCACCTCCACTTCTTCTCCCATGATGGAAACAGTTTTTGACTTATCCCTGTTTCTTCTGAAATCTATATTCATCTCCTTTGTTTTGTTCACATTCCCCAATGCATTGAAATAATGAAAAGAAAAAGGACAACCCATCCAAGTTGTCATTTTAAGTAATTTTTATTATGTATGACGCTCTACAGTGTGAGATACGACGCTCTACAGTGTGAGATACGCTAAAGTGTTGCGTTGCAAATAAAACTTGAGTCGACCCATTGTGCAGTAAAGCTTAGCAGTGACATCGGATAAACAGAAAAACTGTATTTGTCAGTGGTATCCCCAAAAGCAGACACCTTTGATAAAAGAACTAGCAGGTGGTCACATAGCTTGTTGTGAATGCCCAGCAGAACTGTGTCTGTAAAGTAGTGATGAGAAGGAATCTTATACCGTGACTCTATGTGCTCTGGGAGACTGCAAAATCAGAGGTTTGCAACCACAAACAACGGCTGGTCATCCAGTGCGATCAGGCCGGCTGCCTTGGCTATAATCTTTTTGATCCTTTCACTGTCCTTTGGCAATTTCTCCTTGTTTTTTAACATATCTTTCGATGTCAGCTGGCTCAGTGTTTTTGTCAGAGTGGCGTGTCAGATTTGCGGTTTTGAATGCAGCTCAGTCTTTTCCACCATGCAAAATGCCTAATTTGCACACATTACATGTGGCTGCTATGCTGTCCAGTTTAAAATACGTTCAAACTGCAGACAATTTCGCTCTAGTGAGGCGACACGTTTGCCCTGCATTAGCCCACTAGCTAGCGGCTCACTATTGTGTTGATGAAATTCCCGAATGCCATAAATTGTATAATGGTAAGGTGTTGTTGTCGTCCATGCAGCAGTGAATATAGATGTAGTGGAACTTGTTGAAATTAAAACTAAACCATTGTCATTCTGTATCTCAGGATGAATTTAAAACGTCATGCTTGTTGTTTTATAAGGTTGTCTCCGATCATTTCCACCTGATTCCGATCATTTAAAAATCACGTGATCGGATCAGGACATCCCTAATTATTTATTAATTTTTTAATTTGTTGGGGTTTTATGTGGCCAACTCTTACACCTTCATTTTGATTAATATTACAGTACCACTTGTTTTCTGTGAATACATCCAGAATCAATAACTAGGTTGGCTTACCAAATTGATAACCAGCTCCCAAAGAGGTGCTATCTTCAATGGTAGGATTATTTCAGACTATGGGGCCCAGGTTATGCAGACAATAACACTCCTAAATTTGGAAGCTGTTACCAAGAGAAGAAAATACAAAGCAAGCAGACAAACAATTTATGAATGGCGCATGATGTAGCATTTAAGGAGGCTGTTAGTTCTCAATGCAGCTATCCGGGATTTGATTGCAAACATAGGGACCCTTGCAGCATGTCTTCCAGCCTTCACTCTCTCAGCCCATTTCCTGTCCTAAATACTGTAAATAACAGCCACTAGTGCCTTGAAACTTAAAAAACCTATCTGTGGTGAGTTTAGGTTGCGAGAGAGAGAGACCAATATGTTCAACAAATAACAGGAAGGCTGAAGAATGTGCTTTGTTTTATTCTTTTGAGCTTCCAACCTCTGTCTATCATTGAAGACCTTGGATTTGAAACGTTTGAAACCTTTTGGAAATCTCAAAGTTAAGATCAGGGTCTACATCCTCTAGACTAGAATATACACACAGAAGCTACTGTTTTACTGAAAGAAAACATTTTCAGTGATGTTCTAACAAATTTTTCTGTTACAGCCAATAAACAAAAAAAAAGGGAATCAGCGAATACTGGGATAGACAGGGGCTTAAAATGAGAAAACTGATTGGAAATTGGCTGCAAAATTCAGATTTATGCATCTCCATTCATTTCTGCTGAGAATAGGGCCGCTCTGCTGGCCAGCCGAGGATTCTTGGTTCTGACTGTGGCTCTGTACGGTCATGATGACCTGCCCAAGAACATTCTAGAATTGCGCTGCTCTGGGTGGCTGCATGTTGGAGTGGCTCTGTTGGCTACATATTAAGTTTTGTTTTTTTGTACATTGGTTCCTCTTTTTTCTTAAAGAAGATTGCATTTTTTTGACCTGTATACTTTCTAGTTTTTGGTGCTGTGAAGCTGGAAGGATTTTTGCTGTAAATTATTCCCTTTTTGACAATTTGTTATGATGCGTAACCATGGCAACAATGTGGTTTACAGCCGGGAGCAGCTGATTAACATCGCAAAAGCTGAAATAATACCTCAACTGAAACCACAAATCCCCGATGAGTTGATAAGGAGGAGACGTGGATGCAGAGCAGGAGCGAAAAGGAGACAGAGAAAGAGGAAGTTCAAGCCATCTCTTCCATCGATCATAATGGGAAACGTAAGATCACTGGCTAACAAGATGGATGAACTCCAAGCCCTTACAAGGACTCAGCCAGAGTACCGTGAATGCAGTGTTATGTGTTTTACGGAGACGTGGCTGCTGGATCATATCCCCGACTCCAACGTCTGTCTGCCAGGCTTCCTGACTGTACGAGCAGACAGAGATCTGAAGACGAGCAGAAAAAGGAAAGGTGGTGGAGTAGCAGTGCTTGTCAACAACAGATGGTGTCATCCAGGACATGTTACTGTGAAGTGTCGTCTCTGCAGCCCAGATCTCGAACTCTTGGCAGTGAGTTTTCGTCCATATTATTTACCAAGAGAGTTCACCAGTGTAATTTTGGCAGTTGTTTACATTCCACCTTCAGCCGTTGCCGACAATGCATGTGATGTCATCAGTTCCATTGTTGCTAAGCTACAGACACAGCACCCCAATGCATTTGTGGCAATATCTGGTGATTTTAATCATGCCTCGCTCTCTACTACACTTCCAACATTTCAACAATTTGTCAGCTGCTCTACAAGAGAAAACAGGACCTTGGATTTGTTTTATGCAAATGTAAAGGATTCATACACGTCCAAACCAAGACCTCCTCTGGGACAATCAGATCACAATCTTGTTTTTCTCTGTTCAGAATATAAACCACTTGTTCAGAGGCAACCTGTGACAAAACGAACTGTGAGAAAATGGTCACAGGAAGCTGAAGAAGCCCTGCAGGATTGTTTTGCAACCACAGACTGGATGACTCTTTGCCAAGCACATGGAGAGGACATCAATGACATGACTGAGTGTGTGACTGACTATATAAACTTCTGTGTGAACAACATCATCCCCACCAGAACAGTGAGATGCTTCCCTAATAACAAACCCTGGATCACCAGTGACCTGAAGGAACTGCTAAACAAGAAAAAAAGAGCCTTCAGGGAGGGAGACAGGGAATTACTGAGGAGTATACAGAAGCAACTTAAGGTCAAGATCAGAGACAGCAAGGAGGCATACAGGAAGAAGCTGGAGAACAAACTACAGAGGAACAATATCAGAGATGTCTGGTCAGGAATGAGAAAGATCACAGGTTTTAAGGACAGGAAGGATTGGATAGATGGAAGTCTGGACAGAGCCAATGAACTGAACACATTCTTCAACAGGTTCAGTTCAGGAACTAGCTCAGCATCCCCCTCTCCTGTTCCCAGCCAAACAGACATCCCACTATCCTCTGATCAACAGCTTTCCTGTTACACCTCGGATGTTTTATCCTTCACCTCAGCCATGGACTCTTCTAATTCCACAAGTTTGACTTCAACCAAGTCAGGAAATGCTGCTACCCCCTTTGCCTCCCCCTCCCACTTGTCTGTCTCCAAAAGTCAGGTGAAGAGGCAGCTGGAGAAACTGAACCGGAACAAGGCTGCAGGTCCAGATGGTGTCAGCCCCAGAGTCCTGAAGGCCTGTGCAGAGCAGCTCTGTGGGATTCTGCAGCACCTCTTCAACCTTAGCTTAACTCAGGAGAAGGTCCCAGTGTTGTGGAAGACATCCTGCCTTGTTCCAGTACCCAAAAGAACTCACCCATCAGTCATCAATGACTATAGACCCGTTGCCCTGACATCCCACATCATGAAGGTCCTGGAGAGACTCCTGTTGGCACCCCTGAGTAAGCAAACAAGAACGTATCAGGACCCACTGCAGTTTGCTTATCGCTGTGGAGTTGGAGTTGAAGATGCCATCATCCACCTACTTCAACCAACCCACTGTCATCTGGACAAAGCAGGCAGCACTGTGAGGATCATGTTCTTTGATTTCTCTAGTGCATTTAACACAATTCAGCCTGATTTGCTTTGTCAGAAACTCCTGAAGACACAGGTGGAGCCCTCAACAATCGCCTGGATCAATGACTACCTGACCAACAGACCACAATTTGTGAGACTGAAGAATTGTGTGTCAAACCAGGTGGTCAGCAGCACAGGAGCACCACAGGGGACCGTACTCTCACCATTCCTTTTCACTCTGTACACCTCAGACTTCCAGTACAAATCAGAGACCGGTCATCTGCAGAAATACTCAGATGACTCTGCAATTGTCGGGTGTATCAGAGATGGACAGACTGTACTTCTTGAGGAAGCTTAGGTCCTTCAAGGTTTGCAAGCCGTCATCAGATGATAATGCAAAGAAGGATTCTTCATAAAATCAAAAAAATTATGGACAACCCTGAGCATCCTCTTCATGAGACAGTCACACAACAACAGAGCATCTTCAGTCGGAGGCTTCTTCAGTTTCGCTGCAATACAGACCGCTACAGGAAATCCTTCCTGCCCACAGCCATCATTATCTACAACAACTCCTTAAAGAATTGATTATATGAGCTATACCAACACTTAATTTCCCTCTGGGATCAATAAAGTATTTTTGAATTGAATTTGAATTGAATTGAATTGAATTAAAGAAGTCCATCTGGATTATTTTGAGGAAACGATTTGATCCAATTTAGCAGTTTGTCTTGTGATTTCGTTGTGTTGTGTTTACATTGTTATTCAATAATGTTGAGCTGCATCGTGGGAAATAGGCAAAAACAGTTTACTTTTACAATGCTTGTTTTTCCTCAGGTGGGCAGTAAAGGGGTTGGTGTTATTTCCCTTTCTAACTGTGGAGATCTTGCTCTGTCAGTCGCATCTTACTTGCCAAGAGTCCATCTTGGCAGCTGCTCCGCTAATGCAGCTTTACCCCTCTGCTATAAAAAAAGACAGATTTTTCCAGCATTGAAGTTTGACGTTCACAGAGTGATTTCCACTGAGTCAGGGGCCATTATTACCAAATATGCCATGCATGATCCTCTGAGAGAAGAGAACAGAGCCACCCTGATGCCTATTGAACGAGCAGGTGGACATTTCCTTTTTATCGCTTCAGAGGACGACCTCAACTGGGACAGGAAGGCCTACATGGACCAGATGTTCAGAGATGGACATGAGAAAATTCTTCCTGAACAGAGGCAGAGGGAGAGGAACAGTGAGGAGAGATGAGGAGGACGAGGGAGGTATGATAATTGTCCACATTAACGGTAACATTAACATTTATGCTGATAGTAGCCAGTGCTGTGATTTGATCAGTGGTTTATTGGCAAACTTAAATAAATTTGCTGCATTTGCAGATGTAGCCTATAATAATCTACACAGAATCAGAGTAGCCTATAGGTGATAATTTGCCTATAATGTAGCCTATAATAATCTACACAGAGTCAGAGTAGCCAACTCTGACTCTGTGTAGATTATTATAGGCTACATTTGCAAATTATCACCAAAAGTCAGTGTGAAGGCTTTAGTAGACTATTTAATCTACCAAGAACTGCAGTATTGCCAGGATGAGTATAAGACCCTTGCCTGGGAGTTAAGTATATCAATTTTGGAAAACAAAAAACTTGTCAGTTTCTTACAGAATGCTTTTTGGTCATGTGACTATTTTGTCACAAGGAAGGGTGGGATAATTTTGTAAACGGAGCAGCTTTTGCTATTCTTATAATCACATGTGCAAACTGAAGACAATAAAAAGTGCAGACAGGAGACTCTGAGCTCTGTACATGTTTGTACAGCAATAAACAGTAATATTTTTATGTTGCTTCAGACTATGTGAAGCCAAATGATAGACCACTTTGCAAAAATGAAAACAACACGTAACAGTTTACTTCCCAAAAAATGATTCCCTGAAGAGACACACAACAGTTGTTACTTTATTCTTCTACTATGGAAATAAAAGAACCTGTCATGGTCTTGGGATTTTTGTGTAGCAAGTTTGAGTTTTTCCTTCCACTTGGTTTTCTTCCCCTTTTTACCCCAAGGTGCCCTCTTGTTTTCCTCCTCCTGTTTGTGTCTTAAGTTAGTAGTTTTCCTTCAGTGTAATTATATTTTTGTATTCTGGCACTCCCTGGGTTCTGTAGATGTTTTTCACCTTTGTCTATGTCCACCTTCCCATTTGTGTTTCCTTTTATCTCTTTATTTAATTCCTCCTTCTGTTCTCCAGTGTGTCCTTACGTTTCCCTTAGATAGTTTCTTAAGAATCCTTTCTAGTTTCTTTAGAGTCTTCTGTCTCCTAGCCATTCTACCTTCCATCCCAGCTGCTAATCACTTCCACCTGCTCACTCCCCGTCAGCTGCAACCGCTTCCCTTAATTAGTCCTGCTCCTTCTCTGCTCCACTCTTCACTCTCCTCCTCAGTATAAATTCGGTTCTCATTCAGTTACAACTCGCTGGTTCGTCGTCATCCTTTCCTGTTCGGTCCCTCGCTTCCCTGCCGTCTTTCTTCCCCGCCTGGTCCCTGCCTTCCTTGTTGCCCGTCTGGTTCCTGCAAATTGTTCAATTTGCAGATGTTTACTGAAATAGATATTTTTAAAAGATTCGTTTCTCTTTTTTGCTTTTATCAGTAATGGTTTAGAAGTTTAGAGTAAAGTGCAAAGGTAGGCCAAATGCATTATTGTAGTACATTTCTGGGGGTAATCAAAGATTTAAAAAACAGCATAATCTGATTTGATTGAATAGTTTAAAGAAGTCCCCCTGTGGAGGAAGATCCAGGAGTTCTTCAGAACACACTAAAACTGTGGCACCACTCAAACCAAATCCAAGTTGTTGTGCTTTTAAACAATTGGATTGAGTCCAGATGATGTCATGACCTCATCAGCCTTTGATAGGTTAATTGACAAAGTTAGATGAACACTCCCATGAACCCATGAGTGTTAAACCGACTTGGACGGAAAGAAGCCATTACTCCAAAAGCAACATAAGAAGGCAGATAACAGCTTGTAAATCCACCATTAAAGCGAACCTTAATTTTTGGCGACATGTTCTGTGGTTTCGTGAATCTTAAACTAGAGTTGGACCTTGCTGGCAATCTTCATGGTTGAGAAAATCATCCCAACCATGAAGTACAGTGTTAACAATAGAATGTAGTGTGGATGTTTTCTGGAAAGAGGGAGTGGAATACTTAATAAAATAGATGGTGTAGTAAAAAGGAGAGATGATTTAGTGGAAGTATTGAAGCAACATCTCCAGACATCAGCCAGGACGTTAAAGTTGGGTCAAATGGGTGTTTCAGATGGAAAATGACCATGGTGACTTGCAAATTAGGATCAATGTAGTTATCATCAAAGCAAATAATAAGCAATTTGAAGGAAGATTGGGGTTACAGTGTAGAAACATGGAGTGGAGGCATAGGAGGGAGTGCAGAAGTAGCAGAGGGGGTAAGGAAGTACAGGGTAGGTGCTAGGGTAAGAAATGAGTTTCTTGAATGTAGCCAGGGAGTCTGGAGGAATGGGCCAAAATTCCAGCAAACTATTGTGAGGAGCTTATAAAAGGAGACCTAAAATACGTTACCCAAGTCAAACAGTTTAAACAACAATCCTATCAAATGCAGAAAATGTGTATATATACTTGTGTATTTAAAAAAAAAAAAAAAGTTTTGAAAAATCTTTAAAAACTTTCATTGTTACCATTTAAGAAATATAAATGTTTTGGTAATTCTAGCCAACAAAAACCTGGAAAAAAAGGTAGTTCTTTACCTGTATGTTAAAATTCCTGAAATAAATAAGTAAACACAAAACTGTGTGGTTTTGGTGGAAGGTAATCATTGATTTAATTTTTTTTATTAATTAATTACAATAACATGTAATTGCATATTATGCATGTTAGAATGAGCCAACAGGAAGCTTTCCTTTGGTTCAAATATTTTCCTCTGCCCAAAAAGATTTGAAGCAAATAATTTAAATGTATGAAAGGTGTGTTGTTCATGAAGTAAAACAACATTGTTGCCCTCAGCGTCATATTGCAGAAAAAGGGCAACGGAAAATAAAGTAATTTCATGGATCACTGCTCATGTAGGGATCATGGGAAATGAAAAAGCAGATCAGTTGGCAGAGAAAACTATTAAGGAAATTACCATTGATATGCAGATACAGTTATATAAGTGAAGGGAAAAGCATAGTAGGGAAAGAAAGTAAGGAGTTATGGGAAATGAGAGGAGACACGTGTAACTAGAATTAGAACTGATCATTGTTTTCTGAATGATATTTTTTTAGAATGGGAAACCATGTGAATGGTTTTTGTAACTGGTGTAATTGTAAATAAACTGTAGAGCAGGTTGTTTATTAGTTGTAAAAGGTATGAGAGTCAAATATTTTGAGGGTGCAGATGGGTAGGAGCAGAAATTCGGGTTTTGAAAATATTGTTGCACAGCTAAGGCAATCAAAAGCAAAATAAATATTTTCTTTTTTTTAGAAATTCTGAAATTATAAAGAGAAAGAGAAGATTAAATTCTATAGCGCTATGAAACAGCAGATGGCAGTGATGCAACATTGTGGAATCAAGGTGACATTAACAACTAAAGACGTAGAAGCGACGTCAGGTCCGCCATATTGGTACGGTTGTGCGTGTTTTGTTGTCTTTCGTGTTGGGTTTGGGGCTTTGTGGGGAAACGCTGAAATGACAGGCCATCGCTGCTGCGTCCACGGCTGTCCAAACCGTTCACACGGTAAGAACGGAGCGAAGTTAAACAACGGAGTGAGTTTCTTCTGCTTTCCGAAGTGGAAGAAATGCAGAGACAAACCTGTGGAGGAGGTGACGAGGAGACACCGGATGACCTGGGTGGCAGCAGTGGGGAGGAGAGACATCACTTTCGAGAGCATTTCACCTTCAAAAATGGTCTGTTCCCTGCATTTTCATTCAGGTGAGCTCTCGCTTTAATACACACTAGTAAATGTGTCGCTTTGTTCGACTGTGTTTTGTTTACACTCCGCGTTTAATGCGTCATTTTGCACCGAGGGTGTCTTTTTTACGTAGCGACCGTGAACGCAACCCTGAGGATGCTGCTTTTTAAGCAGAGTGTAGGCAGGGTAGACCTCAGAAATCACGTAGAAACCCCATATCAAGTTGAAACATCTGGTTGTTAAACAAATTCTACAGTCTGAAGCTTTTTGGTTTGTCTGGCAGCAATGAATAATATCACGTAAAGCAGTTCATTTGAAGTACTCCAGGACTAATGTAGTTGGGTTAAAAGCACAGATGTTATGATGGAATTGTACTAAAGTACAGATGAAATTAAAAGCATACTAAATACGGAAGCCCAGAGCTGACATCCAGGCAAAAACAAATATTGGAGCTGTATCACGTTACTTATGACATGAAAATTGCATTGTGTTCTAACAATATGCAGTTCATGTATTTACAATATATTATCGTGTTATTACACTATACTTTTAATGTTATATTGTGATATAACTTTTTATTTTGCTTGGGTGGCAACTCAACGCTAAGTAAAAAGTAGTTCATTTAAAATGTTTTCGTATTATACCCCTGTGTAACAGTTCTTGCGTTTTAAGGTCCTCTTAATAACATCCCGGAAAAAGTGCTGGGTGTGATGGTTGTTTTCAACAGCTGTATGGAGCCCTGAAGGCAGCAGTGCCCCTCCCACACCTGTTGCTGCCACTGGTGGTCAGCCGCTTGTAAAAAACGCTACTATAGTAACTGAACTTATTACTGCTAAAGCTAGGTCTATAAGCTGTTTGATGTACTTAGTTTTCCACCCTTAGAGCTTTTCCATTTTGTTTTATTTTTGTTTGATCAGTAATCCTGATCGTGTTTTGCTACAGTGAGAAGCCGTTGAATTCGACTCTGCTAACTCGGGTACTGTGTTTCCAGGAAACCAGGGTATAAAATGCTAGAGACCCATCCTGACTGGAAACCATCCCTGCTGCTGGGCCAAAGGGAGGTCGAGCAAGAAGGAGAACAGCAAGAGATGCCGCATACAGTGGAGGTTCTGGTGAAATGTGAAGAGGAAGAGGAGACTGGCCTCCCACAACCTGTCGAGGAAGGTGCGGAGGAAAATATGCTTGACCGGTGTGCTCTGGAGGAAATCACACGTCTGAAAGGTGAACTTATGGAACTTAAATTTACAGAACTGTTCTTAAAGGGTGAAAAAAATGTGAAGTATTACACTGGACTACAGAGCCATTCCACTTTTAAAGTTTTGTTGAGCTACTTCAAACCTTTACTGCCACATCGAGTGACAAAGTTGACTCACTTTCAGATTGTTCTACTCACCTTAATGCGTCTGAAATTTTCCGATGGATAGATTAAGCCATTTATTTAACATGCAACAAGAAACTGCTAATGCTGCATTTGAGGACACAGTCACTGCTTTATATGCGCATATGTCTTCCCTCGTGCATTGGCCGGAAAGAGAGCGGGTGTGCATCAGCATGCCTCGGTTGTTCGTGGAGACGTTTGGAAATCAGCTCACTGTTCTTGTCGACTGCTTTGAAGTTTTTATAGAGACGCCATCCAGTATGGAGTCATGGGACCGACACAGCTGCACAGTTAAATATGTCGCAGGCATCACCCCACAAGGAGTTATTTCCTTCATCTCCAGAGGCAACAGTGGGTGCAGTAGTGATGAAGAAACCACAGAGAGCTGTGGCCTCTTGGACAAACTGCTGCCAGGTGACATAGTTCTGGCGGGTCGGGGTTTTAACATGGACGAAAGTTCTAGGATGATTTGCACTGAGATCAAAATGTCATCACCTGACGGCCACAGTGAGCTTCATCTGAAGAGCGCTGAGGAAACAGGACGGCTAACACACCTTAGAGCCCACATTAAGAGAATAATCGGTGCAGTTTGCAACACATACAAAATATTATCTTCAAACGTTCTGTTAGGGGAAAAAAACATCTCTTAAACAAAGATGAGAACGATCTCCTTCGGGCGTTTAAGGATTTAATAGCAGGTTTCATCACACTGTGCAGAAAGCAGTTTGCGTCACTCCAACCTGCCAATCCATCAAATCCAAACATTGTATAGTATTAGTCTGTTATCTCTTATCTACATAAATTTCCCCTTCCTAAGACCAGTCATCCTCGTTCATAACTGCTTCATACTGGTCCTTTGTTAGATACTGGAAGCGTGGAGCAAGTTGTATACTGATGCTTACGTTTGTGATCTTGCTGTCTGACACATCACTTATCTGAGACATTATGAACAAGAGGTATGTTTTCCACATGACCTACTGTTCTGGATGTTACTCATACCAAGACAGGGAATAATTAGTCAAATTTAAATAAAAAAAATTCACACGACATTACCTGCTTTTTAAAACTTATCTACATTAATTACATAAACTAAGACAGGGAGAGAATATTTAGGATGCTATTACAGTCTAGCTATCGGGTGTGGCAGGCCGAAGAAAGGGGGGAAAAAAACGGACAATGTTCCAACAATAACTTGATAATCAGATAGGAATCATGTTCACAAAGTAATTAGCTCTCAAAACTGTAAACTAATAAACAGAAAGTAGCACCAAAAAAAGGTAATTCCAGATGACTTTGTCAAGACTTCACTTCGTCAGAATTGAAAAAAACTCACCGGGGTGTTATATGCTTTTTATGGTGTTTCTTTTGTTCACCATTCATTCATCTAGGTGGCAAATAGATTCTGATGACCCCCCTGCCCCTCGGAGCGGCCTTGACACAGGTCTTGTCATCTGTCAGGACTCTGGGAAAACACAACAGAGAGAGAGATTATGTACCATCTTCAGGTACACTTCAGGGGGATCTTGCATCCTAGCTTGGGGTTGAAATGTGTGCTCCTCGCTTTGGTTTACCGCTCCACGTCGTGAACCCCAAAGCCAGGGGTCTCTGGTTCTGCTCAGCCCCAGTATCCCAGTGACCCACGGCCACTAATAAGTCCCCTTGTAGGGGACGGGTCAGGACACCAGAAGACCTTCATTTCTGAGAGCCTCCTGATGTGACCCTGCAGGAACTGAATTGTTAGGTGTTAAACAGAGCATGCAGTTTCAAACCTATGTGAGCCAATTCAAAAGATTAATTGGTTAATCATAGGTGAATGATTAGGTAGAATCAGAGACTAGGGGTATGGTTCAGATTAACTTGATGCAATAGCCTCATGCAAAAATCAATCATAAAAGAACGCCAACCAATTAATGAGCCGACTTTATAAATTGTGAGAGTAAAATTATTTTCAGATTAAGCTGCGATAAATTCATGCAAGATGAAGACAAACGATCGTCATAACTTTTTTGATTTATCAGAGCAAACCCAAAATTTAAATCCTTTAGGAAGGTCAGTAAAGAAGGTCTTTCATTAAAAAAGAAAAAAAAAAGACCAGAGAGGATTTGAGGTGGTGAGTTTATTTTCCTGCTATACTAGCATGAAGCTATTATAATATAAAACTCACCTGGTGGGATTATGAGTAAACAAAAACCCATTAGAGAGCCAAGTTCACAATGTGACTCTTTGGTAATCATCAAACATTGGCAAGTTTACCCACAAACCGTGAAATTCTCCTTTACCTTTTTCAGATGAGATTCGTTGGTGTCTGTGTCAGGCTGGACGTCGCCCTGTTAGGTCAGCAACCTGAGCATCTGATGTCTCACTGACCTCTCAATGACTATTATTATCAATTCACAAATACAAGGGGTGACAGCAGCTGTAAAGCTGTCACTGCAGAAGTTAAGTAATTAATTAAGGCCACCAAAACATGGAGTCCAGCCATCTTGTAAGAGAGCTGTGCATGCCTGAATTCTCAGCTAGTCCATCTGGCATTATACCCCGGTGTAACAGTTCTTGCGTTTTAAGGTCCTTTACTTATTATTGCTAAAGCTAGGTCTATAAGCTGTTTGATGATAGGGTGTACTTAGTTTTCCACCCTTAGAGCTTTTCCATTTTGGTTTTATTTTTGTTTGATCAGTAATCCTGATCGTGTTTTGCTACAGTGAGAAGCCGTTGAATTCTACTCTGCTAACTCGGCTACTGTGTTTCTAGGAAAACCAATGGATGAAATGCTAGAGACCCATCCTGACTGGAAACCATCCCTGCTGCTGGGCCAAAGGGAGGTCGAGCAAGAAGAACAGCAAGAGATGCCGCATACAGTGGAGGTTGTGGTGAAATGTGAAGAGGATGATGAGGAAGAGGAGACTGGCCTCCCACAACCTGTCAAGGAAGGTGCGGAGGAAAATATGCTTGACCGGTGTGCTCTGGAGCAAATCACACGTCTAAAAGGTGAACTTACGGAACTTAAATTTACAGAACTGTTCTTAAAGGGTGACAAAAATGTGAAGTATTACACTGGACTACAGAGCCATTCCACTTTTCAAGTTTTGTTGAGCTACTTCAAACCTTTACTGCCACATCGAGCGACAAAGTTGACTCACTTTCAGATTGTTCTACTGACCTTAATGCGTCTGAAGTTGAATTTTCCGATGGACAGATTAAGCCATTTATTTAACATGCACCAAGAAACTGCTAATCCTGCATTCGAGGACACAGTCACTGCTTTATATGCGAAAATGTCTTCTCTCGTGCATTGGCCGGAAAGAGAGCGGGTGTGCATCAGCATGCCTCGGTTGTTCGTGGAGACGTTCAGAAGACGGCTCCCTGTTCTTGTCGACTGCTTTGAAGTTTTTATAGAGACGCCCTCCAGTATGGAGTCATGGGACCGACAGCCGCACAGTTAAATATGTCGGAGGCATCACCCCACAAGGAGTTATTTCCTTCATCTCTAGAGGCAACAGTGGGTGCAGTAGTGATGAAGAAACCACAGAGAGCTGTGGCCTCTTGGACAAACTGCTGCCAGGTGACATAGTTCTGGCAGGTCGGGGTTTTAACATGGACGAAAGTTCTAGGATGATTTGCACTGAGATCAAAATGTCATCACCAGACTGCCACAGTGAGCTTCATCTGAAGAGCGCTGAGGAAACAGGACGGCTAACACACCTAAGAGCCCAGATTAAGAGAATAATTGGTGCCGTTTGCAACGCATACAAAATATTATCTTCAAACGTTCCCATTGGGATGGTTGAACTGCATGAGGGGGAGAGTGTGACGTTCCTAGACAAGATTGTAACAGTTTGTTGTGCTCTTATAAATCTGTGTCCAAATGGTGTTCTTTCACTTTAGAAAAGACAATAATTCTGTTAATTAAAAAAATATTTTTTGTTTTGTCTTTATTGAACTTTGTCCCAAATTAGTTAAAAAACGTTATTGTTCAAGTCTTTAAGCTTGTGAATGATCATATTGCAAAAAATAAACTGGCAGCCATGTATGAAGAAGTGGGCGTGTTCTGGACTGCTAATTTGCATAAGTGTCACAGCCCTCTGGTGAGATCACTTTATGTGAGACCGATTTTGTTCAAAGAACATCATTAACATGTTTTGTACAGACCATAGACCTATTATAACTTGTTTAAAGAGAGACATAATGTCTCCCTTAATGTAAAATTTAATGGAATGAATAGTGGAATTGAAAAAAGTGAACAAGCAAAAGGATAACCATTGCCTTTAGAAGATTGTAAAGTATACCAATTCAAGTTTGAAATTCCTGAGCCACCACACCGATGTATCCAGGACTCTAGCTACACCAGACGTCGTTCTTTTGTTAAGCCAGTGGACCCCAAAGTGGGGGCAGAGTCATTGCAGGGGGGGTTGTAGTATGAATGGATCAAGGCAAGGCAACTTTATTTGTATAGTACACTTTCAACAACAGGGTAATTCAAGGTGCTTTACATGATTTGGTGATTAAAAAACAAAACAAACATAGGATATAACATTGGAAATGTAAAAGTAGCAAATTAGCATGAAACACACATTACACATGATTCACAATAAACCTACACAACACATGATACACAATAAAGCAAGAGAGCATGAACACATTTGATATGACAGTAATCATTTAATCGAAGGTAATTCTAAACAAATGGGTTTTTAGTCTCAATTTAAAGCAGTTCAGAGTTTCAGCAGCTCTGCACTCGTCAGGAAGTCTGTTCCAGATAAGTGGAGCATAAAAACTGAAAGCTGCTTCTCCATGTTTGGTTCTGAGTCTAGGGATGTTTAGTAGGCTAGAGTTGGAGGACCTGAGTGGTCTCGGTGGTTGGTACCGTGACAACAGGTCTTCAACACATTTTGGTGGTAAGCCATGTAATGATTTATGAACTAGTAAGGATATTTAGAAGTCTATTCTCTGAGCTACAGGGAGCCAGTTTAAGGACTTTAGAACTGGTGGTGCTCTACTTTCCTGGTTCTAGTGAGGAACACGAGCAGCAGCGTTCTGGATCACCTGCAGCTCTCTGACTTTTTAGGCAGACCTGTGAAGATGCTGTTGAAGTAATCAATCTGACTAAAGATAAACGCATTGAGTTTTTCCAGGTCCTGTTGCGATATCAGTCCTTTAATCCTAGAAATGTTCTTCAGGTGATAGAAGGCTGACCTTGTTATTGCCTTTATGTGACCCTGGAGGTTCAGGTCTGAGTCCATAACTACACCTAAATTTCGGGTCTGATCAGTAGTTTCTAGCTTTATTAACTGAAGCTGTGTGCTGACTCTTGATCGTTCCTCTTTGGGTCCAAAAATAATTACTTCTGTTTTGTTTCTATTCAGCTGGAGAAAGTTATGGCACATCCATCCATTTATTTGGTCGATGCATTCATTTAGGGTTTGAATGGCTTCAGAGTCACCTGGTGACATTGTAATGTAGAGCTGAGTGTCATCCGCGTAGTTATGGTAGCTAATCTTATTGGTTGCTATAATCTTGCCTAGTGGGAGCATGTAGATATTAAATAAGAGGGGCCCTAAGATGGAGCCCTGGGGCACCCCACATGTGATTTCTATTCGTTCTGATGAAAAGTTTCCTATTGAAACAAAGAAGTCCCTGTTCTTCAGGTAAGACTCAAGATCAAATAAATGCTTTGACACTGCTAACATAATGGACAGGTTATTGATGAGGCTCCCACATAAACGCAAAGCACAACATAAAACATCACCAAACATGCGTCTAAACAAACTTCCTTCCAAGCCAAAGAGTAGAAAATATGACGAAGCATATGTTCCCTTTAGTTTTGTTACACCAAACACCTGCAAATGTTCAACTGAGTGGCAAAGTGTAAAAAGCCTCACAAAATTACAGAGGATTTAATACTGTACTATGGATGATTTCAAGAATGTGTGACAACAGCAGCCAGCACACTACCAGTTATTCCTCTGTCCAGTAATACCAGAGGTCACCCTAAATATTTTTGGCTGGGTAAAAAAACAAAATCCATAATCTAATTTAACAAGTCAATTTTTAAAATTATAACATATTCAATAGTATTTTTATTTTCTTCATTTTAAATAAGATTGTCCAAACAAGCTAAACTAAGGACCACATATAAACACTGAAATTAAACGATTGCACTTAAAATACAAACAGTTCACATGGGGCTTGAACACACAGTCTCACGTTCTTCTCCTGGTCTACATTGAACTGAAATGCGCACTTGTGCTTAATCAAATGTCTCAAGTGACATTGCTGCAGAGGTTATTGTCATGAGGTTTTGGATTTTTTCTTCAGACAGACGACTTCTCATGGGGGTTTAGATGTTGATCTGGAGGCTGAATCCACGCTCCGCTGCCACACTGGAGACTTAAAAAAAAAACCCTCAAATATGGAAAATAGTTGGCTAATTTCATTGGCAGGAATGCGTGTCTCCCCCCCATATGCGGGGTCTAAACAGCCGAGTCCAGAGCCAAATGATGTGATGACCGATGTCTTCGGCAAAGTCAACTACTTTAAAACACGACCTTTCAAAGGATTTTTGTGGTTTTGAGTAAATGGGCTCAGACCAGACAGCTGTTCTGTGTTGCAGTAAGATAACTGTCAAGTGGGAAGGTGCTGTTCAGGGTCTTTGAACTGGGAGATATGATGTGCGGTAACAAAAGTTCTTTATAAACTTATACAGTGATTTTTCTTTTCTCCTGAAACCAATGTTCAATTAATCAAATTCCTTGATGCAGGGCACAAACACACACCTCCACCTGGCCCCAATTTTGCAAGACAACCCTTTACTTTAGTTTTTTCTTTTCTCTTGTGGTTCTTTACGTTTTTAAAGCACTTGTGCACAAAGATTATATAAAAATTGAAAAGCAATAGGTCTGTGTACATTCAGGCAGTTTCCTTTTTCGTTTGAAACAAAAAAGAAAAAAATGAAAACACTACTTTTCTCTTCTTTTTTCATTTCATTCACATCAGAATTTCTTATATTGTCTAAGAAGATAAAGAAGGGCTCTGTTGCTCAGTGGTCCAAAATCCTCCTTTCAGGTGAAAGTAAATTTTGCATTTTGGGATTATCAATGTTTCAAAGTCTGGAGGAGTGAAGAAGCACAGAATCCACATTGCTTGAGGTCTGGTGTGAAGTTTCTGCTGTCGGGGTTGATCTAGGGAGCTATGTCTGCTCAGGCAGGGTTGATCCACTGGGTTTTATTAAGTCCAACGTCTGCCAGGAAATTTTAGAGTTGTTCACATTTCAATCTGCTGACAAGCTGGAGGTGCTGATTTTATTTTCCAGCAGGACTTGCTACCTACCCACACTGCCAAAAGTACCAAGTATCTGCTTCAATTACCATGGTTTTATTGGGCTTGATTGATCAGCTAACTGTTCTTACTTAAACCCCAATAATTTGAAAATTCTCCATGGCAGGGGTCTGCAACTCCAGTCCTTGCAGGCCAGTATCCCTAGTCCAACACGTGTATGAAGTGGCTGAATTACCTCACCAGTATGCTGTCAAGTTCTTCAGAGTACTGCTAATGACGTGCTTATTTGACGCAGGTATGCTGAAGCAGAGGCACATATAAAACGTTGCAGGACCCCAGGCCTCGAGGTCCAGGGTTGCAGACCCCCGCTCTATAGGTCATTGTCATCAGGAAGTTGAGAGACACCAGAGCCAACAATGCAGATGAGTTAAAGGTCATTAATAAAGCAATTTGAGCTTCCATAACACCTCACCAGAGGCACAAGCTGATCACCTATCTGCCACACAGCATTAATTTAGTAACTGATGCAAAATGAGCCCCAACCAAGTTTCTAGAGCAGTGGTTTTTTTAACCCTTGTCATCTGTCCTGCATGCTTTTCTGGTTACTCCAATGCCAGTCCTCAAGAGCTACCTCCTTGGAACTTTTAGATACGTCCCTGCTCTTACACAGCTGAATTAAAAGATGAATTACCTCTTCACCATGCCATCAAGTTTAGAAGAGGGTATGTAATGAGTCATTGATTTGATTCAGGTGTGCAGGGGGCGGGGACACTGGGCCTGGAGGACTGGAGGTGCAGACCTCAGCTTCAGGTGTTTCCCTGCCTCCACACACCTGACTTAAATAAATATATGCTTGCTAGGTTTCTTCAGGACTTAATGCCATGGCGAGGAAGTGTTAATTTGATTCATGCGTGCTAGTGCCGAGAAAAATCTAAAACATGAAAGAAAGTTGGTCCATGATTGAAAACAACTAATATAGAGCAGTGGTCACCAACCCTGGTTGACGAGATCTACTCTCCTGCAGGTTTTAGAGGCATCCCTGTTCCAACACAGCAGAATCAAATGAATAGCTCGTTACCAGACCTTTGCCAAACTTGATGGCATGCTGAAGAGGAAATGTAATCATTTTAATCAGCTGTGTTGGAGCAGAGATGCATCTAAAAGTTGCAGGGAAATAGATGTCGAGAAGCCGGGTTGGAGAACACTGATCTAGAGCACACATATAGTACATGGGCATACAGTCAAATAGGCCTGCACTTATATCCCAAACATGTCTAATGGGATATTTAAGTTTTATAAGAAACAAAATTTTGGGTCTTTAAACCTGCAATCCTAAATGAACAGAAAAAAAAACTCTTGGAAGATAAAATACCACTGTGTGTGTAATGGGTTGCTTGCATTAACCGAATAATTACCGATGGGCAATCAGTCATATTGACAAATTAGTATTTACACTCTGACCACTTGGTGCAAATCCGCAGACATTTTCAACTTTACGCACGGATTATGGGTAACTAAATCAATCAACAACAAAAAAGCATTCCCATGAGAGCATCTGACCATCATATCAGACCTGGACACCATACCCAATGCATCTCGGTAACTGGGAGCTGTCAGCACATTGAAGAGTTACTGAGGCTTTGGAGCGAGTCGCTTCAACGAGCCCTGTGTCACACCAACCACCGGTGCATGCTGCAGGATCTCCTACTGCTGAAGTGATAGCCTGTGGGACAGGAAACGACTTGTTCAGAGAGTTTTTCTGACTTCTGATCACTTCGGTTGGAGAAATGCTCTCTGATTTCAAAACTTTGGCTGAAGTGGTGCTTAATTCCAGTCTCCAGTGTGGCAGCGGAGCGTAGATTCAGCCTCCAGAACAACATGTAAACCCAGATGAGAAGTCTTCTGTCCAAAGCAAAAATCCGAAACCTCAAGACAATAACCTCTGCAGCAATCCCTCTGTTTGAGGAAGTTATGAGACAGCATGTTCAGGCCATAGCAGGTGAACTGTTCTATTTTAATACTATTGAATATATTATCTTTTAAAAATGTTGACGGGTAAAAATAGGTCCTTACCAGATTTGTTTGACCCAGTCATTCAAAATTACGAACAACAAAAGTTTCTAGAGCGATCTCTGGTGTGTAGATTAACTGATTTTTAACCTTTTGAATTGAGTCACTGAAATAAAATAACTTTTCATTGATTTTATATTTTAGCAGTTATTCTTCTTGTATGTGCAGAGAATTAAATGTGACTGTGTAAAACTTCTGTGAATACGTAACAACAATTTTTGAATGCATAACCTGCAGAGAGCACTGGTTATCAGCTTGTACTGACATTGTTACCCAGATCAACAAGCCTAGCAGGGATTATGTCCTTGTTCTCCAATCTGGAACTAAAATTAAATGAAAGTGGGGTGTGATGTAATTTGCATATAAATTAAATAAAACTTTAGTCTGAGGTTTTCAGTTATGCTTTTTGCCCTTATTCTGTGTTCTTAGATTTCTTATTTTACTTTTACTTGCATCAAACTTTTTTTCTTCCAATACCTGTGTCTGTTTGGGTACTGAGCTTCCACATTGTGACAGAGCATCACTACCAACACCAAAACAACCTTGACAGCTTTAAAAGAAGCAGTTAACAAAACATGACGTATTAGTAACCAACTCAGCCAATTATGTCTCCCCGGAGAGGAGAGATAACATGCTATTGTTCTTTCCAAGTTTGCTGTAGAGTTCACAAAGACAGAGTGGGACCTTGATCTGCCTCCTTGGCTTATTAAGCAGCATCACCGAAAATCCCTTTCTCGTTACCTCGTGTTCTTTGTGTTTCTGGATCTGCTCCCTTTCTGTCATTTCAAATCCACGGAGAGCACATCAGCCTCCAGCTTTTATCAGGAGGGAGGTTGTTTGTTCTACTGCTGTAACTGCCTGCATGAAGAGAAGAAGGGGCACCTTTAATTCAGATTTGCGCTTGTGAATTCCTTTGTCTGAAGGAATTCAGCTTAGTTTGAGTTAAAAAAACAAACAAACATGGCAACTAGGGTTGGGCATTGTTTGAATTTGAACGATTCTGGTTCAGATTCCTTGTTTCGATTCAGGTTCCAAGCAATTCTCGAATCCGATTCTTTCAAGGGACAGGATCAAAATTTTTTGCATATTTTAAATGAGCTAGCTACCCATTGGTTGTCTTACTTGATGAAATATTTTGAACTTCTTCATTAATTTTAATTGTATGAATTTTTTACTTTACTATGACTTTCTCACAGGGTGGTTTAAACTAGCATATCAATGTCAAATCTATGGACTTGGATATAAATATTAATCAATAAATAATAAATTGCCTGGGGGACTGAGGGACTTTTTTTTTTATGTAATGAAAACAGATTTCCAAACATCCTGCATGTCTGATGCTGTAGGAACTTAAACGTGCAGCATGTGTTCCCACTGATGGGCAAACCTGGTGGAGAATATTGAACCAACAATAATGAATAACTTCTACAAGCCAGGCAAGATTAGCAGCAGGTATATTATAAAATCAGAAACCTTTCTGTGGAACTTTTGTAGTTTTTGCACGGAGATCTTTCCCTTTGCTGCGATGGTGAACGAAGAAGGCGTAGCACATTGCGAAGTATTGTCAACTGCCTGGCTAACGTTAGCAATCTCAGGTTGTTTGTCTATGAAAAAAATTTATGAGCTAACGTTAGCGGATATTTGCATTTGAGTTGAACGACGGTTAGAGTATAACTTGTTTGCTGCCTCAATGTTGACGTAAGACATATTTTACTGTTTTACTTACCAGATTTGGACTGAAGTGCGGTGCTAGGTGATATACTTTGATATACTTTTCTATAAATCAAATAGTCCAAATCTTAATTTAGAGAGAAACTCATCCCCAAATCAACTTTTTTGGCTGATAGACTGTATAAAAGAGTGTCTTATAGGGCTGTATACCAGCTGCGCATGGACTTGCTGCCTGCTGTGAGCGCTCTGAGACGAAGACCAATCCACGACACCACCGCTGCTCAGTGAGAGTAAAGGATACGTGCTTCACCCAAAGGTCTCCAATAACCACGGAAAGAGTCGCTAGATTTGTCGCTTGTCGCTTTTTAAAAGAAGAATTGCTAGAGGGTTCTAAAAACTCACTAAATATAGTGACAAAGTCGCTAAGTTGGCAACACTGTCTGCAACTCACCGTTCCTCCTCACTCCCCTTGCCCTCTCTACTAAAACAGAAGAAGAGTCAGCTCATGATAAGCAGGCCTAATGACTGCCAATCAATGTTCACTTCAGGGTGTGGTTAATCCCCAAATCAAGCACAAGAAGCCCAAAGCATAAAAACAGATTTTATTTAAAGCCAACTCGCAAGCAGAAACAGTAAAATAAAAAATTTGATTAACATGATTAAAAAACATAGCGCATTAAATATGGTTGGAATTAATGAATCGCAATTAACGCAATGATTTGACACCCCTAATCTTAGTACACATAAATTCAGTGTAGTGCCCTCTTCAGGTTAAAGCTCTACACTGCACTTGAATTTGAATCAGGCAGGCATTGCCATTCACGCTGCAATGATGGCTGACTTACTGACGTCAGCCATCCCGTCGCTGTGGCCAACACTTTGCTTAAACAAGCAGAGTGTTGGCCACGCCTCCAAAGCGAGTTGGAGTTGGAATAGCTAGGAAGTGTTGACGCTGCTCACCCTTCTCCCCCCGACGTCCCTCAGTCCCCCAGGAAACACCTGGGAAATGTTCAAGGTTGACTCATAAATGCAAAAGCCACAGGGTATTTTGCGAGTTTTGCCAAATGAGCAAAAATATCTCAAAAACTCAACCCTCTGATCTGTCATATTTTGGAGAAGTAGCTGAAGAGTTTAAGGTTTAAAATCTCTAAACATTTTGGCCCAAAGGGTTTTTAAAAAAGCATGCCCAGATTAAAATTAAAACTTTTCCTGAACCATTTGGAGTAGAGGCATGGTTTGAATCTCTTTGGAAAGAAAACACTCGGAAGTTTCCCCCACACTGGGTTAAAAGTCTGAAGTATTACACTTACCCACACCAAATTTGACAGTAATACATAAAAAAAATTTGTATTTTGCAAATGATTTTACCCGTGTTCCAGAAAATGCGATCTCTCCAGCGTTAATGCAGAACACATCACTGTACCTCTCTTTCTGTCACTGATATTAGGTTATAAACGGTGAATCTGTGGTTTTACAGAAGCATTTAATGTCTAAAGTCATGATTGTATCCTTGATTGGCATATATCATTTGAATCATAAGAATCTTCCAATAATATATATGTATATGTACATAGAAAGGGTGTCGAGTAAAAAGGCAGATTTTACCCAGAAGTATGCAACGTTCCACCCATTGGACCTAAGTTATGAGTTAATATAGTAAGTCTGTCATTGTGAAAATATGCATAAACAATACAAAATATGCAATAACATGTTTTTTTATAAGTGTGAACACCATTTAATTCATATTTTGCTCAAAAACACCTTTTAATCCAAACTCAGCACTTCGCCTTCTTAAATTCCCATTAATGATTTATAGTAGAGCACATCACCCCAGTTCTAAAGTCCTTACACTGCCTCCCTGTAGCTCAGAGAATATACTTTAAAATACTTTTGTTAGTTTATTAATCACTGAATGGCTTGGCACCAAAATACATTAAAGATATGTTGTCGTATCAGCCTTCTAGAACACTCAGGTCCTCTGGTTCAAGTCTGCTCTGCATCCCCAGAATCAGAACCAAACATGGAGAAGCAGCATTAAATTTTTATGCTCCTCTAATTTGAAACAAACTTCCAGAAAACTGCTAAACTGCTAAAACACTAAGTTCCTTCAAATCAAATCTTAAAAATACCCTTGGGGCCACGATTCCAAAAGGGTTGTTAAAACACTACGTTTAATGAATAGAAACATTTCTGGTCTTTTTGTCTTAGCATGGTGTCCTTTTTATGCATACGTCTCCCTTTTTCAACACCTAGTTTGACCTCTGCAATCCAAATTTTCAGAATATTGCTGTTGCCTTTTATTTATTTATAATTTTTATTAGTTAAAAAAACAAACATGTCTGCAGTTGAAAACAATTTCTCAGCACAACCATGTTTTCAGATTGCTGCTGCAGGCACTGTTCTAACAACTGATGCATTTTTAATTAGGAATAATAAACCAGAAAGTGAAACACTTTGACAAAGAGGAGAAAATGTTCCTTCAGGGGGATTTTTAAAGTGCTCAGAAACTTTAAGCCACATGAAGCCTAGTCTGAACTTTTGAGGAATCTGTTTAATCAACACAGTCCTTGTTGCAGAGGTTTATAAAGCAGGCCAGATGTGGTTACTCCGTGTTCTTCCTCACCATCTCCAGCTCCTAATGCAACATTATGACTGTTATATAAGGCTGTTCGCCTCCGCACTGTTGCAGCGGCTTGCTGGGAGCCGTTACAGAGATATTAGAAGTATAAATATTTAAATAGCAACAAACTCACTTCACAGAAAACCAACCAGTCATGACAAGGAGATTGTAATTGGCTGCCTTTCTTAAATAACAGCTAATTAGGAAGTCTCTGGTGCTGCTGCAGGTGTTTACTTTTCACTTTCTCAACAGACAGCTTATCCACAGAGAAAAAACTGGAATAAACTGAAGGAACTACAATTACCAAGCTATCGTGTCACCTCTGTGTATTTAAGCTGCACACATGCCTTCCACTCTGTAATTAGTTCAGCATGCTATTAACAGGAACCAACATCTCTGTTTCCATCTGGAGGCGAAATATATATATTATCTGAGACATAGTCGAAGTGCTGTTTCTGTTGGAGTTGTTTGCTACTAAAACAGATCTTAGAGCGTTTCAAACTTAGAGGATTCTTGAGGTTTCAAAAGTCAAAGAATTTTTGGTGGAAAAAAAGGAGATTCTGTTCTTTTTCTATGCAGCTTTAATAAAAGATTTTAGGTTTTTGTATCTTGTAATTAGCTTAGTATTAAAAATGTGGGTTTTGTTTTAGTTGTTCAAATTCAAATTAGTATTTTGGCAGTCTTTAAAATCCTGGTTTGGATCTGAAACCTCTGTATGAAGAGAGACATTATATTGCCAAAAGTATTTGCTCACCCCTCCAAACTTTTATTGACACAATCCTGCAGGTGAGGCGGTTTTTGTCTCCCTTAGTTTGTGCTTTATGTCAAGAATAATCAGAGTTAATGTGTCATCTATCTTTAGTTTAGTTAGCAGTGATAGTTAAACCATCTGTTCTGATCCCAAAGCAGTGTGCCTCTGTAATTCTCATCAGCCCTCTGCTAAAATGCAAGTCAGAATATCCGTGCTGTAAATGCATCTAAAGTTATATTTATCACAATATGATCCCAGTGATACCTGCAATGCTCTGTTGAAACCTTGCAGCGTCTAGGCTCAGTCAAAGTTGTTCATGTTTTAGAGCAATTTGGAATATGCATATTTATATGTTTTTATGCACAAATATAGTAGATAATGATGTTTATATTATATGTTTAGGTTTTTTTTGTAGAAAACTTTCTTTTTTCTGCTTGAGTTCCAAAGCAGTATTTTTTAATCATACTTGCAGCCTATTGGATTGGTCTGTAGTGCTTTAAACAACCTCAGGGTGGTGCTACAGCTAGATGAAAAACTACGTGTCCAATTATGAAGGTACTTTATTCTGCATCAATTATTCAGCACTATAACTTATCTTGGAAATGCAAAATTTTACATAATTCTAAAATTGTGAGATGTGTTATTCTCAAAAAACTATCAATGAAATGTAAAAGTTTACTTTTAGATTTAAATGTTAATTTTTTGAGTTATTTTAGACAATAAACTACTCAAAGCACAGTCATCTGCCTTATCATATTATGTGATCTTAGTAAACTGATTTTAGCTTGTTTACATCCCCTGAGGCTGCTGTGAGAAAACCTACAACCATCAGTCAAGCCAGCAGCCTGATGCATCATAGATTAATGAGAAGAGAAACACAAGGAAGAGAGCAAATTACAACATATTTTAGAACACTTTATCTCCAATCAAATTATCCATTAGCAGTTTTTTAAATTACCATTTCATTTAATAAAAGGATGAACACTGCCCAAACAACTTTGGCTTTAAATGGAAATATAATTTACCCCCTTGCAAAGTTAATAATTAAATGTGAATAATCAGGTGTTCTGCTTCAATTTTATAAGCCACACTCACGTCAAAAGTAAGCTGAATGATCTCAAAAGTAATATCCCAAAATAAATAAATTCAAGAACAGATTAGAAACATCTAAATTTATTAAATTGTGGGAAGTTACCTTATCTTACATATATCGTTATGCTCTTTTTAGGCTAACTGTGTAAACTCCTGATTTACAGAGTTTATCACACTAATTATGAGCAATTAATCAAATCCATTTCATTGTGACTTTTCCTTCTAATTTCTATGGAAGCAGCAAACTGAGTTTCCATTTTTACTTTCTTTTAATAAAGAATGACTGTGTAATTTGTTGTGTTTTTGTAAACACACATTTTTATTCAAATAATTTTAAAACCCGACTGAGATTGTTTTGGATATTAGTTTAGTCAGTTTTCATTTGTTTGCACAGAAACATAATCATCAATAATAAGCTTTTTTTTTTTTTTACTGCAGGAGAGGGTAAAAAGACCTAAAGGGCTTATAAAGCCACCTCCCCAATGACATTAGCTATTTTAGCAGCAGACACAGACAAGTCAAATAGAGTACATTACAAATATAAAAAGTTATATATTATTTGAGATTAACGTAATTTTCAACTATTTTATTAAAAGAATAAAGTACAGTAGTAGCTTGAAATATGTCCTGATATGTAAAACCATAAAGACTTTTTTAACCTCAATTTTCTGCAACAGTTTGCATTTCCATAAAGTTTTCTTCAATATTTAGCTTAGTTATCATACTAACTAGTCATCTTGTTGCTACTTGGAGACTTTTTCGTGAGTTTGGGACTTTTTTTCTCTCTGCCTTAGTGTTGTTTTCCTCTTTTCTAGTTTATTTTTGACTCAGAGATAAAAGGCAGAGCTATTATGGTTGTTTTCCTACTCACAGTCCACCTGCCAGATGAAAAGAGATTGGACAAATAGAAGAGTAAATGAAAGCAAGAGGCTTTTATATCATTTCAGTTGCAGAATAAGCAAAATGCTGCTCTATTTCCATATTAAAAGCGGAACAGAGATGGCTACGAACTTTGTTTAGGTGAACCAAAAATCTCTTTGTGTTTCTTCAGGCATAAACTCTTCTTCTTCTCTTCTTTTACAACAAAACTCTGTGTAAATGAAAATGCATCTTGGTAACTCTTATTCAGCATACGCAAACAGAATATACACAAGTCTGTCTGTGCTAGCGAAAAGGTAAAGAGGCTTCAAATTAAAGAGCGTGGCCTCATTTTAAGAGCTTATGACAGCTAAGAGATGAGCTCTCAAACTGCAGGAGGGAGTTCAGGGGTTGTATAATGAATGCTACATGAATAAAAGAGGATAAAGTGTTGAGAGGGAAACCGCTTTATTATACGACGTCATCTTGAAAGCTGACAATGAAAGCAGCTCTGAAAAAGTCACTTCTGTCTTCGTTGGAGTGGTTATTTGCATGTCGCTCGTGGGATTTTGTGTTCTTAAACAAATTAAGAGACAATTAAAACAATCAAGGAAAGAAAAATACTTCAGATGTTGCCAGAGGGGGGGAAAGAAATCATCTTCCCTCTCCTGGGAGGTACTGTGCCTTTAAGCAAGGCAAGGATTAGATTACCTCCGCAGCTTATCATCAAACTCAGCAGCAGCTTGATGATAACCCATTAATTAATAGAACAAGCTAAAACAGGGAAACATATAAAACATGAAGAGAAGTTGTTGCTGAAGACCAGGACTAAAACACACTGAAACAGGTTAACATTCATCTTCTGTATCGGTTTTTTTCCTAAAGCTTTTTATGTTCCCTTTTTTCTTTCTTCGCAAAGCTGACTAATGCTTTACTTGGGCTTCTACAAGGTTAACGTGCAGTCTAGAGTGTCTGCATTCTGCTTCTTTCTTCCTTTAATTTTTTATTTAATAAAGCGACGATCTGCATAAATGTTGGTAGACCACATAAATGTGCCTGATGTAGCCCAAAGGCGTTGTCCCTCTCTGTTGTCCCTTGCATGCTGATAGTTTAACACATTAGGAATAAAATGAACAACAGATTGTACAGACAGACAAAAATTAAAGCCAACAATTGAAGACTTGGCTATTTCATTTTTAACAGAATGGTAAAATTAAAATGAAATACAAGATAAAACACTTCTTGCTACTTTTTTTAGGACATGAATTGTGACAACAGACATTTAAAGAGCCAACACTGTACTCGATTCAGAGCTGATGAGAGAATAAAATATGCTTCTTGGATATTTTTCTTTTGCATGTCTAAAAGTCCCATTGAAATCTACATAGAGTTGGACATTTACAACTGGGCTCGTATCTGGTTAATAAGAGTAGAACCTTGTGGGACGCCTACAATGCTGTCAAATTAACAGAGTTGATCTCACCAACACATTGCATTCTATATATCACTGTATGACCAGATAACTGCCCTGCGATGGACTGGTGACCTGTTCAGGGTGTGCCCCGCCTTTAGTCTAATGATCTCCGCTGATAGGTACCAGTGCCCAATGTGACCCTTCAAGGATAAGCGGGTATAGCCAATGGATGGATGGATAAACGATATATGACTGTTTTCATCCAAAGTATCACTTCTTCAGAGTAATGAAAATATTTCAATATGTACTCTGCTCAAAAAAATAAAGGGAACTAAAATAACACATCGTAGATCCGAAGGAATGGAATGTTCTTATTAAATACTTTGTTCTTTACATAGATGAATGTTCTGACAACAAAATCGGACACAAATTGTAAATGAAAATAAAATTTATCAACCCATGGAGGTGTGGATATGGAGTCACACTCAAAATTAAAGTAGAGAGACACACTACAGGCTGATCCAACTTTGATGTAATGTCCTTAAAACAAGTCAAAATGAGACCCAGTAGTGTGTGTGGCCTCCACGTGGCTGTATGACCTCCCTACAACACCAGGGCATGCTCCTGATGATGTGACGGATGGTCTCCTGAGGGATCTCCTCCCAGACCTGGACTAAAGCATCCGCCAACTCCTGGACAGTCTGTGGTGAAAAGTGGAGTTGGTGGATGGAACGAGACATGATGTCCCAGATGTGCTCAATTGGATTCAGGTCTGGGGAACAGGCGGGCCAGTCCATAGCATCAATGCCTTCCTCTTGCAGGAACTGGTGACTCACTCCAGCCATATGAGGTCTAGTTGTCCTCACAAGGGGTCTGAGGAGCTCATCTCAGTACCAAATGGCAGTCAGGCTACATCTGGTGAGCACAAGGAGGGCTGTGTGCCCCCCAAAGAAATGCCACCACACACCATTACTGACCCACTGTTAAACTGGTCATGCTGGAGGATGTTGCAGGCAGCATAAAGTTCTCCACGGCGTCTCCAGACTTTGTCACATCTGTCACATTTGCTCAGTGTGAACCTGCTCTCACCTGTAAAGACCACAGGGCGCCAGTGGGGAATTAGCCAATTTTGGTGTTTTCTGGCAAATTCCAAACGTCCTGCATGGTGTTGGGCTGTAAGCAAAAGCCCCACCTGGGGACTTCGCGTCCTCATACCACCCTCATGGAGTCTGTTTCTGACAGTTTGAGCAGACACATGCACATTTGTGGCCTGCTGGAATTCATTTTGCAGGGCTTTGTGGTCACCACCTGAAGAACCACGCCTTTTGACATTGAGGGTGTCTTGCTAATTGCCAATAATTTCCATCTGTTGTCTATTCCATTTGCACAACAGCATGTGAAATTGATTGACAGTTTGATATCACAGAAGTGTGATTGACTTGGAGTTACATTGTGTTGTTTGAGTGTTCCCTTTATTTTTTGAGCAGTGTATATTAGTGAGAAAAGCAGTAGGTGCAGTGAACCATCCATTTTTAGTGTTCTTAGTGATATGACATCCATATCACTAAGGACCCTTATAACTGAGGCTTTACAATCCACTCCAGGCTCTTTCACAACCATTTACACCTAAAATTTTGATCAAAACATCTCCCATATTGTCACGCTGCCCTATTCACTCATTGTCCTCACCTGTCTCTCCAATCATTCACACTTGATCCTACTCACCTCCTGCCTTTAAAACCCATCACTTCCTTTCACTCAGTGCCGGATCATAACATTGTCTTCTATCTCCATGGTGTGTCGTCTTCCTGCCCGATGTCCAGTCTCTCCGTTCCTGTCGTCGTCGTCATCGTCATCATCATCACCTCCACCTTTAAATAAACATCCTGCACCTCCTCAGCGCCTGTGTTTGGGTCCATACTCCACACACATCCCTGACACATATTGGCCAGGAAGGTAAAACAAGTCTCTGATGACAAAACCATGCAATTATGACAAATATCAAGGAGCAAATGACAAAACACACCATTTGCCTTGTATTTAACTACTACAAACCCTGACAATTAAAAATCTGAACACACAAGCCATAAAGAAACCAGACCACACACTCTTCATAAAATAAATGTCAAAAACAGAAACAGTTAAAAGATGATGTTTGCATGCCAACTCTGACCCTATGGTGGAAAAACAATTGGCTAAACTGCGTTTTCTACATCTTTTTCTACCAGATCTCAATCCAATAGAGCACTTTTGGGATGTGGTGGAACGGGAGATTCGCATCATGGATGTGCAGCCGAGAAATCTGTACCATTCCAGTACCATGTTGAATCTATGCCACGAAGGATTAAGGCAGTTCTGAAGGCAAAAGGGGGTCCAACCCGCTACTAGCAAAGTATACCTAATAAAGTGGCCAGTGAGTGTATATCTATATCTATATCTATATCTATATATATATATATATATATATATATATATATATATATATATATATATATCTATATATATACACTACTGTTCAAAAGTTTGGGGTCACCCAAACAATTTTGTGTTTTCCATGAAAAGTCACACTTATTCACCACCATACGTTGTGAAATGAATAGAAAATAGATCCAAGACATTGACAAGGTTAGAAATAATGATTTGTATTTGAAATAAGATTTTTTTTACATCAAACTTTGCTTTCGTCAAAGAATCCTCCATTTGCAGCAATTACAGCATTGCAGACCTTTGGCATTCTAGCTGTTAATTTGTTGAGGTAATCTGGAGAAATTGCACCCCACGCTTCTAGAAGCAGCTCCCACAATTTGGATTGGTTGGATGGGCACTTCTTGCGTACCATACGGTCAAGCTGCTCCCACAACAGCTCAATGGGGTTCAAATCTGGTGACTGCGCTGGCCACTCAATTACCGATAGAATACCAGCTGCCTGCTTCTTCTCTAAATAGTTCTTGCACAATTTGGAGGTGTGTTTTGGGTCATTGTCCTGTTGTAGGATGAAATTGGCTCCAATCAAGCGCTGTCCACTGGGTATGGCATGGCGTTGCAAAATGGAGTGATAGCCTTCCTTATTCAGAATCCCTTTTACCCTGTACAAATCTCCCACCTTACCAGCACCAAAGCAACCCCAGACCATCACATTACCTCCACCATGCTTAACAGATGGCGTCAGGCATTCTTCCAGCATCTTTTCAGTTGTTCTGCATCTCACAAACGTTCTTCTTTGTGATCCAAACACCTCAAACTTGGATTCATCCATCCACAACACTTTTTTCCAGTCTTCCTCTGTCCAATGTCTGTGTTCTTTTGCCCATCTTAATCTTTTTCTTTTATTGGCCAGTCTCAGATATGGCTTTTTCTTTGCCACTCTGCCCTGAAGCCCAGAATCCCGCAGCCGCCTCTTCACTGTAGATGTTGACACTGGTGTTTGCGGGTACTATTTAATGAAGATGCCAGTTGGGGACCTGTGAGGCGTCTGTTTCTCAAACTAGAGACTCTAATGTACTTATCTTCTTGCTCAGTTGTGCAACGCGGCCTCCCACTTCTTTTTCTACTCTGGTTAGAGCCTGTTTGTGCTGTCCTCTGAAGGGAGTAGTACACACCGTTGTAGGAAATCTTCAATTTCTTAGCAATTTCTCGCATGGAATAGCCTTCATTTCTAAGAACAAGAATAGACTGTCGAGTTTCAGATGAAAGTTCTCTTTTTCTGGCCATTTTGAGCGTTTAATTGACCCCACAAATGTGATGCTCCAGAAACTCAATCTGCTCAAAGGAAGGTCAGTTTTGTAGCTTCTGTACCGAGCTAAACTGTTTTCAGATGTGTGAACATGATTGCACAAGGGTTTTCTAATCATCAATTAGCCTTCTGAGCCAATGAGCAAACACATTGTACCATTAGAACACTGGAGTGATAGTTGCTGGAAATGGGCCTCTATACACCTATGTAGATATTGCACCAAAAACCAGACATTTGCAGCTAGAATAGTCATTTACCACATTAGCAATGTATAGAGTGTATTTCTTTAAAGTTAAGACTAGTTTAAAGTTATCTTCATTGAAAAGAACAGTGTTTTTCCTTCAAAAATAAGGACATTTCAATGTGACCCCAAACTTTTGAACGGTAGTGTATATATATATATATATATATATATATATATATATATATATATATATATATATATATATATATATATATATATATATATATATATAAGTTAACAGCAATCATTTGGGTTATTTAACCTGTAATAAGATTAAAAAATGGGCAAGCTAACTATTTAGACTTAAGCTAAATATTTAGCTAGAAAGCTAAACTGGCTAGCTAAATTTAAATTTAAAAAGGCTAAACAACCTGATAAAAAAAGGCTGGTTCTGTTCTTGGGATGACTGGAACATCTGGAGATGATAATGCAAAGAAGGATTCTTCATAAAATCAAAAAAATTATGGACAACCCTGAGCATCCTCTTCATGAAACTGTCATACAACAGCAGAGTGTCTTCAGTCAGAGGCTTCTTCAGTTTTGCTGCAACACAGACAGCTACAGAAAATCCTTCCTGGCCACAGCCATTAGGATCTACAACAACTCCTTAAAGAATTAATTATATGAGCTACAGCAACACTTAATTTCCCTCTGGGCTAAATAAAGTATTTTTTGAATTGGAATTTGAATTGAATTTGAAATATTTAGCTTTGAACTAAACATTTAGCTCAGAGTTAAATATTTAGCTAATATGCAAATTGTTGCTGTTAATTTTAGACTGTGTAACTTTCCAAAAGGCATCCAATATAAGAGCATTTATATGTTTACATTTGGAAAAACACCAACATTTTGAAATTCTTATTTAAATGTAGCCTATAATGTTGTTCAAGATGTTGCTTCATTCCTGCACACAAAGGACAACATAGTTCCTGTCAAAGGTCCTTGTTGTGCATAACAGTCAAGTTTTCATTCTCGTGTCGAGGAGCTCTTCTCCTGAAGGGGTTTGAGATCTAATTGCCTGCCATGTAATTAGTGCAAAGCCCTCTCCACCACCTGAGCTACTACTGCCTATCTATAGCATTATCAGTTGTAAAGCAGACTAAAAGGTAGAGGAAATAGATAGAATTTAATAAATACTCATCAGAACAACAGGACAGACACATGTTTCAGGCTTTTTTATTCCCTGGTTGATTTATATTTCATACGGCTCCTTCTGGACACACGAATTGCCAAATAAAATGTGAGAATACTCATCACAGCATGTGGAAACACACCGGTGTAGCAGTTTTGAATTTGAGACAGGCTAATTGCAAAATCCAGGCTGCTTTTAGTTTTAGGTTAGGTTAGGAATTTTCACTTTTAAAGATTCGATAAATGTATTTAGGGGCTGCAAGCAGATGTTCATATATGTTGTTTTGCAGTGCGTCACAGCCATTGTGTAGAAGGATTTTGCATGTTTCTGGCTACAAAAGCTTCACCCGATTCACAGACTGGCACTTTAGGGTAATATATATATATATAGTATTTAGCTGTTTACCTGGACATAATTTGGGTCTCCAGCTCATAGAAACCACAAAATCAGGAATTCAAGAAATTAGAATACTATGTGAAATCAGCCCAAATTTTACCATTTTTTAAATTCCTGTTTTTGTGGGTTTTATGAGCTGGAAGCCCAAATTATGTACCGATAAACAACTAAATAATTGAAATTGTTTAAGTTGTTGACCCTGAATCTATAATCTATGGAAGCTTGATGTTTTGAATGGAATTATAGAAATAAATAAACTTTTCCATGATATTCTAAATTTTTGGAACGGGCCAATATGTACATATTTAGTGATTTTACCAAAAAGAGGAAGACAAGGTTGAATAGGTGCACAATGCATGATTTCAATCTCTGCTCTCTGACTGTTAGGTGTTCACCAGACAGACAGCCTAGGGGAAGAAACTGCCTCTGTAGCACCAACCTGAATGGAAAAAATCTAAACTGTTTGTGTCCAGAATGCGTGGGGTCTGCAGAGAAGGTTACCAAAGATGATCCTCTCTGCAGACCTGATTGTTCATTGCATCTGAACCTGTCCTGTTTTGTGGACGAACCAAACCACACAGTGACTGAATAATGATAGCTTGAATGAAACACCGTCTAAGCTGTGAAGTTAATCAAATAGATGAGTATTGATAAAGCTTATAGTTAGTTTGGTTTAGGTCATCCTGAGCTATCTCTGTAGTTTTCTTGTTATAGGCTTAGACTGCTGGAGGACAGACTAACCACTTTTCTTCACTCTACTACTTTTCTCTTCTACTACTCTCCAGTTACATTATTTGCTGTTATTTCGACCGTTAACTTTGTTTTCTCTCAGTGTTTTTCTCTCATTGAAGCTACACTTTGTATGGTATCCTGCTTAGCTGCAATGCCCTGTTGGACGGGAGACATCCCAGTCACTGAGAATCCTCCGAGTCCTGTTATCAACTTTTTACTTTCTTTAATATGGAAAGTACTCTTATATCAGTTCTTTTTGTTCTTTCTTTGTTTCTGCTTTGTCTTCTCGAACCCCCAGGATTCTTCCTGTTAAAGGGGAGTTTTTCCTCTCCACTGTCGCTACATGCTTGCTCAGTATGAGGGATTGCTGTGGTTGGAGTCTGCATCAACGGGGAGCAACTGCCAGTCAATGACTCCATGCAAGCTGCTGGGATTCCTTTAATATATAATACTAGCAAAACTTTAAACTGGAATGTTAGTATTGAAGTGACTTTTCTTGTAAAGTGCCTTGAGATGACATCTGTTGTGAATCAGCCCTATTAAAAAAAACTGAATTGAACTGAAATTGAGCAGAGGAATTAACTAACAGGACTGAAATAAAAGTTTATGTTCAGGTATTAACACCCATGTTAAAGGTGTTACAACAAAGAAGGGTCAGAACCTATACTGAAAGCAAAGATTACCTCCCGCTGCAACGTTTAGCTATTTAAATTCCTTTCAAAGAGCAATAATGTGAGATTTAGGAATAATTCTGGATTAAATATATCAAGATCAGAGGGGTATTCACATGTATAATACCATGCTGTTGTTTGCATGTTTTTATTTGCAGGTATGGCTGCAGGTTTCCAGAAACTCTGCACACAAAGGCACATACCCTGCCTATGTTCAGAGATTAAAAGGAAGGTCAGCACACTTGTATTTTTTATCAGCTTTGTATGCAAGTGTGTTTGTGTTTATATGTAGCCTGAGAGGTCTGGAAATAATTAAGATAAGGATTTGAGGGTAGGGTGGAGGGTTGGAGGAGGTTGACATGCGTCTCTGGGATATATTTAGCCTTAGGTATTCAGTGGCGGCAGCTTTTCTCTGTTCATTTCAAGAGTTTTATTCTTCCTGAGTAAATCACCACCTGAGATGATTCAGCGTCTCTCAAGAGAACCAAACGAAGAAAACAGGGTGTGGTAAAGCAAGAAGAGAAGAATGGGAATAAAAACACTACATCTTATTTCTGCTTGGAGGCAGTTGCAGTGATAGCAGAGGTGGGAATTGCACCGTGAGGCCAGTTATTGACTGATTTGATTTTCTTTACCAGCTGCAACTGAATACTGTGATGAGATAAGCTAGTCTGACTCTGTGTCCAGGAAATATTGGCGTACAGATGTTCTGCCATGCAGACTCCTTACCAGCACACCGTAAAGAACCCATGAGAAGATGGAGGAGCCAAAGGGAGGAAATAAACAGGCAGGATCCAGTTACATATCTGAGAAAGAATGAGAGAAACTGAGATAATGGCAGCTTTTCTTTTTACTCTCTAGACACACAATAGTCTACTCTCAGCTTATCTAATGGATTTTTTAAACAGGATTTCAACAGGAGGCATTTGTTTCCACTGACAACCGGAGGGGCCAGGGACAACACAAAGCTCATCCAGTGGAAATCTAACATTTTTTAAATACTTCTCAAAATCAATACTATGATTTCAGGGATCATTCATAACCCTGAATATACACTGTGCAACTCTGTGGCACTGATTCTTTTCCACGAGATGCTTAAGTAAAGGAAAAGATTTATTTTTCAACACTTTAGATTCTGAAACTAAATGCAGCGACTTCACAGAAGTATTTATTCCTCTGTTATTCTTCGGTGCATTTCATTTTTATTTGATATGACTAATACAAAGTAGTTCATAATTGTGAAATGAAATGTTCCCAAATAGAAGTTTTGCATGCTGTATTCAGCCCCATTTACTCTAATACCCTTAAACACAACTGGTACAAACAATTCCCTTCAGAAGTCAAATAAATTAGTGCATAACATGAAGAAGATCACCTGCTTGGATTAGGCTAAAAAATAGGACTTTTAGGTCTGCAAAACTGAAAACTCTGAAAACACCACCCCTCAAAGTGAGGCATGATGTTGGAATGTGTTAGAATGGCCCAGTCAAATTCCAGACCTCAATCCAATTGAAAATCTGTCACAGTAGTTGAAAATAGATGTTCATAGATTCTTTCCATCTAATCTGCGGTTCTGCAAAGAAGAATGGGCAAACGTTTTAGTCTCCAGACGAAGAGAATGAGACTAACAGACTTTAATTGCAGTAAAAGTTGGTTCTAGAAGGTTTTGACTCACCGGGGGTAAACACATGCACACAACACTTTCTAGATTTTAATTTGTATCATTTTGCTTTCACTTTTGCACCTTTTTTATTTAGGTTGACCACAAAAAAACTCCCAATTAAATAAAGTAAAGTTTGTGGTTTTAATGTGACAAAATATGCACAATTTCAAGATGAGGGTGAATACATTTGCAAGGCATTGGACGGACATGGGAAATGATTAAGTACTCAATGGGATGCTTGAAAAGCTCTAAAGACTGCTAAAAGAGAAATAGATTAGGAAATATTTCAAAAAGATGCTCCAAGGTGACAAAATATTCTGCTTACAAGAAGATCAAAGGAGTTTATTCCTATAGGGACAACTATCTGGTAGAACCACAGTGCTGGTACTTTCGGACCTAAGCGCAGCATTTGACACTGTTGATCATGATATACTATTGGAACGACTTGAGAGCTGAGTCGGACTCTCTGGTACAGTACTTGGCTGGTTTGAGTCTTACCTAAAGAACAGAATCTTCTTTGTTTCAATAGGAAACTTTTCATCAGAACGAACAGATATCATATGTGGTATGCCCCAGGGCTCCATCCTGGGGCCCCTCTTATTTAATATCTACATGCTCCCAATGGCTCAGATTATAACAATCAATAAGATTTGCTACCATAACTACGCAGATACTCAGCTCTACATTATTATGTCACCAGGTGACAATCCATCCAAACCCTTAGTAAATACACCAAGCAAATCAACAAATGGATGTGCCATAATTTTCTCCAGCTGAAAACAGAAGTAATTATTTTTGGACCTAAAGAGGAATGGTTAAGAGCCAGCAGACAGCTTCAGTTAATACAGCTAGGTAATACTGATCAGGCCCGAAGTCTAGATGTAGTGATGGACTCAGACCTGAACCTCCAGGGTCACATTAAGGCAATAACAAGGTCAGCCTTCTATCACCTGAAGAATATTTTTAGGATTAAAAGATTGATGTCGCACAGGACCTCAAAAAACTCATCCATGTATTTATCTTTAGTCAGATTGATTACTGCAATAGCATCCTCACAGGTCTGCCTAAAAAGTCAATTAGACAGCTCATACAGAACGCTGCTGCTCGCTTCCTCACTAGAACCAGGAAAGTACTAGTTTATAAACCATGGAATGGCTTATATTCTAGAATTGCGCTGCTCTGGGTGGCTCCATGTTAGAGTGGCTCTGTTGGCTACATATTAAGTTTTGTTTTTTTGTACATTGGTTCCTCTTTTTTCTTAAAGAAGATTGCATTTTTTTGACCTGTATACTTTCTAGTTTTTGGTGCTGTGAAGCTGGAAGGATTTTTGCTGTAAATTTTTCCCTTTTTGACAATTTGTTATGATGCGTAACCATGGCAACAATGTGGTTTACAGCCGGGAGCAGCTGATTAACATCGCAAAAGCTGAAATAATACCTCAACTGAAACCACAAATCCCTGATGAGTTGATAAGGAGGAGACGTGGATGCAGAGCAGGAGCGAAAAGGAGACAGAGAAAGAGGAAGTTCAAGCCATCTCTTCCATCGATCATAATGGGCAACGTAAGATCACTGGCTAACAAGATGGATGAACTCCAAGCCCTTACAAGGACTCAGCCAGAGTACCGTGAATGCAGTGTTATGTGTTTTACGGAGACGTGGCTGCTGGATCATATCCCCGACTCCAACGTCTGTCTGCCAGGCTTCCTGACTGTACGAGCAGACAGAGATCTGAAGACGAGTAGAAAAAGGAAAGGTGGTGGAGTAGCAGTGCTTGTCAACAACAGATGGTGTCATCCAGGACATGTTACTGTGAAGTGTCGTCTCTGCAGCCCAGATGTCGAACTCTTGGCAGCAGGTTTTCGTCCATATTATTTGCCAAGAGAGTTCACCAGTGTAATTTTGGCAGTTGTTTACATTCCACCTTCAGCCGTTGCCGACACTGCATGTGATGTCATCAGTTCCATTGTTGCTAAGCTACAGACACAGCACCCCAATGCATTTGGGGCGATATCTGGTGATTTTAATCATGCCTCGCTCTCTACTACACTTCCAACATTTCAACAGTTTGTCAGCTGCTCTACAAGAGAAAACAGGACATTGGATTTGTTTTATGCAAATGTAAAGGATTCATACACGTCCAAACCAAGACCTCCTCTGGGACAATCAGATCACAATCTTGTTTTTCTCTGTTCAGAATACAAACCACTTGTTCAGAGGCAACCTGTGACAAAACGAACTGTGAGAAAATGGTCACAGGAAGCTGAAGAAGCCGTGCAGGGTTGTTTTGCAACCACAGACTGGATGACTCTTTGCCAAGCACATGGAGAGGACATCAATGCCATGACTGAGTGTGTGACTGACTATATAAACTTCTGTGTGGACAACATCATCCCCACCAGAACAGTGAGATGCTTCCCTAATAACAAACCCTGGATCACCAGTGACCTGAAGGAACTGCTAAACAAGAAAAAAAGAGCCTTCAGGGAGGGAGACAGGGAATTACTGAGGAGTATACAGAAGCAACTTAAGGTCAAGATCAGAGACAGCAAGGAGGCATACAGGAAGAAGCTGGAGAACAAACTACAGAGGAACAATATCCGAGATGTCTGGTCAGGAATGAGAAAGATCACAGGTTTTGAGGACAGGAAGGATTGGATAGATGGAAGTCTGGACAGAGCCAATTAACTGAACACATTCTTCAACAGGTTCAGTTCAGGAACTAGCTCAGCATCCCCCTCTCCTGTTCCCAGCCAAACAGACATCCCACAATCCTCTGATCAAAAGCTTTCCTGTTACAGCTCGGATGTTTTATCCTTCACCTCAGCCATGGACTCTTCTAATTCCACAAGTTTGACTTCAACCAAGTCAGGAAATGCTGCTACCCCTTTGCCTCCCCCTCCCACTTGTCTGTCTCCAAAAGTCAGGTGAAGAGGCAGCTGGAGAAACTGAACCGGAACAAGGCTGCAGGTCCAGATTGTGTCAGCCCCAGAGTCCTGAAGGCCTGTGCAGAGCAGCTCTGTGGGATTCTGCAGCACCTCTTCAACCTTAGCTTAACTCAGGAGAAGGTTCCAGTGTTGTGGAAGACATCCTGCCTTGTTCCAGTACCCAAAAGAACTCACCCATCAGTCATCAATGACTATAGACCTGTTGCCCTGACATCCCACATCATGAAGGTCCTGGAGAGATTCCTGTTGGCACCCCTGAGTAAGCAAACAAGAACGTATCAGGACCCACTGCAGTTTGCTTATCGCTGTGGAGTTGGAGTTGAAGATGCCATCATCCACCTACTTCAACCAACCCACTGTCATCTGGACAAAGCAGGCAGCACTGTGAGGATCATGTTCTTTGATTTCTCCAGTGCATTTAACACAATTCAGCCTGATTTGCTTTGTCAGAAACTCCTGAAGACACAGGTGGAGCCCTCAACAATCGCCTGGATCAATGACTACCTGACCAACAGACCACAATTTGTGAGACTGAAGAATTGTGTGTCAAACCAGGTGGTCAGCAGCACAGGAGCACCACAGGGGACCGTACTCTCACCATTCCTTTTTACTCTGTTCACCTCAGACTTCCAGTACAAATCAGAGACCTGTCATCTGCAGAAATACTCAGATGACTCTGCAATTGTCGGGTGTATCAGAGATGGACAAGAAGCTGAATACAGAGAGCTGGTGGACCGCTTTGTGACATGGTGTGGAAACAATCGTCTCACCTTGAATGTGAACAAAACAAAGGAGATGATTGTAGATTTCAGAAGAAACAGGGATAAGTCAAACAGTGTTTCCATCATGGGAGAAGAAGTGGAGGTGGTTGAGGAATATAAATACCTCGGAGTTCACCTTGACAGCAGACTGGACTGGAGGCGCAACAGTGAAGCCGTCTACAAGAAGGGACAGAGCAGACTGTACTTCTTGAGGAAGCTTAGGTCCTTCAAGGTTTGCAGCAAGATGCTGCAGATCTTCTACAAGTCTGTTGTGGAGAGTGTAATCTCTTCAGACGTCATCTGTTGGGGTAGCAGCATCAGAGCCAGGGATTTAAAAAGGCTAAACAACCTGATAAAGAAGGCGGGTTCTGTTCTTGGGACAACTGTGGAAAATCTGGAGATGATAATACAAAGAAGGATTCTTCATAAAATCAAAAAAATTATGGACAACCCTGAGCATCCTCTTCATGAGACAGTCCTACAACAACAGAGCGTCTTCAGTCGGAGGCTTCTTCAGTTTCGCTCCAATACAGACCGCTACAGGAAATCCTTCCTGCTGTTGTATTCTACTTTTTTGGGGCTATTTTTTATTATGCAGTACATATGTTTTAAATATATCTTTAGTAAGCATTTAGAGGTAAAAGGCCTGTTTATATTATTCAGGGTAGTAAAACATGACTGTTTACCAGTATTTTATGGGGGTAAGGTTTCAAGTAATAAAACTTTTGGGCAAAGATAGGAACTAAAAGCAGGGAGGATGGGTTATAACTCTAGTTTATGGTACGGCTATAAAACCAGGTCAGGAAACCTGGAGAAAATGTATGACCTGTTAAGATGTAGGAGGAGGGGAGATGAGTCATGTGATATTTTCTTTGTTCTTCTTTAATAAAAATGGTACACCCTTGTAGAGAAGCGAGTCAGATCTTTTCTGGCTCCCATCTGCAGGTGCGTCCAGTGTGAAACAGATATCTGTTGTGTGTGTGTTATTTTACTCTCTGTCTCTCAGTTCTGGGTCTTATTTTGAAACACTTCCCGCCGGGGTTTTGGAGTTCGGCGCCCCCACCTTTCTGAGTAAGAAGTGAGTTGCCGAGAACATGGGTTACGGAGCCGACACTGCCCACAGCCATCATCATCTACAACAACTCCTTAAAAAATGTATTATATGAGCTATACCAACACTTAATTTCCCTCTGGGATCAATAAAGTATTTTTGAATTGAATTGAATTGAATCACCAAAGTATGGTGAAGATCTACTGTTACTATACCAACCCACCAGAACACTCAGGTCCTTGAATTCCAGTCTATGTAATATCCCTAGAATTAGAACCAAACATGGAGAAGCAGCTTTCAGTTTCTATGCTCCTCTAATCTGGAACAAACTTCTAGACAACTGCAAAGCTGCTGAAACACTGAATTCTTTGAAATTATAGCTAAAAACTCATCTGTTTAGAGCTGTCTTTGAGTAATGTTTTCATGTATCATATGTTTTGTGTGTGCTTCTTGCTTTATTGCTGTTTTTACTTTATCCTAAATTCATGTCTGCTTTTGAGTAATGTTTTTACGTGTGATATGCTCTGTGTGTTTTATGCTTTATTGCTGTTTTTACTTTTTCCCCTAATCATGTAAAGCCCCTTGAATTACCTTGTTGTTGAAAGTGTCCTAAACTAATAAAGTTGCCTTGCCTTACCTGTAGGTTTGCTCAGGAGAAGGGGGGTTTTCAACCATACGCTCACCTGGGAGCTGCAGAATACTGGAAACGTTTCACATTTAGACATCCACCCACCTTTGGAGAAGGCAGCAGAGAATCGTGAAAATCAACCCTTCCTGTCTCTGAATCAGGATCAGAGAAGGAGATCGTATCCTATCGTGTGTGCTTTATTGTCTAAAGGTAGGAAGTTCAGATCCTGAGCAGCGGTGAAGGCTACTCATGCAAAACCATTAGTTGACCTCTGCCGGGAGGTATGTGCTTTTGTTCCCTTCTGTCTGTTTGTCTGTGTGTCTGTTAGAAAGATAACTCAAAATGTTATGGACAGGTTTTGATGACATTTTTCATTCAAACTGGCTCTGGTGGAGGTGTGCGTTTCCTGAGAGCTTTTCTAGTTTGTAAATGTAATGTTAGAGTTTGGGTTTGGATCAACATTATTTTTATCTCTCAGTGCTTTAACACACAGGTTAATTTCATGGGCTGCATGCATTTATGTTTCTTTTTTTATCAATAGACGAAGAGAGCTCAGTTTAAAACTCTTTCCATAGTCCAAAACTCTCCGGTTTGGTTCCAGGTTGATTTTTGGTTCCAGATTGAACCCAATATGAGGTGGTCCAGGCCAGAGCAGCTCATAAAGCAGATGTCGAAAATATTAATAATAACATCCCATATGTTCTTGGCATTGCTTATGACTATATGATATGATTTCATGATGCATTCACCCAGAAAATACATGAAATCCAGTCTAGCACATCCAGTCATTTATCCTCCACTGTTTTGCCAGTTAGTTCTCTCTAAGTCACATATTTTTGCACATATGAACATTTGTAACCAAGATAATTTGATTAATTTTTCACATCGAGTAAAGTCAGGGCATTAATGCCTGTGGAGAGTTTCCCTTTTGACATTTTCTGACTTACGAGCGAGTGAGACGTGTGTGTCGTTGCAAGAGCTGCAGGTAACCCAGTCCTGAAGGAAAGGTAAACACCAACATCTGGCTTTAATGCAGAGCAGGTCTGCAAACCTGAGTTCCATGCATCCTTGAGACCTTGAAAACACACCTCAGGATGGAAAGAAGCATTGAAAATACACACACACTCTCACACACATTTCTTCATCCTGATATCTAAAGTATGCGCTGCGGTTTGACTGTTGCTCGTACTTTAAAGAGGCTGAGAAACAGCCAAAAGCGTGCAGGTTCTGTAATGGTTTCAGTATGTTTTAACTCCCTCTGCCTGACAAGATCTAACCCAAGTTAAATCATTTTTGAATATTTTTAAGGGGAATTCAGCTACGAACAGAAACACAAACAAGTTTGAACTGAACAGTTGAAAGTCTGAGTGTATTCACGAATAAACTCCAAACTACCGATCCAACACACAGCAGAGACCTGACACAAGGAGCTATTTCTTTGAAGTATTACTTATATATCTTCAGAGGAAACACTTGAATGTGTGTTAGAGATTAGTGAGAAATGCTTTTGTCTTTCCCCAGAGAAGCAGTGCAGTTTTTTTTCCCCTGTCAGATCAAAGCAACTGAGCTGTGATTTCAGAGATGTCAGAACCGGGTGGATGTCAGCGCTATGAAACATACATGACAGGATTACAAGAGCAAGTACTTGCCTGAATAAAGAGAAATTTTGATGAGTTTAAGATTGCTTCTCTTTACACTCAGAGCTAACTTAGAGGAAAGTATGCAAATGTTTTGAATATCCCTTCCATCCAAAATAGATTGCTGCGCACCGAGTTGCATGACTCTTTCTTTGCACACAGACCTGCGGAAATTGCTGAATTTCTATTGTTCATATGATGTTTTTCATGTTTGAAGATGCAGTTTTGTAGACAAGCATAATTATTCAAAGTGAAGGACTATGAAAACTGTTTTATGTGTGGCTTGCTTAAGCTGCTATGTTTTTTTGACCTCTTGAGTTTGTTGCTTATTAGGCTTCTTAATGAGCGGTGGGGGAGGCGTTTCACTTTTAAATAGAGGGTAAAATGTTTCCCAGCAGAACAAGATGTCGCTTTGACTCTAAATCAAAAATAACTCCTGTAAATCTCTTGCTGGTTTATGCAGACAGCAAGATTTTTATTAAACAGATAGACACTGAGTGGACCCTTGTGTTCACAGGGGTTTAGGGACCACAACCGCCTGCAAATCCAAATAACTAAGACCCCCTCTGACATCGCTTATAACTGCCTATTATAATAGTTCAAACCCATATATACCTTAATATGCATTAAGATACACAGTGGTAACTGTCTTAGCATACCACATACGCTCAAATTTGTAATTTTCCTTATTTCCACTCTTGTGGGTACAGCCAACCAGCGCCAAGGAAGATGAGTGGTGCACCTGGATTGGCTGCTTTGCAAAAGCCGCACAATAACATGTCAAGTAGTATTGCACCTATAGGTATTTCAGCTTCCCAAGCTGCATTTTCTTTCAAAAAATTTAAATGCGCTCAATTAAAAAAAATATGCTAATTGGTGAATTCTCCATGAATAATTACGAGCCACTTTCCACAGAAAAATCTCGACACAATCTGTTAGATTTTAGTCAGACACACAACCCAATGTTTCACTATTAGGTGGAGGTCACCTCAATCAAAATTATTAAATCTAAAGTACTAATCAGCCTGAGAATGATTGCTGTCCTTATTTGTTTATTAGCTGAGTAATAAGACTGAAAAAAGTGACTGTAAATATTCTACTGGAAAAACCTAACTTTAGCAAGCCCCAATTTAGAACACAGAACAAACACCACATTGCTTTTTAAGGCTAATGTTACTCCATGTCAACTTGTTCCCATTTGTTCTGAGGATAACAGGATGGATTGCACCAGCAAGTAAGCCCCAGCATCTTCATCTGTGTGGCATGGATCTGTGGTTCATCTCTGAGCTAAATCAGGCACTTTGGCATCAGATGTAACCGATACTGCTTGGTTTGTGTAAATGTAGAGTGTCCAAGTTCAGTCCTCAAAAGCTACCATCTTGCAACTTTTAGATGCATGCCTTTTCCCAACACACCTGAGTCGAATGAATGGGTCGCTAGGACGGGTCTGCAGAGTTGAGTGACTGAATGCTGATGAGGGAGTCCAGCTATTTTATTAATGTCTGTTGGAAAATCGATGCATCTAGATGAAGCAGAAAAGCAGCTCTCAAGGACTGGACGTCGTACTCCCACAAAACATTCGGGCCCTTTTCAGAAAAAAACCCCACCCCCTCTATGCCTTGCTTTGTTAAAGTTAAGTACATGTATATATCTTGCAATGTAACTTTCTACAGAGGACCCCCACCTGTGCGCAGTTCACTATTCACAGATTCACCTATTTGGGGATTTTTCTGGGGAATGTGACTGTCGTACTTTGTTTTGTTTTTTGTAGCACATATCTAAAATATTTGAAAGAAAATGCAGCTTGGAGAGCTGGAATATATAGGTTCCATGCTACTTGACTCACTATTGGCTGGTGTTTGCAAAGCAACAATGTATAGGAGCTACACTCATCTTCCTTGGTGCTGATTGGCTGTACCCCCAAGAGCCCAAATATGGAATACTGTTGACATTGTGTTCTCCAGTCATGCTGAGACGGTGTTCACTTAGCGTATAAATGCATGTTAAGGTATATATGGCGTGAGATCTATCAAAAAAGGCAGTTTAAAGGGTTTTTAGAGGGGGTCTCAAGTATTCACGGATTTTAGCTATTCACGGGCGGCTGTGGTCCCTGACCCCTGCAAATTACGGGGGTCCAATGTATGTAGAGAAGAGCATTCTCACCATTAATTTTTTATTGTTTCTGTTCATTTATATTTGTGTGTTTTCATAAATAAAGGTGGGAAAACATCTTTAAAATGATTCAGTGTCTGCTCACGTGATACCTTGATGTGTGAAAGCCATGCTATAAAGCTAAGAAGGAGTCACAGATTTCAGACTTCGAGAAAGTCCTGTTCTCTTCTCTTCCTGTCGACAAGGAAAGAACCGTACCAGGTGAACGCAGAGATCCACATGTGTTTAAGCAATCCTCTGATCTAGCATAGGTGTAAGATTTCTTGCTGTTAAAGGCAAGCACGCGCACACACACGGCAAAGACTCCTTTCTGTCCATCTGGAGACGATTAGTGTTTCTCCAACTCACAGGAAGTCGGTCATCATTTCAGGCTGACAGGTACATGGAAGAATCTCACCGTTTCTCTCTGCTCCGAGGCGTCCTGTACAACCATCAGCTCTGTGATTCTTCACAGCTTCTTGGCATTCGCTCTGATCATCTGGCAGATCAGCTGAAGGAAAGCACCTTGCTTTGTGGAGTCCGGAGAGTGAACACAGATTTTGTAGTTCTAGTTGCATGAGAATCCCACTGTTTTAAGTCAGCCAGATCACTGTGTGGAGGTAAAACCTTTTTTTCTGCCCACTAACTGTAGCTCTTTGTGTTTCTGGAGCCTAACTTTTACATCCATTCTTCCATCTTGTTCACCTCACATAGGCAAAGATTTAAACCAAGACAAATTTGTAAATCATTTTATTAATGAATGCACACATCTACTGCTCTTGCCAATGACGTTCAAACTCCAAAAGTTCATACTCACAGTTTCCATTTCTTTTTTTCATGGCCTAGATTTAAAAAAACAGCTGAAAATTCATTTTCCCTTATATGCCATTTTTAGGCTGTTCTAAGGTGATAATCATGATTTGACCATTCGAATAAATATTTGAGTGCCTTAAAAGCATCCAAAGTGCAATTGTCTGGAAATTAAATATACCGTCATGCTATTATCATTGTGATTTCTTCTGCCTCTCTGCGTCTCCATTCATAATTTAGCCTTTTATGCACTTCCCATGTTGTAAGTGCTGCCAGGGCTCCTGCCAAGGTGGTCCGACTGGAGAGTGCAGGCAGGAGACATTCTGCAGCCATGGAGAGGAGAGGCAGGCTGCAGGAGCGGCTAAATTAGCGGTGAAAGTGCTTGTTGGTACTTTAGTGTTAAGCTTGCAACACAGGCCAAAACTGAGGCTAGAGATAACCTGCTGGGTGTTAAAACATGGAGGAAGATTTGTGTGAAAGTACGTAGTGATTGCATTGTCTCAGGGTTCTCAAAGTTGTGGGAATGTTTTTGAGCCTCTTTACAGGCAAGATTGCAGCACAAGGTGTGCATGCAACATCATGGCCTTTTGTCTCATTTAGAGTGACTTATTATTAGCAAATTTGGCAGCTTTTTGTATGAAAATGGACATCATAGGTAGACATTTGTGCAGAATGACCATAGTGGTCACTTTCAAAGAGCTTACCTCATCCCAGTATAGTCTTAAAATATGTGCTTGTTTTTGATGTGGAGGATATGGATTTTCACTGAGGACAGAGCAGATGTGGGGGGAACCTGAGCACCTAACACATCAAGTTATCTGTCAGTTCCACCAGAACAGATTTTCTATTGATTATTTGCTTACCCCCAAAATCAAACTCACATAACATACAGAACAACATCTCATGGTCAGTTTTTCTGTTTGTTTCCCTTTTTAGTTGCAAAAAGTTATTCAATCAAGATCAAATCTACCCTCCTAAAAGACACAAACACCACAAGTTGGCAGAATTACTGATAAACTTAGACAAATGTTGCAGCAGTGCAATATTAACTTGTCTTTACCCTTTTGCTAACCTGTGCAGACGCTCAGTCTGCACCGATGAACATTAATTCCCCTCAGCAAGACAAAATCGTGGAATTGGAGCTATTTTCTGACTTATTCGGCTAATAACCATCTGTGTGTAGAGCATTGCATTTTCTTCTCATGATGATCACTAAGTACAGAAAAAGAACAAAAATGTGTTATGTATACCAAACAGTAACTTACTATGTACTTGTGATGCACACCATTCTGTACACTGCAAGAGTGCTGAGATGAAGGGTGTAAAATTCTGCACAAGAGACACACACACTTCATGACAGGGTTTGATGCTTCACATAATCCACTTCATTTATTCACTTTTATACTGATTTGAAACAACTATGTGGGATAGCTGCTTTAGCAATGCCCTCCTCTGCAGGTATCAACAAAATGTCCTCCTACTCAGGTTACAGCTGCCTAAAAGTATTGCACAATAAATAATAGTTGTCAAATGAAGGGGTTTAGTTTCAAAAACGTTTTTCAGAAAGTTCAAGAGTATCCATAACAGTGCCTGGATAGTCTCCTACAGAGAAATGCAGTTGATAATCCAGTTGCCACCAGAGCAGAGCTTGCAGAACGGGCTTTTGACAAGACCAAAGATGATACTTCTGTACAAGAACAACATTAGGGACAAACCAAAATTCTGCAGGAAGTACAATGATGAACAGCACAGAACTGACGAAAAGAGTTTTTTCCTGATGTGCCACTGCTGATTGTTTTGGTTGATTTGTCAACAATCCAACTGAAGAACTTAATATTTAAGTAGAAGTCTGGGGATGAGTTGATTTGGTAGGAATTGAACTGAAGCTTGATTGCAACAAATCCAAAAGGAATGTACACTCAACAAAAATATAAACGCAACACCTTTGTTTCTGCTCCCATTTTTCCTGAGATTGACTTAAAGATCTAAAATTCATTCCAGATACACAATATTACCATTTCTCTCAAAAACTTTGTTCGCAAATCAGTCTAAATGTGTGATAGTGAGCACTTCTGCTTTGCTGAGATAATCCATCCCACCTAACAGGTGTCCCACATCAAGATGCTGATCTGACATCATGATTAGTGCACAGGTGTACCTTATACTGCCCACAATAAAAGGCCACCCTGGAATGTGCAGTTTTTTGCTTTATTGGGGGTCTGGGGACTCAGAACCGGTCAGTATCTGGTGTGACCACCATTTGCCTCATGCAGTGCAACACATCTTCTTCGCATAGAGTTTATCAGATTGTCAGTTGTGGCCTGTGGAATGTTGGTCTACTCCTCTTCAATGGCTGTGCGAAGTTGTTGGATATTAGTGGGAACTGGTACACGCTGTCGTATACGCCGGTCAAGCACATCCCAAACATGCTCAATGGGTGACATGTCCGGTGAGTATGCTGGCCATGCAAGAACTGGGACATTTTCAGCTTCCAAGAATTGTGTACAGATCCTTGCAACATGGGGCCGTGCATTATCTTGCTGAAACATGAGGTGATGTTCATGGATGTATGGCACAACAATGGGCCACAGGATCTCATCACGGTATCTCTGTGCATTCAAAATGCCATCAATAAAATGCACCTGTGTTCTTCGTCCATAACAGATGCCTGCCCATACCATAACCCCACCACCACCATGGGCCACTCGATCCACAACATTGACATCAGCAAAGCGCTCACCCACACGACGCCACACACGCTGTCTGCCATCTGGCCTGAACAATGTAAACCGAGATTCATCCGTGAAGAGAACACCTCTCCAACGTGCCAGACGCCATCGAATGTGAGCATTTGCCCACTCAAGTCTGTTACAGCGACGAGCTGGAGTCAGGTCAAGACCCCGATGAGGACGACGAGCATGCAGTTGAGCTTCCCTGAGACAAACCAATTGTTTCAGCAGCTGTCCGGGTGGCTGGTCTCAGACGATCTTGGAGGTGAACCTGCTGGATGTGGAAGTCCTGGGCTGGTGTGGTTACACGTGGTCTGCGGTTGTGAGGCCGATTGGATGTACTGCCATATTCTCTGAAACGCCTTTGGAGATGGCTTATGGTGGAGAAATGAACATTCAATGCACGAGCAACAGATCTGGTTGACATTCCTGCTGTCAGCATGCCAATTGCACGCTCCCTCAATGCTTGTGGCATCTGTGGCATTTTGCTGTGAGACAAAACTGCACATTCCAGGGTGGCCTTTTATTGTGGGCAGTATAAGGTACACCTGTGCACTAATCATGATGTCAGATCAGCATCTTGATGTGGCACACCTGTGAGGTGGGATGGATTATCTCAGCAAAGCAGAAGTGCTCACTATCACACATTTAGACTGATTTGTGAGCAGCTTCGGCAATGTGCTGTGAATTGGTGCTACATAAATAAACGAAATTGAATTGAACAAATAAAGAAATGAATCAAGTTAGTCTATATTTGTTTACTTCTTTAGCAAAAGTGTCTTGAAATTGCCTTTTTTGTAGTTAACCTGGCTCACATACTCACTCCAATGTCTTTTTTTATTGCTGCTCTTGAGTGTGTGCGTGTATGAAGGTTGTGTCTGGGGGAGGGGGGTGTAACTGTGATCATGCTTTTAGTTATGTGGGGGAGGGATGGGAATGTGGTCTTTGTGGGCTCATTTAAATTCTGTAAAGCACTTTGAGGTGTAATTGTATGAAAAGTGCTATATAAATAAAGTTTGATTGATTGATTGAACATCATATAAAGACAGCAAAGTGAAATAAAATTCCAGTCTTTCACGGATTCTTGCATAAGATTCCCTTCGATACAGATCTATGGCTCCTTTACATCTGCTATTGAACATCCATATGGCGAAACCTTATATATATATACACACACACACACCTACACACACACACACACACAGGTGTTTTGATTCAGGTGTTTACGTACATTCTATCTTGGGCTAAGCTTGTCACTAATGCATCTTGTCCTACTCAGTACCATGAGCTTTTCAGTGCCATTGTTGTTGTTGTTATATATGTAATTTGTTATTTGTCGCTATGGGTTCTCGCTTCACTTTTCTCTCTCTCTCTCTTTCTGCAGGTGTAGAAGCAGACTTCTAGGGTGTTTTCTTGTATTCTCTTGATCCTTCTTCCTCTTCATTTTTACCTCCCTCTTTCCATTTAAATTTTTTGCCCCCACCTTTTGATTTCTTTCTCCTCTTTTTCCCTTTCATTTCCATCTCCATGTCTATAGAATTTGAAGCAAACCTAAAGCAATTTCTAATCAAGTTTTATAGCATAGTTAAGGCTGTAATGCTCCACTTGTGAAAGTAAATCTGTTGGACAGAAACGTAAATTTAAAAAATCTATGAAGACATTCCTGTCTTTTACAGAAATCTTGCAGAAGATTCCCTTGAGATACAAAATAGAAAAGGATTTCAAGTTTATGGTGAAATAGATTTACAAATATTTTTTTTACTGATTTACAGATTTAAAAAAATCTATTCTTTTTTCCATTTTAGTTATTTTATGCTCTGTTTTGCAGGAGGGGGCTGCTGTAGCCTTGAAGCAAGACGGTCCTGGGTTTGAATCTTAGCCTGGAGTCTTTCTGCATGAAGTTTGCATGGTCTCCAGTTGATTTGTGGTTTTTCACTGGGTACTTTATTTGGTTACTCTAAATTGCCTTTAGGTGTACATGTGTGCATATGGTTGTTTGTCCTGTGTGGTATCCCACCTCTTGCTCAATGAGAGGTGGGGTACACCTTGCCCAACTACCCTACAAGAAAAAGCAGGTACAGACAACGGAAGAATGCGTTTTGCAGGAGTAGTTTTTATTGATAAGCATTCAGATAGCATGCCATAGCAACAAATCGAACCAGGCAGAGAGTATGTTTTCATCAGTTTCCCCTTTTAACAACAACCCAAAGATTAAAGCTATTTTGAAGCTGTGAAGTGCAGGCAAAGGTTGAAGGTGACAGGAATGGGTATTTTGAAAAGAAGAAGGTTTAAATAATAAATCAGGCTTTTATCACTTGGAGCTGCATGTCGGTCTGAATTGTAAGATATGAAGCCCCTTTTAGTGACTGTCAAGTGTCAGAGAGAGATTTCAGGAGAGTGAGAGAAACACAGGGAGGCAGTTTGATCTCGACCAAATGCAATTAGTGTCAAAAGAAGAGGAGATGGAGGTTGGAAGGTTTCTATGGTGGAGGAGGATCTGACGGTGATGACAGGATGGGGCTGCGGGGTGTTACCTGGATGCTGATGAATGGTACTCGTGGGATACAAATACAGCCTTTTAGGTAAGTTTGTGAGGAGATATATGATGACTCTTTGTTGCCAGGGAGGTAAATTGATGTTGTGAGTCTCTGTCAGTAAACCCAGATGGAAAAGAGGTTCTTTTAAACAATGGTTCCTGAAAGTGAGATTTTTCTCCCCAATGAACAGATATTAAAATGTTCTCAATCCGAAATTTTAGCCATGCAGCAACAGAATCTATTTAAGCTCCTCTTTTTCTATTATTCTCATGGGGATTTTACAGAAAAATAACTCAGATACCAGACTAGATCTTATTGAAACTAGGAGTTGAAGCCATACACTGTGAAATGTCTGTAGACGAGTGATAGCCAGGGTGCTAAACAGGAAATATTGTCTCAGATATTAGCTTTTAGGAGATCTACTGGTTTCAGAGAACCCAAGATGAGAATGAACCTTGTTTAGTGTGAAGGGTGTACTACATCTAAAAGCTACTATCCTGCAGCTTTTAGATCCATCCTTTTCCCAAAACAACTGAATCAAATGAATAGCACCCCTGTTCCAGACACCCTCACAGCTGTTAGTGTATATTTTAAACCAAGTAGCCTGCTATATCAGGATATAAATGATGGTTTCAAAAATAAAAGCAGTGAGTTTGATGTATAATCTGTTCTTTATATCCTGTATGTTTTAAGCAGCAAAATCAGGACGTTCCTTTGGAAAATCACAATTTCCGTGAGATTAAAAAGATTACCCATGCAAAATCTGATACATATTGTACATTCGGCTTATTTTAAGTCTTCTTGTATGCCTAAATTCAGCCTGTAATTCTCATTTCTGCTAGCTGCATAAATAAAATATGAGGATTTTCTCCTCTTTTCTCTGAACCTCCTTCCTTTACCTCCAGTTATTACTGACGAGAAGCAAGTCTGACTTTCATCTTAAATAATTTCAACTTGGATGAGTCACGGGGCGTCGTCGCTCACAGTGAGCACAGCTCCATATCCCAACATACTCTGGGGCTGAAGCTGGGTGAAATCACTGCTGAGACCCCAAGGGAGTGCTTAGCAAAAAATATAAAGTTACTCTGTTGGATCTTGGAAGTATAAGAGAAATGTGATTTAACAACAGGGGTACACAGCACATTTTACAATGAAATTCAGTTTTGTGTATATTTGAATTTTAAACGGATAAAGCCTTAATATCTTTCAGATTGAATTAGCAATAAATACATCATAGCTGTAAGAGTTACAAAGAAACAATCCCTTTAGTTTACTGCCTGTTACATAAATTTTCTCTCATATACATGGAAATTTCATAGCTGGTGGTTACATTTAATAGAATTTGCATGCCTTTGTCTAGAGAGTATTTTATATTCATGTTTTATAATCCCAAATATGAGCACACTGGGGTTATACTTGCAACTAAGGTCCAACACAGACTGTGATGAAAACCCTTGCACTTGTGAACGCTTTGGTCCTGAGACATCATGTATCTAGACTGGGTAATGGGTAAGCGAGAACAGTCAACCGACCCTATTTTAAATAGTATCGCTTCCAATAAGACTGAATCCTTAGGAGAACACCGGAAAAATATTTTCCCCTTTTTTATTAACCAAATTTGAAAGATTAGAACATCTAATGAGAACTCTGAACTGTTTCTACTTTCCTTCTCTTATTGAGCTACTTCATACTACCCAAGGACTTTCTTTGAGCCCTCTTGATACTGTGCCTCAAAGGGCTCTTAAAGAACCCAGCAATGTCTGTGAACCAAACCTGCTGTCCATAGTAAATTAATTTCTTAATGCCGCTGTTGTACCCGCATTTTTTGAGCTCTTCAGGTAAACGCCTTCATTTAATAAAAAAAGAAAAACAAAACCCTAGGACCCCCAGCTGCCAGTAAACTATCAATGCTACCCATGTTATCTGAGAGTTTGGGGAAAACTGCGTATAAGCAGCTGATTAATACAATGGAAGAAAATGACATACACGGACGATAATTACAGAAAGCATGTATTAACATGGGAACATAAACACAGTGGGAGAGATGGAAGTGACAAAAGAACCAGAAGAGCTAATCAGGAGGGAATAGTGCACAGCTTAGGGAGAATGCAGGCAGAAGAAAATGAGGGGATGAGTAACAGATGAGATAAGGGGAAAGATAGAGTAAAGGGAATGGAGGAAGGGAGCGAAAGAAGATATAAAAAGCCTGAAACTAACTGAAAAAGAAACAAAAAGAGACACCAATCTAAGGAAATAAGTTCAAAGTACAAACCACAAGAATAAATAACTATCAAGGAATGAACTAAAATGACCATAAGTAAGCAAATAAACAATAAAGAAAGGATCAGAACAGAAAAATAAATTAAAACCAAAGCTAACACATAAAGATTGTGACAATTTCTCATTTAAGATGCATCAAACAGCACAGTAACCACTATAATGTGTAGTTTGTAGCTATTATTGTAGATATTACATTTGGTAAGGCTATCAACCATCATTGAAAAAAATATGGACTGTTATGATCAGTGGTTAGGGATGGTTTTTTTACTTAACAGATCGTTTTGGTTTTTATGGTGTTAGTCCTACAGAATCTAAATATGTCACAAAGGGTCTATAGCAGAAACTACACTATAAAATGTCAAAGTCTAGAAGAAGTTAGGTTAGTTCTTTTTATTAAGCTAAAAAAAAGGCCAGAGAGAAATAAAAGCAGCAGGGTCTGCTGCAGGAGGCTTGAGCTCCATATGGACTTGGCAGGGCCTGGTCATGTGACTTCAGTGTGTCCTGAGCTGCAGTGTTGCAACAAATGAGGTCAGCCTCCAGGTATGGGCTTAAACAGCAGGCAGAACCTCAGGACGAACACTGCTTTGCACACACACACACACACACACTGTTGAAGTGCACATATTAAAGCTTACAGTGCACTGCAGATCCACAGACACATCATACATAAACACAAACCACGCGTCTGGGCCACTGTGAAGATGAAGTGATGCAAAATGACATCAGTCGATCCTGCTTCTGCATGTGGCTCATTACAAGGCTGGCTGCTGGAGGCTCAACATTATCTCTGCTGCAAGCGAGCAAACAGGCCAGGTTATCAGCCATCGCATCACCTGAAGTGGATATGAGCCTATTGATCCTCGACTTGATGGGAGGAGGATCCTGGTCACTGTGCAGGAAATGAATGTTGCACAAGGAAGCTGTCAATCTATTGTGTGTTCGAGCAGCTTTAGGTCCTGTCTCATACATCTGCAGAAAACAGAAGCTGCAAGATTGTAACATAATTTCCTACATTTAGATCTCTCTTTTTTCACCAATCATTATTGCTTGCCCTGCCACTGCTGAACCATGTTTCTCCTCTAATTGCTAACATTTTTGGTTTCTGTTTGGAGCTTGACAAGTACTTGACATATAAACTGATTATTCATGAGCAGAGAGAGGACTGGCACACAACCATGCACACGTACGTACGTATGTACGTACACACACACAGACACATACACACTCACACACTTATAGTTAAGGAGACAACACGCAAACTCCATGCAGAAAGGCTGGGATGAGAACCCAGGGATCCTGCAAGGCGACAGTGCCAACACTTGCACTACCATTTATTAAACAAATGATAAAAATGTTTAAGAAAAAACTGAAAACCCCTTTCTTTTTCACTTATGCACCCCATGGTACAATGTTGCCTACAGGTAACAAACCCAAAATTGTCTTAGATTATAATTTCTTTTGCCTATTCTAAGGCATTAAAACACTCCAGACATATTTTTCTAGATGGCATTATGAATGCCAATGAGGGTTAAAGGCAGAGTTTGGATGTTTAGAAACCAACTTTTGTGAAGTCATTAATAACATTTCCCTTATCTGAAGAAGAGAAATGTCATACTGCATTGGCTTTGTAGAGAAGTGAATAAAACTGCAGAGCAGTGAAAGGATAGCGTTGAGCCTGTCCCGTCCATTTTAGAAGATTTTACCAAATTTAAAACAACTAAACGTTTATGAGCTACATTAAATTTGTTTTCGCAACAAAACAACCTCTCTGTTACCATGCTCAAGTTATATTGTCAGAAACCTTCGACTGTATCCAGCCCGATTAGCTTATCATGAATCCATTAAGGATATTTTCGAAAAAAAACACGATCTGGAGAAGCCCAGGATGATGAACGATGTCACTGCAAAAACAAACTGTTGCAAAATCCAAAAGTTTGCTTCACTCTTGGCAAACTTGGAGTGGATTGATGAGTCACAGCTGATAAGGTGAACTGATGGATTTGTCAACCTCAACCCCTGTAACTTTAGGGTGTTAACATGCATTAGTTGAAAAGAAAACTTGGAGAATAGAGGAAGACTTAAATATCGAAGTTTTTCCATTAGATGAGTTCCGGGACATTTCTGGGAGGAGAAAAGCTGATAGGAAAAATCCGCTGGCTGGGTCTTCTCAGTCATCGTGTCTCCAAATTGGCCTTTAAGGAATTTGCTAAGACGTCAGCATATCGTCACCGTTTCGGTAGTGAGTGGCGTCACTGATCAGTGCCAAAAGGCGCCCACAGCAGCAGAGAATAACAAGAGATCAACAATGGAAGAAGCAAGGATGGTTGCTGCTTTTCTGTTTGCTATGTTGTTATAAACTGCTTTGCCAGCAACTCTTCCAGTTTTACAAAGCCGGTTGTTTGGCCACGTCTGCTGAGAATATTTCCCTCTGAGTTACAACCAATCAACATGAGATAACCACAAGTCCCACCCGGCTACTCTACCAGGCCATTTCCAAGTACACACCCCAAGGCCAATACTCAGTAGGCCCTGAAAATGACCCTGAAAATAGCTCTATCTGGCCGGTCTGGTGAAAAGGAGACATGCATACCGTGCAGTTCCAGAAAAATTACTCTGAAGGTCTGATAGAAACGTGCCTAATGACCTCTTGTGAAAGGGTAGAACAGGGGCTCTTAAACTGTACCTGAGGTCTGATACTAGTGATGAGCAAATCCCTTATCTTACACATATGTCTACCTCACCACACTGTTGAGTATTGAAGTATCAACCTTTTGACTTATTGACATTGGAAGACATAACATCCTAAAAAGATGATGCTCTACGTTGCCTTCATCAGCTCTCAATTTGATCACCAGAAAAATCAGCCTGCCCCTGATTTTTTTTTTAGGCAAGAGCATCACTAGTCTTATCTGTCGTGTAAATCCCACTTATGCTCCACTGTTACACTCAAACTCAAATGTTGTAGCAAGGACCCAATAACATCATGTAATCTCACACCATGCTATACAGACACTTCACTTATCTTAAAGAGGCTATATGCAACGTTTCCCCCAAAATAAAACGTAACAATAGCCTTTTTATTTGACCATTTATGACTCAAACATCTCCTGATGAGCATACTAACACCTTGTCAGCTCACAGTGGGTGCACCTATAAGCCTGTATCCAATTTTTTCTATTTTCTGTCGGGTCGGATTTTCCCGCGCTGTCTGCGGATGTGACGTCAAGCGCGTTCATGCTAAATGTTTCAGATCACTCTGCCACCACCGGTAGTCAGCACTCGCAAGCAGTTCAATGGATTGGGCGAATACACAGAAGAGACCAAGGACAACTCTGACACCAACAGGAACTCCACATAAGACTTTATCCCATTTAATACATTCATTATACAATATGGAATTGATAAAAACAAATTCTTGGAATATCAACAAATTAAATCTATTATTAAAGGTAAAGTTAGGCTCAATACAGTTGAATTACAAATTCCAGCAAGAGTTTTAGATTTTCTTAATCTCAACCCCCCCAAATTGCTGTCTAAAATATACAAAACTTTATCTACATTAGATGAATCAATAGCCATCCCTATTTTAAAATGGGAGGTGGATTTATCAGCCAACTTTGACCAAAACGTCTGGTCTCAGATATGTTTAAGAACCTTTAAAATAACACAAAATCCTAATTTGGAATTAATACAATACAAAATCCTTCATAGAGTACACTATACAGGTCAACGGATGTTTAGGATGGGTTTTACGTCATCTAATACCTGCTTACAATGCACAAGCAATATACAAGATACTTATATTCATGCGCTTTGGTTCTGACCATCCGGTTAAGAAATTTTGGTGGCAGATATGTGAGGACTTATCAAAGTGTCTGAAATGTAACATTCCCCCATCTCCCTCAATTTGCCTGTTAGGAGATTTAAATGATGTCACCATGGACACAAAGTCAGTTCTAATGGTTCACATTGCCTTATGCATCGCTAAGAAAACTATCTTCCTGAACTGAAAAAATAAAAAGGCTCTTAATATTAATCAGTATAGAAATCTCTTGTTGGACCATATTGGTCTTGAGACGGCCTCTGGCTCCATATCTAAACAATCTCTCTGGGCTCCTTTGATCGGTTCCATCACCTAGTAGGGGTGGGGGGCACTTGGTTTTGTCGTTTGGGATACTGTGGCTGATGTGGGGGTTTTTGGGATTGGAGGCGTCTGGGGGGGATCCCTGGGGGTGGGATCACTGGGTGGACGGGGCGCTGGACGTCGTGGCCCCAACCTGGAGTTGGGGGGTTTGGGTGGTAACTCCTGATGGCTGCATGCGCTGCCTTAGGGGGGTTGCACTGACGGACAGGGGTTACTGGCCTATTGGCCCTGCTGGGTCTTGGTCTTTATGCGTTGCGGGGTGCTGGGGTCGGGCGTTTGCCCGGGTTCGGTCGGACCAGCGGGTGGACTGGCCGGGTAGTGGGCGTGCAGGGCAGGTGGGTGGGGCGCTGGGTTTGGTTGCCTGCCGGGCCATTGAGCAGCAGTGGTCGCTCCACAAGGAAATGGGGCTGGTGGATGTCGGCCTGGTGGGTCGGCCGCCCGGTTCATCGGTTTGCTCCTGGTCTGGGCTGGGGTTTGGGCTACGGGGACCTCTGATGCGCAGGTGGCGCTGGGGGCTTCCTTTGTTGGCGGGGAGGCTATTGCTAACTAGCGACAGGTGCTCTCCCCCTACGAGGGCACTTGGACGGGGGGGAGGGGTGTGCGGGAGGGGTGGGGGGGGAGGGGGGGGGAAGGGTTGGGCGAACTCAACCTGGGTGTCTAGTGTCTTTTGTGTTCTGATAGTAGAGCGAATGTCAGGGTGGGTTTAGTTCTCCTTCTGGAATGGGGCTGGGGGGACTGCCTTGGGGTCCGTGGGGCTTGGTGGTGCTGTGGCCGTGGGCCCCGGGTTGAACGTGCCATGGCCTTCCTCCCCTGGTGGATCCTGGTGAACAGCGGTGCCTATTGGGGTCAGTGGGGGAGCTGGCTCCCTGGGAAGACATTTTGTCTCCCAGTCCTTCCCTCCCCATCCCCGAACACTTCTGTCCACCCGCTCCATCACTTTACCACTCATATAGGGTCTTGGGGCGTCCTGGGTCCCAATTTTATCATACAACTTAGACACTCCCACTTATAACATTTTCATGCGACACACATGTAGGGACTTTGGGGTGGGCACACTTTTCGGCATCCAGAGGGGGAGCAGTTCAATCAGCTTCACCTCTGGTGCCAGTGCCCACTGTTAAACCACATATAGACACTGAGGGCTCGGGGTGAAGGTTGGGGGATGTGTGGCTGCCTTCCCCACATCCCACCCCTCTGTTTTAAATGCACATTATAACAACACGCATAAACACCATACTTGAGCGGGAGGACAGAGGCTAGGGGTCTTCTCACACCCCTGTTCGCTACGGGCCATCAGGGGTTGGGGTCCGGAGGAGGAACAGGTGGTCTGGTCGGGGTCCTGGGCTGTCGGGCTGCTTCGCCACTGTGGGGCCCTTGGCGGTCTGCTTGTCTCCGTCCTAGAAGGTAGGGGGTCCATCTCCCGGGTTCGGGGGCTGGTGGCTCTACTGGGGCATCGGCACCTGGACCTGGGAGCATGAAGTGTGCGGGGTGTGTGAGTGAGTGTACAGTGTCATTTCTTGGGTGTCTTGGTGAGTTAGTGAGAATGTATGTGTTTGAGAGGGACGGAACATATGACTGTGTCTGTATGTCTTTGTCTGCCTGTCAGGTTGGGTCTTGGGCTGCCCTCTCGCCTGGCACACCTCAGGCCTTACATTTAAGGGGATCAGGACTCGGAAGCTGGTACAACTTGGTGTCCAGGTGCTGGCTGAGCTCGGCCTGGGGATGCCGTCCGTCCGTTGCGGCTATCGGCGTGGTGCCCTGCGGTGCCGGGGGCCCCTCGTCGGCCGGTCCCTTGTCGGGTCCCTGCTGGGGGTGGGGCCCCTGGCCCGTGAGCTCGTCACTGCTGCCCTCCAGGCCCCTGCATAGTAGCCGCTGGACGTTCCCCTGGAGTTTTCCTTTGCTCCTCTCTTGGGGGATGCGGTCGGCCCCGCCTGGGGCTCTGGGGGTCCTTTGGGTATGGAGGCAGACTTCAATGTTTTCCTGTGTTTTCTTTGTTCCCTTTCCTCTCTTGTATTTTCAACTCACCCTCTCTCATGACTTTTTGTTTCCTACCTCTCTTCTTCATCTTCTTTCTTTCTTCCCCTTAATTTTCCGTCTCCGGGTCCATAACATCAGGAAATAAAACCCCCAGCAATTCATAATAAAGATTTTTCACACATATATCAAGTGGAGTACTATAGCAAAAGCTGCACTGCTCCGCTTGTGAAAGTAAATCTGTTGGGCTTCTACTTGGTACTTGGACACAAATTCTGAGCTCCACACTGCCAAACAGGACAAAAAAAAAAAGACTAAAAAAGTTAAACCCCTGACAAGTGCCCGAAAAAGATCAAAGATTGAGAGCGACCGGCGTACGAGGGTGCGCTGCGAGAGCGAGCAGAAAGGAACAGCAGTTCCGTTTTTTGGCCACAGGTGTCAGTCGCGAGTTTAAATTTCAGAAAATTGCATATAGCCCCTTTAAGAAGTGTGATGGTTCAAAGTGAAACTGAAACTTAAGCCTTCACCTACTGTCTGATTAATTCAGCTCATAATTACCCCCATCAAGGAGGTTATATTTTCGCCAGGGTTCGTTTGTTTCTCCATCTGTTAGCAACATAACTCAAAAAGTTGTTGGTAAAGTTTTCAGGAAATTTCTGCAATGGGGCCAGAAACAAGTGATTAGAATTTAAGTGTTATCGGAAAACCGCCATTACCAAAAAAGAGATTTTTTTTCAATAACTACTGAACTAATAATGACTCTAGCTGCTAAAGATATGTTTTCATGGTCAAGGAATCTAAAAAAGTTAGAATTAGATCACAGGGGAGGACTGAGCTGCCTTGGCGGAGGTATGTACTCTCCAAGTGCTTTTCTAGTTAGTTAAACACTTGGGGGCACTCGTGGACAATTGATATTTCATTCCCACATGATCAGTTGATCCTTTATTATAAACAAATCAATAAAACCAGATAGTGACCTCACGAAAAGTCCAATACCCAGTCATAACCCAGCAGAACACTGTGAATTAAACCCCATTTGGTCCAAACTTCCACCTGGTCAATTAAGCTGAGTGACACTCAGAGAGCAAGAAGACCAGGAGGCAGACAAATTGTCATATATTTCCCAAGATAAGGGAACTCAAGCCTAGTTTATACTTCTCTGTCAGCAGGGGTGAGGAGACACGAAGCGCCATCATCCATTGACGCAAGCGCTCTGTGTCAGGCCCATAGAGGGTGACGGAGACATGCCCATGAAGGTATCTAGCAGCAGACATGGAACAGATCGAAGAAGGTGTTGCATAAGATAATATATGAGTGTTCAGCATCCATTACAATAACAAGCAAGGAACTTTTTATTATATTTTCAATTCAGTTTATTTACATAGTGCCGATTCACAACAGATGTCATCTCAAGGCACTTTACAAGAAAAGTCATTTCAATGCAATCATACAAACGTTCCAATCAGTTAAAAGCTTTAGTTAGTTTCCTATTTAAGGAATCCCAGCAGATTGCATCGAGTCATTGACTGGCAGTTGCACCCCGTTTGTGGACAAAAAGCTCTTTTGAGACCAAACTTAACAGAATGAGCTTCATGGCCTTCAATTTTGGAAACAGCAGCAGGTCCCCCGTCATGTCCAGCTTATAGCACTGAAGATGTGAGCTCAGGTTGGCAGATTTCAGTAACTCTTGTATGATGAGACGCAGGTTAAGCTCATTCTTTATCCATTTCACTTGTATGAGCTCAGTCTTCTTTGTAGCAGAAAAAGAGGGAGATAAAAGATGAGAAAGAGGATGATGTAAGTAAAGAATGGGCAGTCGAGGTTTGTTCTGAGGGTAGTGAGGAGGGATAAAGAGAGGACAATTAGGAATTTCCCTAATGTAGGCGTTAAACTAAACATATATATAAAATTTTATTCGATTGAAAATATGCATGAAAGATATTGAGCAAATATGCATAGAGACCCACCATGACAGGGCCTTAAATCTCCATATGCCCAGCAGTATGGGTAAAGAGTAGGGGTGTATTGGTACACAAAAATCATAATTTGATACATATTTGTGGTGTTAAAGTCCCGGTTTGGTATGTTTTCAGTACACATTAATTAAGAAAAATAAATACAAATGTGTTTATGACCTTTTTTTATTTTTTTTTTTCCTTTCATCAGCATTAAACAAAGAACCTTTTTTTCTTGAATTCCTACCTTTCAATTTCTGAAATTAATTTGAAGTATAGAACTGATTCGAGTTTTAATTGGATTTAAGAATAAATAAATAAAATAGTACAAGCAGACATAGCAAGAGTAGAAAACAATATAACCATTTGGAAAACGGCCAGTGTTAAAGGAGTCCTAACCTAGTATTATCTTGGATACCCAGGCTCTATTATAATCATTCAGGCCCTTCTAAAAAAGAAAAGTTGAAAAAAAATAAACACAGAGCTCCTCTGACCCTTATTTCTGAAGGCATTATTGTCTCGCGAGATCTGATGCGATACTTTGGCTGTCGTGGACGAGCATTGTAATAATGCAAATGAGGGATGCGTTGATATGTGGCAGGAAAGAGAGGGGTTGACACCGCAGGTAACGCCTCAGCATATCTAACCCATATCTACTACTCCCGCTAGCATACAATAGCCACCTTAGCAGTTAGCTGCTGTTTGTTACACACAGCAGAGCAATAAAAACACAGCCTTACCGTTTCAATTGCAGGCAAGTCTCTGATTGTTGGAATTGCCCCTTCTTCCAAACGGAGCTTCGATGCCAACTTCGCCTGATATTGTCCCAAATTCGTAATGGATTCCAGCGTAAAAAAATAGAAAAAATATTCCCATGATGATTCTGGCAGTCAACAACAGAGCAACTCACGTGTGCACTACGTTTCTGGTAGAAATGGTTTTAGCTGATTAAAATAAAAGGCTGACACGAATACGTCTTCTTCATGCATCATTGCGTGAAGAAACTTTCTGCATCTTTCACGGTGGAGTTCGTACTTCAAATCGGTGATGTGTCGGTCGTGAACGAACCGACTCTAAGAGCTAACTCTTTGAAGTGAATGATGGGAGACGGCTCGTAATTGGGAATAGTTTTTTTTATTTTTTCATCCCCCACCCGCTTGTTTTGGTACATTTGGTAGACATCGTTTTGCATTAATTTTGGTAATAAATACACTTTAAGCAACAGAAAATCTGAGGAGCATAAAGAGTCAGATCTTTATGGTGAGTCAAGCCAAAAGAACTGGCTCTCCATAAAGAGCTGGAATTCCCATCACTAGAATTCTGTAATGGCGGCGCTCGACTGAATATGAGGGAGAGAGGAGCGAGGGGGAGAAGGGAGAGAGGGAGGGCGGGCTTCCTGCAGCATAGGTAGGTCTGCGATGTCTATATATGGTATATCCTGCGCCGACTTGACGTCAAGTCGGCCAGAAATTAAAACCACGTATTTGAGTGCGCGTGCACGTGGGCTGGTTGACAAACCCAGGGGTAAACAAATGCTTCACTTTTAAATATCGGCTTCCCGGGCAGTGTATAATCGTTAGAAAATCATAACATAGATTTTTTCTCATGGAAAAGTGAAAATTACAGGTCATGACTCCTTTAATGTTTGGAAATTTTTAAATAATACTTTATACCCTTATTTGAGAATAAAACATACCTAAATCACTTTGGAGTTGTTTTGATATTTTGATAGCCTATTCTCCCAGCTGTACTTGAATGCAACATGGGCAGCTGTTGGTAAAATCCCTTCTTATACAAAATAAAGAGTTTGGGCTGATTGGATGCTACTGGTAGCCATGTTGGACGTCAGCTGGTTTTTCTCCAGTATCAGTGATATTTACATTTAGCTTGACATTGTTTCAGGTGAGTCATTCAGTTCAGTGCAGAACTGTTATGGACATTATTGCTGTTGAAAGATGCGTTTGCTGACAAAGGTCTGGTTCGGTCTATTTTTTTCTGCTCTAGCTGCATGAGAACCCATTAATGTTTGCAAATAACAGAGTTTACTGATAGCTGGGAGTTTTTTCTGGGTTTTTTTTGGTGTCACTTTTTAAAGTTGCGCTGCGGAACATTGCACTGCCCTCTGACTTCTGCACATGAACATTCTGCATGTGTTCAGGTAGAAAACAGCTTTATTGGTTAGGTACATGTGTGTACCGAACTGACAGGTCTGTACCAAAAAATATGAATACATGTACCATTACAGCCCCAGTAACGAGACAGCTACATTATTCAAACTTTCAATTGCCGTTTAGTGCAGAACGCACCTAACACGCTCACCTGAGAGCAAAGAACAAACTGACCCTGGTTTACCTGTGTGTGGTCAAAACATCTGGTAGACTTTGGCTCATCAAACACAGCTCTTATCTCAGGTAATAAGTTGCAACCTGAACTAAATAACCAAAAAAAGGGGGCTCAGAAAAAAGCTTTCACTGCCAGTGAAGCGTTACTGCAATTTTATCTTCTATGAAATCCAAAAGAAAAGTTTTAGAAAACATGCAAAGTTGTCTTTAACTCATGGATAAATGAGCTGCTATAAAGACTGAACTGAAGCTTTAAAATTAAAACTCTCTTTAAGTTTAAATAATATTAACATTTCCTCACAGATATTTTCCTTTAGTTCAGATTGAAGTTGATTCTTTATTCACAGTGAGATCCAACTACGCAGCCTTTAATGGAGAAAGTGCCTCAGTCAGAAGAAAAATAATTTGTCTCTTCTCCTGCTGTATCATCTCTGTGAGAGGACTTGCTATTATCATCGTCTTCTCCCCAGACAGAGATCCCGACAAGTGATCTGTACATGCATTAGTCATCCTGACACAAAAGTACATTATTCATCTTCTGGTCACTGTTCCCCTCAGTCCTGCTGCAGCAGAGGACAGTAAAAGGGGAAGCTAATTGATTTTATTAGTTGTTGGGGGTTTTTTGTTTGAAATTTTACATCTTTAGGCAGGTTGTCACATCAAACACAGGGAAGTTAGTCCTTCATTTTTAACAGAAGAAAAAATATGTACAATGATGCCTTACAATACCACTTGACCTTGGATGAAAATACAAAACCAAGCCTGGAAGGACAAACCTAATTCAAAGGCCAAACAGATTATGACCAACAGGTGACATTTGAGTGAGAACAGTTGTCGAGCATTAGAGGCACTAATGCAGGTTTATTACAGCTTTAACACTGCTGTGATCACTGCTGGAGATCAGCTCTGGATGTTTACCCTCTATTAGCATTTCAAAGTGCCTCGCAATGTTCGTCCTCACCTGATGGGCTGATTATTCATGGTAACTGTCAGCAGATTAAAAGTTTACGACGTTCTGCAAAAAATGTTGGCACTATTTATAGAAAAATTTTGTATGCCTGTCAACACCACTTTGCACGGACCACATGTGGTTGGATCTTATTTGACTCTGTATTGGACTGAATGGCTACCTTATTTGGACCTATCTGTGGGGAAAAAAAAGACCTTTAGGCTAATTAGAGTATTTTGTGTGGGTAGGACCAAAGATCCTATGGGAAAAACCAATTCAAAGATGTGTATATGTGTGAAGTCATAGAAAAATTATGCATACAATATTTTTTTTTAAATCTGAAAAGTGTGCCGGCATTTGTATTCCACCTTATTTCATTTGCTGCATCTAAACCAGGAGTCTGCCAACTTTACCATCCAAAAAGCCATGTTTGCCCCCCAGTCCAGCTAAATAAAACTTGTTTAGAGCCACCAGTGTTGCATGACCTTTTTAAAAAAAAAAATCCAACTTATATTTTTTGATAGATAGCTACTATAGGAAATTTGCTGTCATTTCTCAAGAAACACAATTTCATTTCTATTCTTAGGTTTTAAATGAAAGAAAAACATAAAACTTTGCAAAAAAGAAGTTTGATACATTTTCTTCCATGGGATGTTGATATTGGCCTGAAATGACAAGGAATTTTGATGCAAAAGATTTTATCGGTACTTTTAGTCTCCTTCTGTTGCAGAAATTCAATAAAATTGTTCAATGAAAAAACTGCTTAAAGCTTTTATATTTAAAAGCATTAGTTGGTTCTTTATCAATTTAGCCAAAGTTATTCAGAGCCACTGTGGGAGGTCCAAAGAGCCGCTTGCGGCTACAGAGCCACAGGTTGCAGACCTGCCCCCCATTGCCTTTAGAAGGCAACTAATTAATAAATAAAATTGTTTAATTTGATCTCAGTTTAAATCCAGCTGTTCTGTGGAGGAATCAGAGGTTTATTAGAGAACATTAGTGAACAAATAGCATAATGAGAACAAATAACGCAGCAGACAGGTGAGGAATAAAGTTGTGGAGAAGTTTAAAGCATGGTTAGGTTATTAAACAATATCCCAAGTTTTGAACAGTTCACAGAGCTCTGTTTAAAATCTCATCGGAAAGAGTATGGCACAACCATAACCAGATATAAACCCTTCAAAATTACTTTTAATAACATAGTATCTAATTGAAATATATAACCAAGAAACGTTTTTAACAAACATAAAAAGGCAAATGCTAGCACATTACCTATGTATTTCCATGATAAATCAGCAACTTTTTGGTGAGTCATCTTTTAGTCTTCAGTACACAAATCCGATGTTTCTTAGTTTCCCTTAAATATAAGGAAAAGTATTCATTCTGTTGATGTAAAGCGTGACAATTTTGTTCCAGTACTTAAACAGAATTATAATTAGGGCAAAAACTTGATAAGTTTCCTATTTTTAAGTGCCATATGGGTTTTCTTTTTTTCTTTTTCCTTTACCTTTTTTCAACCCCTGACCTAAACTGGCTGTCAATTAGACCACAGAAACCTGGCCTTTATGGAGGAAACAAGAGATCCTGTTTATAGTTTGCCACAAGCCATGTAGGAGACAGCAAATATCAAATACAACAAAGGGTTCTGTGGTCGGATGAGACATTTCTTTAACCTTCAGGTGACATCTAATGTGTGGCAGGAAACGATTTACTGATATCGACATTAACATACAATGAAAACATGGCGGTGGCATCATTGTCCTATGGGGATGCTGGTCAGAGTTGATAGGATGATGAATGAAGCTAAAAATAGTGACATCCTGGTGAAAAAACCTGCAAAAGACTTGGGATTGGTATGAAAGTTAACCTTCCAGCAGGACGACCACACTAAACTTACAACCGGAGCAACAAACGTATTGGTTTTAATCAAAGAGCATTTGTGTAAGAATGGCCCAGTCAAAGTCCCGACCAAAATCTCATTGAAAATCTATGGCAAAAAGTTGATGTTTACAGTTGCTCTGAAACCAATCTGAGCTTGAGCATCTTTGCTGAGGGTAATGGGCAAAAATTCAGTGCTTACATGTGCAGTGCACAGACAGCTATAACGGCAGCAAAATGTGGTGCCAAAAAACTGTGGGGACAAGCAAATAATAGGACCTTTCCATTTTTTATTTGCAAAAACGTATTAAAAATATGCATGAATTTCCTTCTGCCTAAAAATGATGCACAGCAAACCTAAGGTTTGTGGTTGCAATGTAACAAAATGTGGAAGAATTCAAGAAGCACACTGTATTTCTCAGAGTTTCATCTATGGGAAACTTTATAGAAATTACAAATGGTTCAACACCCCAGCAATCAAAAAAGATTTTGTATGATGGCAATCAGTTTTTAATTAACATATTTTGTCTGCTGAAAAATATGTGAATGAAACAACACACATTTGTGAGGTTTTAATTCTTTTAAGTCAGTCAGGGGCAGCCAGGTCTTGTAAACTCTTACCTGATGTGTGACAAAAGAAACAACGGGGGAAACAAAGAAGCGGGAATTTAGCCTGAAGGTTCAGCTCTTCCTCTAACAACAATACTCATACTGTAGTACACTGGCTGACCTATGACTGACGAGGATTTTTCAGCATAAATAAGAATGAAATCACTAAAAAAGAGGGGGATAGCCTCCTGAGCACAGAAGCCATTCATGTCAATACCAAATTACCATCGAATAATGGCATCCGTTTCCCCTTTCACTTTGCAAGCAGCAGGACAGCAGGGGGTGGGGGGGGGGGGGGGGACTCTATAGCGCTTCATATCCTGCCAGGGAGAGATTCAATTAAAGCATTGCTGATGTAGAGGAGGGCTGAGTCGCTTGTTGCTTCGGGGGGTTAGTTTGACCTGATGGGCAGATTGGCTTGGAACCAAAATGAAGTTGTAAGAGCTGAGAAGTGACATTGTCAGTGTATAACCTTTTTGCCTTAATGATATAAATGACAAGATGCATTTTACTTTTTAGTGTCATGCACATGCTTTAAACACAGATTAGGTTTTGTAAAGAAGCACGGATGCATCAGAGAATCAAATGATTGCTGCAGATTAGAAAACAATGTCTCACAAGCCAATATAATTTTCTTTTGATTCACATTTTTATGCACTCGACTGATGTGTTATGAAGCAATTTTCAATTAAAAATAACCTGCCCATTAGATCCATTTCATGTTTCACCTCAGTTTGAAAATCATTGAGCATCTTTTAACAATGGCAATGCCCTCCACACACTGCCAAGAAATAACGGGGAGCTCTGCTAGCTAAAGAAATGTGTGGTGTTTCTTTAGCACCTGTTGCGCCTTCGCCAGAAACCTGATCGTCGACAGGTACAAGAATAGCTCTGCCGGACGTTAAAGGCCACTCGTCTGGCCTTCCATAAACTGCTCCTGATCCTGCTCAGAGGAAATATACCACACCTTTACTTTCAGTAAGATCCCGAGCAAAGAGGTTTTTAAAAAGCCTTAACATAGATTCATCTATTATTCCAATAGGATAGCCTTACTGTGATACAATAAAAGCCTTTATTTAAAATAAATCAGAGAAAAAAATATCACATGTTACAAAAGGAATGTTTTTATTAATCATTAAGGACTCTTAACAATTCCTAAAGAATAAGGAATGTCTAAGAATTTTACGTAAGTAATTCACGACTTGTTTTCCTGGGGTAAAAATCAGAGGTCGTGTTACCATTTTTTGTTTTCCGTAATTTTGACTGACAAGGTCATAATCTATTTTTACCCGTCAAATTTTTAAGTGCTTATAATGACATATTTGGGAGTATAGTGGCCTGAACGCTCCGCATGGAGCTGGACTGCGCTCCCGCTTGTGTGTAATGCAGGCTGAATCTGCGCTTTGCCACACTGGAGACTGGAATTACAAGCGCCACTTCAGGCAAGGTTTTGAAATCAGGGAACATTTCTCCAATTAAAGTGATCTTCTGCAAGACTCTCTGAAGGAGGGCTTTTCTTATCGCTTCAGCAGGAGGAAATCCTGCAGCATGCGTTCCTTCTGTATCAGTGGTTAAGCTGCAGAGACCTGTCACCGCCGGTCTGTGTCCGGTGTATTTACAAATGTGCTCCATGCCTCCGTAACTCTTTAACGTGGTCACAGCTCACAGATAGCGAGATGCATTGAGTCCAGGGTCCGGGTCTGAGATGATGCTCGGACGCTCTCATGGAATCTTTTTTCTTGATTGATTCAGTTACCTGAACTCTATGCATAAAGTTGAACATGTCTGTGCATCTTCACCAAGTGGTAAGGGGTGTAAATTGTAATTTCTCAAAATGATGGACGACCTTCAGATTTTTTCATCACCGTTTAAAAAAACCGGTCGAATATGGAAAATATTCGGTATAAGTATAGTGGGACACTATATTTACACTATACTTCTTTGCCACTCATGAAAATGGAAAGCATGCAAAAAAGATACAAATCACAATACATATATATATATATATATGTATTGTGATTTGTATGTTTTTTGTATGCTTTCCATTTTCATATATATATATATGAGACAATAGATATATTACATTAAATCAAATATGTATTTATTACCTATAAGGGGAAAATCGTCATAATTAACAGAAATGGAGGCTTGAAAACATCGGGCTGTATTGGTTAGGATAGATAGATAGATAGATAGATAGATAGATAGATAGATAGATAGATAGATAGATAGATAGATAGATAGATAGATAGATATTCACTTTGTCCAGTGATCACATATTAGAAATATATATTAGATTAAAATAAAAAAATAACAAATAAATTATTTAAGAAACATGTTGGATGTCACTGTTGAACCGTCTTATGGCTGCAGAAACAAAGGATCTCCTGCATCTCAAAGAGATCAATCTTTCACAGATTTTACACAGTATATAGCCTACTGTACTTATATTTTCTAAACTTACCCAACTTTAGGTCCATCAGAATGATTTGCTAAACGCCAAAATAATGACTAATAGTTTTTGCTAACAGCACTGCATTTAGCTGATACTTATAATTATAAAACTGCCATTGGTTTAGTTTTTTTTCTGTAATACTTAAGGCTTAATTCAATTAACCTTTTTTCTTTAACTTTTTTCATCTTTCTCTAACTTTTTTAGTAAAGTGTGATGTTGCCTTTTTTGTGGGTGAATAAAAACAAACAAACTATAAAAGCCTACTTGCTCCATAATCGTATTCAAATGTTTCAGATAAAAATCTAATCAACCCCCCAGGGGTCAATAAAATATTTTTGAATTGAAATACTTTTTTCTTCAAAAGTTATTATTTTCTTCCCGCCTCTCTTTACTTCTACATTTCCTCTTGGCCACCTGTGCAGATCCACCTTGATCGTGTTTGTTTGGTACCGGCCCGAGCCTGGCAGAGCTGACCGGAGAACCTCCACCCCTGTGCGGCCAGCAGGAGGGGCCGTGCTGAGGTGTTCGAGGAGCCGTAAAATCCGCTGGTGTGTCGCAAACCAGGTGTTTTTCGCTAAGGTGGGGGAAGGGATGGGAGGGGAGGGTGGGGGGTGAGGAAGGGTGAGCAGGGAGGCGGGTGAGGGAGGAGGTAACTCGCGGAACGGCTGTACTTCAGACCCAGCAAGAGGATCATGGCGGATGGCCCCAGGTGTAAGCGCAGAAAACAGGCGAACCCGAAGAGGAGCAGCGGTAAGTCCAAACTCCCCTCAAACCGCCTTTAGGCGAGCCGGACGGTCTTCACGGGGGCTTCCCCGCTCGGTAAAGTCCTTCCCGGGGACTTTTGGGAGCGAGTTGGAGCTGATTTCGTGGACTTTTTTTACCGGGTGTGTGAGTGCGGCGGTGTACCGTTATACCTGGCTGGCTTCTCTCTGCTCTCCGCCTAGCGGTGCGCCGGGGCCGCCTGGCCATTAAGAGAACCGCTATGCGCCTCTTAGAATAACCCGAGGAGAGGAGCGCTTCGTTCTCGGATGTATCCTCCACTTTCCTTCACTTTTTCAGCCCCCCCCCCCCCCCCTCCCACCCATCTTTGCTCCTCGTTGTTCTTTTTTTGTTGTTGTTGCACTTTCTCGCCGATCAGCAACACTTGGCGGCAGGTTGAGGGGCTTTCACGCAACAACGTGGCCCGCTGCAGTTTAGTGATTTTTTTTTTTTTAGGGCGAGGTTGTTGCGGGGTTAGTTGCAATGCTAACTTGCTGCCACCTCGGGCCGGACGGAGCTTTTTCCTCTCCTTCCCCGTTCAAAAATAATTGAACTTCGCCTTGTGTTGCTTTTGCGGCCGCATGGTAAATTGAGAAAGCAGGAGTTCGTGCTGCGTCCAGTGCTGTGGGATTGTTTATTTGCTCTCCTCCGTCCTCACCCCGCCTTGCTTGCCACAACTGCAGCACCACATGTTGGCTTTTGTTGAGGTAAGAGTTGAAATGATAATAGCTATCGTTTGAAAGTCGACATTTTCCCCTCTCTATGCTCTGTGCACCTGCAAACAGTAAGGGAAGCTGGATTCAGGCTTCTTTAAGTTTATTTCAGTAAATGCATTCTGATGAGGTTTCACATGTTCACATTAAGATCATTAGGGTCGATGACAGGATGCTGTGAAATTATGTTGATGTCACACATTTACTCTGACAATAGACACACTACAGTTGTATTGTACTTTTTCTTTGTAGTCATGGCACATTGTAATTTGTCATGTTTTTTGTATCAAAAGCTCAAATATGTTCTCTGCACATATATTGGATTGTGTACATAGTCTGTTTCTACTCAAATATCAAATGTAAAGTTTTTAAAGTACCTTATTCCAATAAGGTTGTACAGGTGCATGTCATTTAAACTTTATTTATTTCTGTAATTCAATACAAAAGAGTGGAACTCATGCTATACAGGTTTATTATTCACACAGTGTTTATATATATATATATATATATATATATATATATATATATATATATATATATATATATATATATATATATATATATATAAAACACTGTGCCAATCATTTGGTTTCTCAGAAAATTTGAATATTACATAAGACCGATAAAATGAAGGTCTTTAATATGGAAAAGTGTGGTTAAAAGTGCGGGAGAAAGCAACAGGGAGAACCACAATTCAAATACTGAAGATCTATCTCGTGTTAATTTTTTATAATTTTGACGATCATGGCTTATGTTAAATATGCCCCCATATTTTAGTTTCTCAGAAAACATAATGTTACTTAAGATCAATAAAACAAGTATTATTCATACAGAAAAGTTATGCTATGTGCATTTTAGGGCCTAAAAAAATCAAAGGGAAGACTTGACTTGGCAGTTATCCAGCTGTCATTGATGCTGATAAGGAGGGTAGGTCAGAAAAGGTCATTGCTAAAGAAACTGACTGTGCTCAAACTGCTTTATCCAAGGATAGTAATGGAAAGTTTAGTGGAAGGAAAAACTGATCATGTTAATCATATATTACGTTACCGTGGAAAATATGTTATCATGTGAATAATTCTGATTTAGTGATAAACTATAATTGATCATGTTTGATCGACATTTGGTTTGGATTGCTGCTTTTGCTGTTTGAACTATCCGTTTTCCAATTTTGGTTTTCTTAAGAGCGCCTGTTAAATCCTATATTATAAAAACATGATTTGTGTACAGTGCAATTGCACTGCTTTATGCAACTGGTGTACTAAAGCAGCCTATTCAAAATGCTAAGTGTACTTTTAGAGTTTGCTGGACTCTGACTGTTTGTGGAGACAGAAGAATAACCAAAAAGACAAAGGTGATTGTAATTATTCTTTAAACACTTGTTCCACTTTTGTCGTTATCACAATAAGTTTTTCCGTTGTCCTTACCTTCCATCCCTACAAGACACTGGGATAACTGGAACCAAAGCCCATTCCTGATTTTGGGACAGATTCACAAGGTGGGAACTGTGGCTGGAGTCGTTGCATCAACAGCCACCACACACGGAGACATGTACGGGGCAAGCACCCTTTCGGGGTAAAGGTGAAAGAATAATTTGCATTTTTCTTTGAAAATCAGGGTGTGCTGTCTGATTAAAGAGAGAAGAACCCCAGCATATGTGTGAGGTCAGCATCTACCTGGAAACATTTCAGCACCTCATGCTTCCCTCTGCTTTCAAGCTTTATGGAGATTTGCTGATTTCCTTTTCCAGAAGAACCTGGCCACTCTGCCAAAATGACCTTTAACGATCATGGCATGCTGTCTGGACTAGTAAACTCCCCGAATCTAAAACCCACAGAGAACCTATGATGTATTGTCAAGAGGAAGCTGATACACACTGGAACCAACAATGGAGATGAGCTAAAGGCCACAATAAAGGCAATCTGGGCTCATTAACATCTCTGCAGAGGTACAAGGTGATCGTCTCCATGCTACGCGACACTGATGTAGTGATGCAAGGAAAAGGAGCCCCAACCACCCATTAGTTGTTTAGACTGTATAGTACATGGGGATACTTTTTAGTAGACTAATATCTCTGTTTTACATTTAAAAAAATATATATTATTAGGAACTGAGTTTTGGGTTTTGTAAGGTGTAATCTTAAAAATGAACAGAGATAAACATCAGAGAAGTTGTTCTGCTGCAATGTATCTGGAAAGTGAGAATGTTCATAAACTTTTCATTTTAACATATAACATTTAACATTTAACAAGAAGAGAAAAGATTGTATCGCAATAGATATTGTTATCGCACACGCTTTAGATTATATCACAATATAGATTTGAGGCCATATCGCCCAGCCCATATATATATATATATATATATATATATATATATATATATATATATATATATATATATATATATATATATATATATATACATACGTTACACTGTAATACAACTTTTATTATATGATCTATTCTTTTATTATTAAAGAATAAAAGTATATAAATATTAGACAGTGTGCTGAAGTAGAAGAAGCAGCAATACTTGTTTACATTTCCACTAGCAGCTTAGAGCGCTGTTTAAATACTGAGCAACATTTGGTGTGATATTTAATATATTTAACTCATTTGTCAAAAATGATGTTCTGACGCCTTTGAAATCAGCCTTTACATGCAAACACCAGTAGCACATTTAATCTTATACCCTTTAAGGGCTGTGTTTCCTGAATGAATGCCTAATTTGTGACATAAAGATGTACTACTTCTTTAAAAGAATCTAGATATAATGTCGAAAACAAAACATGTTTGTATTTCATTTTTTATGTGCTATGGATTAGAACACTTATCTGGTACCACGCACGTTTTAACTCGATTTTTAGAGGTGTAGAAAAAAAACATGAAATTGCTTTAATGTCAGCCGCTACTATCTACTTTGTGTGTTTGCTCCCAATAAGAGGGTGTGACCTCAGTCTAGTCGAATCCATTAGGTCATAAATGTTTTACATGTCTCTACGCTGCAGTAGTAATAGAAATTTTATAACCGAACACGAACATCTGTCTGAAGCACATGCTTAACCCTGGATTTTAGGGATCAGCCTCATGTTTAATGCTGACCACACCCATGCCAGTGTTATGTCACCTCAGCTGTTTAATGATGTGACTTTGATGGAACGTTTCAAAGCTAATTTATTGACATGGCTTTGGTCAGACTAAAAGTAGAGATGCCAAAGGGGGTATGAAACGCCTTTTTTCACTGGTACAGTGTGAGTCATGGTTGCCATGGCTGACAGCTCCATTCGGTACCCAAATACGGCCTTCGATCAGACCTGATTCTCCCCTTCTGACAATCGAAAGGACTGTTGATTATTGGGATGGCTCTTAGGATAATCCTAACAGATAGTCCTGCCGTGCGTGGTGTGTTTAGGGCGCTCTGATCTGCTCGGAAGGACGTCTGGACCACTCCGATCGCTAATCAGGGGTATTCAACATGGTGGATTGTCTTGGCCCAATATCGCAGCGTATGTGGTTTGTTGCGAGGACAAACGAGCATCCAGCCTGTTCAATGTGAGGTGTACCAATCAGAAAGCGAGGTGACGATATGTTTACCTAAATAACGCCTTGGAAGCGTCTAGCCTTCAATCCTCCTCGTTCGGCTTGTTTATTTACTCAGAAGTCACGTTTGATCTGGTGAGGTTTTGCGAGATTTTTCCGTCAGACCTGGGAATGTTCGTGAGGGAAATCTGTTTGTGCGTGGTGTATCGTCATTGCCTCTTGTCCCCACACCACTGACGTTAGATTTTTTTTTCGCCATGTGTGGTCTCTCGAGGTTAGGAAATCGTATGACCATTGTAAAATCTTACCAGGCCTGAGTCAGAAACGAGAAAACTAAAACTACAAAGGTAGAAAATTGCAAAAAAGCAAAGTGATAAGCCCATCATTGACACCTTTAGATTTAAGGAAGGGGTTAAATGCTCTACATGTACTGGTTAGCCACTGGCTTATCTCTGTTAGGGGTGCACGATTTTGACAAAAAAACCTAATTGCGGTTTTTCTGACAAATATTGCGATGCGATTTTCGATTTTTACTTTCGATACTTTTAAGTGCATAAAACTAAAATTATGAATGAAATATATTGTTACTTTTACAACACAGTCTTGTACAACTTGACACACAATGCGAACAATATATAATAACCTAAAAAATATTTATGTGGCCAGGGCCCTCTTCTGCTGTTGAACCTGAAAAATCTCTAATATAAACTACATAGTGATTGAGGTAATGAGATTGTTCAATGTTTCGTGATTATTAAATACCTGAACCTAAATACCAAAGAATAAGACATAATGGAAATTAACTTAAACAGGTAGCTTAATTTTTTATTTTTAATTGACAAATCTTTGCCATTGAAAAACAGAAAATGAACTCTTTTTAGATTTAGATTTACAATTAGAAAACAAAATCTTTTGCAGTCCACTACCATTTACTAAACATGAAACTGTTATATTGCACACATTTTAAAATAAATGACAATAACAATTAAAAACAAGACCTTATCCAGCCTTCTGCAATATAAGACGTAGTAAACTGACAGTAGGGTTGCCAACTCCCAGCAAAAAGAATAAGGAACCACCCCCCACCCTCCGCCTCATGATGCTTAATCGACCTAATCGACTTTAATTTAATGCACGTGTAAAACAAATGCACAGAAATTATTTTTCTATAATACTTAAATAGATTCAACATCTTTTTTTGACAGAACGGCAGACTGCACAGATGGTACCTTCCCGAAGGAAAAAGTACTATAGCTTAGTAGGATACTGTATTAGACTTAATATTAGCTGTATAGGATAAAGGATTTATGACAGCTATATCCAATTGGTTGTAAGATTCAGATAATTATTTATTAAAAGCTAGACATTTTAAATGAGAATAGGAAAAGTATGTATTTGTGAACCCCTTTTCCTGTTAATGCCCTACCTGGCCCCCGGGCAAAACTTTGCTAGAGCCGCCCCTGCACAGTTGTAGAAAAGGATCCTGGTGTTATTTGTCTCCATCACCTGTTCAGCTCTGATGACTCAGTAAGAACATCTCCTGGTTTCATCTTCATGTTTCCATCTCACCACATATCCAAACCGATATCATGACCACCAGCTGTTACGGCTGTGGCTTCAGCAAACATCAGAAAGTAATATTAAATCAATTCTAACAGTTTATCAAGCTTAAACGTGCTGCTGTTGTTTAGCGCGACACCCACTGGTTTCCTCTATCTGCTAAAAGTCTGCGATAAACAAAGAGAAGCGGGAGCGCGAAAAAAAAGGCAATCAGCTGATCATTGATCAGGTTCATGATTGAAGGAGCAACAGGAGAGAATGAGAAAAGACGAGGCAACTGCCATTTTCTTTTGCCTTATGTAGCATAGTAACGTGTCAAGCATCCCTTCTCCAACTGTTGCTGTGCCCCGTGGGTCAGCTGGCTGAAAGACGGCTACCGCACTTTTCTTGCGCATAGACGAATTTGGCATTTTGGAAACATTAGTGATGTGGAAGCTAAAGATGCGCCACCTAGGGCTGCATGATATTAGAAAATCTTGCTATAATATTACTAAATGTCGCTATGCCAGTGGCGATACATGCCTATTTTCTTCTTTCCTCTCTTGTTCATTGTCATTTGTGTCCGGTGTGAGAATCTGGTGCCGTGAGACTCTGTCCATATGGCTAAATATTACATTAGCATGAAAAATGCAAGGTCATAACACTTGGAATCTATCAGGCAACAATTATTGCACTCCAAGAAGTCCTTTGTGATATTGATTTTGCGATGACGATATATTGTGCAGCTCTAGCGCCACCTATAACTCCTGTTAAGGTTTGCTACTACAGTTGGAAAGCTATGGACCCAAACGCTTTTAAATAAAAGTTATTGTTTGGTTTTTTGAGTGAAATCCACAATGTGGTGAAACCTTTAAAATCTCACATTGGCTCATGCTCTGTCCTTGTATACCTGAACCTCAACCTTTCAGTTTAAGAGTAGCCACTTTTTCCCCAATGCTCTGTGCACATGTAGTTTCTGTTTGGTAAACTGGCTGGATTTTGTTCTTTATAAAGGATGCAGGAAATATTGTAAATATTGAGTATGTTTCTCTATCTTTTGAGCTAATAAAATCCTCACTAAAGCAACCTCGGAACATGTGTTTGTGGGTCGGATTATTTCTGTAACAAAGTGGAAGCTTTTATAAATAGGATTTAACCACGGATGGGTCTAACAACTATAAATTTAGACGACTTTTATGAGACAGAGCCTCTCATTGGACCGCTTCTTACCTGTCCTCTCCTCCTCGGAGCTCGCTCCAGCCAATAATAAAGCCCCATAAATAGACATTTCAGGTTATAATAAAGCATTATGTGTGTGACTGCGTGTTCGAGCCGAGGGGCTGGAAAGCACCTTTTTTCTTTTTTTTCTCTTCCTCCTGCTGACGCCACGACGGTGACTCTGTGCGTCTGTACAGGAGCCATCATCATCATCATCATGTTTACCTGAAGGCGGATAGCGGGGCGGACAAATGGCCTAGAAATAAACGCAACTAACACCTGCGGCTCTCGGGATCCTCTCACCTTCTCCCAAAAAAGGCTCTGTGTTTCTCGACGAGCCAGGATAGCGCTCCAAATGTCAACTTGTGCAGGTAGAGAGATGAATATGTGGGTTTTTTTTCTCTTTTTTTTGGATAGCTTTTTTTTCTCTGCCGTGTGCCATGCCAGCTTCGCTCGGATGCTCGCCTCCCTCTGTTCTCGCGGGATTTATCGCATTTCTGACCCACTTGTGCATGCTTTAGCTCTCCTTTTATGTGCTTCTTTCTGTGGACAGATTGCCCCGTTTGGTCGAGTGCACCCCATGCTCTCCGTGTAAACGTGTGTGCGTGTGTGTGTGTGTCTGCTGTGGAAAATGAGCGGTGCATAAGGTGGTTATTCCTCCGTTATTCACCATGCAACGTGCAAAAAAACAAAATAGAATAAAAACAGCGCGTCTCTATCAAATATCTCCTTGTCTATCTATCGTGCTGCGGTGATTCGTTATGCAATTTCCTTTAGCTGGAGGGAATGGCGGTCAGTGCCGTTACTGCAGTGAAGGTGGGGTTTTTTTTTTTTTTCCTGGACGGGAGACAGCCAGGTACGGCAAGGTGATGCAACACCTATAAAGGTGTATTTTAATCGATTTTTTTTTACTGGATTTTCTCGCCACTGCAAGCTCATTCCGGAGGGGGGGTAGAAAAACCGAGGCGCACAATCAAGATGGCAAAAGGTGTTCAGTGTGTGTGTGTATGAGTGTGAATCATTGCGCAGCGCTTTCATCCACCAACACCACCTCCTCCTCTTCTTCTCCTCTCGGTTTCAGCCCGCCTCATTTCAGACGTGTGTCTGTCTTAGTGTTGATTCCACCTGACACAGGCAGCATGATGACAAGCGCCTCTTTGATTTTCATTAGCCTGTGCTTATGGTACCAAGCCCCCCTCCCCACCCCCTATGCCAGTCATCACCATAATGAGGCAAGCAGCTGCTGATACCAGCTAGAATATCTCAAAAGTTCCATTTTCTTTTAACTTTAGCCGTTTACATGCTCGGGTCACTTTATATAGTCTAATCAAAAAATTGATTTATTCTGTCTACTAGGGATGTAACGATTCACTCAAGCCACGATTCGATTTCCGATTTTAAGTTCCCGATTCCGATTTTTAACGATTTTTCACAACAAAATGAATTTCAGTTATTTTATGGCCAAATAAATTCTTTTTTTTTTTATAACTGCCCTTTTGTCCTTGTTTCAAATTGCAACTTTCTATTATCCTACTAACAAAACTTAACACTGAACAAAGTAATACTGGTAATTATAGATGATATGAAATTAATCACAAATCTTTTTATGATCCAAATTTTTTACATTTATTTTGAATAGCGTTTATGTCTGAGCATCAAATTGAACTTGGCTTAAAGACAGGACTTTATAACTTATTGTCATACAGTGTGAAAATTGAACAAATCTCACAACAAAATACTAATAAAAAGTAAATAAGCACTTCTTTTGGCATCATGGCATGTTTTTCTTCAGAAAGATGAGCATGTCAACATTTTCAGGTAAAAGCTGTGATCTTTGCAAAGTCACAATGTCCCCTGCAGTTGAGAAGACGCGTTCACTTGGTACAGAAGTGGCTGGTGCGGTGAGATATGCTTTTGCAAGAGGAGAAAGAAATGGGTAGATCTTACCATTCTCCTTCCACCACTTGAGTGGACAGCTTGTAAGAGGTATTGGTGCTTCACTTCTGTACCTGGAGATTTCAGTCTCAATCCCATTCATGTGTTTGCCTGGAGCTGCCTGTGCAGGTGCCACAAAAGTCCCTTCTAGAAGATGTTCTAAGGCCGTTTTCTTGAGAGGAGGGGGCTGTGGCGTGGCCTTTTCTCTCAGTTCAGCAAACTTCTCTGCTGCAGGTGTTGAAGCACTCTGTTCTGCTCTTCCATCATTTGTATTCTCCACACGTAACCTGGTCTATAGAGAGCAGTAAAACATAAAAAGCTTTGCCAATCAATATATAAATAAAAGCTAAATAGGCAAAAATAACATGCATTTTTGCATTTGTTGAATATGAATTAGCCTACTAAATGTTATTTTAAGCCAAGAACATTTTACAGCATTAGAAATATCAAAAAAAAAAAAGAAAAAAAGAATATAGCCAATACCTGGTTATGTAGCTGCACAGCTTTATCCTTCAGCCTGTGGAACACATCCTGACGCTGGGTTTCCTCTAGATGAGGAAGGATGCGAAATCTGGGGTCAACTGCAGTGCACTCTAGCAGGTAGTCGTAGTTTCCACCATATCCAGACTGCTGTTCCAGCGTGTTGTTACATCCATAATAAGCTTGTGCTGGTTGTCCTGGTTAAGTGCCTTTTGCTTGGATGCCAAAACCGCGGTTGCAGAGGGGCTACGGTGAAAAAAGCTGACAATACGCCTGATTCGACCTAAAAGACGAGAGACGCGAGGCACAGCCAGACCCGCTTGGGTGGCCAAGTTTAGCGTATGGGCGAAACACTTGATATGCGGCCCCAGCCCAGCTTCTCTTACGGCAACATGCATGTTCCTCGCGTTATCAGTGACAACAGCAATGCTATGCTTTGGTCGTTCCAGCTTCCATTCTACAACAGCATCTGTCAGTACATGCCCAATGTTTGTCCCACTATGTGTCTCAAACAGAGTACGCGTTTGCAGCACAAGGCTGACCATTTCCCACTCTGCGGTGATAACATGAGCAGTAATTGTCATGTAACTTTGCGTTGCCCTTGATGTCCATCCGTCGGTAGTGATTGCTACACTATTAGCATTTCCAAGTACCTCAACAACATCAGCTTTGACTTGCCTGTAAAGTTAGGGCATCACCGTCTGGCTGAAGTGTGGACGTGATGGAATGGAGTACTTCGGCTCAATAGTTTTAATCATTTGTTGAAATCCTTCACTTTGTACAGTTGAAAATGGCCTCATGTCTTTTGCGATATAAACAGCGATGGACCTTGTAATCGCTTGAGCCCTTGGACTGGTGTGGGTGAGAGGAGTTGCAAATACCTTTGCTAGTGTGGTTTGCCCCTTTGCTCTTCGCTCCTGCGATGGTGTCTGTGGCGACACAAGCTCGCTGTGGTGCCGACTGAGATGTTGAGACATGTTGGTCGTACTATTTGTGTACGTTATGAGTCTCTTACAGTACTTACACACAGTTTTTGTCTTGTCGGTATTTCGTTCACCCTTTTCATTTGTAAACACGGGAAAGCCAAAATGCTGCCACACTGTTGACTTTAAATTGATTGGAGCGTCCGCTATCTCGAAGTTGCTAGCTGTAGCCATGCTCGCCTCTGTTCTGAAAAGCAGCATTATGGCGCCACTGCAGCTATTTACCAGCGCAATACGCAACTACGTTGGGCGCAAGCTAGCGTGACACATAACGTTCTTGGCTACGTAATCTTTGTGTACAGGCCGTTGTGAATCGATTTTCAATTTTTCTACAACAACTGCTATTTAAACTAGTTTGCGCCGATTTTAAATCGATTCTCGAAGGATCGTTACATCCCTACTGTCTACATATTCAAATGTCACTGAACCCTGCCCGGAAAGTTATTAAAGAAAACTACTGCTGTGCTTATCTGGTATTAGAAGCTTGATGTGGCTGAAAATAACATCTCTTTTAAAATAGTAAGACTGGAACTACTGATTAGTTTAATAGTCAACCAATCTATGAGTATTCCTGTTGTCTGTCCTCAGTAGCTCTCTACATTTTACGGCGCCTTTCAAGGTTGCGCAGGGTGGGCAGGCCTCTACGTCCCTCTATAAGTTCTCAATAAAATCAAAACAGCTACTTGTATAATACTGTAGTGTACTTATCCGAAGCCATGCTGATACTTGCTATTTCTCTCCCTTCATGACCTTTAATTTAAAATCTAAGATGCTGAAGTTGAGCCAGTCCCTAACTGGATTATTCTTTGGTGATTACATAGTCTTTATAGTAGTTTGGCATTCATGGAGTCTTTGCACTGTTTGCAACAGTACATTAATTGACATGTAATTTCTTTGTTTTCTAGAGAATCAGCTGTGTTACATTATTTCCGATTTGTTCTTTTTGCAGATGTTTGTTCATAATGTTTTGGTTGAGGCATTCCAATTGTGGACAATTATTCCCTCTGGTTTTAAGTGCTGTGCAGCTGGAAGGATTTTTGCTCTTACTTTTTTACTTTTGGACTGTTATGATGCGTAACTGTAGCAACAAGTTTTTAAAAAAATTTTCCCTTACAACCGGGAGCAGCTGTTAGCATCTCAGAAGCTCATATGATACATGAACTACGACCCCAAATCCCATAAGGGTTAAAAAACGAGGCTTAATGAATACAGAGAGAGAAGAAGGAAGTTCCAACGTCTCTCTGTCCAGGTTTCTAACCATACAACCAGACTTAATGAGGAGTGGCAAAAGCAAATAAGGTGGATTAGCAGTGCTTGACAACTGATAGTATTATCCAGGACATGTTACTGTGGAATATCGTCTCTGCTGCCCACATATTGAGCTGTTAGCATGTGACCACACGACAGTCATGAGACTTGTCAAACAGCAACAGTCTTCAGTCAGAGGGTTGTTCAGATTCGTTGCAAGACTGACTACTACTGGAGATGCTTCCTGCCCACAGCATCACCATCCACAATGACTCTTTGAAGATACTTGCGACAAAATTTAATTTCCCTTTTGGGGTAGATAAAGTATTTGTAAGTTGAATTGTAAACTGCCTCAGAGTGGCTGAAGCATCTAAGCCTGGAGTCAGCAACCTTTACAACCCTAAGAGCCTATTTTACCTTTAGTCCAGCGAAATAATATTTATTCAAAGCCACCAAAGCAATATTACTCTTCAGAATAAAATAGCTTGTTTTTATAATACTTACTACATGAAATTAGTTTAGACTTTAGGTTTAATACATTTTCTTCAATAGGACATTCAAAGTTAGAAAATGATAAAAAAAAAGCACGTGGTTTGCAATATATGACAAAACAAATAACTTCAAAAGAAGCGTATCTTCCTTACAGTGCTAGTGTCATACTTTGTGGAAATGTTATGCATGTTTTGCGTGAAAACGCCTTGGAAAAAATGCTAGAGTTAGCATTGTTAGCATAATTACCTTTACATTTTAAATAATTTCTCTAATCTTCAGCATTTCTGGCCAAATATATTAAGAGCCACACCTGGCTTTGGAAACGCAGGTTGACGGATCTGGGTCTGAGCTCTAAATATACTGGATAAAGCGAACCTGGACTGTTTACCTGTTGTTCTACGGTTCTCTTAGGACCTCCATGATGCCTGTACACGCTAACAGGTAAAATAATAGTGTAAGTCAGAGGGTGGCGCAAAACATGCACTATAACATGAAAATAACAAGTCATGAGAGTCACTAGGGTCGGCTCGGCCCGGGTTGGGTCAGCCCCTATTTAGCGCTTTTCCCCTGGCTTCGTGCGGGCCAAGTCGACGCCTTTTTTTGGACTACCTCTGGCTCATTCCGAAGCGGCCGAGGCGACCCCATACACCCACCTATGGACTGATTGGTCCGGTAAAGTGATGTCACTCTCTCTCTTGTTTTTTTTTACTTTTGTGGCCTTTATTTGACATTGGATAGCATAGAAAGTGGGAGAGAAGTGGGGGATGACATGCAGCATAGGTCCACGAGGACGGGACTCGACCTGGCCTCTGCACATGGGGCGCCCACACTAACCACTACGCCACGCGACGCCCCAAAGTGATATCACTCTCGCGCCTACCTACGTAGTGGTAGCCACTGATTGGCCTGGCGGTATGGGTGTGAAGTGATGTGACAGAAAAAAAGCGCCTGACCGCTGTTTGCAGAGGACAGAATCAAGAGGGAACCGTAGACATAAGAAAGAGAAGTCTATATATGTCTATGGAGGGAACTGTTTACTAAGCTTGAAGCGCTTCCGAATGACATAAACAACTTTTCGCACCACTTTGCACGCCCGTCTCCTCGCCCACTTCAGCGTTCCTGAGATGGCAATGGAAATACAACCAAAAATGATTCTTTCTAAAAAAAAATTAAAAAACTCCAGCCAAAGTGAAGATTTGCGTTCGCCTGTGGACAGAAATAAGCTAAGTTTTAGGCTTAGCGGCGTCTTTTTCCGCCACAAAAATGCTCCAACATCACTTGTGCGACCTGTGTTTACACTCAGAAACATCATTTATGCCATCAGAGATGTGTTGGCATTATCGATTGTCCAAGCAAGCGCTTTTTGCTGGCTTGTTTTTACAAGCTAAGTTACTGCTCTATCTAGAAGTTTGACAGTAGAAAGTTACTCTGAGTGGATAGGATTTGGGGGAACTACTGCCCCCTACTGGTTTGGCATGTCTATGAATGTGCTTAACAATGCATTTATGCGGTTAGGTGTGGACGGAGTTTTTTTTTTCAACGATGAGGTAAGAATTTTTATTTTTTTTATTTTTACCCGGCTACGTGTGTACATGGCCTCAGTGTTTAGTGGTTTTTATTAAGTGGCTGTTAAATTTAACAGCATGGAAATATTGTGAGTTTAGCAACAACTGGCAAGTTATGAACATAGTTTCATTAAACTAACTGAGAGAAGATGTAGCTCTCATTTATAACTGTCTCTTTAAAACAGTGGTATAAAGAAAATTATATTTTGCAAGTAGTTTTAATAGGTTAACATTCTGTTGGGATGTTTCTGAATATATAGTAAAAAATAAGATTGTTATACTTGGATAAACACTTTGTGTCTTTTTAATGCAATAGTAGCTGAAGGCTGGAGATTTTAGTGCAGCAGTGAACAGTTATACTTCAGTGAGCCTCTACAAAAAAATTAGTTGATGGTTTTCCACCAGTGCAGAGCTTGTAGCTTGAGATCTCTGGATATTCTAATTAGGCGAAACATTCACTGCTCTGTACTGAAATGCTGTTTAAACAAGTGAGAAATACAAGGAAAAAATGCATGTCAGCATTAGATGCTATATATATATATTCTTTTTTATTATAGATGCTACCGCTAACTTTTATTTGCATTTAGGAAACAGAGCTTGCTGCAGTGCTCTTTAAACAAATTTGAACAAAAAAAAGTCAACATGTCAAAGTAGAATCTCACACAAAGACCCTCTAGAAACCTTCATTTTCACCATTATTAATATTCCCCCTCCTTAAACACCAGGTTGAGACGAAACTTCCAGGTTTCAGACGGTGTTGTTCTGACAGGAAACTGACCGACTGCAGTTCTGCTGTGAATTAAAGGTGTCGACCTTCGTCCCAACGCTGTGGCTTCGTGGTCACGGCTTCGTCATCTCTTCAAAGCGCTTCATGGTTGTATGTGCATGGATGCAGGCTGGACTGGCTGTAATCTTACACTGTAATTTAGGGACTGGAGGAATGCAGCCTGGTGTTAGCATACCTTTAGAGGATAAACAGAGCGGCCTACTCCAAGGCTGGAGCTGGAGCCGCTCGGTGTTAGGAGTCAGCGGGAACTCTGCTCCTCGCCGCCCTCTGTCCACAGGAAGTGAAAACTTGACTCGGTACATCTGTTGGTCTTGTTTATGTTCCTGTTTTGGTTCTGGAGTTCTTGCTGTCCTACCATTGCTGGATTTGAATTTAAGGAGGCTGTGCAGCCTTTTGCAGCCACGTGTGGGTTTTTTTAGGGAGTCTTCAGTGATTGCTTTTAAAGAGACGCTGGTAGATAAGGAACATTTTCACAGTTTGTTCCCTTTATCCTGCTCGTAAATCTGTAAAGCACAGCTAAAGCTTTGCATATTTATTGTACTGGGAAGCTTTCAGTCTTCATTTAAGGGCTGTGATCCTTTCTTTTCCTTCAGAATTCAGAATCTGAATGGAATTATTCACTCTGCAGAGAACGTTTATCAAAACACCTTCATTTTCTGTGTCTGAATTAGCTACAGTCAGCCTTGGGTTCTCTAGTTCCAGCTGTTTTACAGTGCAAAGCAGTCATGTGAGCGTCCTCCCTCCGAGGGAACACTAAGCATATTTACAGCTAACATGATTTGCCATAGACTCGATTCACCTTAGTGCTCTGATTAGCAAATGCAGTTACACTAATCCAACTTGTTATTGTATTATTATCCCGCATGTTCCTCTTCTATGCTCCCCAAAATCTGATGGTTTTCAATGTTTTTTATATATGCATTCCATGAGTGTAGTAATGTTAGTATGTATTGATGCATGTTGAATGTTTGTAACATAACCTGGGATCGTTCTTTTGACTTTCTCCTCGTGCTGAAGAGCCTGGGGCTGCATGTTTCCCTTTGCACAAATGGGCCTGTGGAATGACAAAGCACTACAGGATGTCTTCACTAAGTCAGCATTGACCCCGCCTCCATCGCCTTTTATGGTCCAGAGGGGGAGGTGCATCGGGGCCAGTGATGCTGTTGCTGTGACTAATTGAGGAAAGTGTGTGTGTGTGTGTTGTGGATTTGAGCGTGAATGTGGGAAACTGCTACTTTCCTTTAGGCTTTGCAAAACAACACAAGCTCCTTGTTTGGATTTACATGCATTAACATGTAGCCACTGAGATAAAAGACATGAACAGTTACAGTGTTGCTGTTGTGTATCAGTTAGATAAAGCAGTGTAAACCCTGATAAGGACAAACGCATCAGGTCAAAACCACAAAAATGTCCTGGTTTTCTCTTTTGTATTGTGTTTATGTTGTTCCTGTAGAAGGAGCTACTTCTTGTCAGCCACGTGTTGTCAGGTAAACTTTTCCCAAGAAAACATCTTCATTGCTTTGCAGAGCATTCATATCCTCTAAAACATTTGTACATTTTATTGAGATAGATTTATTGGGATAGTGTGATATAGCAACACAAAGTTGTGCATAATTATGACACTGAAGGAAAGTCTTGCATAGTTTTCCAAAATCTGACAGTAAAGATGTGAAAAGTGTGATGCGCACTTGTATTCACCCACCCCTGGGTCAGTATTTTACACCATAGCTTATGGCGCTCACCGCTGCAGGTCTTTCTGCCACATTTAGAGACGGAATCTTTTGCACGTTCTTCTTTGTAAAATAAATTAACTGGGTCAAACTGAATGGAGAGTGTCTGTGAACATCTGTTTTCAAATCTCGCCAAAGATTGGATTTAGGCTCGGACTTTGACTAGGCAATTCTGTAGTTAGATCAAAACCATTCAATGCTCTGGCTGTGTTGTTTGGGTCTCAGCCTCTGGTCTTTTGCGTCCTCTAAAGCTTGCAGATTTTCTACCGGGTCCTTCTTCTCATGATGTTGCTATCACCAAGTTTCTCTGCAGGGATGGTTTATTTAAGGTGATGTGCAGAGGTCGTGTCTTGAGTGTAGGTCGCAAAGTTACATTTTGGTCGCATCTGACCAGAGTGCTTCCTTCCACGTGTTTGCATCATCCCTTACGCGCTTGTGGCAATCTGCAAATGGGACTTCTTGCCTTTCTTTAATAGAGGCCAAATTTCTGAGTGAACAACTAGTTGTTGTCCTGCTAATAGAGTCTTCAAGTTGAGCTTTTGATCTCTGCAGCTCCTCCAGAGTTACCAAGGGCTTCTTGGCTGCTCTTTTGATTAATTCTGTCCTTGGTAAATCAGTCAGTGTAGATGGAGGACTTTGTCTTGGTTGGGTTGTATTGAATGATGAATTGAACAGCGCTTTGTGAAAGCTTGGGTATTGTTTTTTACAACTGGGAACAGTGGATTAGCATCACAAAAGTTCAAATAATACCTGAACTACGACCCGGAATCCCACAGGAGTTGAAAAGGCGGCTTGATGGATGCAGAGCAGGACCACAGAGGAGATAGAGAAGGAGGAGGTTCAAACCCTCCATGGGTCATAATTGGGAAGGATTGTAGCTTCAGTTCCAGCGTCTCTACGTCCAGCTTTCTGACCATACGGTTAGACAGATATTTAAAGGAGCAGCATGGATTGACGTGGATTAGCAGTGCTCAACAACTGATGGTGTCATCCAGGACACTTTACTGTGCAATATTGTCTCTGAAGATTCATACAAGTTGCCACGATCAAGAGACAGATACTCAAACCGTTTCCCGAGCACAGACGTGTTGGCTGGTGTGCAGGTGTGACTTCAGCAGCGTCAGGCTTCTTTTTAGTCAAGGTGAAAAGGAAATGGTGCGCAGCCCTCTGATTTAAAACGAAACCAAGAGTAACTAAGTGTGTCTCTCAGTCTGAGTTGACCTCAGTTCTCTTTATGAATGTAAAACGTTTTTTATAGAATCATCATTTATACACTTTGAAGGTCATTTAGGAATACATTGTTTATTAAAAGAAGTAAAATTCAGATGCAACATAGCTGAGGAAGCAGAAAACCCCCCTCTCTTAGCCTTTTAATGCCAACACCCAAAGTTATTTAGAACTATATGTGGAACCAAAACTATCTGAGGAACTGGCATGCTCTTTTTAAAGGTGGCTCAGCCCATTTTAAAAAATAACCTGCTTCTCATTCAAGTACCTGAATATTCATGTGTTTAAGAAGCTACAGCCTTCATGTCAGCTCACTGGAAGCCACCTTGTGGTGAAGCAACTCAGTACATTTCCGAATGCATTGATAAACCAGCCTGAATGCGAAATATATTAGCACAGGTATTCATTTTGATCCCCGAGTTTGTGTGGAGGACGTGTCGACGCAGGCCATTGTTTGTTAGAAGAAAGAGTCCCATTGAAAGTTGTTGTTGTGTGAGAGAAACGGAGAAAACTCCCTCACACTCAGCCGGTGGGAACCTTCTCTCCCTCTCCTTTGGTGGCGGTAAAATTTGCATACCCCTGCAAGCCCCATTCTCTTGTTTTTCTTCAGCCTGAGAGGCAAAGTGGATCAAAAAACCCAGCTCAGAGCTGCCGCCTGCCTCCAGGCACGACATCAAGCCAGAGTGGAGAGGGCGCTGTTACAGCAGGAATCCAAGGCGTTTCAGTCACTGAAGTGGGTTTCAGCTGGTGTGGGAAAGGCTTTGATTCACTTCCATTTAAGTTTAACAACCGATCTCCAAGGAAAACAGAAAATCTGGCAGGGCTCGTATTTTTTAAATAATTAATCTTAGATTCTAACAAGATGTACCTCTATTAAAAATGTCAGGAAAAAACCCCATGATTTAATTATTATTGTTTATTATTCTTACTTTTGCCAGAAAAAATATAACAGTAAAAATAATGTTGTATGTTTTGAAACATAAACCTAAAATATAAAAAAATATATATAAAAGATGCTGAATGTAGAAACTATTTTTTGAGTTATTGTTTTAAATATTTAAATAAATATTTGTATAACTTTTCCCACTTCTAGTTCTTATGGAATAACACAAATAGGTTAATGTTACCTGTAGGGAATTTAAGAAAATATCGGTACACTGATATATCGCAATATTTTATTTTCCGACTGTGTATTGATATTCAATTTTTTTTTTTTAGGATTTGAATGGAACCATTAATGATGACAATCATTTCTGTAGTAAAATTAAAAGTATAACTGGTAGTTTGTGGCTGTTTTCACCTTCTTTGTTCCAGTGGATAAACTAGATCTGGTAATAAAACTTGATGGGTTAAAGTATGAAACAGGTTGGAGTGTCACAATATATTGTCTTACTCATAGTATCGCAATATATTGCAATATATCGTATCGTCTCCCCTGTATCGCGATACATATCGTATCACCAGATTTTTACCAATACACATCCCTAGTTACCTGGTTAATTAGTCGGACTATCTGCGTAGTACTCATTCAAACCTCCTAGTCCACCAAAAGGAAGAAAAAACACAGTTGTTTGTTATTGTTTGATTAAAAGGCTGTGGGGGGAGATATTTGAGTTGGGATCAGAAATTACAAGATCACAGTACTGCAGTGCTGTCCTGATAGGAACTCCCTTGGAATAATGGAACTGTATGATGGTCTTGTTAAATCTTCTATTCAGCAGCTGCAAGTTTTTGAAATTGTTACTCCACGCCTTCTGACAAGAACTAGTTGCTGTGATCGCTTCATACCTGTGCTGATCTATCTACGCTGGCTTCCTGTTCATTTCAGGATCTAGTTTAAGATTTTTTTTGCTTGTTTTAAGAGTCTTAATGTTGTGTCACCACCATATTTGTCTGAACCTGAGCACCCTTGTACTCCATCCAGAGCTTCAAGGATGCACAAATCAATGGATAAAAGACGCTCCTACGTTGCGACTGAAAAGTAGAAATCGTTGAGCTTTCTCAGTGGTGACACCTAACCTGTGGAACAACATGCTTTTTAGCAAATCATTATAAGACTTTTTAAAAATCCATCTTGACTCTTTGCTTTTAGTTCCAGCTGAGCTGAATATTTGAGGTTTTATTGTACTAATTGTTCTACTGTTTAACCGTTTAACTGTTTAAGCTACTAGTGGCTTCTTGTGCCGCACTTTGGTCAACTGTTGCTGGTTTAAATGGGTTCGGAAATATACTTTGACTTGACGAACTGTTGCCCTTTTTGTTTCCACGCCTTGACTCTGTGTTTTTTTGTAAGTGGAAAGATTTTACAAACAGGCTCATTTGTCTTTCTTGGAGCCAAGGGAAAAGCTTAGTAGCTGTCCTTCAGCCAGCTTAGCAGCAGTGTACAGCAACAGGTAGAGGAGGGTTTGCTCTGCATTACCTTGTGCTCTTTACAACCAGCGAAAGCATTGGTTTCTATGGTTATCTGTAGCAGTATTTATTACTATTCTGACCTTGACACATGGGGTGTTTCTCAATGTTAAGGCGCCTCGCCTACCAAGAAGAAAATGGTTAAATGGAACAGACTTGCATCACGTGACCGCGGCTGCCCAGGGCCCGCCTTTTGCTTACGCGCCCTTACCGCAATGTATTCTGGGAAATTATTGACCGAGGGAATGCATCAAGGAACCTCCCATGTATCCTTGGTCATTTGGCTAAACGGCAGACAAACGGAGGACAGACGCCTCGGTAGCACATGAACATTGGAACACGCCTTGGCGGTCCCTGATGGCGTATCTCCAAGGCAACAGGGGCGGGACCAAGGCATCAAGGCGAGGTTCCTTAGCATTGAGAAACACCCATGGACTTGAACAAGATCGTGGAGTAAACTCTTGATGAATTTATGTATGTTTTTTTTCAACAGCTAATTGTTTGAAATACTATACCTTCTTTTTGTTTTGTTCTTTCAAAAAGTATAACAAACTGCTGGTCTTTTATTGGCAGTAGCCAGCAAAAGGTGGGGGAGGGGAAGAGCCTTCTTGCTCTATGTTCCATACATCCTATCACTTTGGCACGTTCTCTGGTTTCTAAAAAGTCTTTTTAAACATCTGGAACATTATGATGTCAAGTTTTAGATGAGAAGGGATTTTCTAAAGACCTGTCTATCCTGCATTAAAGTACAGCTGGGAGACTAGGTTGTCAAAAATATCGAAACAACTCCAAAGTGATTTAAGCATGTTTTATTTTCAAAAATGGGCAAACTGTTATAACATTTCTAAACATGAACACTAACTGTTTAGAAGTGCTTATATTGTGTTCTACTCTGGCTATGTCTGCTTGTACTATTTTATTTATTTAAAGTCAGTTCTATACTTTCAACTTTTTTAAGTTGTAGAATATAAAAAATCTAATTCATTTCAGGAATTCAAAGGAATTCAGGAAAAAACATTCTTTGTTTAATGCTGATCGAAGTTTAAAAAAAAGGTCATAAGTGTATTTGTATTTGTTTTTCTTAATTAAAGTGTACCGAGAACGTGCTGAACCATGACTTTAAAACCCCAAATACGTACCAAACCGTGATTTTTGTGTATAGTTACAACCCTGGTATTTACGGATCCACCAATTTGAAAATCTGACTGTTCACAAATTTTTGCTAGAGCATATCCAGAATATTAGAAAGAAAATGGCAGCTTGGGAAGCTGGAATACCCAGTCGCAATGCTACTTGACACACTATTTGCAGGTAGTTGCAAACCATCCAGTCCAGGAGGACCATCCATGTACCTTGGTGCTGATTGGCTGTACCAATCATGGATGTTAGCTTCTGCTGTAGTGCTAAGATGGTTTCTATAGTGCATATTAATGTGTATTAAGGTACATTTGGTGTTTGAACTATTAAAACAGGGAGTTATAAGCGTTTTTAGTGGGAGTCTCAAATATTTGCGCTATTCTTGGGTAGCTGTGGTTCCTTCCTAACCCCCACAATTACCGGGAGGTCAACTGCAAAGCTTGGTAACTGGCTCCATAGGGGAAGTACTGGTGTAATCGAGACAATAAAGTCTGTTGAAATGATGCACATTATTTTGTAAAGCACTTGTTATCCCTATGGTATTTTACTGGTTATATAGCTCAGTATGGAAAGATGTTTCTTAAACCCTGAACCTTTGGACAAAATTTTTTCAGGGTAGATTTTTCAAACACCGCCTGTTTAATTCTTCTGGCATTTTACCACTAAAATGAGGAAAAGCTCAGGAGAAGAATGTAAAATCGACAGTGGGATGGGAGGAGACTTCCGAGCAGCGCCACTGTTCTCAGGAGAGATTAATCATGGGAGATGGACAGGTGGGTTAGGAGGAGTCTGACTTACTAAAGACACTCCTGAGGCTGCAGAGGGACCAGCAGCAGGACAGGTGGGAGTGGAGGAGCAGAGAATTAGATTAGAGCCACAGCAGAATGTTTCATTATCCCCCCTTTTACCCTGCTGTCCATTTGGGGAATATTTTGTCATTGAAGCAGAAAATTAAAGTGGACACTGTTGGAGCGATTTGCTGTTATTTGTGTGTGCATCTTGTTAGTTTATTCTGTGTGCATGTGTCTGTATCTGACCAGCAAGGGGCGCTTCCTCTTAGTTGGGGAAAGAAAGTTTTGGTCATACATAGCTGATATACCCTCCTGTTTTATGTTAGGATTTCATTATGTTTAGGGGGTGATAAACATCTTTAAATTCACAACTCCGTGCCTTGTCCCAATGCTCTACACAGATTTCTGTGTATGAACGGTTGTGTTTTTGCACACTTTGTTGTCTCTTCCTGCTGTTTTTCACAAGCAACTGATGCAGAAATTTAATCCACAATAAGAAAATATCGATACGCCGATATATCACAATATTTTATGTCGATAATGTCTCGATATTCAAAAGCAATGTATAGATTTTTTTTTAGGTTTTTGGAATTTCAATGGAACCATCAACGATGACAGTCATTTTTGAATTAAAATTAAAAGTATGACCGCTAGTTGGTGGCTGTTTTCACCTTCTTTGTTCCAGTGGATCAACTAGATCTAGTAATAAAACGGGATGTGTTAAAGTATGAAACAGGTTGGAGTGTTTAGAAAACTGTGACACTTTTTCTACAGTTAAATTCATTTTTAAAAATCACAATTGTCTTACTCATAGTATCTCAATATATCGTATCGTCTCCCTTGTATCGTGATACAAATCGCATCGCAGATTTTTACCAATACACATCCCTACTGTTCTATAGTTCAGCTAAAATCAGGCCAGATCAAATGCGATAATTTCCAATTGAGTTATTTAGTTTAGAGAAACACTAATTAGAGATTGCATCTTATTTCAGTTCACGGATTTTGTTCTGACCTGCTAATTTTGATTCAATCTGATATTTCTTTTAAAACTATAAATATTTTTTTTTCATAGTTCTGGATAAATTAAAAATCTTTAACAAACTCTTGAAGACCCAGCTCCTCAGAGAGCATATCCAACCCTTACACCTACCGACCCCCGTTTTCTCCACTTCCGTTTACGGCTGCTCCTAATTTCTACACTGTCACCCTTTACCAAAGCCTGACTAGTGGTCTTCCTTCTAAGTTGCCTAAAATTAGTTATAACATTAACTGCATTGTTTTTTGCTCAAATTGTTGTGGATAAAAAAGAGCAATGACTGACGGCAAACCGTCCAGGTCCAGAGGCATTAAAGTGGCCACCAACAATCACACTACCACCACCATGTTTGATATGCTGTGTTAGTTTTGTACTGCATGTAAGTGGAGACACACCTTCTCTTATGTTGTGTAAGTCTAGTTGTTTAGTCAAGAACTCTGACCTTAACTGAGGCAAGTATGATCTGGAGTGCCTGAGATGCTGTTCTAGGTTCTATTATGACCTCCTGGGTTAGTCATTGATGCAGTCTTGGAGTAATTTTAGTTGTCCTGCCACTCCTAGGAGGGCTCATTACCCCGGCTCTCCACCAGATATGTAAGTGGTGCGTAATGCAATAGAAGCGTTTTTCCACGAGCTCATCAGCGCGTCCCTTCCTATCAGGAGCGTTTCAGATGCGCATTGCCTGCGAATGCGTTCCGTCCAGCTGGTCCCGGGAGATTTCGAAATCACAGGAGAATTGTAATTGCATAACTGAATGGGTAGTAGGCAGAAAAATACTGTAATTATATGTTGATGAGTATCATAAACTCACCATGCACTCCCAAAACTGCTGATATTTCTGTCCATGGTTTATCCTTTTTGGTATCATATAAATTGGGTGATTCTCCACTTCAAGGATTAAATTCTCCTCGTCCATGATTGAAATCCAACAAATTACACCCACAGATCGGCAGACATCAAACCTGGTGTCACAGATAATAATGTATTTTTAAAAAAGAGATATAACGATTCTCTAGAGTTACAATCGATTATCACGGTCCGATCCAATCGAGTCTGTTCCAATTCGATATTTATATGGGTCCGTGCTGTTAAAAATGTTTGTTTTTTTAAGCTGTTACCTTAATTATAAGCCTGTAATTCAATGATGTAACACTGGATGCGGTTACAGTTCACCGGGAGAAACTGTATCAATAACCCTTTCAGACCTAAGCCTTAAAATGCCCGTCTGGACTTTTCCCTCTTATTCTACCTGTAAAAAGGGCATACAATGTTAAACGATGAAATCGATTTTTGGACTTCCGAATCGATTTTCAGGAATTTTGTATAAGAATAAATGCCCCCTATATCAAAGTAAATACATTTCAACACAGCACTATATACATGTACATATATGATATATATATACATATACATACATATATCTATTAGGGATGTGTACGATATATTGCAATACTATGAGTAAGTCTATATATTATGATTTTTAAAACTGAATGTAGAAAAACTGTCACAGCATTCTAAACACTCACATCCAGTTGTAGTACTACATCTAGTTGTTTCACAGTAATGAAGAAGGTGAAAACAGCCATCAACTAGCGGTCATACTTTTAATTTTACTTTAAAAATTATTTTCATCATTAATGGTTCCATTGAAATTCAAAAGAAATCAACAAAATCAATACATTGCTTTTAAATCTTGACACAATATCGTGATATTGCGATATATTAGGGTAGTAATACTTTCTTACATCCCTTATCCTTCCATCCATTGTCTGTACCTGTCCATCCTATGCAGGGTTGGGGGGGGTTGGGGGGGGGGGGGGGGGGTTTGCTGAAACAGTTGCTTCTGACTGAATTCTGCTGACTCGGCTGTGAAGCAATTGGTTATTAGTGATTCTACCACCTTTATCACCTCACCACCACTTTATCCTCAAAAATGTTTTTGTGATGCTTTACAAATACAGAATTTGTACCAAGAGTCTCAACGGTTCCTAGTTAAATAGCTGACATTTATTGCAGTCCAGGCAGTTCTTTGCGATATGCAATCTGTTATACGGTATGGGTGTAACAGTACACAAAAATCATGTTTTGGTATGTATTTGGGGTTTTGAAGTCACAATTTAAAGTCAGGCTTTTGGTACACTTTAACCAAGAAAAAAAATACAAATGTGCATATGACTTTCTTTTTTCTTTAAATAAGTAAAATAGTACAAGCAGACATAGCCAGAGTAGAAAAAAATATAACCACTTGAAAGCAGTCAGTGTTAATGTTTAGAAATGTTTATATAATACTTTGCCCATATTTGAGATTAAACATGCTTAAATCACTTTGGATTTGTTTTGGTATTTTGACAGCCTAGTTTCCCAGCTGTACTTGAATGCAGCATGGGCAGCTGTTGGGAAAATCCCCTCTTATCAATTGGGGTTCCGAAGACTTTTGTTGAGTAATTTAGTTCAGTGCAGAGCGTGTTATGGACCTGATTGCTGTTGAAAGATGCATTCGCTGACAAAGTTCTGGTTTGGTCCATCTTTATTTTTCTACTGTAGCTGCATGAGAAACCATTAATGTTCCCAAATAGCAGAGTTTAGTAAACATTCTGCATGTGTTCAGGTAGAAAACAGCCGTATTTGTTTGGTAAAAGCGCGTACCGAACCGAAACTTTACCAAAAAATCAGAATCTTAATACATGTACCGTTACACTTTTTTCATGCAGTGAAATTGCTATAAAGATATATTTGCGATACATTTGCAGCCCTAACTGTAATCCAGTTTCTTATTAACGTTCTAAATGCTAGAGCTTGTAGACTGGTTCCTTACATTAGCTTTTGCATCTGATAATGAAGGCGTTGCTGCTGTTTGCCGCTCCCACCCTGCAGGATTCATGGGGAGGGAACAGAGGATTTGATTAGCATCAGAGAGGAGCTGTGGATGCTTCCTGTGTCTCTTCTCCATCCCGTGCTCTCTGGGCTTGATTTATGCTCCATGTTCCCTCTAACATGGCACTAAATTAAAGAAGGCCCGAGGAGGTGCTTCCAAACAAAATATGCTGATCTATTCAAATCCCCTGAACTGTCAGTGTGGATTTAGATTTGTTTGTTGATGCTGAACACAATTAGGTTCTGTGCTACTCAAAGCGAGGAAGCTAAACCACAGTGGAGTGAAAGAGAGAGAGCTGGAAGAAATGGAGTGTTATTGAATTACAGGTGATGGCTGCTAATTGGGCCCTCCAGAGATCGAGCATGTCCTCAGTGTGAGCGTGTGTGTCGGGCTCTGGGGACGCAGACTTGATGAAGCTGTTAGGGTAAAGTGCGGGGCCCCGCCGTGCTCCCTGAGTGCTATGCGTTAGAGGCCATCCTGTCCCCGCTGGAGGAGCGCTAATGGATGCCACCCAGCCCCGATGAATTGCGCCCCGCCTATGGATGGATGGAGCAGCGGCGGAGCCGGGGGTGACGCTGCTGTAATTGAGGCGGCTCACCGAGTTTGAAGAGTGCTCGGCCGCGGACGAGCTGCAGGCGTGAAGCAACACGTTGGGACCAAAGCTGTGACTGGAACCGTTTTACCACCTCGCTGTGGTTCACAGCAGGGCAGAAGCAACATGATATGCAGACTCTTTACTCAGATACACATCGTCTTGTTGATGAGACCTAAAGCATGAGAACATGAGAACAACTCATTACGAGGGCTAACGTTGATGTTTTTGGTTAACAGTGGGAGTGAACTGGGTGGGTTTGCCAGTTTGATGCATGATGTGGCTGGTGCCTATCTCCAGGGGTCATTTGTCGAGAGGTGGGGTACACCCTGGACACATCAGCCACACAGAGACACGGTGGACAAACAAACAACCAACCATGAACACACACACACACACACACCTAAGGACAGTTTAGAGAGACCGATCTACCTGACAGCCATGTTTTTGGACTGCTGGAGAAAGCTGGAGTACCCTGAGAGAACCCACACATGCATGGGGAGAACATGCAAATGGAAGGATTCTAGGCCAGGATCTGCTGCAAGGCAACAGAACAGAGGTCCAAACGAACTCTAGAGCGGTTTGTTTATGATTTGAATGTGACCCGACACGGCTACCAGGTGCATGCTGACCATTAAAGACACTGAACGTTCTCGTCAATGAACCAAAACCAAAATTGCAGATTCTATTTAAAAAAAGTAAAATAAAAAAGAAGAAAGAAATGTTACGAATAAATTGAAGAAAAAAAAAGCTTCAATAACATTTATTTTAGAGGGTTTTAGGTTGAGGTGAAAATATTTTTTGCTCAGGCAATTTTTTATTTATTTTCTAGTTTATTTTTATGAATGTGAGTTGTCTTTCTTAATAATTTTCACATATTCAAGGTTTGATTAGTCTAATATTAGATTGAAAGACAGTAAAAAAAAAGAAAATAATTTATTTAAGGCTTTTTCGCATGCCTACTCCAGGGATGCAGACTCTGTGAAGGGCTTTTATGTAAAGTACTTTTTAAAACCTATAAAAATGTAAAAAGCAGCAAGATATGCACCATTTAGGCAGCACCAACACATAACCTAAAATCAATTACCTAAAGTAATTGATTTTCTGATCACCCCCCCCCCCCCCATATCAAAGTAAATGAGAAAAAAAAAATTGCTGATGAAATTATGAGTCACAGCCCCAGTTTACTTTCAGTCAATATCTGAGCAGGTTTTGCCGTCTTCCTCTCTTGTTGTCATCTCCAGGTTGCTTGTCTTGTTCATGCTGAGCACTCAGTGTTCAGGTGAAAGTCTCCTGTGCTGCCATTCAGACTGCCGCCGTGATCCTCCACTTGTGTTGCAGTTAAAGCATCAGGGTTGCTGCTGTCGCAGCAGCGCGACTACTGAGGTGTCAGCTGTACGTCGGCGTGAGATGTGGGGCAACAATTGCGCTCACTCGCTCATCTCTCTCAGCCTGTGTTGCTGCTGTTTGTGGAGACGGAGGCCAGAGCTTTATAAGGTTTTCTGTCTGTGCAGTCAAAAGGAATTGGAAAAGTAACTATGGAATTTATATATATATATATATATATATATTTTTTTTTTTTTTTTTACATTCAGAGAGACGACAGTTGCATTGAGCTGACTCTAGTACATTTGTTCCACCTTGTTTACAGTCTGGTGTCAGTAATATAAGTTCAGATCGGGGGTTGATTTCTAGAAGTTTAAATTTCCATCTTAATTAAGGATGAAGCCTAAGCTAAAGCCTGTCTGAGCTGCAGTTTTTTTTCCCCTTTTTGTGTTGTCAGCACAGGTGCAATCTCAGAGGCTGCGGCATTTACTTATTTTGACTGCTTCTCATCAACACTGCTTGTTTTTCTCCTTAGTCTCCTGCAGCAGGTATCTTCATGCGAGCTCAGCGTCTACCTCACCAACCTGAGGGGAGGATGTGTAGAGGCTCGATAGTTGCCAGTTGCTCTGCTTCTAAAGGAATTCATATGTGGGGAGCAGCTTAAAGATACTAAAAGATACTATCCGGTGGTGGTTTGTCTTCACTAGCTAATCTACACTAACAGTTAAAACACAGCTGGGTCATAAATTACAGATTTACACGGCATAATAATGGCACCGATCACCCGGCATTAGTAATTCTTATGGTGGATAAGTGACTTTTGGTAGATTTCAACATGAATTCCTGTAATTTATGTTGCCCCTAAACACAGAAGAGGTGGAACTATTAAAAAAACATGCAACTGAAGAGGAAAATACAGCAAGGAAAATATAAGTAAACACACTTAAAGGCGTGCCCTATGCCTTTATGTCCTCCCAACAATTGGAAGCTTGTTTTGGGAGGGAATGTTTTATCTAGATTTCCAACAAAATCAGTTGGTATGAAGTGTTTATGGTGAAGAACTACAGGTGCATCTCAAAGTTTATGATTGAAACGTTTATTCATTTCAGTTATTAAATCCAAAGTAAAAACAATATTGATTCATGAAAAGATAAAGCTAACGTAAACCCAAAGTACCATTTCTCAGAAATTGAGAATAGTACAGAAGAAAAAGGAAATATATCAAAAAAATATATATATATTCAAAAGAAAAAACGACTTGTTTGGGCCTCCTGCCTCCTTACAACGTGAGATGGAGACGTGAGATGGAGACTTCATTTTTGAACTGAATGATTAAAATAATATGCATCTGTATATCTCAAGTGAAGTTTGATTTAGTTTAGAGTAAATTCTGGCTTGTAGTTTTGATATATGCTTCATTTTGAAGAAGAAAACCTTTCCTTTGACTATATTTGGTAGTTTTGGCCTCCACTTTTCAATAAATATATCCCTGTAAAGGTCACATTAAGTAAATACTCATGTTTTTATGTTGCTCTTAACAGATTAATGTGATGCTCAAGTATTATTCATATATGGTCCCACTACCAGAGTATTTTGTAAATGAAAAACCCCAGAGACACTATAACCAAGCTGAAAGAAGCAACCCGAGGGCTCTGCTGTCTGTAGTTTTTGTGTCTGCGTTGAACGCCCTTCCCAGCGTGGCAGGTGTGCCTAAGCTTCAGCGCCATTACAAGTCTCATAAATACCACCTGACACCATTACAGCAGGCAGGCCTCGATATAAAACCCTCTTCCCGTGGTGCGCAGCCCTTCAGCACAATTATATTATGGCACACTTAAGGAGAGGAACCCTACAGCTCTCTGCCGAGGCTCTTAACAGACCCGACCGGCCTGAGCACTCGTACTTTCTCACAACGATGCCTCTTCAGGCTTCATATTTAAGCTGTTTTCATTGCTCAGGTTAATTACTATGTTTCAGACGTGCTTCCTTAATAACAATAGCATCTATTAATATGACTTAACCTGATACGCGCTGCCTGATTTTTTTAAGTTATTTTAAAAAATAAAACTTCCTCTGAGGTCTGCTGAGAGGCCCCGTCCAAAACATACATAAATGCTTAGGTTTAAGTTCAATTTAATCAGATTTCATGGAAAACCACCGATCAGATTAAATTATATTTGTTTTCCCTTCGTTTTCTAGCAGATGTGGCCCATCGCTTGCCAGAGGTCGGTGCAAACCTCAGTATTTATTTCTGGACTGTTAACCCTCACACTGATGACATTTCTGTCAAGTGGCGATCTGACCCTTCTTGACATTTTGCGAAACTGCGCTGGGAAAGGTCCGGCCCGTCCCTCTGTTTTCCTTCCCCTCCTCCCGGCATTGTGTGCCGGTGTGAACAGAGAGAGGCACAGCGACGCGTCTCGGCCGCCTGTATGTCTGGGGAGCACGCTTTGTGCCGTCCCAACTTTAGGACGCTGCCTTTGTCTTTCGCAGCGTTCCATGAGGAGATCAACCTAAGCGCTTTATTGTTTTTGATGTTTTCCCAAAAAAGTGGGTTAGCATCTCATTATCCATTAGAAACAGGATGCCGTTTTAAAAATTCGGTTCAGGTAGGATTTCTGTTGCTCGCTCTGTTCTCTGCCCAAGCTTCGGAAGCTGTACAGAGTTGGCAGAACGAGCACTTTGATGCCTTAAACATGACTGTTTGATCTGTTTGCATGTAACTTAATAAACTAAAGATTAAACAGACACTTCTACTGAAATATTCCCAGATGGAGCTTCAGCCAAGCCTTTTGAATTTGCACCGCCAGCCGTCTGAGTCCCAGATACTCAGTTGCACTTTGAATCCAGTCGTCTGGAAGCACATGGCGATCGACCCCGGCTCTATGGCAACTCAGCTTGACGCTCCTCTTGATGACAGCCATTCAAAGCAGGACACATAGCTGTCCCATATCCAGACGGCAGCGGATGGTCTTCATTTAGTGAGGACTGCATTGCCAGCCGAGGCTCTGTGCCAGAGTGCTGCCTGCAGAGCTCCCAACGGTTGGCGCCAACTCCTGACATACAGTAGATGGAAGGTATTGTGCTGGCAGAGCCAAAAACACTGTGGTCTGATCAAGTAACGTTGTGTAAGCTGGTGGGGTGGTGTGAAGTAGTCGGCTGGATAAAGAAGATGGAGATATTATTATTCATCGCTGTTGTAGTTGTGCAATTAAGGTTCAGACCAGCTGTGCAGAGGCCTTCAAGAAGACCTAATCTGTTGGAAATTGAGAATTGGTGCAAATTGTGTGCATGTGAAAAATGTGCATATCATAGCTATCAAACCTAGTCTAGTGATTGTTGATTTTCCAGTCAAGAAGTAAACATTAGGGAGGAGGTTTGTGAAATAAACAACTGAAACATTTGTTGACCTTATGGTGCGTTCAATTTACCTCAGAAGTCGGAACTTGGAGCTGGGTTTGTCGTCACAGCCGAGTAAACAGCGTTCCAGTAAGTAGTCGGATAAGTAGGGATTCCAATATGGCGACACCCAGGTAGCCCTTGTAGGTAGTACCTCTGTAAACATTGTTTCAAACTGTACTTTCCACATGCAAACATCTATTTTATTTTTTGTAAGTTCAGAGTTGCAGGCTCTACATGTGACATTGAAATTGTCATGTAAAATGAACATGTTTCTACCACAGATTACTGTTGTTGATGCAATGAGCGGCCATATTAAGAGTCAAAGTTGGAGCAAGAATCTCAGCCTTTCCGAGTGGGATGTCTGACTGCAGGGGACGTTCAGTTTGATTTTTCTCACTCTGAAGTCGGAATTTCCAAGTTCCGACAACAAATGGAAACGCACCATATATATAAATATAAGTCATAAAAATTAACATCTTTTAGCAACTTCAAAAACTTGTAGTTTTGTTGTTATAGAAGCCTTCTTCATGGGCTGAGGCCTCTGAACATGGGGTGCCAGTCTTAACCTCTACGCCACGCAATGCCCCTATACAAGCTTTTCTTTAAACAATTTTGCTAATCGTTACATGAGAGCACTCATAGGCCGTGAACAGTATTAAACTTTAAGCCCAAAGTGGTCAGACAACAAATGTAACCCACTCTGTCCTGGTGCAGTAGGAAATTATACATATTACACCCTTTGTCCCAATACCCATGCACAACAGAGGCCCGTCTTACACAATAAAATGGCTTCATAGGTTTGTTAGGTATTGCTGTCTGTCATTTATTCATCTTGAGACCCTTTTAAAATTAGATTTTAGATACTGTAGGATAAGTGGCAGAATATAAAACAGTGAAAGTGTTGCTTTAAGCAATAAATTAGGTAGAAAAACATGCTTTAATTCAACCGAAACATAACGGAATTAGAGAGATTAAATAACAGAATCTCTCAGAGCAGCTTGGAAGGACAAGGTGAAAAACTTCTTTTCCCCACTTGTTTTCTTTATGATGTTCAAAAGAGCAAAAATGAGCATGGTTTTAAGGACGTTTCTCTAAATACTTTTAATTTCTGTTTGATAAAAGCAAGAAGAAGAAGAAGAAGAAACACAAATTCAGCAATACCGTTCTAGCAAAAGTAAAAAAAAGCTCCAGATACTGCATGTATCCTCCAAACATTTTAACCTCGGTTAACCTGCTTATATCCAGAGGTGAACAAAGACTTATGACAGGACAGCAGCTGCCAGCTGTGTGTGCATAAGCCCAGGTTCCTCCGAGGTCTTCCTGGTTTTGTGTAAAGCTTAACTGCACACAGAAACTGCTCACGGTAACACACAGGTCCCCTACAGAGCAGCTTTGTGTTTCAGAGGCGCCTCTCTCATGCAAAGACACCGTTAAACTCACAGATGCCGTGTTTTGTGCACCACAATGCCCAGCTCTTGCTGATCTTAGCAGCTCTTAGTAACCAGAACAGGTCCACAGTTCTCAGACCTTTTTCCCAAGGAGTTTTCACCCGTTGAGGCTGAGTGTGTGATTTGAATACTGAGCAGGGGAGAAAAACAGGAGAATGTAGCGAGCCAGTGGGGCGTAGGGGAACAGGACCACAGCAGTGGTGCAGTACCTGCTGGGTCATAAATTAGACTTAGTAATATTCTTATAGATAAGACGGAAGTGGGTTTTTATATTCTGTAAACTCTCAGAGGAGTGTGAGAAGAGACTTTAATTTTGAAAAAAACAAAACATTGTTTAAATGGAGAGAGTTAGCTTTAGTAAAGCACCCTGCTTGAGAATACATGGGGGAGGGGAGCCAACGGCTGTGGCAATATCCGCTAAGTATCTTAGAAGTAGGAACCAAAACGTACATGCTAACAAATTTGGAGAGGAATTTACACCTAATGCATTCACATTACTCAGTCTCCATGGGAACAGATTGGAAGGAAATAATTTTTCTGTAGTTTATTAAACAGCTATCGTTAGATTATAACATCGCTTTTAGGAAAGCCAATTTTCTTGAGTTAATTTTTTGACGGCAAACACTAAAGACACAGTATTGTTGTACAAAATATTCATACTTCTGTTTTATACCAAGTCCAGCACGACAAAAACAAAACATAACCTTTATTATTTATGTATTTATAAAAATAGTGGGAGTATTCACCATGTTGTGAATGTCAAGCATGATTCGACTGGACTGGAAAGAACCAAAAAAAATTTCATTTTAGTCATGAGAGGAATTTAAAAACAGAAGGAATCTGGTTTTACTAAATTAATTATTTAATATTTTAGTAATACTGGTGAATATCACTTAGTAACTATATGGGATATTTCTAATTAGTTATTCAGATCTAAGCAGTTTCTGCTAAGTATAATTACCGTAGCTTCATTCAGGCAGACACATGTGCAGGTACAGTACAGCGGTAAATCAAACATGGGCCCGGATTCCTGTCTAAAGGTTTCCTCAACATTTATTCTCAGGAAAATGTTGCCGACAGGCATCAAGTCTAACTTCATAGAGAGGGATAACCATAAAACGAAATAACTCAGGGCAATTTAGTCTTTTCTGTCAGCCCATCACCAGTAGCCCCCAGGGTGTTGTCTCGTCAAGTTAAAATACCAAACCCTGCAGAGCATCAACACCCCGCTTTACCTAACTTATTACTCTGATACTTCTGTTTTTCTCAATTTAAACCAATTAAATTAAGAGATATTCATAAAACAATTATGTAGTCTAAAAACACTGTTGTCAGCAAAGATCAACTATGACTAGTCACGGCACCAGATTAGGCGGGACTGTCCATAACAGAGAACCCTGCAAAAATCAAGCATTTCTCCATACTGTTAGCTTTTTGTTTCAGATGCATTGTTCTGAAAAGCTGTAAATATATATTGTACAGATATATTGTACATTTCCCTCCATTTTTGTCCTATTTCCATGTTTATTTTTATTTACAAATTTCTAATTGTAGATTATCAGATTAAGATATGGTGTATGTAACTTTTTAGTTGGCTAAACATGATAAGGTTTTCTATCAGAGCAGCATATTGACCTTCTTGCACCAATCAGAAACACATAAAGAACTCCCAGCTGTCACTAAACTCTATTTGGGAACATTTATGGTTTCTCATGCAGCTACATTAGAAAAAGAAAGATGGACCGAACCAGAACTTCAGCGAACGCATCTTTCAACAGCAATAAGGTCCATAACAAGCTCTGCACTGAACTGAATGACTCACCTGAAACAATGTCAAGCTGAATGTAAACATCACTGACAATAGAGAAAAACCAGCTGACGTCCACATGGGTACCAGTAGCATCCAATCGGCCCAATATCCTTATTTTGTATAAAATGGAAGTAGCTGAGAATGGATTTTCCCAACAGCTGCTCATGTTGCATTCAAGTACAGCTGGGAAACCAGGCTGTCGAAAATATCAAAACAACTCCAAATTGATTTAATCATGTTCTATTCTCAAGTATTATTTAAACATTTGTTAATGTTAACACTTGACTGTATGTGGTTAGATTGTTTTAAACTCGGGCAATGTCTGTTCGTACTATTTTATTTAAATAAGAAAATTCAATCAAATCGCCAGTCAGTTCTATACTTTCAACTTTAAGTTATAGAACATAACACAATCCAATACATTTCAGCGATTGAAAGGAAGACATTCAGTAAAAAAGGTTTTGTTTAATGCTGATTAAAATAAAATAAAAAAGTCATTTTCACATTTGTATTAATTTTTCTTGATTAATGTGTACCAAAACTGTACCGAACCATGACTTTAAAACCCCATGTACACAGCGAACTGTGATTTCTGTGTACTGTTACACCCCTAGTAAATACAGTAATGGCATGGATGGGTCAAACCTACTTGTGACAAGATGCTTTTGCACCAGTAAAATCCCCTTGCTTTGACTGAGGTTTTTCATCCATTCTGGAAGCTTATTGGCACCAGCCAAAAAGGATCTGATGGATATCGTGGATAGCAAATCCACTCCGCAGAGACCAAGTATCAACATGGCCCAAACGGTCTGTTACTGACATCTTTGGTCCAGACGTTTGTATTCCCTCGGATGTTTTTGACCTGATTAGTCAGAGCTGTTTTTAACATACAAAAAGAATCTACTTATTAAAAGGCATGTTGTCATAATGTTAGTGCTAATTAGTCTGTAACAGAGTGAGAAATGTCCCTTTTAAAGATTTGCTTTTTTCATATTTTTCTTTGCAGCAGTGAAAAAAAGAAGGTAATTAACTGTTAATAGCAGGTGATTAAATCATGACTCATCTGTCTGTAGTTTCCAGGATGAATGCACTGCTCAGGCTAAAAAAAAAAAACGGAAAAAAACAGGATCCTTTTCAATCAGGCTGCAAAAACAAAATAAAAACCCAAGTGGCTTCTTCTTTTCAGAGAAGTGTCATCTGCCACGTGTCTGCCTGTTTGTTTGTTTTGTCTATCATGAGGCACGCCGTGGCGGAGAAAGTGTTGTGTAGGCAACATTTCACACAGATCCGGGACTGAATTCTGTTTAAAGGACCTCCTCCACATGTGCACTACATTTTCCGCAAGATTTTTTTTATGGTTACATATCAAGCCAGCATTCATAACCTGACTGATTTGTGGGGAGTTTAAGGAGCACAATAAATCTGTGTTCTGGATCGATAAAAACTGAAAAGCAGTTAAATTCAGTCAGAAACCAGCACTGATTTACTTCTGTAATAGAGCCTTTCTGCTGATTCCTAAAAGGCAACTGGCATGAGAGATATTGATCAAATTGTTAGTAAAAGGAAAATGGCGGTAATTGTCTACAGCTAAGATATTTACCCGTAAAACAGTCATAAAGTCCATGAGCACTGGCTTAAAATGTTATTATGCATTTAAAATCCTGATTTGCTGATCCAGTTTCTCTCTTATTTCTAGGTAAAATCAAAATTGCTCGTTTCACATGTAAACATAAAGTTATTGAATTTGTTTTTACAAAGTGGGGGAAATACATCTTAGGCTGTTTCTGATACTGCTTGAACTGAAGATTTACTTGCACGACTTCACATCTATGCGGCGTTGAGCTGACCAGCTTCTGGCACCTGAGAACAGGTATTCCAGCCCAGGATGATCGCATTGCATTCCACAGTTTTTGCTTTTTCTTCAGAAAAAACATGTTTGATGTCACCCCACAAGTTTGCACAATATTGGATCAAGGTGGAATGATTGGGCTGGCCGATCCAGAACGTTTCTTTAGTTGGCCTGGAAACAGGTTGCTGCTTGCTTACTGGTTTGTTTTGCGCTGTCTTCTTGTTGTAACATCCAGTTCAAGAGCATTTCCTCCTTGTCATTACGTATTGCAATCTATTCAAGCTAATGCACGATTCTTGGTATGGGAAAGACAGACCCGGCGTCCAATGAGAAACATCCCTACGCCTCAGCCGTGATGCTTTACAGCGTTCTGGGAATTTAGTGTTTGGAGGTCATCTGGCAAATTGTGAGCGGCTTCTAG